>OY998176.1:21510624-22760624 GCA_963921935.1 Galeruca laticollis
GTTTTTGAGTTATTAGAGGTGAGGAAGAAAAAGTTCAAATATTGAAAAATAGAAAACCTAAAATTTATTTAGGAAATTTAAATAACATGATAAGTCATAAAAGATGTTCAATATGCCCACCAATATAGTCTATGCATAATTGATAACGTCTTCTTATATTTATAAGTGCATCGGAAATTGCTTCATTATTGACATTCAGAATCATTATTTCAAGTCGAATCGTGTCTTTAATTAATTGAATATTATTATTATTGTTATTAACAATGTCTTTTAGACATCCCCAGGAAAATGAATCCATAGGGGTCAAGTCTGGACTGTTATGTGGCCATTTAATGCTCCCATTATTTCCTATCCATATTGTGAATACATTATTCAAATGTTCTTGAACGGGTAGGACATTATGAGGGGTTGCCCCATCTTGCATCCAAATCATACTGGCAAGCTCGTCTTCCGAAAAATTTTGTATAAGGATATTTTCTACTTCTGGGATAAGTATTTCTTGATAGGTAACTCCTGTCAATATATAATCATAAAATATTGGGCCAACAATTTTATTTCTAAAAATTCCGCACCAAACGCTAACAGTTTTTCTTCCTGATTTCTTTATTTGTTTAACCAATCTTTTTCTGTTGTCCTTTCTTTCCCACGACCTTCGATTTTTCCTATTGAAAACTCCTGCCGTGGAAAAAGATGACTCATCAGTTCATAATATTTTAGTTAGATAATCGGTATCTGCATTCACGTTTTGAATCATTTGTTGGAAAAATTCCAGCCTTTTCCTCTTATGAGCCTCTGTTAAAACTTGCAGGGGTAAAATTTTATATGGTTTGTAGTTGTGTTTTTTCAACGTACGTTGGATTTTGGAATAACTTTAACCTAATTGATCTGCTATATTCTTTATACTACATTCAGAATTTTCTAAAAAATAATGCAATGTTTCAAAAAAGTCTATTCGCGAATTAATATGTAAAGGCTTACCTTCAAAATGAAGCAGTATATGTAGCTGTTCTTCCTGGTTTTCTTGAATAACACGCTTTTTTCTACTGAAACTGAAGGTATGATTCACCTTTTGGTAAATATTTTCGAATGTATTCTCTGACGGTGTTGGACGATTTGGATACAATACTCTATATGCTCTTTTTGCTGCACGTTTATTATTGTTGTTTTGTATATAACAAGTATATATTTGAACTTTTTCTTCCTCACTGTAAACCATTTTGATTATTCTGTTAAAGAAATATCACTAAACAAACATAATATAGTTGTCATTTCCATAGCTTACTTGAAAAATATTAACTTTCATAGGATAGGTATTTACAGTAACAACTAATCCAAGTGGGTTTTGGTGAATTCATGCACGACATAACTTAGTTTTAACTTTAGACTGAACTTAAGATTGCCTTAAAAATACTTATTGGGTGTTCATGCACAACTTAACATAAAGATAGACACAAGTGCAGAAAGTGTATTTATTATCTCGTTCGAGCATTTAATTCGGTAGAGTATCTTAATTCTGAACTGAGCGATGAGTTATTTAAATAATTAGAATCATATCCAATTCGCGATATTCACAGCATAATTCGAATAAAATCGACGTTTACGGTCGGAAATTTATGACGAAGGCGGTTCTTTTTACCATCTTCCTCTATGTAATAATCATTTTATTTTTCGTTTTCGTTAAGATGTCTAATGGACATGCGCAGAACCTGATTTGCACGAAGAATTGAAAGTTGGCCAACTTATGACTTTCTTAAATCACTCTTAAGTCCCTAAATCGCGTGCATGAACATTACCATAAAAAATTATACTTTCATCTTAAGTTTATGATTAAGTTATGTTAAGTTATGATTAAGATACCTCGTGCGTGAATTCACCATTAATCGACGTCTAATAACTCGAAAACGGTATAAGATAGGGGTAACATATGGTATATTTTTGAAATCAGGAAAAAAAGACCACTCCAAAAATTCAATAATATACAGGGTGTCCCATTTGAAAAAAATATTAAAAAATTTGTATCCCCTGAAATCTGCACGCCTCTCTATTTTTGACAGCAATTTATCAAAATTTAGTCATAATCACACAACTCTTACATTTAACTTTTTTTTCTGTAGGCAATAATAACGATGAGAAGGGGTGGGTAATTTATAGTGAATAACCCTGTACTTATCTAATCACTTAAATTTAATTTATATGCACACAAACTTAATTAATAATTTATATCAACATTTTTATATTCACTTATTCACTGTTTATTTGTCAATATCACTTTATCAACTAACTGGTCCGCTGATCGGTCCTTTTTATATACTAGTTCCTTTTTTACTAGAGAATTCTGGGCTGCGGCTTACACAAAACAAGTACCTTTCGCGATATTTCTCGATTGCCGGCTCAATCCTTAAAAGACCTTCCGAGAACATGTCTATAAAAACTGTCACAATAAATCCCAATAGACCTTCCCAGAATTCGGCGCGCTCGCCATTTTTTTAACTCCGTTAACATAAGGTTACAGGACCGTACTTAGTATCTGCTTCGGTGTGCGAGTTCGTAACAATGGGGTTGGTATTTTATCCGCACCAGCGGGGTTATCTGGGAGGTTGCCAATTTTATCGACAATTTTGTGTAAGGGGATGTGATACGAAGATATGTAATTAATATTTATATCATTATTTGAAATTGTTATGCTGGAGTTAGGGTTAGGAGGGTTAAAGACTGAACTAAAGTAATTTGATAAGGAATTGGAGATTAATTGGCCATCAGTAATCAGACTCTTATTACTATCCCTAATGGCATCGATAGTACCAGAATTGCCTTTTTTGGACTTTATAAACTGCCAAATGTGCTTTGGGTTTGTAGTTATTTGAGATTCAATATTATTCATATAATTATCAAAGTCTAGGTTGATTAAATACTTTGCCCTACCCCTCAAAAGCTTAAATGTTAGATAATCCAAGTTATTAGAGTACTTTTTCCATTTGACTTGAAATATTTTCTTTTCTTTAACAACTTTGATGGTGCTTAGACTTAACCAATGCGGGAATTTTGACTTATCTTTAGGATATTTTGGAACACGTTTGTTAATAATATTCTCCAAATGGCAGTAAAACTTATTAGTGCTATCACAAGTATTCAAATTAAGAAATTCACTGTTCCAGTCAATAGAAGCTGAATTATTTCTAATTGACTCAAAATTTGCCTTGTAATAATTAAATTCGATATCCGAATTGATCTTCTGATTGTCGCGTGTGAAATTCAAAAGTTTCATGTTAAACTCCAATGTTGTGTGGAAATGATCTTCAGAAACAAGAGGAAACTCACTTTCAATGACATTTTCGATTCTAAAATTATTATTCAAGATTAAGTCAAGTGTGTTTTTTATTTATTGGTAAAATTATTGAATTGATAAAAACTGCAACAAGAAATTGTATCAATGAACAGATTAGAATTAGTATCTGAAAAATTTGAGGGTGTACAGTAATGGTTTATGGGGTCTAGCGACCACTTTATGCGGGGCAGGTTAAAATCACCGCATATTAAAAACTGATCTTCAGGATTATCCTCAATAATAGCATGAAACTTGGTACTAAACACAAAACAAGTTCAAAGCAATTGAGTTGCCTGGAGGAATATATATACAGCAAATATTAAATTTGAAAGATAGAGTAGTGACAGTTACCCACATATCTTCAGCGTCAGACATCCATTCACCACGCACTACACTATGGAAGCTATTTCTCACTCCAATTAGAACTCCTTCTCCTTCTTTATGGGTAGATCCACAATCTTCCCGGTCGCGTTCAAAGATTGCGAAAGAATCATTCAATACATCGGAAGAAGCAATTGTGTTATTAAGCCAAGTCTCTGTTATGCATATAGTATCTTGGTCACAATTTAAAGGTTTTTAAAAATAGTCGTTTTGTTAAAAAACCGAAAGAGCCATTGCAAAAACAGTTTATTATAATTAATAGGTGAAAAGAAACAAAAAGTTGATTACAGATTGTTCAAGTCGTGTTCAGAAAAAAATCTCTTTACATGACTCTTATCATACTTCCGCATAAACAGGTCACCATTTCTAATCCAAACATATTTGAAATGTGTCAACTGTGCTATTTCTTCCGCCTTTTTTAGCATCATTTTCAAAGAATTTGTTGTAAGGTGTTCGTTTACGAACAACTGGTTTGAAATTTGATCCACTTTTAGTCCAGGGGCCGAGCCAGATTGACGACGCTTCATTTTGGCTGCTGCTATAAAGTCATCTCTTTTCATTTCATGCAGTAATTGAATAATAATTGGTTTAGGTTTGTTGCGAACTCGAGAGTTTGCTCTAAAAATAGTATCTATGTCATCAGCAGTAATAGGGCATTCCATATGTTCACCTACCTTCTGAATAACATGTAGTAAAATTTCCTTACTTTTCTCTTCAATTCCTTGTATTTCAACATTTTTAGAACGTAAGTTCTGTTCGAGTGTTTCTATACAAGAAGAGATGGATTGCACTTCTTTTTTCAGTAGGGCGTTTTCTTTTGATAACTCTTCGATTGAATCTAGCTTCTCGTTCATTTTATGAATTAGAGCTTCAAGATCAGATATTTTGTCGCTGTAGAAATTGACTGATTTCAGCACTTCATTGTGTTGTTTGTTTAGGTTGTTCATAGCTAACTGAATACTCTTAACAATCTTGTAAAGTACATTTTGATGTAGATTCTTTCCCAGATACATCACTATCATCATTATCCATATCGTTGTTAAGCGCTAGTAACGATCTTCGTTTGCTTTTGCCAGTGGATCTGCATACAGAACAATACCATGCAGCACTAGGCCGAAACCTCCGGCCTGCTCAAACCCACGCTCCCGTGAAAGGATTTCGAACACCGACCAGCACATTTCAGCCTGGGGGTTTTATTATTAATCGAGGTTGAACATTTGCTACAAACCACCATTCTGACTCACAGACTAATGGTATAATGCAGGCAACGAGTTTTTTCACTGAAAGCAATTAACTATTTTATGAGTATAAACCGATTGAAAATTGAATAGATCAAATTTGGCGTAAAGTTTGCATTGATATCGTTTCACAAAGTAGTTGAAAAGTAACAATCAGATTGTAGCCAACGGTACGCGAAAAAAAACGAAATTTTTCGATCAAAAATTACGACAAAACTAAGCATGTAACTCGGAGCGATAAACACACGTCTAGTCAAGACTAGCCTTGATCGCCTATTGATTACCAATATTCTTCAAAACTTATATGACTGCTTACATGATTCTTCCCATACTGCTTTTTATTTTGCAATTGGCCCTCTGTGATCACTTCTTTTGTAATATTCTAATCGGATAATTCTTTTACTTAATGCCAGCTTGTAATCAGTGATTCAGTTCAAGTTTTAGTCAATTTTTAAGACGAAACTTGTCATATTTTTGTTCAATAAAATATTTTATAGATCTAAACCTACTTTCTTTCAACTGCCCTTTTATGATTTTCGGGTTGTTTTTGGCACTCTTCTCAAGAAAACTCTCGGAGATGAGGTTCTAGCCCGCGTTTTGGTGCATCAGGTACCAGTGGGGTTCTCGTCGATGCCAGATTTGGATTCAGCGGGCCAAAAAACCCCCCCAAATGATTTTTGGTTGACCTTCTTTGATTTTGTCAGGAAAACCCCCGGAGATAACGTTTAGGGTCAGGTTCTGGTGCACCAGGTGTTCGGAGGTCAATTTGAACATTAAATTCGTGATCAGCGGCCTCGAAAACCTCCGAGTACCCGATTCGGGCCACTTCTGACCCTTATTTATCAAATTTGAAAATCTTCCAAAAGGCCTCCCAGATAATGCATTTTTCGCGTGCACTTTGGCCTGCAGCAATGCAATTTTCGGTGGGAGGGAAAATCTACCGCACCACGTTTCGTGATAATCGTTTTTGGAAGAGAATGGAGAAAACCGCATTCCGATCCGTCCTGTCGCACCACTTTCCCAACAGTTCGCAGGCGTTGATGCGACTAAAATACCGTGCCTTTATATAGTGAAGAGTTCACAATATAAAAATTATCACATGATGACTTCTGTTTATGAAAATATTGCAAGGGAGTTAAAAAATATACGATCAGGAACAAATGTTAATGAAATCAAGTCTAAAATCAATGGTATTCGAAACATTTTTTTAACAGAACATCACAAACATGTGAAATCCAAGAGAAGTGGTTTCGGTGAAGATTCGGTAAGATTTTAAGCTATTTACAATAGCTACTAACTTTTAAGACAATTTTAAGGTATACACATCTTCGCTGTAGTATTACGATGATTTATTATTTATACTGGAACATGTAACAGTAAAGAAATCAATAGATTCAATTGAAAAATTTTCCGAGGATACACCAGAGATAGATATATTTACACCACAATCTTCAAATTCTCTGATAGCTTCAGACGAAGACGACTACCCAAGTCTCACAATATTTTATTGTAAGTAATTAAATTCACTATGGGAGCTTTAGTGATTTATTTCTATATGAGGAGCCGTTAGTGTGAAGTTCATATTTCTGTGAACATTTGTTTTTTACAGTATAAAGTTTTAAAATTGTTAGTTCGGTTCAACTGCTCTCATACCAATTTGTTATTATAGGATTAAGATAGCAGTCAGCTTCATTTAGGAGATGACACTAGAAGTATTACAATAAGAATTGAAAATCATGAATCTGACATAATTTGTGAAACCTCAAAAAATATTCAAGTACCTCCTCGTGTCCCAGCTTCGTCTAAGAAAATAAAGCGTAATGAGGATGATCCCTTTTTAACAGCAGCTAGAAATGCCATGAATAAAATTGCTAGAGTGTTGGAAAAAAAGAAACAACCTGAAGATTATTTTTTTCCAAATTTAACTGTTTTTAGATAATTCCACAATATATTGAAAAATTGATAAAAATTCTAAGAAATTGACAATAGCTTTGGAACAGTAAATTTTTAAAAAACCTGTTGAAATTTTTGGTAATTTTGTTGTAATTTGTTTAAGAATGGTTGGTTAAAAAAGACGAGTTGCTAAATAAACCAAGGAAAAAAAATTATACTTATTTTATCTGATACCTATAAAATATACACTGTGTTCATTTTGAAACTTACCAAACCTGTAACTGAAAAACCCCAATACATTGCAATATTCGCCGGGACAGGTCAATTTTCGTTTTTCGGGGGAACTGTTTTGACGGTCAAGTGGTTTTAATATTTTCATCCCTGTAACCCCTAGCAACCCCAACTTCAAAATCTCAAATACAAATACTCCACTTGTTTCACATAGTTTAAAAGCCCATTTCATTGTCAATACAGCGATGCATTCGTTTTAAAAATTGGATGAGATTTGATATAATTATGGGTCAAAAACAACTGAGTTGAAAAACAATTATTTATTTTCTTTAATACTTATTGTATCGTTCAAATAAAATAATTCAAAAGAAGCATTCAAAGAAAAACAGTAAACATCAGTGGTTGTAGAAAAACATTTTTTGAATGCCAACTGTGGCAAAGACTACTCAGTCGAGAACCACAGAGTGTGCTGTGGTTTATTTACGTATCTAATATACGTCAAAATTGAAATAACTTATAGTTTGAACGTTGTAAAACCAAAATTTACTCTTGTGCTGTTATTGAAGATACAATGGTTTATTTTTTAGAAGAAATAGTTGAAATGATTTTCATTTATGGTGCTAGCAATGAATGTGCGCGACAAACAGCGCAAATATTTAACGACATGCATCCGGATAAAAATGTTTCGCTTGTTTATGTGCTACAACTTGTGGATAAGTTTAAACAATCCAGATCAATATGCAATGCGAAACGAAATACGTCTAGAGTGTTAAATGAAGCCGCTCATATTGAAGTGTTGGGTCATTTTGCGGTAGATCCAACTACTTCTATTAGGAAAGTTTCACAAGAAACTGGAATATGAATAGGCTCAATACATAACTAAATAATGACGGAACAAATTAATAATTCACCCAATCTACTAAAATATATTTGCTTCTCGGATGAGTGTACTTTTTTCCTAAATGGTTAAGTGAATAAGCAAAATTGTCGTTACTGTTCAGATGAAAATCCCCATCTATTCCAGGAAGGTCATACGCAGTACCCCCAAAAAATAAATGTTGGGGCGGGGATTTTAGGCAACACCATAATAGGTCCCTTATTTATAAATGATTCTTTTACCGGGGAGCTGTATTTAGATATGCTTCGGAACATAGTTGACGTACTGATCACTGAATTATTAGAAAATCAAATAGATCAGCACGGAAATCTTTTACTCCAAGAAGACCAAATACACTTCCAACAAGATGGTGCACCTGCGCACTATGCTAGAACAGTACGTGATTGGTTGAATATCACATTCCCTGGTAGGTGGATAGGAAGAAGAGGAGCAGTAGAATGGCCATCAAGATCCTGTGATCTCAGTCCAAATGACTTTTTTCTATGGGGTTACCTCAAATCAGTAGTTTAGAAAACTGAACCACTAAACAGTGACGATTTAAAAATTTCTATAACAGCTGCGTGTAAGGCTAGAAACTTTACAAAAAGTGCGCGAGGAATTTCATCACCGTCTTTTTTATTGTTTAGAAAGAAATGGTAAACATTTTGAACAATTAATAACATGAGATTTTGAGCTAATGAGAAAATAATTTTTTTTTCAACTGAGTGGTTTTTACTCATAATTTTATCAAATCTCATCCAATATTTAAAACGATTGCATCGCTGTATTGACAATGAAAGGGGATTTTAAACTATGTATAACAAGTGGTGTATTTGTATTTGAGTTCCACCGAAAAACAAAAATTGACCTGTCCCGGCGAATATTTCAATGTATGGGGGTTTTTGAGTTACAGGGGTGGTAAGTTTTAAAATGAACACAGTGTATGAGATTACAATTGTGAATCCAATAAATTTATTAATATGCCACTATAGGGGCTAACAAACCGAAATTTCTCCAAAAATGACCCAACATTTATAATATTTGGATTAATGAGACTCATTGTACTGGTTTTAGTGAGTGAGCTTAAAATCAATAGAGCTCGTCTATGAGAAACCCTGAACAATAACCAATCATAAAAATGGTCACGTGTATTTACTCCGGAGGTTGTATCGTGCTAACAAACCGAAATTTTCCAAAAATTACCAAAAATTGTAGTATATTTGGATTTATCGGTCCAGTTCTACTGGCTCTAGCGATCTGAAAATCAATAGAGATCCTCTGAGAGTCCTCCAATCATAAAATTGTTCACTTGTGTACACTCCCAATGCTGTGTCGTGCTAACAAACCGAAATTTCTACAAAAAATGACGAAAAATGTGGAACTTCAGGTACCATAGCACCCGTTGTACTGGTTCGGGTGAGCTCAAAATCAATATGGTTTATTTTTGAGATGCCTTGAGTAATACCCAATCATAAAATTGATGACTTTATGCACTTTGGAGGCTGTATAGTGCTAATTAGACATGTTACAAAAAGAGGCCAATGACAACGACGGCATAAACATAGGATTTTTTTTTCCTAAAAATTCTTTTTTCGTGTTTTTCTAACTTAAAACTGTGAAAATCAACAGGTTACTAAAAAAAGCATACTGTTCGGTGCGCATAATCAAATACTAAATAAATATCTACAACATTGTGTGTTGCAAATAGATTTTTTACTTGAAAATGTTTTGGTGTCCTAAGGTTAGGATCCTGAAAAAATGACTAAAACTTGTCCTGAATGATTGATAACTACAAACGGGCATGTAAATACATCATGTTCCATTTATTCTATTAATGATCATTCGAAGTTTACCCAGTGGTTTGTTTAATATATTTTCTTTAATACCCTCAATAGAAATGTTGAATTTTTGGAACTGATTTTATTCTATGAACTGTCTCTATAGAAATAAAAAGATAATGGAAAGATATGACATATACAATTAAGAAAATTAAAAGAATATAAAAAAAATTTCAAATTTCCCCTGAAACGCTTCAAACTGTCATGTGACTGTGATCTACGTCACAGATCGATAAACAAATCTAGCGTTCTGTCAAAGTTAACTGACCTTCTTACTTCTTAGGAATAAGTTTAATAAAAGCTATAAAAATGATTGCGTCATTTACAAATGGTGTGCAGCACCTATATGTATAAGTTCATCATTAAAACTTTTCAAAAACAATCCAAAAAGAGCAAAAATTCGCAAATAGTGGTTAACACTTGCTAGAAGACATCCATCATTCTTGAAACCAACAAGTACCTTCCACGGTTCATTTCTGAAGTATCATGAAAGTTGCTACCCATAATCAATGATATTAAGGCACCATCACTAACTTTAAATTTTTTAACTTCATAAACTTTGGAATCCGTTATTAAACTTTAACTCGTGCCACAAGTTGCTGCCGGTCTGGTCTCTTGTGTTTTCTTCAACCTTTTCTAATAACTCAGTAGTGAATAATCTATATATATAACAACATTTTAACGTTTATTGGCACACCTCAACACCTGTACTAAAAGTTGTTGGATGGTCGCTTACTTTTATTCGATTTTGTCTAGATAAAAAACAGTCATCGGTTTTTCTTGTACGTTGAAATTTCTGCTAGATTTTCAAAATTAAAATATAATGTATTATAACATACCTAATGTTAACTCATGGTTTATTAAGTTTTAAAGATATAACTCACTTTGCAGTGAGTACTAATTTTGTTTAACTATAACAGTGAATTATCCAAAATTATATTTTAGCCCTTGATAAAGAAAATAAACATTTTTGAAACGTTGGGTAGTAAAATAGAGTTTCAATTATCACCTATAGACGGAATCCCCAAGAATCATAAGTTCTGTTTTCTAACTAGCCGTCGAGACTACCTTCTTGATATATATAAATATATATATATATATATATATATATATATATATATATATATATATATATACATCAAACATAAAATAGCATTCAAACCTGCATTCACCGTAGGAAACCTGTTTTCACAAACAAAAGATAAAATCCCTGACAAACTGAAGTCAGATGTAATCTACAGTATATATTATTCCAATTGTAATGCCAAATACATTGGCCAAACCTCAAGATACATATAAGATAGAATCACTAGCCATAAAAATGACTGTAGATTGCACCCTGAAAGATGTGCTCTAGCGGAATATGTCAATAAAACAGGTCATGTAATGAACTGTGAGTCTGTCAGAGTATTGGATACGGAACATATTAAATCCAAAAGAATTTTTTTTGAAATGGCGCACATGAAAATAAATACGAATAAGCCCGTTGAGATCTGGACTTTTTAACTATAACTGTATAACTGAGTAAGTTACGATTTCGAGTGGTATATTGATGATTACGAGGTTCCTCTTTATTACTGCTAAAGTGATATTTGACACTGGTACAGTAATAATAGAGCTGCCTTAGGTCGAGAATTTATGTTTCCTCGTACAGACTATCAGATGAATATCTGTAATGTTTTCCCATTATTAGTCGTAAAAATCTTCTTTGTAAGACTTGTAATGGAAGTATGTGAACTTGCAGAGCCGAACCCCAAACTGTAATGGCGTACTTAATATTAGTATCCACAAGCGCGTAGTATAATTTTTTCAATTGCGGTAATGGTAAGCATTTTTTAAGGAGTTAAAATTTATATAATATGAATTGTAGTTCCATTTGAGTTTAGTGTCTAAGTATACTACCAAGTATTTAATATTTGCTAAAGTTATTTTTTGATAGGGAGCGCTGCCAGAAGCGTTGCAACTGAAAGGTAAGAATGTAGTTTTATATAAATTCATTGTTAAAAACTTATAATCGAACCAGTCCTTTACAATAGTTAGGTCGGTTTCAATTTTCGTTTTTAGTTGTTCCGCCTTATGAAATATTACGGTGTCATCTGCATAACATATAATATCTCCTATCGTGTTAAGACTAAATAACTCATTTATATAAAGATTGAATGAAACTGGTCCCAAGACGGTACCCTGTGGGACTCCACATTTCATTGTTTTCTTGGTACTTAATTCGTTCTCGGCTTTGACTAGTCGTTTTCTATAAGTAAGATAACTATTGAAAAGTTCTAGACAATTACCTCTTATCCCGTTTGCGTCTAACGTTTTGAGCAGGAGAAAATGGTCAACCATGTCAAAGGCTCTACTAAGGTCGATAAAAACACAAATACAAGGGGTACCTGTTGCGAGTGAATTGTGTACTTTCTTAGTTGATTCCCATATAGCATTCTCAGTAGTTGTATTTTCTCTGAATCCAACTTGTTTCATTGAGATACATTTGTACTTATCAATAAAATTGTTCAATCTCTTTTTAATAATTTTTTCGAATATTTTAGTTAAATGAGATATTAGAAATATGGGTCTATAATTGGTTGTTATTGCTTTATTTTCTTTTTTATAAATTGGATTATGGTTTCATATTATACATATTGAGATAGATTAAACATTTTTAAGAAACACTAGGAACAAACTTAAAATTAATTTGTTTAAATGTGGGACATCAATTTTCTGTCCAATTTTAAAACTTAGTGTAGCTCAAGAATCTTCAGAAATATCACCTTGTATGACACAAACGAGCTATAATATCGAATTTTAAACTGATATTAAATCGAACGAAAATACCTTATCGCAATATATGCAGTCTACAAAATCGAATCAAAACTATATTTCTTATATCAATGTTCATGGTCGAGTTAGATCAAGTAAACCTACGGAATCCGTTTTACCAATAAAATGGAAATGGGGAATTAGGACTCAGCAATAAAATTTTGACAGGCAAATCTGTGGAACATAACTGAAACACAATTCCGAGTTATTTCCTTGAAATATTGTGTAACGTTAGGATGAAGCGAGTGAGAAACAAAATCGTAGAATAAGTAGTTTTAAAAGTTGCGCATAAAAAACTGACTCCATGAAATATTTTATACCATACTAGACTACATGAAAACATAAAGATAGTACAATTAAATTCTTCCTGTACTTTTCAACCTGATTCCGAATCTCTTCTCAGAATTTTTGTTTAATCCACATATTTCGACTTTCAGCAGTTTGAAGTTATAACAATACTACTCCTCAATTTTGATACAATTTCTAGAAAATTCAATAAGATAACGCCAGTAAAAGAGTTTTTTGAGATTCTGGACAGTGAGCTTCATAGTATGGTCCTATATACAAGAGCTTCACTGACATCGGATGTACACTTACTGCAACTCTTGAGTGTATTAAATCATCCCAAATTCACTTCTTACATAGTGTTTAATAAAGAAAACATTTTGGCTCTTACTATATTATACCGCAATAAACGAATGTTGTATAAAAGGAGGACCACAATTCCGCGAATTTCAGTCAAAAATAGACCAATCTCATTCTAGTGTATTATCCTGGCGGAAACCATTGTCATAAGGAGACGAATTGGCCATATTACTCATTGCCAGTGGATATCTTATTTCCGAAATAGTTCAATGAAATGAATACTCAAATTACAATCCAGAACAACTTCGGAATATAAACTCATTTTATCATATATTTGAATGATTTATAGTTTCATTTCTTAGATGGTAATAGAATAAATACTACCCTAAAAATCACTTTTTCACAATATCTCAAAAACATATAACCGTCCTAGACAAAAAATGTAGAGATTGAAATTTCTTATAAAATAATTGTGAATCACTTTTAATTTGCAATAGGAACTGTGATATTTGCAATAAAGAATTCAAATTTATGATTCAGCTGCATGGAATATTGGAAAAAATATGAAAAATCTATATGTAAAAAGTTATGTATTCTGGAGATTGTTTCAGTAGGTCATCAGAAACTATGTTGACAAATTCTTGAGGTGATATCCTAACAGTTACAAGCAAGGAGACTGGCAAGTCTTAATCTTATTAACCCTTAATTTGATTTTGTATCTTATACGATACGTAACTTTCAAATAATAAATTTATCTATATGTGTAATTTGTTGACCGACGACTGTGTGCTAATTGTGTTGCCTATCCATTCCATAATGCCCGAAAACTTATGGTGCTACCATCTGTTAGTACTTAAATCTTTCAAGATTTCATCATTGTTTATAATATGGTGGCCGAGTGAATGCCGTATGTGAAAGCGCTTGTAAGTATTATTTATTAGTATTGTAACTATTAGTGTTTGCTTATGACAAAGCATGGGAAATGTTAGCTAAAACATGTGTTTTGATCGTGCAAATATAAATAATTGGATGTAAATACCCTATAGTTACAATGAAATTAACTGTCTCGACCCTTACTTCGTGGAATCTACTCATATTAGTGTTTTAAATGAAACTCACGGTTTCTAGTTAATATCACAATAGAATAAAAATTGTTGAAAATTCTAAAAAATTGACAATTGTTTCGATAAATCAATATCATCGTCAGAATGATAGGAGTTACATTTTATTTGATGCCTACCTGATGTTTAGTAGTTATTTTTGGCTAGACCAAGAAGTGACCTAACTTGTGATTGACTTAATATATGTTAATAGAAAAAAGAAGAAGATGTGATATTACAAATATTGAAGCTTAGATATTATTAGCCCTATGGTGATATCCTGGATATCATTTTTCCAATTAAGATCAGTATAACTGTGCAATGATATAGAAAACCAGGAAAACTATATCTGCTGATCTTTGAAATTATTACTTAAGAAGACAGTTTATTAGTGGAGAACTCCCTAGATTTAACTGTTCATTGACAACTTCATATTGTGGGTTTCTTAAATGTCTTCTAATTTCCAATTCTTCAAGGAAATCCAGTTCTTGTTTCTTTTCAAAAATATGCAGAACTTCTAGTTTTGTGTTAGGTGTCAATGAAAGATTGGTGTCAAGTAGATGTTTTGCGTAGTGGGATTTATCTGGTTGTTTAATTCTGTATGCTACTAAGTGTTCACTGTATCAGATTTCGAAATTCCTAAGGGTCTGACCCAAATAGACAGCATTACATTCTGGACATTTGAGTTTATATATACCTGATTTCTTTAATTTTGGTATTTTTGTTTTTACATTTAACAATTTTGTACTAACGTTACTTTCTGTTTTAAAAGAAATTGTTGTATTCGTTACTGAAAATATTATCTCTGAAATATTATTAGAAATATTTCCTGCATATGTGATGGTTTTATAAGTATTTATTTCATCAGTTTGTTTAGGAAATATTAGTTGTAATGCCACTTCTGACTCTTTTTTATTAATTAGCTTATTAATCATATCTAATTGATAACCGTTGGATGTTGCTATTTGTCTAATTGTATTAATCTCTCTATCAAAATTACATTCGTTCATAGGAACTGAAAAAGCTCTATGTATCATTGAATTATATGCCGCTAGTTTATGGAACATGGGGTGATTGTAATTAAATGGAATTGTCACATCAGTCTGTGTTGATTTTCGGTTAATTAAATAGCTCAATTAATTTTCTTGATTTAAAAATTCAAAGAGTTAATAATGTACTTGATCATTCAATTTGCCGAAAACCAACACAGACTGATGTGACAATTACATTTCATTCCAATCAACCCATGTCCCATAAACTAGGGCATATAATTCAATGATACATAGATCTTTTTCAGATCCTATGAACAGATGTAATTTTGATAGAGAGGTTAATACAATTAGACAAATAGCAACATCCAACGGTTATCCATTAGATATAATAAATAAGCTAATTAATAAAAAAGAGGAAAAAATGACAACACAACTAATATTTCCTAAACAAACTGATGAAATGAAAACTTAAAACCATCACATACGCAGGAAATATTTCTAATAATATTTCAAAGATATTATCTTCGGCAACGAATACAACAATTTCTTTTAAAACAGAAAACAACGTTAGTGCAAAATTGTTAAATGTAAAAACAAAAATACCACCATTATAGAAGTCAGGTATATATAAACTCAAATGTCCAGAATGTAATGCTGTCTATTGGGGTCAGACCCTTAGGAATTTTGAAATCCGATACAGTGAACACTTACGAGCATACAGATTAAAACAACCAGATAAATCCCACTACGCAAAACATCTACTTGACACCAATCATTTATTGACACCTAACTCAAAACTAGAAGTGATGCATATTTGTGAAAAGAAACAAGAACTGGATTTCCTTGAAGAATTGGAAATTAGAAGACATTTAAGAAACCCACAATATGAAGTTGTCAATGAACAGTTAAATCTAGGGAGTCCTCCACTAATAAACTGTCTTCTTAAGTGATAATTGTAAAGATCAGCAGGTATAGTTTTCCTGGTTTTCTATATCATTGCACAGTTATCCTGATCTTAATTGGAAAAATGATATCCAGGATATCACCATAGGGCTAATAATAATTAAGCTTCAATATTTGTAATATCGCATCTTCTTCTTTTTTCTATTAACATATATTAAGTCAATCACAAGTTAGCTCACTTCTTGGTCTAAACAAAAATAACTACTAAACATCAGATAGGCATCAAATAAAATATAACCCCTGTCATTCTGAAGATGATATTGATTAATCGAAACAATTGTCAATTTTTCAGAATTTTCAACAATTTTTATTATATTGTGGTATTAACTAGAAACCGGGAGTTTCATTTAAAACACTATTATAGTTACAAAATCAAGCCTTCTGAAAGATGTATCCTATAGTCTACTTTGCCAACTAACCATAGATGGGGAGCCTTTTTGTTGTGAATTCTCTATTCTACTTTGGCAAAGAAACAGCAAGTTGGATATTCAGTCATTTTCGTTGTTTCAGTTACATATAAATACAATGTCATCACGAACCGAAAAAATATTTGCATTACATACACCACCTTCGTCCGACATGGATGATTCTAGTGAGGAGGAAAACGTAAATGATACTAACAAATACAACATTCAAAATGACGACGAAATTGAAAGCTCTGAAGTCAATAGCTTGCCTCCTCAAGTACAATATATTTTTGATTACCTGTCTGAAACAGATTCTGCGTCAGAAACTGAATGTTCCAAATCTCAAACAGCCACACATCAATCTGTTTGTACTACACCTAAATCTGTTTGTAGTACGCCAAAGTCTGTTCTGAATCCTCTAAAAACAAGATCACATCTAGTATCTGGACCACATTATAAGGAGAACCACGAAAATACTGACGTCCAATCTACAAAGAAGCGAAAAAGGAATCTGCTGAAACGAAAGAATTTAGTTGAGTACAACTGGTCCCAAGAAGAATTTGAATATCCTGTGAACATTCCCGAAAATAACTTTGGGCTTGTGGATACATTAACGTCGCCATTTGAATATTCTAAAATATTTTTTTCGGACGATTTATTTCATCTGATTGTCGAGAATACCAACCTTCACTTCGTTCAGCAAACAGGAAAGTCGATTAATGTTAGTAAGAATGATATAAGGGACTTCGTAGCTATACATATTTTGATAGGTGTTCAAGATTATAAAATCTTGAATGTTATTGTTTCCGATACTTTAAAAATATGTGAGATATTTGTATGTTACTTCTTTTCGTCATTGTATACATTTAAAGCGTAAATTCATTTTAGTTGCTACCGTTGTGAAAATAACATTTCTATTTCATATTGATATTTGTATGCTTTTTCCATAATATGTATTGCATCCGTTGTTCATCTGCTTCTAATGAAATCACATTGATATTATCCTATGATATTCTGAGTTTCAGTTAAAAGTAGTCTATGTATCACTGATGATAATATTTTATACGCTGTGTTGAATACTGTAATGCCTCTATAGTTCTTAAATTCTTGCTGGTCTCCTTTTTAGTGTATCGTTATAATTTATCCTACTTCCCATTCTTTCGGCATTTTCTCCTCTTCCCATATTTTCTTCACTAACTTATGTATTATTTCATCCAATTTGTCTCCAACTTTTCAAAGCTGTGGAAACACTTCTACAACTTTTCAAAGCTGTGGAAGTAATTACAGTGAACCATGGTGTATCTGCTGGTTGTTCACACTAATCAACGTTTTCTGTGCCCACATATAGTTATGTACAAAGATCTGACAACTTTGATGGAAACGATAAACAAAGAGAAGATGTTTCGGGTCCCGGAAATAGTTATATACAGCCATGTGACAACTTTATAGGAAACGAGAAACAACGAGAAGATCTTTCGGCTATCGCAGTACTCTCGGAGTTCCTCGGAGTTCCTCCTATAAAACATTTAACATTAGTGATAATAATTTTACTCACCTTGACAAAATCATGTAAGATGTCGATCAGAGCTCTGCATACCTCTGGAATAATTCGTGAAATGCTTGGTTCAGATATCCGGAACAAATATATAAGTGAAGGAAAGCTATCGCCGGTAGCCAAATATCTTGATGTTACTAATAACCTAATACGAGGTGGTATTGCTTCACGGAAGTTGGTATCAGATTTTTTTACAATCGGTGAGATCTTCCTCAATAACGATTCAAAATCTTCTCGGCTCATTTGAGTAAAATTAGGAAACAGAGCCTCATCGTCAGCAATCAATTTGTAGTAAAACTAATTCTGAGCATTTTGACCACCAATGTATAATTGTCTCCTTCACCACCTCGGCTTCGTTCTTTTCCTTTTTCTATCCAATGCTATCACCAAATATGCAGCCACCGCAACCGTTTGTATAGACATGATGCCGTAAACTGAAGTTGCTTGTTTCTTCTATTGAATTGATATAGATCCATGCCACAAACATATGCTACAAAGCGCATGCGACAGTGAGCAACGAGTTGCTCGTGCAACATTGTTTAAATGTTTGCGGCATAGTCGCATATCTACAAATAAGAAACACTAGACGACGTGTACATGTTGCCTTTTGTTGCCCAGGTGGAATTACGCCTTTAGAAGCCAAACGACAGTCAGTGCAAAAGTACACTAGACACTAGAGTTCTTTTCTGCACAAATGTGGCCCGAAGCTCGGATGCTTCCAATCTTGTGCAAGTTTCTGTAGGATGCACCTTAACATAACAACTATCGCCGGCAACGAATCTGGCAGAAAGTACATATCTGCAAACGGAACAATTACTGGCCATTTTAAAAAAAAGCCTATAGTAATAACAATCACAAATGAAAAATGTGGCACTAATAAATTTCTAAACTATCAAAGAATATGGTATACGTATTGGTATTAACTCCAAGACTATAAGGTAGTACTTAAAAGTCAATTAATCTTATCAAATTTTATCTTCTTACTAATATTGAAAAAAATGTTAAACACATTTATTTATAACACAGACAAAATCTTAATGGTAGAATTGTTATGAATCACTTGATTATATTTGATGAATTCATCTATGAATCTTGAGGCACTAAATGAAAAACAATGGAATTTTTGCACAATGTTTAACTAGATGAAATGTGCAAAATAACGGAGTAGCAAATCTACACTGTATTATACTGCTTTGATTAACTTTACTACGTTTCTTTCTTTCTCCATGTAATTCGTTATCCTCACTCCAAGTTAACTCTAATTACGGTAATTATTTCTTTGACTCATGGAAATGTGTCATTTTGATCTCTAAATTATTGTTCGTGACATAAATTTGCTTGCATGTCGATTGATACAAAAATCGTTATTGTACCTATTTTGACGCGTCTGTTTACTTGTTATTACGAAAATTTCCCTTACCGAATGTTGATATTAATTCGTAATTCTAGTTAGTACGTACATACTAGTCATATTTCATATAAGCGTTACGTTCGTATTTAATGAAAGTTTCGAGTTCGGAAACTACGTCTGTATTCTAAAAACGTATGCCATTTGCTGGAGAAATATTATTTATATGTACTTATAATTCGTCCTACAAAATTTATGATGGACTAAATGCAACATTCAACTACGGCAATAGCGAAATTCAGGGGTATTACTTTTGAAGAGTCACACCTTCTCAATCAATTATTCATGAATTAGTTTTGAAACTGTTTATACTTAGGAAATAATTGTATTGTAGGTTTTTTTACTGTAAGAAAGTTGTCACACATCGATTTAGTATCATCATACCATTCAGTCGACTGATTGAATAATGACTGGCTGGAAAGAGGTTTGAATAATTTTATAGTAGTATAAGGAAATAATTCATTTTTGTTATAAAATGATAATCCAATTTCACGCTTCATGTCACAGAAACTAGAATTACAAAATGGCGTATCATTGCATTTTAAAGTTATGGGAATTTGCAATTTTTACTTTGGCAAAATAATATTGAATCGTAGCTTTGCATATGGTCCAAAATAAACATTCAGTGTTAATATTAGTGTTTTTAAATGAAACTCAAGGTCTCTAGTTAATTCCACAATATAATACAAGTTATTGAAAATTCTAAAAAATTGACAATTGTTTCGATAAATCAATATCATCGTCAGAATGACAGAATTTACATTTCATTTTATGCCTACCTGATGTTTAGTAGTTATATTTGGCTAGACCAAGAAGTAACCTAACTTGTGATTGGCTTAATATATGTTAATAGAAAAAAGAAGAAGATGTGATATTACAAATATTAAAGCTTAGATATTATTAGCCCTATGGTGATATCCTGGATATCATTTTTCCAATTAAGATCAGTATAACTGTGCAATGATATAGAAAACCAGGAAAACTATATCTGCTGATCTTTACAATTATCACTCAAGAAGACAGTTTATTAGTGGAGAATTCCCTAGATTTAACTGTTCATTGACAACTTCATATTGTGGGTTTCTTAAATGTCTGCTAATTTCCAGTTCTTCAAGGAAATCCAGTTCTTGTTTCTTTTCACAAATATGCAGTACTTCTAGTTTTGTGTTAGGTGTCAATGAATGATTGGTGTCAAGTAGATGTTTTGCGTAGTGGGATTTATCTGGTTGTTTTAATCTGTATGCTAGTAAGTGCTCACTGTATCTTATTTCAAAATTCCTAATTCCTACTAAACATCAGTTAGGCATAAAATGAAATGTAACTTCTGTCATTCTGACGATGATATTGATTTATCGAAACAATTGTCAATTTTTTAGAATTTTCAATAACTTGTATTATATTGTGGAATTAACTAGAGACCTTGAGTTTCATTTAAAAACACTAATATGAGCATGTTCCACGAAGTAAGGGTCGAGACAGTCAATTTCATTCAGTGTTAAGTTTGAGCATTACTTACAGTGCTATTAGAAATGAAATCAGCGGTTGTAAACTGACGTACTCGAGATGACAGGTGAAGTCATAGAGAAATAAACATATTAAGGGTACGTTCCACTCAAAGACCGGGGTAAAATTTAATTCATCATCGATTCCCGTAAATTTAAGATAGCATTCGTTCCCGTATAGATAGCTGCCATTGCGCCGATCTGAGCGTACCTCTTGCGGGTGGCAGAATTAATTCTTACAGGCGGGATATTAACATTTGGTAGTTCGGATTATGGGTAGTTAAATTTGACAGTTTGTCTTAAAATTGTTCATTAAAAGTATTTCATTCCAAAAAATAAAATTATATTCAATTTTTTGTTATTAAATAATTGGAGAGTGGAAGTACCAAAGGCACGAAGTATCAAAATCTGAGTTTTGTAGATATTTGCTTGAAAAGGTTTCAAGTGCCATCGCCAATGTACCCACAAAGATTATGAGTGGAATTTTATTTGTAAGCTTTCACAAAGTAATACTAGATGTCCCAAATATTTTTATTTTGAAAGGGTATAAGTGCCAAAGTCAGGTTGTCAGTAGGCGCTTTCCAATTTATTAAGCACTTTGTGCACGAAACCCATGGGCTCGACGCTCATGAGCTTGGCACACAAAAATTAATTTGGAACAAACTTCGATGAGTTTTGTGTCAAGTGTCAAATTTTAAAACATAACCACAGATAATTTATTTTTTTGTTGTTGTGTCCGAAATACAAGATAATCGATTAATTAAATACAAAATACGAATACTATGGAAGCACTTATTTGTGAGTATACTTGGTATATATTATTTCAAGTAATAATGTAATAAATATCTACCAATTTATTGTAATGTACAATTTTTAGTTTGTGCATCAGATACTATACCTGATTGGTCCACTTCTTCATCTTCAGACGAAGAGGAACATCTTACAATTACAAAAATAGAAAATTTTGTAGAGCAAACAGTCAAACAATACGATCCTGACACTTTTAAACGCCACTTCCGAATGAAACGAGTAACAATCAGTGAGCTTATTGGTATGTGCTTACTAGTCTTGTGCATTGATGAATGAAAAATTTGAGTGGATTTTAATAAAAAACGTGGTGAAATAAACATGTTTTTGCCTCATTCAGACAAATATAGGATCATTTGCAAAGACTGACTTTTAAATAAAATGAAGATGAATAAAACTTTATTTAAATTATAGATCCTTCCATTCAATTGGGCAAATTTATCAAAATATTAATCAAATACTGTGCATCCACCATATAACCAAACTGTAAAATAAGTTGTGTTTGCACTCGGATATCAGATATTTCAAGTTAACATGCACGAGACTAATTTGTAAATTTCACTAAATTCCAGTTAAAACATTTTTTTCTTTTACAGATAACTTTGCAACAAGTGAATACAGTACCAACACCGTTAGAGAGATACCTCATATATCAAATGAAACCAGTGTGCTTTTAACAATGTGTTATCTTGCTAATACAGAGAGTTTTAGACAAATATCTGATCGGTTCAATGTCAGCTGAAGTTCAGCACATAGGTCTCTATTTCGAGTGATTGTCTTTTTAATATATATGAAAAGTAGATACATAAAATGACCCAGTGATGAAGGAAAAGAGATAATTGCAAGTAAATTTAAAAAAAAACAACAATTTAATGGAGTTATAGGTGCAATTGACTGTAGCCATGTGAAAATCAACTGATCAAACAAAGATCAAGATTCATATTGTAACCGAAAGAGTTATCATAGCTTGATTATACAAGCAGTTTGTGATACTGATAAAAAACTCTTAGATGTATACTGTGGGGAACCAGAATCTCTTAACGATGCAGCAATTCATCAAAAAGCTGGAAATCCACAATTTTTCAAACATTATTACCTCTTAGGTGATTCAGCTTATCCAAGTATGTTGTGGCTAGTACCTCCTTTTAAAAACACGGGTGCCCTTTCAGATCTACTAGAATTGTTATTGAAAATGCATTTGGTTTGCTAAAAAATAGATATAGAAGACTTCTTCATTTGAATAATAACAATATCAAATTTTGTGTTAAAATTAAAATGGCGTGTTGTGTATTACACAATATTTGCATAATACATTCTGATGAAATAGAGGTGGATGAAAATGTCACAGATGAAGGAAATATACTTGACCATGATCTGGTTGCAGAACTGGTTCAAAATAATGTACCTATGGAATGAGAAGGAATATTTAGGAAAAGGTTTACTGTATGAATTTATAAATAAATGTATTAATTTATAATAATAGTATAGTATGAATATAGTGTAGAATAAGTTTCTAGTAAAAGTAGGAAATATATTGTAACGAATTCATTTTTGAAAAAAAGATAATATATTTATTTCACATGGCATTATTTCAGTCTTAATATATGATTAAAAGAATACTAACAATAATAAATGTGATTTTAAACAAAACAAATCATTAAATAATAACCAAAATACATAATCACAACTTTTGGAATAAACGAAAATAAATTGCATTATAGCATACTTATTAATTCTTGTTATTTTCATTGAGCTTCTGCAATATTTCTTGTAATATTTCCACTTTTTGTTTCTCCACAGTTAACTTTTCCCTTTCAATATTTATTCTGTCTCTGTGTCGTTTTTTTTATACTCTTCTTTTATCCCGCTTCCGTTTCCGAAAAAACTTTGTTCGGCTGTTGTCACTTTTTTTGTTCTCTGAACTTACTTCCAAGTCAGGTTCTACATCAGTATGGTTTTCAATGAAATTCATATTGTCACTTTTATTTATATTTGTAATTAAATCACTATTTGCTTCTGAAGATTCCATTGTATGTTGGGAGCTGATGGATGGTTTATCTCCTAATAAATTATCCATTTGTTCAAAAAACATAAATCTGCTTGCACCTCTGCCTGTTTTGTTGTTTTTATCTTTGGTACTTTTGTAACTCCTTAACATACTGCGCCATTTGTTGTAGCATGCTGTAGCGCTGTATGTGAAGCCATTACTAAAAAGTTCATTGCTAATATTTGGGAATACATTTTTCTTTTTTTTGGGATGTTGCATGTCCTCCATGTTATTTTCCATACAACTAAGCAAACAAAGTACAGCATTGTAATCCCATGATTCACTTTTTGGAGATTTCTGCTCCTGTATATTTTCCTTGTTCACGTATTCAGCCGTCCTTAGCTCTTCCTTTTTGGCAAAGTTTAATAGTGTAGATGCAAAGGCAACATCTACAATAAGAAACATTTTTAAATAGTATTGGATAATAACTATGATTTTCACTATACATTACCTATTTGGGCCCTTTTATAGTCTTCTTCATTGAGTAATAATGCATATTCCGAATTTGTTTCTGCATCCAATAATGTAAGAGAATGTTGTTTTGAGAAGCCCGGTTGTGATTCCATTTTAAATTTTAAAACACATCTGAATAAATTGAAATACATGCCTACATAACCTCAATTGTATAGTTTGTGTTTAAAGCGCAATTTTGAAGCTTATAAAGCACAAACCTTTATCTGGTGTTTGAGGGGCAAGGGGAAAACGCAACCGTGTTTGACACACAGATCTTAAAAACGACAATTTGGAACATGCGTTTGAAGCACTGCGCACGCATGCTCGACTGGGTGCTCAAATTATGCAATTGGAAAGCCACTAGTGTAAATGGGCTTATTTGCGTTTAATAGACGTTTATGCAAGAAAAGACTAAAGGAAGGTTTATAGAACAGCAGAGAATGAAAAAGAATGCTGGGAAGGCATACGTTAATAGAAAAAAAGTGAAATTCGACCTAAAAATCCACCTAATCTAGAGATAAGATATTTTAGGTTATGACTGGTAAATGTAATTTGTTGTTCTCAAGGAGGTTGTAGTTTGTAGTAAGGGGGAGACGTTATCAGCTGGCCAAAGGCGGGTCCTGTTTCCAATTAGGTAGTCTACTTATGTCATTTTGTGATTTTAATAACTTGGTTGTCCTGCACTTAATATTTGCGCATATCTTTCAGGTGTCATGTAAGTGTTATTTTGACTGCAAAAAAAATAACTTACGAACGATAGCTTTAATTTTTGGGGATATTTTATGCTGAAAACTACAAAACATAAGGGACGTATCTCATGGGCCTAATAAATTTAGTGCGAATGAAAAGACGTCGCCATGGAAATTATGAAACTGTAGGAGATAGCAAAAGGCAAACATCCAGTTTCTATACACTGCCAGATCCAGATGGAAATTATGTGCATGTATGCAGAAAGACATTTATGAATGTTTTTGATGTTACTCAGAAACGTTTGGTTGGTTTATCAAAGAAGAAAAAAATGGGAGATACCACATTTACTGGTAGGCGTTTCAACAATAAGCCAAGTAAGTTCACGGAAAACGGCCGCAAACTGATCCATCAACATATAAATTCTATCCCGAGAGATGTTTCACACTATTCACGTGCAAGATCAGAAAAACAATATCTTAGTCCGGATTCAAATATTCATCGATTTTATAAAGCATTTTTGATGGAAAATAAAAAATCTTCTGTAAGTTTTATAGAGGTGTGTTTAAGAGAGATTTCCCTATTCTAAGTTTCAATCGTTCTAGAGTCGATACATGCCATACCTGCGATTGGTTAAATTGCGAAGCGAAGCAAACTTCTAGTTCTGGCTGGAGTGCAAAAAATCGACTCGAACTTCATCACCGAAAAGTGCACCGATGTCTACAAAATATGAAGAATCAAACCGCAGATGCACAACTTCCTGGTAGTGACAAATGTTGCATTTCATTTGATCTATAACAAGTTTTATTTGTTGCTACGCTGACTCATTCAAATATGTTCTATTTATCCCAACTAACTTGTTACAACGTGGGGATACATTTATCGGACTCTAACCATGCATTTATGTGTATGTGGCATGAAGGTGTTAGTGGACGAGGAGGTAATGAAGTGGCATCTACCCTTCTCAAACTTTTAAATTCTGGTGTCACAAAAAGAAACATTTGCTACTGTGGAGTGACAACTGTGCGGGGCAATACAGAATGATAATATTTGTTTTTGTGTTCCTTGCTTTTCATGAAGTTTTTGAGACAATAGAGTATAACTTTCTAAGCGGTCACAGTTTTATGGCATGTGGCCGAAACGTAATAACTTCCGCAAAATATGATCCGCCATCCGAAGTTATTGACATGTCTGTAAACGGATTTTGGGATATAAAGGAAACTGCTGACACATTTCTTATCACTAAAGCCCTAAATAACAGTAAGGCAGTCACAATAAAGATTGATCACAAAAATCCAACAGTACTTCATATAAAGAAACTTTCTCCGAAATAGAAGCCTGGAAGAAAATCAATATATTGAAGAGAGGAAAAACCACTAACGATCTTAAATGTGCAGAAATAAAGCTTTTGCCCCCCTGAAAATAAGAATACCGCTAATAAGAAAAAATGTCTATCGTCTATGATTCCCTACCTAGAAAATCCTGAACATAAAATATTTCATGGAAAACTTCTTAATTTTAACGAAGAGAGTTTGCGGCCAATCAGCAGTACAACTCACCTTTAATTGGTACTTATAACCTTTAAGTTGTGAGGCACTTATGCTCTTTCAGTTTTAGTTCCAAATAAACTTTAATATTCTATTTTTTTTATAGAAAAATCAGTTTTGTTTTCTACCAGTACCTGTTTCTAGATGTTAAGAACCGGTTTGGAATGTTATATAATATAAAAAATAAAAATGTTTCTAAGGTGTTTATCTCGTATTTTCTCAGAATTGAAGACCGAAGTGGATAAAGCTCATATGTCCATTTTGGGAAAATCCTTCAATCCAGTTATTTGGGCTTTCATTATACTAATCTAACTGTAAGAAATTTCAAATTAATAAAGATGAAGATTTGAAGGAAGTAGAAAGTGCTAAAAGTAATAAGTCACCTAACAATATGGTTTCTATAGTGGATGAAGGCATTATGTCCCAGAGAACAAGGACTTGATGAAAAATATTCAGTAAAGCTATCAATGAATCGTCACGTTTTTGACACTGAATTCAACCTGTCTTTCGGGCATCCGAAAAGTGATACCTGCAGTGTATGCGATTCTGGAGAAGGTACTACTGAACATAAAATAAACTCTACACTTGCCTTTGATTGTCAGAAAGCAGATAGGCAGAAACCACTATTAGACAATAGCACCTGCTATGTTACTATGGATCTACAGCAAACAATGCCGTTGCCCAAGCTCTCAACATCAAAAGCATTCTATCTACGTCAAATGTGGCTCTACAATTTTGGCGTACATTGCATAACTTCTATAAGAACGAAGTCTTACTTTTTTACTTGGACCGAGGACGTAGCTGACCGAGGTAGCTTTGAAATTGCAAATTGCCTGTTCCGTTTTTGCAAGCTTTTGAAAGAAGAACATCCTCACATCAATCGTTTGATTATATGGTCTGATTCGTGCGCCTGGCAGAACAAAAATCATTTAATCATTTGCCTATATCAATACCTGATTTTGAACGGCTTTTTTGAAGTAATAGAACATAAATTCCCGGAAGTTGGACACAGCTATTTGGATTCTGATAGGGACTTTGGAAGACTAGAAAAAGTCATTAGAAAACATCAGAATATTTTTATTCCTGATCAGTATCGCTATATTATCAAGTCAGAAAGTTCCAAAAATAGTATTTGTGTGAATATGGAAAATTTCTTTTATGACTTTGAAGAACCCCCATTAAAACTTCGTTTATTCAAAAAAGAGAAAAACAGTTCGAATAGCAAGGTATATTTCCGTAACAATGTGAAATGGATTGGAGTGGACGAATTTGTTTGTTATCGGTACAAGACGTGCTTCGATGACTACACACCATTTCAGCTGGTCGATTCGAAGAAAAGAAGGACGGAACATGTAGACAGACCACTGTCTAGGCCAACCAGACTCACAACAAAAACAGGTGGTTTGACTTTGGAAAAGTTAGAAAATTTAAAAGCCCAAATAAAATATGTCGATGCAGATTACAGATGGTTTTATGAGAATGTTCTTCAGGAAAACATTGCGCATCTAAAAAAGAAGAGGGAGACATGCTAATGTTATAATGTCATCACTATTGATTAATTCTACCTTTTGTACAAACAAATAAATTCCTTTTCTGTACATGATTCCTTTTTTCACGCAGATTTAGCGTTCTTTATGAATAATGATTGGTGAATAAAGGTCATATGTCCATAAAAGTAAATATTTCTGGTGAACCATAACTATTTGCGAAATTTCAGTTTGGGTACTTGGAAGTATCGATTATAGTCCCACTGAAACAATTTGACTCAGCAAACTCTTCAATTAGGCAGAAAAGTTCTGAGCGAAAACACTAAACCGCATGGTACTCGAAAATACAATTCTGTGACATATGACTTTAATCCACTTAGGTCTTCAATTATGTTTATGGCACTTAGTGCCTTTGGCACTTCCACTCTTGAATTATAATAAAAATTTTGAGACAAATCATTTAGGTAATAAATAATAAAACAGCACCCGTTCAAATTTTGTATTAACCTAGACGTAATATAAAAAAATAATATAATATTTTTCAATGAAATTGACTGTCTCGACCCTTACTCCGTGGAATATGTTCATATTAGTGTTTTTAAATGAAACTCAAGGTCTCTAGTTAATTCCACAATATAATACAAGTTATTGAAAATTCTGAAAAATTGACAATTGTTTCGATAAATCAATATCATCGTCAGAATGACAGAAGTTACATTTCATTTTATGCCTACCTGATGTTTAGTAGTTATATTTGGCTAGACCAAGAAGAAACCTAACTTGTGATTGGCTTAATATATGTTCATAGAAAAAAGAAGAAGATGTGATATTACAAATATTGAAGCTTAGATATTATTAGCCCTGTGGTGATATCCTGGATATCATTTTTCCAATTAAGATCAGTATAACTGTGCAATGATATAGAAAACCAGGAAAACTATATCTGCTGATCTTTACAATTATCACTTAAGAAGACAGTTTATTAGTGGAGAATTCTCAAGATTTAACTGTTCATTGACAACTTCATATTGTGGGTTTCTTAAATGTCTTCTAATTTCCAGTTCTTCAAGGAAATCCAGTTCTTGTTTCTTTTCACAAATATGTAGTACTTCTAGTTTTGTGTTAGGTGTCAATGAATGATTGGTGTCAAGTAGATGTTTTGCGTAGTGGGATTTATCTGGTTGTTTTAATCTGTACGCTCGTAAGTGCTCACTGTATCGTATTTCAAAATTCCTAAGGGTCTGACCCAAATAGACAGCATTACAATCTGGACATTTGAGTTTGTATATACCTGACTTCTTCAATAGTGGTATTTTTGTTTTTACATTTAACAATTTTGTACTAACGTTACTTTCTGTTTTAAAAGAAATTGTGGTATTTGTTGCTGAATATATTATCTTTGAAATATTATTAGAACCATTTCCTGCATATGTGATGGTTCTATAAGTTTTAATTTCATCAGCTTGTTTAGGATATATTAGTTGTGAAAAGAAACAAGAACTGGATTTCCTTGAAGAACTGGAAATTAGAAGACATTTAAGAAACCCACAATATGAAGTTGTCAATGAACAGTTAAATCTAGGGAATTCTTCAGTAATAAACTGTCTTCTTAAGTGATAATTGTAAAGATCAGCAGATATAGTTTTCCTGGTTTTCTATATCATTGCACAGTTATACTGATCTTAATTGGAAAAATGATATCCAGGATATCACCACAGGGCTAATAATATCTAAGCTTCAATATTTGTAATATCACATCTTCTTCTTTTTTCTATAAACATATATTAAGCCAATCACAAGTTAGGTTACTTCTTGGTCTAGCCAAATATAACTACTAAACATCAGGTAGGCATAAAATGAAATGTAACTTCTGTCATTCTGACGATGATATTGATTTATCAAAACAATTGTCAATTTTTTAGAATTTTCAATAACTTTTATTATATTGTGGAATTAACTAGAGACCTTGAGTTTCATCTAAATACAATAATATTTTTTTATTATACATGGGTCTCTTATTTATACATGTTATTCTATATACATTTTTCTATATACATTTTTAACTTTTAAATTTTTATTCTAGTAGTTAACGATAATATCCAAATACAAAAAAGTTCGGTTAAAATTATCAGTTACGTTATTATTCAAAAATTTAAATTTTCAATATTTCTTATTATTTAAAAATTATTCTATTGTCACAATTTTTACAGTCATTTTTCCTACTATGAAAAATAAACTTTTTCCTGAACACGCACTTATAAATAGACATTTATACAACTGTACAATTTTCAAAAATATTCTATTGCAGCCTCAATCATCCCCATAGTTGCCCGACTCTCACCTTTATTTAACTTTTTTATTTCGGAAAACAAGAAATTTTACATAAAATTTAGATTTACTTTCTTTAAATTAATTATAAGGAAAAACATGTAAAACAGAGAAAAACCCACAGTTGTATAAATACACAGTAAACACATAAACGAATACTTAACAATAACTAGAAGTAAGAAATTGCACACTAACTTGAATATTAAATAATGTTTTAAATTCGTGTCACAAAATTGAAAAAAATATTTATATCTATATCATTAATTTATCATAAAGTTACATATTATTAATAATCACAAAATTACTTATATTTAAGAGAGTTAATCCAATAATGCATCAAACTGCACATTAAGTTATTATAAAATTATCGACAACCAAAACAACAAATATTTTAATGAAAAGTATTTAAAAAATAGTGTTACGAAACAGCACACTGGTATAGACCCTAAATCCGACTCTGTCTAAGCCAGGTATAAAAGTTAAAACTATGGCGGATACGCAGTTATAAAAAACTGTTTACGAGTTTACGACTATCTTATGTAAACATTGTTTTTGTGACAAGAGTTATCTAGAAAAGGCCATAATCCATTGTTTTTATGTAAGCCGCAGTCCGGAATTTATTAGTAAAAATGGCTTTAATATATAAGGGGACTGATCAGGATGAGTTAGTGAGTTGATAAAGTGATCTTGACAGATATACAAGTAAATAATTGAATATAAAGTGTTTATATAAATTAGTTTGAGTGAATATACAGTTAATATAAATTAATAATTAAGCGATTAGTTAAGTATATATAAATTAAGTGTTAGTGAGCTAGTGTTTAAATAAATTAGTAAGTAGCCATACCGAGTGTTTAAAATTATCCCACCCGTTTATTTTTAAATAAATAACAAAAACATTACATTGGTGTCAAAGGTGGGATAATATAAATAAATATCTACGTAAAAATGGCTAAGAGATTGAGGGATCTGAAAGTGGCGGAATAAAGGGCAGAATTGAAAGATCGTGAGTTGGAAACGTCCGGTAAGAAGAGTGAATTAGTAGAAAGACTTAAAGTGGCACTGGAAAATGACGGCTTTGATCCAGAAACCGTTTTATTTACTGACGAGGCTTCCACCTTAATCTCGTCTATTTCTGCTAACATAGACGAGAAGATTTCTGCCATGGAAGAGAACATGGACGAAAAGATTTCTGTAATGGAAGAGAACATGGACGAGAAGATTTCTGCCATGGACGAGAAGATTTCTGCTATGAAGAACGACATTTCTGCTAATATTTCTGCTAGCATGGACGAAAAGATTTCTGCTATGAAAAACGATATTTCTGCCATGGAAGAGGAAATTTCAATGAATGTGAAAAACGATATTTCTGCTTTGAAGAACGATATATCTACCGATATCTTGTTAATGAAAAACGACATTGCCGCTGACGTTGAAAATGTAATTTCGTCTTTAAAATCTGAAATCGAGAATAAAAAGTCGACGATGGATGAGACAATCGAGAATAAGATTACAACGATAGACAAGAAAATCAAGGAGTAAGAGGAAAATATTGCCGATTCAAGAACGCGAGGCACGCCAGAGGAAGAAAAGAAGACCGAGCAAACTAAACCTTGCAAGACAGAAACACTACCTAAGTTTGAAGACATTGGCAGACATTACCCGAGTCAAGGCCTCAACGTTCGATGGAAAAATGTCGTGGACCAATTATGTGAAACAATTTTTTTAGCAGCCGCTAGAGTGGATAATTGGTCCAATAGAGAGAAGGCAGTGAACTTGACCATCGCGCTTCGCGGAGATGCCTTAGATGTACTCCAGACGATATCTTTGGAAGAAACGGATGACTTCGAGCAGCTGAAGAAGAGGTTGAACATGCGATATGGTCATGAACATTTAGAACATTTGTACCAATCTCAGCTGAAGAACCGAAGGCAGAAACGTAATGAATCCCTTCAAGAATATGAAGTGGACATTGCCCGACTAGTTCGATTTGCTCATCCATCAGCACTAGAGAACATGATGGAATGTCTGGGCATCCAGGCCTCTATTGATGGCTTACGTGACCCCGATATGCAGAGGACGCTTCGTTCAGCCCATCCGAAAACATTAGTCGACGCATTGACAGCTGCCCTTGAATATGAAGCAGCAACGAAGGCTTCAGGATATAACAAAATCAGGACCATCCAAGAAGAAGGTGACGAAGACAGATTTGACCAGTTCGTCAGTTTAATAAAAAGTATGATTGACAAGAAGCTGAGAAAGATCAGATGCTGGAATTGTGGCGAGCTAGGGCATGTACGTAGTTCGTGTAAGCGCCCCAAGACTCCTGCAAACCAAGAACCCCAGGCACAGGAAAATTAGAACGGGTCGGCTACGAGGGGGCAGCACCGACCCATGACCGTTCCAAAGACCCTCTCATACTGATAGCTTCTCTCAGATGTCGCAACGACAGTGTATATGTGGATGGCGAAGTAAATTGCAAGAAATATGCTCTGCTGGTTGACACTGGAGCAACTAGGACCATTATACGACCAGAAATAATAAACTCCAAGAAGAAGCTTTTACCAACGAGACTGCGACTGCAGACCCCCATAGGTGAGAGCGCCAACGTTCACGGTGAGACACAAATCCAATTGGGAATTGGCGCAGAAAAGTTCACACATACGGTAATCGTAGCTGACATTGAAGAAGACGTGATTCTGGGAATGTACGTAATGAATGTACATGGTTTCCAATTAGACTTTAGAAACAGAACCATTAAAGTGAGTTCCGAGGAGGTGTTCCTGCATCCGTGTGAAGGCAACGCGGTGTTGGCAGCTGTACAGGAAGATACGGTTCTACTTGCACGAAGCGAAACCATGATAGTAGCACGGCTACAGGGAATCATGGAAGAAGGTACACCGGTTATGATGGAGCCAAGGAATCACGACAAAGAAGTTGGCAAAGGAGTACTAATTGGGAAAGGATTGGTCACGTCGGTGAAAGAGATCCCAGTACGTGTGATAAACGTGAACGATCACCCAATTACAATCAAGAAGGAAACCAAGATTGGATCCTGCGTACCAGTGACGTCTATAGTTCGTCAAACAACGACCACTGGCAATTCTAATGCCAGATTCGAACAAATGTTATCAGTAGCTGGTCAATCTTTGGATCGAGCTGCAAAAAAGAGAATTAGAGAATTTCTCTTGCAGTATCGAGACTTATTCGTACCAAAAGGAGGAAAGACTGGCAGAACTTCAGCCGTCAAACACAATCAGCTCGAAGACTTCCACGAGCGAAGAGAGAGGAAGCTAAAAGAATAATTCGAGAGATGGCAGAAGAAAAAGTAATAGAACCATCTACTAGTCCATTGGTGTCTCCAGTAGTGCTCGTCAAGAAAAAGGATGGAACTACGAGATTCTGCGTGGATTATCGCCAGCTTAACAACGTGACGAAGAAAGACAGCTATCCCCTGCCTCGATTTGACGATACGCTAGACACTTTGGCCGGCAGCAAACTGTTTTCCACCTTGGACCTGAAGTCTGGTTATTGGCAAGTGGAAATGGACCCAGAAGATAAAGAGAAGACTGCTTTCACCACCGGATCTGGATTATGGCAATTCAACGTCATGCCATTCGGGCTCTGTAATGCGCCTGCGACATTTGAAAGACTCATGGAAAATGTCTTGAGAGGGTTGTCTTGGAAGACATGCCTGGTCTATTTGGACGACATCGTAGTACTCGGGAAGACATTTGACGAACACCTGAAGAATTTGGAAGACGTATTCAAACGACTCCAAGCTGCCCAGCTCATGTTAAACCCAAAGAAATGTCAGCTGTTCCAAAACCAAGTCAACTATCTAGGTCATATAGTGAGCAATGAAGGAGTGGCGGTGGATCCAGAGAAAATTGCTTCCATTCAGCAATGGCCGCAACCAACCGACAAACATCAAATTTGGAGTTTCCTTGGACTTTGCACATATTATAGAAGATTTATCAGGAAGTTTGGAGACATTGCTAAGCCTCTAACTCGACTTACAGAAGAAGCAAGAGCTTTCCAATGGGACGAATATTGTCAAACGGCTTTTGATACCTTGAAGAGGCATTTAACCACGGCGCCGATATTAGGATACCCTTTACCGGAGGGAGACTTTATTCTGGACACTGACGCAAGCGACGTAGGAATTGGTGGAGTGCTCTCACAGATCCAAGGAAGGCAAGAAAGAGTGCTGGGATATTTCAGTAAAGTCCTCTCCAAACAAGAAAGAAACTACTGCGTCACCAGAAGAGAACTTTTGGCGGTAGTGAAGTCCGTGGAACACTTTTACCAGTATCTCTATGGTAGGAAGTTTTCAATCCGGACTGATCATGCAGCACTCAAGTGGTTGATGCAGTTCAAGAATCCCGAGGGCCAGATCGCTAGATGGATTGAACGACTTCAAGAGTATGATTTCAACATCGAACATCGAGCTGGTGTGAGTCACCGAAATGCCGACTCCCTGTCCAGACGGCCGTGCCCAACAGACTGCTTCCACTGCAACAAGGTGGAATCTAGGGAAGCTGCTGTTTTAAGAACTACTGTAGTCAACGAGAATGGTCACCCACCAGGATCAGAGAAGATCAGGAGAATGACCCTCACCTGAAGATGATCCGGCAATGGAAGAAAGAAAATCGGTGACCTACCTGGTAAGAAGTGTCAAAGTTTTCACCGAAACTCAAGGCGTATAGAGCTCAGTGGGACTCCCTTATCCTGGAAGAAGGGCTGTTGAAAAGAGTCCTTGAAAACGATGATGGTTCTGAGATGAGGAGACAGCTAGCTGTCCCGAGAACAAGAGTAGCTGAGGCACTAGAGAAGTTACACGACAGTCCATCGGGAGGTAATCTGGGAGTGAAGAAAACCCTTCAGCGAGTTCGTGAAAGGTTTTATTGGATGAACAGCTCCGACGATGTAAAGGACTATTGTAAGAAATGTACGACTTGTGCTACGAGTAATGGATCACATCGCAAGAGAAAGGCACCCATGAAACAGTACAATGTTGGGAGCTCTTTCGAACGGATTGCTTTAGATATCGCTGGGCCATTTCCAGTGACAGAACATGGTGGCAAATACTGGTTGTAATGGATTATTTCACAAAGTGGGTGGAAATTTACGCTATCCCGAATCAAGAGGCCACAACTGTCGCAGATGCATTGGTGAAAGAATTTATCAGCCGATATGAAGTGCCCTTGGAAGTCCACAGCGACCAGGGAAGAAATTTCGAAAGTCATCTATTCCAGGAGATTTGCGAGAAGTTGGGAATGAAGAAGACCAGAACAACAGCATTACATCCACAGTCAGATGGAATGGTCGAGAGAATGAACAGGACTATTGGAAAATACCTGTCCAAAGTAGTATCCAGCCATCAGAGAGATTGGGACCAGTATCTATCCCTATTCGCATTGGCTTATCGATCTGCCGTCAATGAGTCCACGGGTGAAACACTTGCGAAAATCCTGTTTGGACGTGAAATGGGGCTTCCTTGTGACCTGGAATTTGGCCTGTCGGCCTGGAGAAGATCTAGCAGGCGAAGACTACGTGATCCATTTGGAAGAAGGCTGGACGGTATTCATGAATTAGTTCGTACCAATCTTCAAGTTGCCAGCGACAGAATGAAAACTCGGTACGACACGCAGGCCACAGAAGGCGGTTTTAAAGAAGGGGACAAAGTATGGTTACACAACCCGACGAGGAGAAAAGGACTTTCTCCAAAATTACAAAAATCCTGTGAAGGTCCATACTTAATCAAGAAAAGAATCAATGATGTTATATATCGCATAAGCAAGATCCCCAACGGAAAACCAAAAGTAGTTCACCAAAACCGACTAGCGCTATTCGAAGGAGACCATGACCTGGGGGAAGGAGTAAACCTTATTCGAGATGTGTCTGACCCTACCTTCGAGGAATTTATGGGCACGTATGGAGGTACCGGGAAAGCTAGATATGGAGTCACTTCGGAATAGCAACAAGATCTGTTCACTCTCCCGGAAGATTATTCACTGGCATACAACATCCCCGCCCGTATCAAGAACGCACGAGGGTTGGCAACCGTCTTTCGAAAGAAGTTCGGGCAATTAGAAAAACTTGAAGACCAGATTCCAGCCCCTGGCAAGACACTGAAACTGAAACATAATTCGCGGTACGTCTTCTACGTGGTAACTAAAAATGAATTCCAAGATCGATCTACCTACCGCGATGTGTGGGAAGCACTTCGTAACCTCCGAGACCATGTGTTAGAATCCAGCGTGAAGAAACTGGCTATGCCTAAGATAGCGAATAACCAGTTGGATTGGCGAGTTATCAGGTAAAGGTTATCTTTAGAGATACCGGTGTCCAGATAATAATTTGCAGCTACAACCCCCGTTATCAGTATCCGATGAAGACGGTGCCCTGCTATTTCCATAAGACCGGAAAGTGTAGAAATGGGGCCAGTTGCCGATTCAAACATCCAGTCTCGGCTACACAAAAGTTCCAGGAGGAACTTCCATTTAAGGAGGGGGTAATGTTACGAAACAGCATACTGGTATAGACCCTAAATCCGACTCTGTCTACGCCAGGTATAAAAGTTAAAATTATGGCGGATACGCAGTTATAAAAAACTGTTTACGAGTTTACGACTATCTTATGTAAACATTGTTTTGGTGAACAGAGTTATCTAGAAAAGGCCAGAATCCATTATTTTTATGTAAGCCGCAGTCCGGAATTTACCAGTAAAAATGGCTTTAATATATAAGGGGACTGATCAGGAAGAGTTAGTTAGTTGATAAAGTGATCTTGACAGATGAACAAGTGAATAAGTGAGTATAAAGTGTTTATAAAAATTAGTTTGAGTGAATATACAGTTAATATAAATTAATAATTAAGCGATTAGTTAAGTATATATAAATTAAGTGTTAGTGAGCTAGTGTTCAAATAAATTATTAAGTAGCCATACCGAGTGTTTAAAACTTATCCCTCCCGTTTATTGTTTAAATAAATAACAAAAACATTACAATAGATTTCCCATTAATATGAAGACATGAACACGTCTGTAAGAATAAAATTAAACGCAGTAGAATTATTTTTGTTTGTTAGTCCTCTTACCACCATTACAATATTTTTTTAATTAATCATCATCATATTCACAATGTTTTGTCAGACATGTTGTGAACCCCTAATAATGTTTATATTTAATAAGGAGACACAACGTTTTATGAGTTGAGAAAATACGTATGATGTATGTTCTCGACAAGTGAACCAATCAAAAGTTCAGTTCAGTTTTTTCAGTAATATTTCCCACATGAACTAAAAGTGGTAAAAAATTATATTATTAATATTATTATCTTTATTGCATTTAAGAAATTTACATAATCTTATTGCAAGGGTCCTAACCACAAACAAAATTAATAATTAAGTAATAGTATTAGACATTTCGATATTTCAGGTTGTTACTCATCAAATATAAATGATCTAAGTTTTAGGGCATCACTAATAAAATAAGCTACATTTGTCAATTGCCTGGAGGTCGCAGTGTCAAGGATCTTAACCAGAGAGTCAATATTTGCAGTATCTGTCAGATAGATCATTCTGTACGGTTGGTATAGAGGGCACTCAAAAAATATGTGGTAGCCGGACTCTGGCGCTTTTAGATTACATATTATGTAGATTTTATCACTGTTTATGATGTATGCTGAACCTTTATAAGTAAACTTAATCATTTTTTTGCTACCCGTTCTGATTTGTGCTATAATTTTAAGGACATGTGATGATAGGTTTCGTTTTAAGTAAAAGTTATTATTTATAAATTTAAATAACCAGAGAGATTCAGAAGAAGCCAGGCTATTAAGATCATCTGATCTTAGCTTATTTTCATATAAGGCAAGTATTTCATTACGGATTTTTAAAGATTTAGTTTTGTCATTTATAAAAAGATTCAAACGATCAATTCCAATTCTACTTAACAAAGTGAAGACAGATTTTACTTGTGCCACCCAGTTATAAGTTTTATCACAACGATCATCGTCCGATAGATGGAGTAGGCGTAGAAAACAAATTTTTGATAGACTTAAGTCGTCCGTCGCTATAACTTTTGATAGCCAACATAAAGCGCTATCAAAAACATTGTAATCTAATTTTATTACTGAAGCTTCCAGTCTAACAACGTAATCCGGGGTACTTCGTAGCAAACCAAGTAGGTTTTTGTAAAATCTTCTTGGGCTCGTTCAAGAATATTTCCATCTTAGACCTCAGGCACCAATGCAATATGACAGCATGGATATTACAATAGAATTATATAATTTCAATTTTGACTCCCAAGAAGTCATTCTGGAGCGAACCATTATATCACTGGCGGCTGCCATGCCCTGCGATCTTTTATAGCCACAGCTAAACTGCATTTTTAACGCCATCTATTCGCTTGGAAGGTTACTAACGAACTTCATTTTACTGATTGCTGTAATACCGTCAAACTAATACATCAAAATGTCAGGAGTAAAACAATAACAAATGGATCAGTATATTAGAGACTTCGACAGTTTTATTGTATTTGTAATGTTTTAATGAGAAATAATTTTTTAACTTGTAGATGACTTTACTGTAGCACAAAGAGCCAAAAAGGCTTTAATTACAGCAGACCTTTCGTCTAGTTCCGATATATACAAAGGAAGGGGAGCAAGGATACGGAAAAAAAATACAAGGTATATGTCCCATCACTCTATATAGTTCTGATTCAGACGAGAGTCCCTCATTAAATCGTAACATTTATCCTGTTTTTGAACCTACACCACAAACAAATTGTAAGTATTCAAAGAAATTAATAAGAATGTTTTGTGCAAATAATGTATTTTTCAGTATTGTATAAAAAGTCGGGGAATTATAAATTGGGTAGTACTTCTCCAGAGATTCAAGTGGAATCTATTGCCGAAACTATGAGGTCTGAAGCTGAAGGAATTTCCCTTCAGAATAAAGAATCAAATGCTATGGCGAGATTTGCTGTTCCTAGAGGTAATTTGTTTCTTAAGTTAAATCATAATTCATAATAACCTAAAGTTTGCATATTAAATTTGACTTTTAGTACAAAAATACTTAATTTTATAATGTACCTTTTTTCAATTTTTTTTTGAGTTAAAACCTTGTGGCAGTGGAATTCGATGAACACTTCACAAAAGAGATAAATCATCCCCACAAATAGATACACTTGATGATCAAGGTGACTAAACTAAATAATTATAATTATAATTAGTGTTTTAAATGACACTCGCGGTTTCTAGTTAATTCCACAATATAATAAAAGTTATTGAAAATTCTAAAAAATTGACAATTGTTTCGATAAATCAATATCATCGTCAGAATGACAGTAGTTACAATTCATTTGATGCTTACCTGATGTTTAGTAGTTATTTTTGGCTAGACCAAGAAGTGACCTAACTGATTGACTTAATATATGCTAATAGAAAAAAGAAGTAGATGTGATATTACAAATATTGAAGCTTATATATTATTAGCCCTATGGTGATATCTAAGGTTCAATATTTGTAATATCACATCTTCTTCTTTTTTCTATTAACATATATTGGGTCAATCACAAGTTAGGTCACTTCTTGGTCTAGCTAAAAATAACTACTAGATATCAAGTAGGCATCAAATGAAATGTAACTGCTGTCATTCTGACGATGATATTGATTTATCGAAACAATTGTCAATTTTTTAGAATTTTCAATAACTTTCATTATACTGTGGAATTAACTAGAAACACTAATATGAGCAGATTCCATTAAGTAAGGGTCGAGACAGTTAATTTCATGAATAATTTAAATTAATTTTTATATTTAATCATGTTTTGAATTTATTTTAGAATATAAAAGTTTGATGATAGATGATATATCTCAATTAAATTTAAAAATCAACATTTTAATTGAATGCGTTGGCACTCTCTTGAAAACACAAAGAATTCCGAGTAACCTGCAAGTAACATCGTTTGAAAATAATGTGAAAACGTTATATGAAAAAATTCCAGTATTTCGACATTCGACGCATATTTTTAAAATCCAAATTCAACGTTCTCGATCAAATACTGTCCCTAGTATTGCAAACCAACATTACAGATCATTTCTCAACAATACTACAGATAGTACTGGAAAAGATCAGATGCCCCAAGGAACGAGGAATAGTGAAATACATAGATGAAACAAAACTTAAAAATACAATCAGACAAAAATCTTGGGATTTCTTATACTTGAATCCAGATCCTAACTATGCAACAAATACTTTCATTGAAACACTTCAAAAATATATAGACGACTGTACATATACAAAAAAATGTAAAAGGAAAAACACGAAGATCGCCCCTTCGATGACAAATGCTTTACTTACCTCAACTACCACAAAAAATAAAATGACTCAACTTTTGAGAAGAAACCTGTACCATTTTATAAACAAAATTTTATATTAAATTTTTGAAACTATTTGTCGACATTCGTCTTTTAATAAACTATCCTGGTTAATAGAAACGGATAAAAGCTTTAAACAGCTTTTTGAAACAACCTATCCTACTTTTAAGCCAAAAGAAAATAACAGGTTGTTTCAAAAAGTGTTTAAACTTTATGTGACTGTTTTTATTTGTTTATTTAAGAAAAAGCAACAAAGGCATAATTTAAAAAACCTTCAGTATTTGCTTGGCTTGCCATCTAGTGATAGCTAGTAAACTGTGACTAATCATGCAGGTCTCTTTCTTTATTTTTTCTCTGATGGTGAATAGTAACCTTCCACCACAATAAATGGCGCAGCACTCGCCAAAACTTTGTGGCATTGGACTTAGTACAGGAGATTCCATTCTTTCCCGTATTAAAAGTATTTATCTATGACGGCTGCAAAGGCTTGATCCACTTTAGCCACTGTCATAACAGACATTCCAGAAAATAACGAGGACGAAATAACTAGTATCCCAAGATATGAAAATAGTTTAGAATATCAAGTTGTAACGACACAGTCGTTCTGAACATAAAATAACCCCAATAAATAATCAGAAAACAGAACTCTACGCGAAGCAAACTAGACGGATTTAAACACCCAGCACCGAGAGGGCAGCACCTTCGCCTTTCTGCTAATAACTTGACCGATACTACCAAAGCATACGTTCTGCGATATACCAGGCAAGCTCTACCTTACGTAGAATAACGATAGGAAGCTTCAACTGAAAATAACCGAAGTGTTGCACTATATTCAGGAGCGTGTTGAGCTCGGAATTGTGAACACATAAATATCCCGCTTCTCGTTGACCCCTCGATGTGCGTTGAACTCGAGGCTAGACGCTGAGCGAACCTGCATATCGGACGAAGTCCTAAAGCGTGTTGAGCTTAGGACGGACGCCAACTACCCTAGGTCAAGCCCTGCAGCGTGTTGAGCGCAGGACCGAGGCCTTTCCGATTAGCCGAAATTCCGGAGCGCGTTGAGCCCGGGACGAAAGCAAACTCCCGACCTCCGGGATCACGTTGTGCGTTGAACGCGGGATCTCGATCCTGACACACACACCCCTTCTGGTTATAGGAACCTGACGTCCCCGTGAGGAAGTTGGACGGCCGAGAAATACATTTTGACGACCACCCTAGAGGGATTGCCAGCCTCCAGGAACAATAAACTTTGTGTATATATCTTTATTGTACAGAATTTTAGGTTTTAATTGTAGATAATTATCATAGGTTAATAAAGAAATATATCTAACAACCCCTTTTATGCTCTACCAAACTGACGTACCCTCACAAAGTTTTCCATCATTATAATAAAAATTGTAATTATTATAATTATTGTGGAAGCCACCTCTCCCGAATATCATGATTTTAGCATTTGAAATATTTACTGAAAGTTTTCTACGGACCGAGTATTCATGTGAAGTTTTATGTTTCTTATTGAGATAAATCTGCGAATCGCTAACGATCATCAGATCATCTGCGTACATGAGCAACATTAGTATTGTCAATGACCCCGCTCTACGAAAAACTGCTCCACATCAGCCACAAAAATAGAGAACAATAATGGGCTTGAAGTTTCGCCTTGTAAAACACCCTTGTCTATCCCGTATGGTTGTGAATGCTGGGCCATTCACTCTTATTGTCATGAAAGCCTTGTCATATATATTCTCTATCAAACGAATCATTTTTGAGCTGACACCCGACGTGAATAATTTACTATACAAAATTTTATGATCTACACAATCGAATGCCTTCCGAAAATCAGTGACGTGTCAGAAAAGCTTCAGCGTTGGGCTTATTTCATTTCTTACTCCAAATCTAGCTGCTTTGTGTTCTCCACTAATTTTATGATGCTATATCGGTGGAACCGCAATAACAGCGTATTCTTTTTTCATCAATTTTCTCTTTTCAGTTTGATTGAAAACTTTTGAATTAATATCATCCCATCCCACGAAGCCGTTCCTGTCGGACAACTTTGAATTTGAATGAAGCAGAAGGAAAATTAATTGAGTGCTGTGTCATTTTATTTGTGGAGTTCAATCATAAACTTGACACTGAATTATTCATAGATGTCGCTCGAGACCGAACATCTGTTTCATTCCCATATGGTATCTTGATATTCAGTTTGGTAAAAGATTTTTCAAATTCATAAGGTAAGTAGTAGCTTTCTTCCGGTAGATTTTGCAATTTGGTCCATTTTTTCATTGTAAATTATACTAACATGAATTCGAATTGTCTGTTTTCATTATATACCGACTGTTTTTTCTCAACCTGTTGGCTGTTGAAGCGTTGTGTAGATATATTAAAGGGGATCATTGTTGTTATCAGTCTGGATTATAAATGAAAAGCGCTCGTATAGTTTGGATGTTGCGCAAAATAATCGTTAGTTTTGAAAAGGACTATCAAATGAGATTACTTCGGCCTACTCAGTATCCAATTTTGTAGGCTTATTTCAGAATGAAATAGGGCTATTGTAGAGAGTAGCATGACAGGACTTCGGAAAAATTTCAATGCAGTTTTTCGTTTTGGTGTTCCCTGATGCCAAAATCACCCCCGTTCCAAAGGTTATATATATATATATATATAAATTTCGATTTTCTACTACACCTGTTTTAGTCGAAATTTCAATAATGTCGACTTATTGGCCTGACCGTTCTTCGAAGGGCAAAACAACTACATTCCTGGCTAATACCACGCAGAATATTGAATTACATCCCCTTCGAAAACCGTGACGTCGATCGGCCATTTTGCCGATACGGACATCTGTGGTGATTCGCAACTGATAGCGAAAGAGCATAGTACACTTACGCGTTTCGACCTTCTTGGGTCTCTTCAAGAGTGCCGTTATGCCTTCCAGTTTAGAATCTCTAATCCGAACTGAAGATTACACCCTCCGACAACCTCTCTTGGTTCGTGTAGTTACACAAGCGAGAAGTAGTCAGTTAACGCCATCTTCACTTTCAGTTGCGCACCAACACCTCAGATAAATGCGACCGTATTAGTCGTATTAAATAAAAATGAATATAATTTCATAAAATACGAGGTGCTATATGAAATATAAATTTCGGCAAAATGGCCGATCGACGTCACGGTTTTCGAAGGGGATGTAATTCAATATTCTGCGTGGTACTAGCCAGGAATGTAGTTGTTTTGCCCTTCGAAAAACGGTCAGGCCAATAAGTCGAAATTATTGAAATTTCGACTAAAACAGGTGTAGTAGAAAATCGAAATTTATATATATATATATATGTATATTTATATATATATATATATATATATATATATATATATATAACCTTTGGAACGGGGGTGATTTTGGCATCAGGGAAGTCGAAATTATTGAAATTTCGACTAAAACAGGTGTAGTAGAAAATCGAAATTTATATTTCATATAGCACCTCGTATTTTATGAAATTATATTCATTTTTATATATATATATATATATATATATATATATATATATATATATATATATATATTGAACTTATCGTAAGAAACAGTAAAAACAATGGAACACAAAAGTATGAAATTTGCAACCTTGTAGAGTAACAGATGGAAATTAATTGTTTCACGTAGCTGGAATTATCTTTTCTAATGATGATAATATAAGGAGAATATATATTTTCTATTGAATTGAACATTTATTATATTAGTTATGCTTCAAAACGAAAGAGATACATAAGTAATAGTAAAATTATTTACCTTAGGATTTCAGATTATAAACTGCATTATTTTCATAAAATTTTAATTATATCTTAACAAATCATAAACTCATTTTCTTGTCTACAGCAAATGATAATTTGTATCTAGTATTTCGAACATCTAACAATGAATCTGAAAAGAAAATAAATTATTATCAGACAATAATAAATAGAATGTTAGATCACGATATATACCAATAAAAGTGTAATGTTTATATTAAAAAGGAGATAACTGAAGTGACAACTAAAAATTTCATGTCTGTTAATGAAGTACACTGAATGTGGAGGTAGATTCTACCATAGAATTATTTATGTTTGTGAAATATTGATAATAGAAAAATATGATGACTGAAATAAATAAAGAGCCAAGTTTGTAATAGATAAATATGTAATGATGAGTAAAGATTTAATTGAAAGGCATTATGACAGATATTGGAACATTTTAGATTGTAGATGGATTGATATTGAAATTTAAAGTCAAATAGATATAATGTTGTTAATTAAAATAAGGTAGATTTTTGAAAGAATGAGTATGTAAATAGGAATGGTAAATTAGTTTGAAATCTTACATCAACAATCCATAATCATAGAAAAATATAAAGACATTTATCGACATATAAAACATTAGATAAGACAAAGCATATTCTATCTAGTATGTAGTAAGTTTTTTGTTTTACAAATAACAAAGCGGACAACAAAAAGTTTGTTGATTTAAAAAAACAAAAGGTTGGTGAAGCGAAGCTAATGGAGAAGGACGCATGTAAGAAAATTTTATAAATTTTATTTAATATTTGGGAAATTATTAGAAATTAAAGTCAAAAGACATTGCAAACATTTAATCAATATACATTGAACATTTTGAAAAGAGAATACTTGGAAATAATAAGAATTTGTGAGAAATATAAACATTTTAAATTTGAGAGGGGACGTTACCCAAATTTTCAAAAAGTAATCACTTTATAATGAGAAAATACGTTTCCTAAACCATTATCATTGTAACATAAACATTATAAGCAAAATATCTAAGTGATTTAACAAGAATTTACGAACTTACCTGCCATACAAACTATAGAGTTTGTAACTACAAGATTGAAGGAGATCCAGCTTTGGTCCAGAAGATTCCACATCAATAGAACATACTAGAGACTTCCCAGTGTTGTGGTCAGGTTAGTGTTTTTAACGATTTATTTGGTTAAACATATTAAACTCAAACGTAATTCATAAATTTGGCCAAATTACACAATAATAATTTTAGGTGTATAATAATAGTTGGTATTTGTAATTTGCACTGTATTATATTTGTTTTAACATAAGTTTTATTTATTGCTTATGATGCTTTTCAATTTTACGTATGTTTGATACTTATAGGAACTAAATTTGAGTTGTTGATTTTCATTTACATGTCATTTGCCAAACACAGGGCAAGGTTTCATAACACATAGGTTGAATTACTGTGTTTCATATAATCGATTCACAGCGTTGATGGAGATGATTTTCGCAGGTTGTTTGTGGGATGCAGATTTCATATATTTTCTTGTTTAATATTATCCTGAACCCAACGACAGTAAGTGTTCTCATGCTCTCCATTAAATCATTAAATTACAAATAAAAATATAACTAAACTTACCACGAGCTTTACTTTCTTAAAACAAAATTAAAAACATAGATAAATAATTAATAATAGAAAATCAAATATAATTATAATATATACGTATATAGTCGACGTTACCAGACCATATATATCTGACAGACAAGCTAAGACTCACTAGAACTAATCATATTAGAGAAATATATCAAATCAATTTATGCCCATATTTCGTATCACAAATTAAACCAACTTTAGAGGGGTAAGAAAACACGTCAAGAAAAAATTTCGACATGTTCAATAGTCGTTATTGGACCTTAATATGTACGACGGTATTGCGAGACCCAATCGTATAATAGAAGTATATTCTATGAGCTTTGTCAAACCCGTCAACGTTGTCAGTTTTCCGGTGGTTACTATAGCTCATTTTACGAAAGAAATTCGAAGGAAAGCGCGTGTGCATGTTGTTATTTCGTTATCTACTATTGTGCCGGAGACGTTTGTGCTAAAAATGAATAGGGGAAAAAACTTTTATTACTGGCGTTAGGTAAGTTATTCTCAGAATTACTTAGAGATGCCTACAAAGTAAAAAGTTTCTATTTACCTATTTACGAACATGTCTGGGAGGTATGATATGGTATATTTATCAGTAGAGATAATTTAGAGTTTTGGTAGAAAGGATCTACAGTTAAGATAGTGAATGATAACCTAGACAATTTCGTAAAATAAAAAATACTCTCTTATAGTACATCCGCCATACATGTAGATAATCCTAAAATTCATAGTAAAAGCATGGAACCCTGGGCTTGTGCACAGAAGTGATGAATCACTGATTTGATAATCAAGAACTGTAAATTAGTGCCTCAGATTACCTAACTTACTAGTGAAAAACAATGCAAACAATTTTTAGGGTATTCAGGACTCTAGGGGTATAAAAATATGGATTGAGATGTACTTTTTATTTTAATGTACCTCATACATGGCCGTATTTTAGTTTTTTTAAAAGATCCGAGAGCAGTTTTCATTGTCATAATCGCCTTTGATATCATCTTTAAAAATTGAAGTTTATAAAATTCGAAAATGGAATGTCAACGTTCCAATTAATTGCAAGGACATGGAAGATTGAAGCTTGCAATAACGAATTCATCGACATTTAAAGAATTAATGGATGTTATGAATTAATTGTGGCTTCAACAAAAGTTATTAGTGGATACGACGCTGAAAATAAAACCTATACAGCATCATCTTCAGCCCTTCACATGGGAACTAAATTGAAGTTCGCATGCGATGTAGCAAAAAAGGCAATTATGACAAAAAATCCGTTGTTTCCGGATTACACCGATATGAGAAACTAAAGCAACTTAAAGAAATTCGCGAAATGATTAATATGCACTTGTGTAATGATGTTTCGAGCTTAGTCAACAAAGTGTTAAACGAACAAATATATGTAAAACCAAAACTATTGCCCTTAACAGAAGATGTTAAAACATTGAATACATATATTAAGACTTTATATGAAAAATCTTTTAATAATTCAAACAACAGCAAAGACATCAACCTTAACTACAAACTTCTTGCCGAATGTACTTTGTTATTAGTACTTATTTTTAATCGAAAACAAATAGGAGAGGTTCAATTTTTAAATATTGCATCGTACCAAAATTCTAACTTTACCATAAACCATGAGGATCGTTCAAATTTCCTCATTCGATTGGAAAAAAATATGTGTACAAATTTTGAACGTGTTGTGGTATTTGGAAAAGATAGTAAGCCAGTGCCGATTTTATTCACCAGAGTTATGCAAAAATATATAGACCTTCTTTTAACTGTTAGAAAAACATCTATTTTAACTTTATAATACCTAAACTTGAAATGAAGGAAGGCCGGTCCAGTTCAATAACAACAAAAAATTATTTCAAGTACTAGTTATAAAAAATTGATTATGACTTATCGACGACGACTGACGACGACTCAACAGAGGAATTTACGTTTTAGTATTAGCCGGGCCTTTAGGAAGCGAATGCAAAGTACATATTGTTTTAGATTATCTTTGAAATTAAGACGTTTTCATTTCGTTTATCATGTGTTGTGATTTTCTTCAATTGTTTCACATATGCGGGTGTGCGTAAAAAATAATTCGGAAGAGAATTTTTCGTGTTTTTAACTTATGTGTTGTGTAAAGTGTGGATACCATGAAAATTCTTATATTACAATCGAATTAAATGGATGTAAACTGGTGAGTAATTTTTATAATTTTAAATTCTTCATAGTAATTTTTTATTAAACAAACTGGGTCAATTTTCGTTTAGCTGAAATCAGTTATGTGAGAAATATTATTTATTTACTATTAGGAACCTTTTCCAAACAGAAAGACACGAATTTTTTTTGCGCAAATAGACATAGACATAGACACGCGCGTACAAAAACGATCGACAGGTTTTTACTTGTCCTTCTCTCTTATTGTTACAGTAGAAACGGTGAATCTTTTCCATCACGTGATCCAATCTACGATTTATGCAACACATATTTTCTACGTACTATCTTCTTCCATAAATGTAAATCAAACATAACAACGTGCGATCGACTGTTTTTTTCACCAGACATACGTAATAGTTTTTTTCAATTTGCTGTAGTAATCGTAAAAAGAGACAACGATATAATTGAGGTAACGTGAATAACTGATCATACTAAAAGTTGAATTTGACATTACCATATTTGAGGTTATGCGAGCTTAGTTTACTGTCTTGTTTTTAGCGAATTTTAGGATTGAAAGTGTATTTATTGTTAAAATCATTTCTTGTAAGAACTAATTTGACTTTTTATTTAATTTGACATTGGTACGTAGGAATATCAAATTGTAAACTTTTGACATTTCATAACACTTAAAATGCCGTGAGACGGGAATATTACAATTTACAATGCATATTTTACTTCTTATTGATGATAAATGGTATTTATAATTCTCCACAATTTGTAAAACTGTGTAGAATTTTCAAAGTTGCATGAATCAAGTGTCTGATTGTACTTGTAACGGTATATTAACCAACAGATATTTTCGGAAAATGCCTGGAAAACGACTTTATTCACAAGCACAGGAGTTTGTTATAAACTTAATTGAATATTTTGAGATGGAAAAAAACGACTGCGCACTTTTTCAACCAATTTCATCGGTTCTGGAGGTAGGTATTAGACTAAACTTTCTATATATTTAGGAACATTCACTTGGTCGATAGGTAATAGTAAGTTATTTAATTTGGTTATTTGTATATCTTCCGCCTTACATCTAGTATAAAGTTGAAGAATTAGGATTACCATAATTATCGTTGTCACTTTCATCTTTCAGCAACAATATTTCAGAATTATTTTTGGGTTTTCAGACTATATTTTTATGATACTTTCCTTTATTGGTTACTAATATTATACCTGAATCTTCAATAATCTTTGCTTTTTTAAATTCAGGTAATTATTTATCTCTAAATTTCGTTTGTGAATAGTATCTTCATTTGAATATATTGGTGGTTAATTTCTATTTTCATTACTCTTATTAATTATTTTTTCTTTTATTTTATTGTGAATTTTATTCATACAATAGTTTACAGGCTTCTTTATAATTTCGCACATAATGGGATAATAATAAATGATCGTTCAAATCAAATGGATGTATTTAAATCGAAGGAATATTATTTTAATCAAAGAAAGATCATTTAAATTAAGGAAATATCATTTAAGCAAAGGAATATCGTATAAATCAGAGGTACCAAGACCCACTAATGATTTCAAAAGGTTTGGCTGTTGAATGGGTTAAATTGAATTTAATTACAGGAGGATTCCTATCATTCGTTTTATTGACATATTTCACAATTATTTCTGTAATTTTCTATACTTTCCGACATTTTTGGCCAATAATATTTTGAGCTAAGTGAATTTTTAAGTTCATTATTATCTCTATGTCCTTTTTTATATACATGATAATATTCCATTTTCGATTTTTGTTCTTCTATAGTTTCTACATCTAATACTTTTGTGCAACGAACAAATTTAAACATTTAATTTTGAAATGTATTTTGAGCGGTTACTACAAATATTCTCATCACAGATTCATTTTGGAAATATGAAGCATTATTTCTTATAGGATCAATGTATTGTTCCATATTAAATGTGGGTATCGTTAAATATGATCTAAAATTTTCGAATATTTATCCTTTGAAAATTATTATCACATAATTATCTCACTTTCATTTATGTCTAGATCTAGTGTTATAACTAAATAGTAATTATGTAACATACATATTTTTAATGACCGTAAATTCTCAATTTCTTATATTTTCATGGGTTTCGGTCAGAAATAAAATCACTAGCTTTTAAACACAATACATTTATTTAAATACATATAGTTAAAATATGTTTCTTTAAAACTTACTTTTTGATTATGTTTAACTTAAGCCCTGGTTAAGGCATAATGGAATACCAAATTCATAAATACAATACCAATCCTTTCAATGAATATAAGGGAGATATAAGAGAGAGAAAACAATAAGGTGCATTTTCTGGTGGGGTGTGGAAATTTAAATATCATTCCGAACTTTTTACGGATTAAGGAAAATAATTTTAATATTTGTCATTTCATGTATAAACAAAAACTGAAAAAAATTGTTACCATATTCTATATGCAATGTTTGAAACTAGTAATCAGTGATTGTTTTTCAAATAAGTTAGAAGGCAAAGTTCATTCCACCAAAAATTACATCAAACAAAATTATAATTCTTCGCAATATGAACAGTTTTTTATAAATCAAAATGAACGATATGACTTTGTTTTCAACAAAATAAAAATTAAACACATTAATAAACTACAGATATTAATGGAAAAATATCACAAAAATGATCTTAATATTAATTATAATAAAAGCTGGTTACATAATTTAACACAAATAAAAATTCCAACTCACATTAAATATGTTTTGAGTTTATGACCTAAGTTTAGCATTTGTACCAATTTCTTTCCGATAGCTGAAATTATTGCAAATATAGAAAACCGAATAAACTTCTCAGAGAACAACGAAAAAAATATACTCAGAAACAAAATTTGTAACACACCAACACATTATAAACACAAATATAATAAAGTAAGAAAAACTACTAAAAACAGAATCAATTATTACATTAAACAAACTGAATATTTCCTAAAATCCAATTCAAACTTATTGATTCTAAATGCGGATAAATGTAATAAGACAGTTTTAATGTTGAGAGAGGAATATATTATGAAAATGGCTAATCTTTTAAGTGACAATCTAACATACAAAAAAATTGGTAAAGACCCATCAAGTGCTATTCAGGTTAAAATCAATAACTTGGCTAATAAATGGTTTAAAAGTAACTTAATATATTTTAAAACCAAATCGGAAATTATTTGTCATAATGGTCTTCCACCTTTCATATATGGGTCAGCCAAATTACATAAACCAGGTATTCCACTGCTACTAATTGTTAGTAACATTAATGCTCTTACATATAATTTATTAACATTTTTATCTAATACACACTATTATCTGTAATTGGATCAACAGAATATCATATAAAAGATTCGTGGGAATTTTGTAGTTTTATTAAAAAGCGAATCACTCCTCCAAATCACCGGATAATTCCACTAGACATTGTATCTTTATACACAAACATACCTACGAATCTTGCAATCAAATGTATTAAGAATAAGTGGAATGTAATCAAGAACTTCACACCATTAGACTTAGATGCGTTTTGCCATGCGGTTGCCGTGTGTTTAAATTCCACCTATTTTCAATTTGGTGATTGTTTATGTAAACAAATTTTTGGAACAGCAATGGGATCTCCAATTTCTGTTCCGATTGTAAATTTAGTACTTGAATATTTAGAAACCATTGTTTTAGCAGAGTTACCAGCAAAACCAATTTCTTTCAAACGTCGACGACTGTATCCTTTGTGCACCAATTGACCCCAGACTGAAGATATTCTAAAACGTTTCAACAATTTCAATTAAAAATTGCAATTCACCATAGAAATGGTCAAAAATCGTTCTATTAATTTTTTAGATATATATAGATATACAGGGTGTCCCGGGACTAATGGGAAAAAAGTTAGGAGCGTATAATCTGAGCCAAAATAATGTTAGTACTTCATATAAACTTTTTCTATTCAGGCCCTCGTTTTCGAGTTATAGGCCTCCAAAGTTTTAATTTTGAATTTGGTTTTTATTTTTATTTTTATTTTTTGTACTAGTTATTTGATCTTTATAAAATTTACGGCAAAGCTATAATATACGTGTTTGTTTATTTTGGCAAGGTAAACAGATTTACAGTAGTGCCTTGAAGCCAGGAACGGACTACTCGCAATGGTTAGTGATCCAAAAATTTTGCAGGGACGGCACACCCTGTATGAAATTATCGAAATTCACTTCCCCACACATTAAGCTAGCGAAAAGGTAGGAATTCGATAAAATAAGCCGTTTGGCTAATATTTACAGTTTTATTAATGCACTACGTACCAATTAACGCATTCACCATTTTTATAAGTACACAACGACTAAAACTAACTTATTAATACGATGTCAAAGATTTACCTACAGTACTACAAAAAAATAATTTAACGATAGCAGAAGATAAAAAACATTAATGACTTATTAATTGGAAAGTTGGTAAAAACTTATTAAAAGTATTTTTACCGTTTATCAAGTAACCATAGGATTAGTTGTCAAATACTGTGTAGAATAGTTCGTAGTCAGTACTTGCCAATAATTCATAAGTCCTTAATTTAACAGTTACAATGGCAGAATTCACTTTTATTGAGTACGCTGATATGCATTTAATGTATGGACTGGTTTCTCGAAACTGTTTAGAGGCCTGAAGGCTTTATGCAGAACGTTTTGCAAACAGAGCATTGCCAGACAGACGAATGTTTGAGCGTATTGATCCCAGGTTACGAGAAACAGGTATGAATAAGTAAATGTAATTTTCCATGTATACAAAACAAAGTTTCACGTTGTATGAAATTTTTTGCCAAAAAAAGTTGGAGAAGGTCCAGTACGAAGCGTGCGTACTGTGGCAGTTGAACAAGACTTGTTAAATGCAGTTGATAATGAACCATCAACAAGTTTACGAAAATAATCAAGAGAACATAACGTCTCCAAATCACTTGTTCATCGCGTCCTAAAAGAACAGCTGTTATATCCTTTTCACATGGAAAAAGTACACAGTATGACAGTGGCTGACTATCCTTCACGACTTGAGTATAGCCAGTGGTTTCTGCGACAACAACAAGCAGACAATACATTTATTAGTAACGTTCTCTTTACGAACGAATCCGATTTCACCAGAGATGGAATCATAAATTCTCACGATATGCATTTATGGGATGATGTGAATCCACATGGTATTATCCAAACTAGGAGCTAGCATTGATTCATGGTTAATGTTTGGGCAGGAATAGTTGGCAATCATTTGATAGGGCCATACCTTATTGACGGTACTTTGACCGGTCAGAGATATTTGGAGTTATTGCAAAATGAGTTATGGAACCTGTTTGATGATGTGCTACTACAAACTCGTAGGAGTTTATGGTTCATGCATGATGGGGCCCCCCCCTCATTTTAGTTTAGATGTATGACAGCATTTACACACAAGGTTTCCTAATAGATGGATTGGTCGTGGAGGCCCCTTTCAATGTCCACCGCGATCAGGAGACGTTAATCCTATGGATTTCTTTCTCTAGGGTTATGTCAAAAGTAAGGTATACGCAACACCTGTGCAAACAAGGCAAGATTTAATAGACAGAATTGTGTTACACTGCAATGTTATTAGAAATAATGTGGAATTGCTTTTTCAAGTGCAAAGAAACAACCTTCGTAGACTTAGAATGTGCGTGGAAGTGGGAGGAGCTCATATTGAACATTTATTAGAATAACGTTAGTTTTTGTTGTTGTTTAGAAATTAGTTTTAGTTCAATGTTTTATAACTTGTGTTTTTTGAGGTTTTCTTAATGGTTTAATAATGTTGTGTTCGTAATTTTGATTAAAAGCAACTAATTACGTTGTTTGCGTACCTATTTAATTCCCATTAAATAAGTTCTCAATGTTTTTATCATCTGATTTCATCAAATTATTTTTTTGTAGTACTGTAGGTAAATCTTGGACATCCTAATAATAAGTTAGTTAGGTAAATGTGTACGTAGCGCATTAATAAAACTGTAAATATTAGCCAAACGGCTTATTTTACCGAATTCCAGCAAGAGTACCTTTTCGTTTGCTGAATGTGTGGGGAAGTCAATTTCGATAATTTCATACAGGGTGTGCCATCCCTGCAAAATTTTTGGATCACTAACCATTGCGAGTAGTCCGTCCCTGGCTTCAAGGCACTACTGTAAATCTGTTTACCTTCGCAGAATAAACATACCTGTACATTATAGCTTTGCCGTAAATTTTATAAAGATCAAATAACTAGTATAAAAAATAAAAATTAAAATCAAATTCAAAATTAAAAGTTTGGAGGCCTATAACTCGAAAACGAGGGCCTGCATAGAAAAAATTTATATGGAATACTAACATTATTTTGGCTCATATTATACGCTCCTGACTTTTTTTCCCATTAGTCCCGGGACACCCTGTATATATATATATATAGAATATGACAACAACGGTCGAATATCAACAAATTGGTTCACAAAAGAGGTATGGTCTCAACTATAATTCATACGCTCCCATAAAATACAAGAATAGTGTTGCCACTGGCCTCACTGATAGAACGGTACAATTATCACATCCAAAACACAGGCCTAATAATATTAAAAAAATCAGAAATACCTTGGATTTAAATAATTATCCTAAACATTTTTATGAACCCATTAGTAAACAGAGAATTCACAACTAATACAACAAATTAAAATTCATTAGCCAAAATAATCCGTTCATTCCCGATATAAATAAACCATTACAAAAATGCCTAACACCATTCGATATTAGAATTCTTGAAAAACCAAATAATATTACAGGAAATAAACTTTTTTCTGGACTCAACCAGATAATAAGAACACAATAAACTCAATACATAAAATGAATTGTTCTGATTGAAATGGTTCTCACATTGGTCAATCTAGCCAATATTTACATGAGAGAATTCAACAACACCAGCAAACAGTTCGAAATAACAATGAATGTACTGCATTATCAAAACATTCACTTGATAGAAATTACTCTTTTAATTTCATCAACGTAGAAATAATAACTACAGAAAAAAATTATAGTAAAAGATAAATCAAACAAATGATAAATATTAAGAAGAATCCTGACTCAATCAACTTCAGAACTGACATAGACAACGTAAGTTGTATATATACGAACTTACTATTATAAACGAATATCTACACCTTACCTAGTTATTAAAAATTAAAGAATAGGTCTCTAGTTCTAATCTCAATTTAATTAGGACACTGTGTAAATACATTTTAACCATCTTTAACATAGTTTATTGTTTGTATTATTTGTTTTTATGTACATTAATCGTCTGTTTTCAATTTAACAAATACTACTGTATAGTAGTAGACAAGCCTCTACGGAGGCATAATCAAAAAGTAAGTTTTAAAGAAATATATTTTAACTATATGTATTTAAATAAATGTATTGTGTTTTCAAAGTTTTTAGAAAGGTTTGAAAATGGTTTAAATGAAATAAACCGAAGCGTTACCACTATTAAGCAAGTGATTTTATTTCTGACCGAAACCCATGAAAATATAAGTAATTATTTAAATTGTCATTACTGTTATTATATTAGTAATTCCTATTATCTATTCTAATTAAATATGTACATCAATTTTCCATATATTTCAAAAGATTTAATTACTTCTTGTATTGAGAACCATTTTGATGCAAAATGTTCCCAATGTTTTCTTACGAAATCTTGTAGTCCCTGAATGTTGGATTGTCACATTATTTCACCTTTACGATTCTGAATCTTCATGTTTATTTGTAAACTACTTTTTTCATTTCTGTTGTTTACGCCCTTGTTTCTTTTTTTATCTTCTTATTTCTATAAACAATTTTCTTATTTTCACTCTTCCTTATTATTATATTTCTTTATTTATAGTATGGTTATTTTCTCTATCTCCTTGTTAAATTTTTCTTTTTCCGTATCATTTTCATTCACTTGATCTACTTTTTCTTTAAGAACTTGTATATTTTTTTTGGTTTGATCATTTCTTTATCCAAGTTTCTTGTATTTCCTTTCATTTCCATGATTGGGCTTTCCAAGAACATATGAACTATTTGTAAATTGGTGTCATTCGATACAAAACTTTTATTTGGTTGTTGAATATCAGATATACAAATTTTATTAATATTGTTTTCGTTACTGTCAATTTCCTTATTCTCTATAACATTTTCAATATTAAATAAATATGACAAACCTGATGAACAGAATCTATTTCATTTGTATTAAAATCATAATTTGGTTTTATACCTAATAAAGAATTAATCGCAGGATTAGACTTACTAAAATGTGTTTTATAATTTAATAGTTATTTATGCAACAAGTGCAAAAAGTGAGTGTTTTTTGCACGCGACGTGAAATTGTCCAACGAGGCCTTTAGGCCGAGTTGGACAACACGTCGAGTGCAAAAAACACGTTCTGCACGGGTTGCATACAATATTTTTTCTACATTCATGCAAAAACTGGAAAATTAGAATATAATATGTTACTCAGAATGTATTCTGACCGTTCTTCTTTTTTTTGTATCTTTATAGCCTCCACCTTGTCAGTACTTAATCATAGCTGGTTTTCGCTTTGACCATTTATATTTTAAATAATCAAAGATTTTTGTGATAATTGTAACTCGTTGAGACTAAGTAGTAAGATATACGTACGATGAAATAAAACAATATAGTTTGTTTAAATCTTCATATATTTGAACTAATGTTCAATTTAAACTTGTTGACGCGTTTCACTAACACAGTAGCTTTGTCAAAACGAATGAAGGTAAAATATAAAAATGTCGTAATATATACAGTGCTAAATCTATTTACTAAGGTTAACAATGGTATTAAAAGATATTACCTGGAAATTCATTCACTACAAACATTCCTAAGCTATCTTCTAGGTAAAGAGGTTCAATAAAGGAGACTGATTGATATCTATTTGGTCGTTAAGGAGATTACCTGAATATTTATTTTTGTTAATCTCTAGGGCTTCTAATAAATTTAAACTAAAGGATTTACCGACTACATGGAGAATTTCAAAATTTGGGTCGAAAATGTGTTGGTTTTCTAATAAATGATTTGAATAGTTAGAATCTAATTTTTTGTTGTCATAGCTACGTTTGTGTTACGAAATTATAGTTTTAAAATTTCTAAAAGTTCTACCGATATAAATTTTATCACAATTGTCATTACCACATTTTAATTTATAAACTCCTGATTTGTTTAATTCTGAAGATTTAGATTTATTATTTTAAATGAATTTGGATAAATTGTGATCAGTTTTAAAGGAAATATTCATGTCTGAAGTTTCTAAAAATGATTTAATTTTTAAGTATGGTGTTCCAAAGTATGTTAAGCTTTTAAATTGTCTATTATTTTTATCTGAAGGGAATACTTGTTCTAAAGTCTGTTTTTTTATCTTTTTATTTATGATATTGTCAATTAAATTTGGATCGTAATTATTATTAACTGCTATTTGTTTTATGATATTTAATTCTTTGGTATAATTATTAATATTTAATGGGACTGTTAAGCGTCTGTGTATCATACTATTGGAAGCTGCTAGTTTATGACTGAATGGGTGGACCGAACCATTATGAATTGTAATATCTGTATGTGATGGTTTATGAAATATAGAAAAATCATGTTTATTATTTATATTTGAAATTGTAAGGTCTAGAAAGTTTATAGACTTATTTTGTTCAAGCTCTACGGTAAATTTGATATTATTGTGAATCGAGTTTATGTAAGTAATGAAGCTTTCTAATTGTCTATTTGTACCGATGAAGCTAGCTAAAATGTCGTCCACATATCGGTGCCAGTACATAAATTTTTTACTAAGGGGGTGTTCATGAATTATTTTTTCTATATTATCCATGAATATTTCTGCTAGTAGGGGGCTGAGAGGGTTGCCCATAATCAAACCATCTTTACTGCTCTGCTCTTTATGTTCTGAGAATCTCAGAACATGAATTTTTTAATAGATTCGTCAATCTTTCAAATACAATTTTCTCAGATAAAGAAATTCAATTATTACAAAAAGGTTTTAAACATAATAATCAACCCACATGTTCATTGGATAACTTCAACAAACTAGGTATAGAAACAGAAATTAACTTGTATAATATTCCAAATAATTCTAATCTAAAACACAAAGCTTCAGAAATTATTAAAAAAGAATTCGTCGAGTTTAACAAACCCAATTTTGAATTATCAGCCGCCAAATCAATTCAACAAAAATCAAAGTCAAATAGTCTTATTTTCACAAAAGGAAATACGGTAATAGCATTACCTAAAGAAGACTATTTATTAAAAACCAACAATTTTATTCAGGCAAGCAATTTTGAGACCCTTAAAAAAGACCCAACTAATAAATTTCAGAGAGAAATAAAATTAGCAGTAGATAACGTTAAATCAATAATTAACGATAAAGAAAAATATAAATTATTTTCACCCAATCCGCAACACCCTGAACTTTATTCATTAATTAAACTCCATAAAGAGGGGTACCCTATCAGGCCAGTTGTTTCTTATTTCACAGAACCTTCATTCAAAATTTCAAAGATTCTCATAGATGTCATTTCTAAATATTGTTCATTCATACCTCGATTTTCAGTTAAAAACTCAACGGAATTAATAAATAATATTCAAGATATAATACTACCCCATAATTCTAAATTCATATCGTTCGATGTAACAAATCTATTCCCTAGTATACCTCCTAAAGAAACTATAACTCTTGTTGATAACTTGCTCACATACAATAATGTTAATCCTATAATTCACTCTGATATCATTACTTTATTAAAAGTGTGTTTGAATCAAAATTATTTTCATTTCAATGGAGAGGTTTATAGCAGCAAAGATGGTTTGATTATGGGCAACCCTCTCAGCCCCCTACTAGCAGAAATATTCATGGATAATATAGAAAAAATAATTCATGAACACCCCCTTAGTAAAAAATTTATGTAGTGGCACCGATATGTGGACGACATTTTAGCTAGCTTCATCGGTACAAATAGACAATTAGAGAGCTTCATTACTTACATAAACTCGATTCACAATAATATCAAATTTACCGTAGAGATTGAACAAAATAAGTCTATAAACTTTCTAGACCTTACAATTTCAAATATAAATAATAAACATGATTTTTCTATATTTCATAAACCATCACATACAGATATTACAATTCATAATAGTTCGGTCCACCCATTCAGTCATAAACTAGCAGCTTTCAATAGTATGATACACAGACTCTTAACAGTCCCATTAAATATTAATAATTATACCAAAGAATTACATATCATAAAACAAATAGCAGTTAATAATAATTACGATCCAAATTTAATTGACAATATCATAAATAAAAAGATAAAAAAACAGACGTTAGAACAAGTATTCCCTTCAGATAAAAATAATAGACAATTTAAAAGCTTAACATACTTTGGAACACCATCCTTAAAAATTAAATCATTTTTAGAAACTTTAGACATGAATATTTCCTTTAAAACTGATCACAATTTATCCAAATTCATTAAAAATAATAAATCTAAATCTTCAAAATTAAACAAATCAGGAGTTTATAAATTAAAATGTGGTATTGACAATTGTGATAAAATTTATATCGGTAGAACTTTTAGAAATTTTAAAACTAGAATTTCGGAACACAAACGTAGCTATGACAACAAAAAATTAGATTCTAACTATTCAAATCGTTTATTAGAAAACCAACACGTTTTCGACCCAAATTTTGAAATTCTCCATGTAGTCGGTAAATCCTTTAGTTTAAATTCATTAGAAGCCCTAGAGATTAACAAAAATAAATATTCAGGTAATCTCCTTAACGACCAAATATATATCAATCAGTCTCCTTTATTGAACCTCTTTACCTAGAAGATAGCTTAGGAATGTTTGTAGTGAATGAATTTCCAGGTAATATCTTTTAATACCATTGTTAACATTAGTAAATAGATTTAGCACTGTATATATTACGACATTTTTGTATTTTACCTTCATTCGTTTTGACAAAGCTACTGTGTTAGTGAAACGCGTCAACAAGTTTAAATTGAACATAAGTTCAAATATATGAAGATTTAAACAAACTATACTGTTTCATTTCATCGTTCAGTATGGATCTTCATCAAGTAAAAGCCTCATCTATTCAAGATATACGTATATTATTGCTGTATTAGAGCTGGATTTTTAATTTATTTAAATGTTTATGTTTGTCATAAATCATCACAAAACTGACAAAAATGACAGATGAGTGCAACAAAAATTTTGTTGCACTAGTACAAAAAAGAACCACTTTTTCCATTAAACGTGTTTCACAAAAGTGTTGTTTTTTGCATGAATGTAGAAAAAATTTCTTTACTTGCTTTATTGTTAGGCATAGATTCTAATAATTTTTCAGTTGGTCCTACAGAAAATTCCAATTTATTATCTGCGTGTGGTCTGAATTTTATAGGAATTGAAACATTATTACCAATTAATTGTTTATTGCAAAAATTTATATTTAATATATATATAACTGGTGTAGCTTTTTTTGATAATGTGTATTAATCAACTGTAATATTAGCGTCTGTCAACGAAGTTCACTTTAAGGGGATGAATTTTTGACATTGAGAATTCTTTCCCACCAGGTGGTGCTGCGGCATATCAACTTCTATATCTTTTACTTTTTCAAAGGGCGCAGAAGTTTGTGGTTCGAGCCGTAAGGCAAATTCTGCAAATCAAGCTAGCGGGAAAAGTAATTAGCGAACGAGTTGTGAATAGTATTTTCTCCACGTTTGTCAATGAATGATAATAGTTAATTATACAGGTACTTTATTTAAATTTTGAACAGAAATTATTTAGAAAATTAAACATAAGTTAAAAATAGTTATAGTTAACAGTGAAATTTTAACAATTTTGAAATTCTAAGACTGGTGTATCTTTTTTCGATAATGATTTTTAATTAACTGTAGTATTAGTGTCTGTTAACGAAGTTCAATATGAAGATAATGTTAGATTGTCAAAAAAAATTGACATTGAGATTTCCTTCCCACCAGGTGGTGCTGCAGCATATCAACAACTTCTATATCTTTTACTTTTTCCACGGGCGCAGAAGCAATATGTTTGAGCGCTAGATTTTTTTTCCAAATTCGTGCCAGGTAAGGATTCTTGAATTTTCCGTTATCTCGAATAAAAAAAAACTTCTAAATATAACAAATACTTTGCCACACTGAACTTTCAGTTATTGTTCGTACAGTGGTTATCTGTATTATACTAAAAACACATTTTCAGATCTATTTATTGATAAATATAATGTTGTTTCAAGCCGATAAAGTGATAGGGGCTTAATAATAAAAATTTGTAGCTTCAGTCAGAAACAAAACTGTTAATATTGAATATAGAATAATCAACGAGGTATTAAAGCAGTAATTTCTAAAAATTTATGTTATCTCAATTATTGAAACATAAATTAAAATAATGAACATTCAAGTTTATGTTCTTGTTTCAGCTTTTGGCTCGCGATTCGACTCGTGAATTTAAACCGTAACGAAGCGAAAATTATATTGGGCGCCCGATTCGATAATGCGGTATGCCAAAGGGTTAGTGATTGTTGAATGAAATAACAAAAATAGAAATGTTTGCAAGAATCATTGAAACCCTCCTAGAGCATTCAACGTGTAGGTATATTAAAGATTCGTGTACTCCGTTTGACAAGTTAAATTCAAAATTAGATGCGTAGGTATCTAATAAAATTTTGACACTTTCTCTTTGAAATTATTTACTAGAGCATCGATATTTTATACAAAATCATTAATTTTGAATAAATCTTCTTCCCAATTGTTTCGCCATATTCAAATTCAGTGAATATTCATTTTGAAATTAGTATCATTTAATGCTTCATTTCAGCTGCCCTCTCTTTCAAAACGTTTTGTAGATATAGAGTAGGTGGCCTTCACTAACAAGTCTTAACTATGGGGATGATGATGTGATGTTTAAATTTGGAAAATGATCAGTATTGTGGCAGATAACCGCCGCGAAATGGAAAAGTGATTTCTAAATTTCGGTATCGGTTTCGGTGTGATTCGTGGATCGGATTTAAAAGCGATGGTTATGAAGAATATGGAAAATGGATATGGAGATTCTGCTCTGTTGATGAGTATAATGTGAGTACAAATACCTTAATATTTTATTAGATTAAGTTGTGTTATGCACCTAATTCTATCTTCAATTTATTTTTTTGTCACGAAAAAGAAAGACAATTTTTTTATTACAGTAGAATGACATCGCGTTAATAAAAGTTTGTTCCATGCTTACAAAAAAATCAAACCAGTCCCATTTGGACCTCATAGTTTGATATAGTATAATATAGAAAACATTCTTTTCTGAATCACTTATGTTTGAAATATTTTAATAAGTAATTTTTTTCAAACACGTTTGTTGATTCACAAAATTAATTAAAGAATCTTGGGACATTTTATTTTTCTTTTCCCGAAAATATGATTTTTCTCCAATTTATTAATTCTTACACGTTTTTAATTTTTATTTCAGTGAAGTCTGCTTGATTTTGGGTATAATTCAATAATAAACGAGTTTATTATTTTATAATAGGTATTTCTAGAACAAGTGTCACAATGACTTGTTTTGTAGTACAAAGTGGTGAGTTGCGCAAATCACGAGTACTACAGAAAGTCGTGTTACAAGTTTTACACAATATTTTTTATAATTCGCATTTATTTAATTATATAAATAAAATAGAATTACATAATCCCTGTATTTAAACTAGGAGGAGTGGTTTGTATTGAAATTGGCAATTCTGTAGATTCCTAATTGGTAAGATCACAGATGGGTTTATTCAGCACTTTTGACTTTCGAATAATTGTGTAAATTGTAAACAAACTCTCATTTAAGTAAATAGAGGATGATTATTTGTTCAAAAAAGAGCTTCTTCGTATATGGTTGCGATATATTTATATTATATCATGAACAGAATTATTTCTATATCTTCATATAGATAACTGGTAATTTATCTCAAAAATCGAAAGTTATGTGTACCTATATATTGATCCTATACAATATAAAACTAAACAATTGACAAGTCATTGATAAATGAACGTTAGCGTACTTTATTCAATAATATTTTTAATATATGAATCATTTTAATTTACCTTTAGGAACATTTAATATGATAATTAGCTAGCTAGAACAACGCTAGATCGTTTTATAATTTGTTATAAGATTAAAGTCAAATATCAAATAAAAATACATACTACATAAAATAACCAACGGTATGACACTGAAAACTACTAAAAATGTGTTAAGAGAGACTTATTGGTGAATTTCAGATTGAAAAAATGACGCTTTCATTTATTACTGTTGCATCAACCAAAATTGCAAGCCATTCCACCGCTGTTTCGAGGTGGTGGATAAATATAGTGATTAAGAAAATGACAGCCTTATCTCAAAGAAACATACATATTATTTCATCCTCGGAACTATCAGACGAACTGCTACTCCTAGATCTGGAGGCTAAAATAACTACAACACTTTTCAAGTATTTTCATTCCTTTCGTTAATTTTTGCTAATAACAACAATCAATTTAAAATCGATTGTCAGCTGTCAGATAAAAATGATGTAAATAACAACAACTGCGTTTTTTAAGTGCTATTGGTGACTACAACATATCGGTGCAGCGGAGACTGACGTCAGTCAACCAATGGTGAATATATGATGTAAAAAAACGTGCCTTGTTATAATGAAGTCTCTTTTATAAGCGAATTATAAAAAAAATTAGGCACAATTTTTCTTGGAAAACTTTATTTTAAAATTGTTTAGCACAAGTGGATAGACCTTTTTCTCACTTGTCCAGTATGCGCAGCTAATTCCTGGAATTCTGCACGCGCGAGGAAAAGACACGTACTAAAAATAGCTATGCTTACAACTATTTACTAAAAAGTAACAAAAAAATTGAATAGAGTTTCAACTTGAGAAGTATTGAATAGAATTATTATTAATTGATGAAGATACTATAATAGTGTATGTCTTTAGACCGGGAGTTAGTGACATATTTTCGGACGTGATTTCTGGCTGATCCACGTAAAATATTTGCTTATATTGTATTTTTTATTAAAACTATAAAAAAGAATGGGAGATTTTGTTTGTAACATTCATGCATTAAACGTGTTCAACAGTAATTTTTCGTTTTCTTTAAACGAAAGGTCCTGTTACTAGCCAACATAAATTGCTTTCTTTCAATATGGGTTTGTGGAGGACAGGAAGAGAGAGAGAGACCAATACGTGTCGGCTCCGATAAAAATCTCTACTGTGCTTGTCTTAAATAATGTGGGATCTGATAAGGTTATATAAGATGTAATGTCAAGAATGCTGGAATCAGAGTCAAAACTTGGAAATGTGTCGATATTTCCTGATATCAATAAGCAGTCAAGCTTAGCTTCAAAATGAGAATTCATAGATTCTATTTTGATATCGAAGGATTAACTTAACTCTGACGAATTTTGACCAATACCCACTTCTGTCAAATTTGTGGGGTACTGTGGAAGGTCTAATTTGTCCGCCAATCTTTTCGAAGTGAATTTAGCCATAGAACCGTTGTCCAGTAAAGCCTTACATGTGTGTTTTTTACCATGGTTGATTTCAAAATGTTGAGATGAAGATTATTTAATGGAGTTGTCAGTGTCTTCTGTCTTACGTTGAGTCCGTAAGTTCACTACTGCAATGATGTATTTTGAATTTTACCCTGATGTAAAATAGAATTATGTTTTTTGCCACAATATTTGCAAACACATCTTGTACAGTGGTCTAGCTGATGTGATTCCCCAGAAAAGCAGTTTGTATAAAGTTTCAATCGTTTTATTTTGTCAAGCCTTTCTTCTGCCAAAATAGCCAAGGAATCGGCACAGTGAAAAATTGAGTGATTTTGCCTGCAATAGTAGTAATAATACTTTTTTGAATTGCTTTCCCCGGTGTTTTCATCAATTGTTGATACAAATGTTGTTTAAAAGAAGAATTTTTATTTTGATTTTGTTTATGATTAGGTTGTAGATTTTGACTTGATTTCTAAACTTCCTTTTCTTGGTGTATGAGTACCTTGTCTAAAGAGTTTGTGCGATTTGTCAAAAAGTTCTGTTAAGGTGGGAAGTTCCCCAGTAATTTTATACTGCTCCCAGTCACGAAGAGTTGCAATATATAACTTACTTGTCACAAAAAATATTATCAAAGGATCCCAAGAACTACTATATACTTGGATATTTTCTAGATATTTCTCGATTTTCTAGATATTTCAACTTCCAACTAAACTGAAAATGCTTTTAAATGTTTGTACACTATCAATTTTTCATTTCCGAAGCGCTCACATAATGTTTTTCATTCTTCGGGGTAATTAGTTTATGCAATAGAAAGCGACTGAATAAATTGATCAGCAAGTCCCTATAAGGTCCCATGCAAAAGATGAAATTTGGCAATAGGGATGATTCCTGTGCAATTTTGAACTAGTGATAAATAAAAATATTTCCACTCTAGTCATTTTTTGTAAACTCCAACAAATTAAAGCATCTTAATGTCAGCGAACCTAACCGCAAATTGTTTATGACATGAACATGTATTTTTACTCCCACCACCAGGGCTTTGTTCCACTTGTTGACTGTGAGCGCACTGTGGAGATAGTTTATTACAGTTTAAAACGTGAGGATTCAAATTCTTCAGTTATTGACTCGTCAAAATAATTACCTTCAATTTCCTGCAAGTTCTCTTGTATTTCATTTAAATTTGGAAATAATTCTGACTGAGCTTTTATATACCTTAGTTCTAGTTATGCTGAATCTAATTTTGAAGTTTCAGTTTTCCAAACCGTGTTACGCTTGGTATTAAGTTACCTCTGTTTTTAATCAAAGTTTGTTGCTTACACATGATTGCTTGTCAAAAGTATATTTTATACAAGCAACAAATGATTTGTTCTATTTTTATACTTAAAGAAGGAAAGGGAATTTGAGGAATTTAGTTTCCAATGAACTGCTGCAATCCCTTCTTGTTCTGGATGCCAGCTTAAGTATTTGTATTTGTTTCAAGTTAACTTGACACTGAGGGGTATTAAATCAGTTTATTTAGATTAAAAACGGGTATGCCTTTAATCGTAAGTGTCACTATTGATAACTGAGTTTCCTGTCTAAATTATCCGTAAACTAACTTTCAATAAACGAAAACGTAATTCAAATTATACGATTTTAACACAAAATGATAATAAACGTGTAACATTTGTATATACAACTTGGAAACGTCCTCAGCGAGGGAAATGCAATATTAACATGTAGTCATTGGAAATTCTTACTATCCAAAACTGTTCTTTGGACAGAACACGTCTTCTGCGATGGTTTCGAATAACCATTTGAACATCCAATTAGAAGGATCATAAAAAATTTAGATAACTGTTTATCTTGACATTTCTTTTAACGATTTTCGGATGTACTGGTTCGATTGAGTAAAGTGTATATTTCTCAAGTAATAAAACGAACTATACTACAATTTCAAAATAGACAATAAATACTCAGAAATGATGTCACAAATGTTATCGGTTTAGTGCAATATTTCTGAGAATTTAGAGCCGCCTATTTTAGTTCTGTATTATATAGGGTGTCCAGAAACTCTCCTGCCAAACCGGAAACTACAGTTACTAGAGAGGATTTTAAGTCGATTTAGCTCAAATTACCTTAATCCGAAAATGCTTTTTAAGGGAGCTACAGCCCTTTGAACATAACGTCCTCATATGAGTTTTGTTCAAATTACTCAAAAATACCTTTACTTAAAATATTCAAACTTGGTATAATCAATAAACAGTTACAAACCAGTCGTCAAATGTAAATAAATTTTTTCCAGATTCATCACAAGCGTGTCAGTTGGGGGGACCAACACGTATTTGTATTAAAAAAAAATTATTTTCAAGTTTTTTATGTATCCGACACCGAATTTGGATAATTCAAGAGAATTTCCATAAAAAATGGTCTCTTCTTTCAAATCGATATCGTGAACCATTTTCGAGAAAAATAAATTTAAACTTTTTATGTTTCTTACATAAAATCATGTTGGATTATAATCTGTAATATCAAGTTGGCTTTGAAAAATCAAAAAAATCTGACAATGTGTCAAATTATTTTGACTCTTAACAGTTATTATTGTTATTGTGTGTGAAAGGTAAAAAATAATAGTTAATTTGATCAAAATGGTTTATTTTTCGAATGAAGAATATGCTGATATGCATTTAGTTTATGGGGAAGTACAATGTAACGCTCGTGCAGCAGAGCGAAGATATGCTGAAAAATTTCCAAACAGAAGACATCCTGCTCGCGCAACATTTGTAGCCGTACACCAAAGATCAAGAGAAAGTGGCTCAGTAGTACCTAAAAATACTGAAACTGGTAGACGACCTGATCTGACAATGGAATACGAAGACGATATTCTGATAGAAATCGATAATAATCCTGAGGTTAGCACCAGAAGACTCGCTGCTATGTATCCTGGCATTTCCAACTCTTCCATATGGAATATTATTCATAAAGAAAACCTTCATCCTTTCCATTTTCAAAAAGTTCATGCCATGGTAGATGGTGATTTCCCTGCCCGCATAGATTTTTCCAACTGGTTGCGGAACAAAAAAAAATCAGGATCCTAATTTCTTTTCCAATATTTTATTTTGCGATCAATCTACGTTTACCAGGGACGGAATTTTCAATTTACATGCAAATCATTATGCCTACATTGGTGATAATCCTCATGCAACAGTAGAGAAAAAGCACCAGCAGAGATTAAGTATAAATGTTTGGATAGGTGTAATCGGTTATCAGCTTCTGACACCCGTAGAGCTTCCTTACCGTTTAACAGGACAAGAAAATCCTAATTTCGTACAAAATGATTCACCTGATTTAATAGATAAGGTATCCCTAATGATTCGAAAGAATTTATGGTTCATGCACGACGGCTGCCCAGCTCATTATAGTTCGTCAATATCTCGACAATAACTATTACGATAAATGTATTGGAAGAGGTGGTCCAGGTAATTGGTCCCCAAGATCTCCAGATTTAAATCCCTGTGATGTTTGTGTTTACGGTTATTCAAAATCATTGGTCTATGATGTTCCAATATAAACTCGTTATAAGCTGTGGCAATGAATTCAAAACGCTTGTAATGAAATTCGCAATGATGCAGGAATTTTTGCAAAAATTAGACGATCTTTAGAGAAAAGAATAAATTTGTGTATTGAGACAAATGGTCGTCATGTAGAGCATCTGTTGTAAAATTAATTCTCTTATTTCTATTAGTGTTTTTAAATGAAACTCACGGTCTCTGGTTAATTCCACAATATAATACAAGTTATTGAAAATTGTAAAAAATTGACAATTGTTTCGATAAATCAATATCATCGATGATATTGATTTATCGAAACAATTGTCAATTTTTTAGAATTTTCAATAACTTGTATTATATTGTGGAATTAACCAGAGACCGTGAGTTTCATTTAAAAACACTAATATGAGCATATTCCACGAAGTAAGGGTCGAGACAGTCAATTTCTCTTATTTCTGTTGGTAATTGAGGTAAACCCCCCAATAGATGACACTATTAAGGAAACAAAATGAAAAATAACTGAAATTTTCAATATTTTTATTAAAATTTGAAAAGTGAATACATCATGAGATACTCTAAGGTTTCCTAGAACTGGTCATCATTATCATATGAATATTTTATTAAAAACTGAACGAGAAAAAAATATTTTACTTGCACCCATCATTACTACCTAAATATGACACATCTGAATTGAAATAGTCCAATAGATGACATGTTTCTGACCAATAGATGACTTGATTATTTTCAAACTTCTTTAACCGGCAATGATCTTGGAAAAGCATAACTAATTCTTTCCCCTCTTCTCAAGATTTCTGGTTGAGAAACTTTGCCAATTACTTGGTCCATGGATATAAAAAAGATGTTCTCTTGATGTGGAACAAATTCTTTTTTCATTCTGTCTGTGGATTTTAATCCCATAACTTGAATGTCTGATTTTTTATCTTGCACCACACATAGATGAACAAATTTAGTTTGATCACGTTTACCACCTAAGAATTCACACAAGACAAAATCTCCCCCCTTGAGAAGTTCCAAATTAACTGGTTCGTATGATAAATCGTCTTCTCCATTGTTGACGTCTTCGAAATCTTCATCCCATGGAGAAGAGTCGGCACTTTCAATCGATAATGATTCTGAACTCGTTGAATCACTATCAACCTATCCTTTAAGTGTGCCGTTTCTTTTTTTGCCTTTGTTTTTTTTTCTTCAGCAGATTCTTTGTTTTCTTGTAACTCTTTTTGTTTTTGTTCTCTTTTTTCCTTCCTCGTAGCTTGATTTTCAGCTTTCTGTTGCTTATCTTCTTCCTTCTTCCGGTAATACATAATCGTTTGGGGCGATGTGGTACACAAGGAATTTTTTCCTTTTTTATCCTTTTAGACGTTTCTGATTTTGTATCAGGCCAAAATAGCACTCGCTTGAATAGAGATGGAATTGTGGGATCTGCGGTGTTTGTTGACTTCATGCTGCAATTTGTATTATTTCTTTTGTTTGGTGTTAACTCATGAATTACTTCTTTCAATTATATTCCAGATGGCTCTGGTTCTGCTATCAAACTCTTAGGTATCTGTTCTTCCTGTGGGGCCGCTGCGTTACTGCCAGATGCTAGTGCCTCGGCAACAACATTTTCAGAAGCTGAAATATCATTATTTTCCTGTTGATTATTGTCTGAAGTTTCCGGAACTTCTTGCAACGGCATATGAACAATATAACATAATGTTCTAATCGTAAAATATAATGCTGATTTACCCGTTCAATTTTAGATTTACTTTGTCTCCAAGTGTTGTAGAGAGACCAATCTTCTTTGGGTCCTTTCCGGTCACCCTCATTATTTTTAAACTGCGACATTTTCTCTTCACCAATTTTTTTCTCCAAATGTAGCAGAAATGTATTTATTACATTCATATCCATTTTTGCTCTTGGCGTTGGGTTATTTAGTGGCAAGTTTATAGTTTGGGGGTTCCAAGGTACCAGTCCGCATTTCTTAAACCCGTTTTGTAAAATGGAAGGATCAATTTTTTCTATAACTTCTTTGAGAAGTGGAAGAAAATCTTTTTCCTTCAGCCCTTCTTCTGTGTGAGACATTCACCAGTGTTGAACCTGTTTTCTCCAGTGTGTTTTCAAGCTATGAAAGACCGCAACGTCCATGGGTTGTATAAGGTGGGTTGAATTAGGATATAATGCAATTAGCTCAATACCATTCTTCAAGCAAAATTCTGATACATGTGGAGAGATTTGGGAAGAATGTGCGTCAAGGAAGAAAACAACGGGAAGTTCAATGTTCTCTTTCTGGAGCCACGGATGAAAAATGTTCGCCATATATTCATAGAAAATTTCCTGGGTCATACACCCGTTTTCGGATCTTCCTATTGCCCAGTCCTCAAGGACTGCCTCAGCAATTTGTAGCAGTATTCTCTTGTAACGAAAAACAATCCTTGGAGGAGCTATCTGGCCAGAGGCATCGGCAGTTAATAAGACAGTAACGTTTTCTTTGTCATCATTAGCTCCTGCTAAGTATACCGATTTGCTACCTTTCTCAGCCAATACTCTACCATTTTTGGGGTTCATGTAGGACGCAGTTTCGTCCGCATTTCACACTCTAGACGGATTCTGCATTGCATTGACGAGCTCTCTTTCTGAAATATAAGACCATACTTCTTTGAATCATTGCGCTAAATTTTCGCTGGTGACATTTGCTCTGGAACGAGTTAAGGTTTGATAGATCCTGTCTCTAATTCTATTATTGCGGGCGCGAAACAATTTATATCACTTTTCTCCTGGTACTCTCTCTAATTCTAACTCTCTGGCTAGCCCCGCGACAGTTATCATGAAAGTATTTTTTGTTACTGGAAAACCGGCCCTGGACATGGAAAATATCCACTCTACCAAAATGTTCTCTTATTCAATGGTAAAAATTCCCTTTGGGCCCATTCTTTTCCCTATTGGCAACTTCCCATTAACTTTGTACAAAAGTGTAATTCAAGGTATTCCATATTTTTTAGCCGTTGCCATAACGGACTTTCCTCTTCGTACTCCATCTAAGGCATCTAGCATATTTTGCTGGAAGTATTTCATAATTTTGGTGATTCGGCATCTACAAACAAAACCGAAGAATTTTCACTCCAGAGACTGATACAATGATATAAAACCCAATAGCTGACACCTATACGACCAATTGTTGACACCCCTGTCATCTTTTGGTACCCAACATCTCTTTATATCCAAATTTATTTGTGTATTCATGAAGAAGCAAAACGTTAATTTCGTCTAACCAGCTGAAGAAATTGCGAAATCTGATGCCTGACATTGGATGTCAACTATTAGCCTCAAGAGGTTCAGTTAGGCCAAAATCTGACACTACACTAACTCATCTGTTATTTATTAAATATAAATCTAATGAAGGGAAAACATAACCAAAGCAGTAATACTCATTTTCTAGCTTCAAAGATTCAGCATATTTCAATCCATGAGTAAAACAAATGAAAAAATGTAAACTTACCTCCTAATATTCTCATTAGACGTGTACAAAAACAAGACTACAATTTGACATTCTTTGAACGAAAACGTGTTCACGGGAGTAGGTCTCATTACAGAATGAGAAAACGGTTACAGATAATCAAGCGTGATCTAACCAATGTTGCCAACTGTCGGACTTCAATAGGAAATGTTCGTATGTTTTAATATCGGTAGTTTTTGAAAGGGTGTCATGCATTGGCATGGAATTTGGGGGTGTTATCTATTGGTGGCTTTTTATTATCTCTAACTTTATTTTTTTTAATGTTGATTGTTGTTTCATACCCTCACAAAATGAAATTAATTCAAAATTTCCAGAACAATGTAAGTAACTTAATTAATACTTACGACTTTTGTCACCAGTATCTGTACAATTTGTTGATTTTTCACAGCCAACTTGATATTACAGATAATAATCCAACATGATTTTATGTTTGAAACACAAAAAGGTAAAATTTATTTTTCTCGAAAACGGTTCATGATATCGATTCGAAAGAAGACAACATTTTTCATAAAAATTATTTCGAATTTTCCAAATTCGGTGTCAGATACATGAAAAACTTGAAAATAATTTTTTTTAATAAAAATACCTGTTGGTCCCCCCAACTGACAAGCTTGTGATGGATCTGGAAAACATTTATTTACAGCAAACGACTGGTTTGTAACTGTTTATCGATTATACCAAGTTTGAGTATTTTAAGTAACGTTATTTTTGAGTAATTTGAAGAAAACTCATATGAGGACGTCTTCTTCAAAGGGCTGTAGCTGCCCTAGGAAGCATTTTCGGATTAAGGTAATTTGAGCTAAATCGACTTAAAACCACCTCTAGTAACTGTAGTTTCCGTTTGGCAGGTGATTTTATTGATTCACAAGATAATAATAGTGACATCTCAGTTTGACATACAGATCAACAACTGGAAATACAAAAAAACGCACTTATTTAATACACATATCAACTGCGTCACAGACTTTGGGTCTTTTTTATATTCTATATTAAAAAGAACCAAATTTTAACACAGTCAATACTTAATCAGATCTTTTGATCGATATTGGTCAGGTTTAAGTTGATGAGCTTACTGAAAATGGGAATTTTGAAACTCTACCTACCAGTGATGAGCAATTACTTGGAACAGCTGGCAAAAACTTTGGAGGATGTTTATCCCTTACCTAGGTTGCAGTAAAGAAGTAGAAAATTATACTAGAGAGGACTCATTCAACTGAATGTAGTTCGTCTAAAACAGACTTAAATTTCCAGAATTTTCACGAAAAATATGACAGTGATGAAGTAGATGATAACTCTAAAGATCAGACCTATAATCAAGATCCAAATGAATCAAGTCCATTCTCCAGCAATACCAGAGGAAACGAATACTGAGAGCTGAAGAAAATAATTTAATGAAAAGCAAATAATAGAAGCTGAAAGTAGAAGTTGAAGAACAAGACTTGACATAAATGGAGAAAACTCTGGACAGTAATACTTTGAATACCGTAAATTAGAAGATAAATGAGAATGTTATTGGACATAAAAAAACAGGACGATGGAAGACAGCTGCAGATGTGATGGAAAGACTAGAACAAAGTATAAAATCTCCTAAGAGAACGAATAAATAGACTGTGAAAAATTTTGGCAACTTTAATGAACTGAAAAACAATTGTTATCTTCATATTTGCCATATCAATGTGTGGATAGCTTGCAGTAATTCTGAGCCACCGTTTTTTATCAATGCATCATTTCCTGGTGCTTCTTTTTGTAAAGGTTAGTTAATTTTGTTATATTGATACTCTTTCTTCTTCCAATCCATCATGTGTTATATCCTCATCACCGTCTGTATCTTTTCCATTTTTCTTGAACATATCTTCCCAAATTATGTCAAAATATATAACGTGAATTATATGGAAATCAATCGTCCAAACAATTTTGTGAACGTTATATACAATTAAGTACTCATTCAATTTGTTTTCCAACGCACAACTTCATCATATTGCTAAAGATATTTTTTGTCTCCAAACTTTGATCGTCTTAAAGTTGGGTAGAGAAATTTTCTTGATCATTAATACTAATAACCTATTTTCCTTTGTGAGTCGTTCATCCAAAACGAACATTCATAGTAGTGCCATAAAATTTTATGGATTTAATATTTCATAAAAGTTAAGTTTAACATTAATGTCTTGGCCACTTTTCTTAACTTCGCCGTATATAATGTTATATGAAGAGCTGAGTTAGAATAGGAACAATCATCAAATTGTAATCAGAGAGCTCAGAAAGCGCAGTAAATCATAGTCGACGTCAAGGAAGAAGGCATCGGGAGACTCCGACCAGCTGTTGTCAAAAATGGGGGAAGGGATGGAAGACGCGCCTCGACGGATATTATCTGCTAGCCTACTTTCGACAATGTTTTTATAATGCTTTTAATTTCAATGCCGAGAATATTTTCCAATTTGACTGATTAATTGCCGTTTTCGAGTGAACAATTGAATGCTTTCGATTTTTTAGTATTAAGATGAAACCTAGACTTTTTCCAGCAACTTGAATATACTTTTGAAAAGCGCAGTAAGAGGGTAAAATATTAATTTATGCTGGAAAACAAAATATAAGTTGATAAAATGATAGAATACAACATAATTGGAAATTAACTGTCTCGACCCTTACTTCATGGAATCTACTCATATTACTGTTTTAAATGAAACTAACTGTTTCTAGATAATTCAACGATATATTTAAAAAAATGTTAAAAATTCTAAACATCATGAAACTGTACTTACATACCAACACATTTTTCATCACGATTTGAAAACCTTTCAGACACTAATTTTACAGATAGTGAAATCTAATTTTTAAATAAAGGTACGTCTTATTTTAATTTTTTAATTCCAAAACGGTACTTACTTAAAAAACAAATTACGCATTTGTTGAATCACAACTCAGGTATGGTTTAATTGCATGGGGTGGTGCATATAATCACCATATATCCCCAATCATAATCCTACAAAAATGGATCTTAAAAATAATTTATGGTGAAGACAAAAAATTTCCCACAGTATAACTTTTTGACTTTTCGCAAGTCTTTTATATCAAACAACTTTATTTTCAGTGTGTAATAAATGAAGAAACATTTACCAGAATCAAAAACTCTACAGAGAATAAGTACTCGACCAGAAATCAACCTCTTGTTGTAAACATTCCAAAAGTGAACAAAACTCTTACCTTGAGAAGTCATGTGTTTCTCGGTACAAGATTGTACAATGGAATCCCGTTAGAAATTCTTGAAATGAACTCACCTATAATGTTCAAAAAGAAGATTGAAAAATGGCTGCAAACTAATACAATTGTCTCGCAGATCCTCTTAACATAGAGCGTTATTATATGTAAGATACTTTACCTTACCCTATATTTTTTAGCTGCCCATCAAAAATACATTATCTCGATAGTTTATAAAACCAAGAACTAACAATTATTGAATTCGCCTTAGTAAAGTGTGTAATTATTTTATTTGCTGTGTTAGTTTTAACGAATATTTATATCTCTAATAGTACGATTTTAGTATGATTTTAATTGCTATTTATTAGTATTTACCTGTCTAATTGGGCGTTCTGTCGGAAGGCAATGGCAAACCACCGACAGTATTCTGCCTAGTACAGCCTCTTAACATAGAAGTTCGGATCCGTCGTTACACTGTAGGTCCCTTCTATCTGTGGTAACTGGAGAGAACAACACAGGTAGAAGTGAGAGGTCGCCTACGTCTGATCACGGATATGGCACTGTAAGAAGAATTGGGAGTTATTGTTTTGTTTTGTATATGTATTTGACGTGTCTTAAATATTACTGTATCTATTCAGTTTTGTATAGTCTTTATTCATAACAAAATAGACCTACCAACTTCTCGCAAATAAAGAGCCTTCACCCACGCACAAGTCGAAAGACTTCAGTGGGTATCTCCTACTTTATTTTCATTTTACTTTTACATGAATTAACTATATCATTGCAAACTATTTTGAAATTGTAAACTATCTGTTTTTTGTATACGAAATTTTTTGAAAATAAATTATTATTAAAAAGAATTGAAGAAAAGCATACCTCCAAAATTCACGAATAATATTAAACAGAGCATAGCTACATAATCAGAAATAGTTTTAAAATCTAATTCAAATAATTTTTTCTACAACTGCTATGAAAATTAGCATAATTTATTAATTTAAAAATGTCTTTATTCACAATAATTTATAAGTGATAAGATTTACAAAGGTAGTAAGAAAAATAGTGAGGCCGATGTTCTGGCCTTTCTTGCTACCCTTGTGCTGTCATTGAACTGTAACAACATGGTTCCTTGCGTCTGCATTATTCATTTGTTTGTGGAAAATATTTACTTTGTACTGTATATATAAATATGACTCCCAGATTTTTCGACTGAGTGGTCCCTGAAAACAGGCTGAAAAACAGGGTTTAACTCTTTCCGAGGGTAAATCGGACATAATGGGATATAATGGTTTAGGGTTGTTTTTAAAACAACGATTGCATAACCAAACACGTTTACGCACGATAGTTCTAGCAGACAAAATCCAGTATTTTTGTCTGAAAAAACATAAAAGTAAATATGACTTTTATGGTAATGATCAATTAAACATGTAACAAAATTGTCCAATTTGGGTAACAAAATGGGATGCTGGTGATCATATTCTAATAAAGAATTGGTTAATCTTCCACCGAAACGCATTATACAGTGTTTATCAATAAATGGTTTGAGACGGCGAATATTAGGTTTCAATAACTTTTACTTGGCAATCGCCTTAAAAATATCTGAAAAATGTTTCGTTTGAATAGTGCGAATTAAATGTATTTCGGCTTTGTCCAAATCCTTTGTGTTTATGGGGAAAATTCGGGGTAATTATTTTAAAAACTTGAGAACATAAACCGAGGAATTTAACATTTTATTGAAGAAGGAAAAATGATTTATAATTTTATAAAGAGGTCCTTCAATTGCCGCGATGGTTATTCTGGCAACTAACTCACGAGGGTCATAATTGGAGCCTCTATTACTACTATTACTAATTATTTCTTGTGGTGTTTTTATCGGCCATCGCGGTATGTCGTATGACAACCAGGTAGGACCGTGAATCCAGTCCATTGTTTGCATAAATGTAGAGGGATCAAGACCACGAGAAGCGCTGTCAGCAATATTTTGATTGCTTGGCACAAAGCACCATTTTTCTGAAGGAACCAGTTTCTGGATTGAAAAGATACTATTAGAAATAAACGGTTTTAAAGATTAAAACTAACTTTTCCGCATCTGTGACCCTGAACAATATTCTATCATAAAATTGTTACTTGTATACACTTCGGGGGATGTATTATGCTAACAAACCGAAATTTCTCCACAAATAACAAAAAATTCAGTATATCTGGACCCGCTGTACTCGCTCCAGTCAACTGAAAATCAATAGTGTATATCTGTGGGACACTTTGAACAATATTCAATCATAAAATTGATCAATCGTATACTCTATGGAGGCTGTATTGTGCTAAGAAACTAAAAATTCTCCAAAAATGACAAAAATCTGGTACTTCAAGTACCATAGCACCCGTTGTATTGGTTTTAGTGAGCTGAATATCAATAGTATCCATCTTTGAAATGCTCTGAATAATATTCAATCATGAAACTGATCACTTGTATATACTCCGGAGGCAGTATCGTGCTAACAAACTGAAACTTCTCCAAAAATCACAAAAATATCATACTTAAAGTACTGTAGCAACTGTTGTATTGGCTCTGGTGAGCTGAAAATCAATAGGGTTCATCAGTGAGATTCCCTGAATAATATTCAATCATAAACTTGTTGACTTGTTGAACTCCGGAGGCTGTATCGTACTAACAAACTGAAATTTCTCAAAAAATGACAAAATGTCGTACTTCAAGTATTATAGCACCCGCTGTACTGGCTCTGGTGAGCTGAAAATCGATAGGGTTGATCTGTGACATGTCCTTAACAATATTTCATCATAAAATTGGCGACTTATTGCACTCCGGAAGCTGTATCGTGCTAACAAGACATGTAAGGAAAAGTGGCCGACGACAACGACGACGACATACACATAGAATTTTTTTTCTAAAAACCGTTTTTTCGTGTTGTTGTTGATGGAAAACGTAAAAATAACTGAAACATTCTTTTCAAAATTCCAACTTTTTTTGGAGTAAACCAATACTTTTCTCGCATATTAGATAGGTTGGGCGAAAAAGTAAAAAGGTACTAGGTGCTATTATTTCTCCATTAATATTTTTGTCAAGGTCAATTTCCAACTCAATTAAAAAAGGGTAAAGTTATACCTATCCATAAAAACAAAGATGTACGCAAGGTAGTTAATTACAGACCTGAGACATTATCATCAATGTCTTTAAAGTTGTTTGAAAATAGTTTTTTGTGTAAACTAGGTGAATTCTTACATAAAAATATGATATTGTCGAAAGGTCAACACGGATTTAGTCATAAACATTCTACATCAACTGAATTTCGTGAATTTTATACAAATTTAGTAAATATGTTTGACGGAGGCGAATGTTCGGACCTCACCATGACATCACCACAAACCAGTATAAGATCAGAACCAACATCGAATTAAAAGCACTCTACAACGACGCCGATATTGTCCAAGAAATTAAATCACAGCGACTAAGATGGGCAGGCCACGTGCACAGACTGAATAACGAAAGACTTGTAAAACTGGTATGGGAGGAGATTCCCACAGGCAAAAGACCACTCGGACGTCCCAGAATGCGATGGAGAGATAACTCCGGAAAATGAACATTCCATTTGACCCTAGGTTGATGTAAGACCGAACAAATTGGAAAAAAGTTGTACAGTCAGCCTAGACCCACCCAGGGTTGTAGCGCTACGTGATGATGATGATGATGATGAATGTTCTGCGACCCAGGCAGGGCATTTGGCTGTGTAAATCATGACATCCCATTACAAAGACTATTCTCACTGGGGATTACTGGCGCGTCATTATCCTGGATACGCTCTTCTCTGAAAAACCGTACCCAGTACGTTAGTTTAGATAATTCCTCTAATGCGACCAAAATAAGTGTTAATTCGGATGTTTTGAACATAAACATTGGGGTACCACAGGGTTAAGTTTTGGGTCATGTATTGTTTCTGTTGTATATTCACAATCTAGACCAATCGACTATTGACTTACATTTCACAGTATATGCAGATGATACTTCGATATTGGTTACTGATATAGACGAGAAAAACATTGAATCAAAATTTATAGATACAATTAATTATTTGGATACTTACTTTTCGTCCAACCAACTTTTTCTCTGAACTCTGACAAAACTTTTTTTGTCAGATTTCACCCCCACCAAAGGAAGTGTCCTATTAACAGACATGATAAACTCAAGCATGTAGACCATATACAATTTTTTAGCATATATCTCGATAAAAACTTTAATTGGAAAAAACATTGTGATGTTGTGGTAGCAAAATTACATTCAACAAACTATTTCATTAGAAATTTGAAGGATATACTAACCGAAAACCGTTTATTTATGTTATATCATGCAAAAGGAGAACGCTAACTCCGCTTTGGTATTTGCCTGTGGGATATATTCTGATGTATTCATTGCTCAAAAGCGAATCATAAGAAGTTTAGTTGAATTTTCTAGATTTGTTAGTTATAAGGAAATATTTGAAAGACTTGGTGTTTTAACTGTACCCTTATTGTTTATTTTTTAAATATCTACGTAAGGTAAGAGGGGCAAACATTGACATACCTTCATAATTTCTTTTTGATTAGATCTGATTTTTTTGAATAAATCTCTAATAATTTCCTGAGACAGGCATACTATATAGTAATACTAAGTAATGATGTACGTAATGTTCTGATTTTTACTTCATCCAAAAACATTTTTTAAAGAACTAGTCCAGTGGCAATGCTACCCCATAGATAGTATAACATTGACACCCCATATAAATTGAAGGGTAAGTCAATCTTAGGGAATCGTTGAGCAACATTGACACATAAATTTGTTTTATGTCCTTTTTAGGTACTTATAAACGGACAATTTTTCTTTTTTTTTCAAAACTAAGAACTTATTGGGTAAAACAGCCTAAAAACCTTGTTGTTTTGAAAGAAATCATATTTTTGTTTGTTTTGAATAACACAATAATAATATAATGCAGGAACCTTATTATCAAATACTGGAACTTAAACTAGGAATTGCAACTTGAAATTACACATACTAAATTTTGGTACGTGACTTTGGCAAGGTAACAATACTTACTTAGCTAATGTTACGAAACAGCACACTGGTATAGACCCTAAATCCGACTCTGTCTAAGCCAGGTATGAAAATTAAAATTATGGCGGATACGCAGTGTTTTTATAACTGTTTGGGACTATCTTATCTAAACATTGTTTTTGTGACCAGACTTATCTAGAAAAGGCCGGAAGTTTCTAGTAAGAAAGGAATTAATATAAAAAAGGACCGATCAGCGGAGGAGGGAGTTGATAAAGTGATCTCGTGAAATAAATACACCGAACAGTAAAGTGCTAATTAATAATCAAGTTTGTGTGCATATAAATTGAATATAAATGATTAGTTAAGTATATATAAATTAATTGTTAGTGAGTTAGTGTTTAAATAAATTAGTAAGTAGCCATACCGAGTGTTTGAAATTGATCCTACCCGTGATAAAAACTTTTAATAAATAAGAAAAACAACAGTAATCAATTTTGGTAACCCCACTAATGTGGGGCACTTTAAAAAAATACATTCCTCTATTTATCGCCGGTTTATCAATAATTGCAACTACTGCATTTAATAATACCGACTCTGTGTCCTCAACATCAAGATATACAAAATGCAAACCCTATTTACGTAAAAAGTTTACCTTAACCCTCCGTGCGCAAGGTAGGGTATGTCATACCCAGTCCAAATTTTAAACCTCTTTATTTTTGTAATACGCATGATTATATTTACGTGGGTCTTAGAAGCTGCTCAACAGTGTTTAAGGTATCTAATAGTCAGACCAATTCATTGGACTTCGATCAGGCAACGGGTGCATTTGCGTTTGAAAGCGATGCTGGGTATATTGCACCCACCTTACGTACGACGGAACATTTTTAGTCAAAGTACGTTTGTAAGAATTTCGGTATAATTTTAGTATTTCTGATATATTTATGTACAATGTCTAATGAAGCTGAACAAAAGAGGTTGTTAGATCTCTTAAGGGATGTTGATAGTGACGAAGCAGTCAATTTAACAAGTGACGATGAGGATGAAAGTGAAGACGAAATTGATCATATTAGTGAAATAAGTGCTAATAGTGCTACCGAAGATGATTCAAGTGACACTGAGATTGATATGCCACAAACAACCGGAAATAAAGGTGTGCCCCTTTTGTTTGGAAAGAATGGCACGAAAAGGACGTCTACACCCAACAGGGCCAATGTACGTACTCGATCTGAAAATATTATTATTCATTTACCAGGGTAAAGCGCGAATTAAGAAATGCCAAAGGTGTGTTGGATTGCTGGAAACTTTTTATTAGTGAAGAAATGCTGCAAGATATTTTACTTCACACAAATTCGCAAATAAGTTGTAGAAGAACTTCTTGCAAAAATGAACACACAAAAAAGTTTATTATGAAAGATATAGATATGCCTAAATTGATAGCGTTTGTTGGCCTTTTGTACTTAGCGGGGCTATTTCACTCAAACAGACAAAATTTAAATCATCTTTGGAGAACTGACGGAACTGGTGTAGATATTTTTCGCACAACTATGACTCTTAAGCGATACCAGTTTTTACAAAACTGTGTGCGTTTTGATGATAGATTCACCCGAGACGATAAAAAAAAATAGATAAATTAGCACCTATTCGATGCTTTTTTGAGAAGTTTGTGAGTAACTGCCAAAAAAAAGTATACCCCAGGACAATATCTAACGATAGACGAACAGCTGCTGTCATTTTGGGGCCGTTGTAGTTTTCGCCAGTATATGCCAATAAAACCGGCGACATATGACATAAAGTTGTTTGCTTTAGTGGATACAAAAACTTTTTATGTTGTCAATCTAGAAATCTATCCAGGTAAACAACCACAAGGTCCGTACGCTCTTGGATATACTGCATTTGACGTCGTACATAGACTGGTCCAACCAATCTCAAGAACTAACAGAAATATTACTTTTGATAATTGGTTTACCAGTTATACGCTTTTGACGCATTTGCTCAATGAACACAGATTAACTTCGGTCGGGACTCTACGTAAAAACAAAACACAGATTCCACCAACACTACTCACACTGGAAAATAGGAAGTGTCCTAGTTCTATATTTGTTTTCCAGAAAGACGTTACCCTAGTCTCTTATGTACCAAAACCAAGAAAAGGGGTGTTTATTATGTCTACACTGCATCATGAGGACAAAATTGACAAAGACACATTGGAGCAGCAGAAACCCGAAATAATTACATTTTATAGTCAAATAAAATGTGGTGTCGACGTTGTGGATCAGTTATGTACGAATTATGACACATCTCGTAATTCAAAACGATGGCAAATGACAGTTTTTTTACGGTTTTGAATATCGCTGGTATAAACGGTGCAATCATATATAATGCCAACAATTCTACTCAACAGAAAAGGAGGGATTTTTTCCGAGATTTAGGCTTAGCTGTGACTTCTCTACATTTAAAAAATAGAAAAACTAACGTTCATCTACCCAACGATCTAAAGAAGATGATAGCTGATCAGGTAGGTGAACCAACAACTCCACCCCAAAATAAAGTGGCAAAAATCATGAAAATTTGTAAGCAATGTCCAACGTGCAAAGATAGGAAGACCAGATACACTTGTTACGACTGTAGAATGTATTTGTGTATTGAGCACGCTATCTTCAAATGCGAAAATTGTCTCAAAGATAAATAGGAAATATGAAGATCAAACAACTGTGAGCTATACAATATTTTTTTCTGTCTTTTCATTTTCTAATTTTTTATTTTATGTTTATTATTAGCATATACAGAAAAATAGAGATTATTTTTGTTTGTCAAAAAATATAATGCTGTTTACTTTAATGATAATAAAACTTAAAATTTTCTTTAAATTGTAATATTTACTTAATTTGCGAATAAAACAAATGACAAATGATACATATATATATATATATATATATATATATATATATATATATATATTATATATATATATATATATATATATATATATATATATATTACATAAACAACTAAGTATTTACTTAGAATGATTAAATTTTACTGCAATTTGCTTTCAGGGTATATTACACCCACCTTACGCTCCGTGTTATATTTTTTGACCTTACACACGAAGGGTTAATATCGCCATCCTTTACTTGTACGACTTTTCCTATGTAATGAATGATATCTTTTTTCCCAGGATATTTAATGACCACCCAATTCCCAAGTTAAACGTTTTGAATGTCAGCATGGGTACTTCTATGACTGTTGTTTGTTTTAGCCTCAACTATCCCATTTTCTCCTTCATCTTCAATTATCTCATTCTCTACTTGTTCATTTTCTGCAGTGATCAAATTCTCAAAATCTTTCATCTCATTGTCACTGTTATCATCATAAATTACCTCACTTTCTGACGAACTGGAGCTAGGTTCTTGTAATTCTTGTGCCTTGCTTTTCTTTTTTTGTTTGCCAATGGTTGCTTTTGGTTCTGCTTTTTTTAGATTGCTTTTCGTCTTCCTTTTCACGAAGTTTTTGTAAAACATCTTTGTCTGTTAGGCGTACAGCAAATTTTCTATTTACTCTGTTTTTCTTCACGTTTTTTTGTGTGTTTTCAGTCTTTAGGACTGACAAAATTGAATTTGCTGAACTTGTTTTAACCCTTCAATTGAACATTTTTATTATGCAAAATAACATTACACATTATCTAAATAAACATTTTACTTCCTATTTTTGACAAAAAATTTTTTTTGAAAAGATCAGTAATAATAATAAAAAAATATATATATTTTTTGGTCCATAAATGTTAAATACCCTGTAGAAAATTAACGTTTCAAATTTTGTCAGCACACACATGACATACATATCTGTAATGTTCTAAACAAATATATTTCCTACAAATTTTGCATTAAAAACGTGTTTTGCGATCTTTACAAAAGCTACAACGACCTCTTCTATTACCCTCGACAGCTACTGGTTCAGGTACCTGGACACCGCTAAGATGTAACTATTTATTTCATATGCTCCATTACCAATTGAATTCCAAGCTGCTTCAGGAATATCCTTCTCTGTTTTCCTGACGGTGATGAAGGATAATTACTTCTTTTTATAATATAAGCGTTAATCGCAGACACGTTCAATAAATTGTAGAAAATGACCATCGGCCACCTCCTGGTGTTTCTGGCAACATTAGATTTGGCACAAAGCTGTTCCACTACATCAGCACCACATTTTATCATATTATAGAAAGTGATTATGTGATGGAGTCGTCATGGTGCATCGTAGACAGAAGAATAACATGTTTGTTTCTTTGGTTTATAGGAAACAACGGTCATATTTTCAGTAAACCCAAACATACTTGATTTCTCTGGTCTTGCAATAGAGATGAATTCTTTTGGTATTTGTCGCTTATTTTTCCGCATAGTACCGACAACCGTCAACTTATGGATCACTAGTAAATTTTCAGCACATTCCACCCAAGTGAACCAATTGTCCATAGTAATGTTTCGGTTTGATTGCGCAATCGGTTGAACAATTCTTTCAACTACATCATAGGCTGCGTTGCTCACTCTGTACGGACCCTCTGGCTGCTCACCTGCATAAATTTCTAGGTTAAACGTTCGAGCATCGGCTAATGAAAAAACTTTCAACCCATATCGGGCAGGCTTGTTGGGAATGTATATCCTGAAGCTGCAGCGACCTCGGAAAGCTACCAACATTTCATCGATGGTCGCATATTGCCCAATGGTATAACATTTTTGAAAATTTCTAACAATGGCTTCAGAAACTTGTCTAATGGAAGCGAGATTATCTTCTCGTTTACGTTCCTCTCTGGTATGTTTGTTGTCGAATCGTAGGCATAGTATCAAAAATCGAAATCTTCTCAAAGCCATTGTAGCAGGAAAAATGTCTACGCCAGTTCCATCAGTTGCCCAGAACTCAAAAATAGATGTTTGGCCGCTATGGTATACTCCGATCAGATATAGTAGACCAAACAAGGCTTTCAGCTCAGTTATTGTAATTGGTCTTACTTCAGAGCTGTCTTGGTAACGGTTGGCAATAGTTTCGATATAAATGGTAGTGCACTCTACAATGTTTATGGTTATATCCGCGTCAAAGAATAAGTCCCAACACTGTTTCTCCGTAGAAGCATTTTTTGCATCACCAATCACTCCTGGCAGTTTGGATATAATATTGTGCTGTCTAGTTCTCACGTTTTTTGGAGGACACATTTTATTCCATTTAAATCCATCTTTGGCTTCATAATATGAGTGAGCCCTTTTACCACGTGAAATGCTCGGCGTAGGATTTTCAAGTTCGTCCAACTGAGTAATCTCCTGCTCTGAATTGGTATCGTGATCGCTGTGCTCACATGTTCTGTCATCTGCATCGGAAACGTCAGATTCTTCAATAGTGTCTTCCTCGTCCGTAGGCACCTCATCATACAACTTCTGCAGCCAATTGATACTCTTTTGTATGGATCTGACATTTTTCAATCTAAAATTATACTATTTCACTTTTTCACCTTTACATTTTTCTAAATAAAAACTTACCAGAAGGAACGGGTTGGGTCTGTCAGGACGAAACAAGCGATGACACCTAAACAAATTACTGAACAGAACTGATGTATATAATAATTCATATCGTCCGACACGAGGAAGAGGTACCAAGTCGGGTGAAGTCGGCCGAAGTCGCGTTCGCGCGTTCTCGCACCTTGAAAATAGCTTTGGCTCCGTAAGACCCGACCCGTGCACTAAAGGGTTAATATCTTCTGGCGTAGAAGGACAGGGTGTCTGTTCTGCTATTTTATTCCTTATGTTGTAAGATGTCGACGTCAATTGACCATTTTCGCCTGAGTCCCCAGAAGATGTGGATGGCATCTGAGCAGAATCCTCACCGTTAACAATGTGTGCCATCTGAGATTTTTCTGTCATTTTTTCTAAAGACAAATGGTAAATGCACGACCAATCAAAGCCACCTACTGCGTTACTTCTGGACAAACTTGGAGTGTTGGCCAATTTTTTCATTAAAGAAGGGAATACAATTTTAACGACATTTTTATAACCCGATTCTTGATAAAAATCTCCGAAGTATTTTTCTCTAAGACGCCTCCACCAATTTAAAAACACCAACATCCAGAGGCTGAACTAAATAGGACGTGCGAGCTGGTAAACAGAATATTTCGATATTATGTTTTGCGGCTGTTTCTACCAAGTCCAAAGATAAATGTGAGTTATGCCCATTCAAAATAAGAAGCTTAGTACCCTGTAAATCTGAAATTGAAGGAATCAAACAGTTAGTAAACCAATCAAAAAACTGAAAAGACTCCATCCAACCTGACGGTGAACAATTATAACGACAATTCTCCGGTCCGTCCAAGTGGAATACAGATGAAGTCCTTTGTAGTTGATAAACATTGGTAAGAAGTCTCCAATAGCATTGCAACACATAAGAACCGCGTACGTAGCTTTTGTGACGCTACCGACTAATTTGTTTGGATTTCGGCTACCCCTTTTGCACAACACTTTCTGGACACCTGCATCGGTTTGAAAACCTATCACATCACAGTTAAAGATGTTCTGTGGCTTTTTATCCAGATCGAAACGCGAATAGATAGCTTGCAATTTATTATAACAATCTTCCATTACCTCCCGTGACCCCGTTACAGCTCTATTCTTGGGAATATTTTGAGTTACTCGTCTACTTATTCCTTTAGACCATCTTTTTCCGAACATCATGCCCCAATCAATGCCTGGCATTCCATTGCAAAACGGATTCGGTCGATCAAGTTTTTGGAGTTGTAGTTGGTCGAATCCATAGCCCCTTTCGCAAAGCTTAACTAACTTATGCAGCAACATTTTCTCTTCTTCATAAGTTAAAACTGTAGAACGTCCAACAGCTCTAAACTCAAATCCTCTAAAATGATTCATTAGAGTAGTCCGGTTTATGCCATAACGTTGAACGGTTGCCTTGAAACTGTTAACTGCTTACAGAGATTTTTGCAAAGCCTCATGATCATAGGACTTGTACTTTCCAATTTTAGGGCGTCTGGGTTTCTTTGTGCGTGCCATATACCAAAAATTTTGAGAGTCACAAAGTCACTGTCAATGTTGGACTAGGGGCTAACATTGACGCTGTCAAACATAACCCTAGATTAATTTTCATAAAAAATGTTTAGTTTTCCAAAATCACTAACTGATACCAAAACTTCTTCTTCTTATTCGTATTTAAGATCTTGCAACCTGTTCGTTTTGAAGGTTCCTCTTTATCATTTCCTGGAAGGTGGACTGCCAACTGTCCTTCCATCTCTTAGGTGATCTACCGGGTGCTCTTTTTCCTGTTGGTTTCCCTTCAAGTGCGATGCGTGACAGTCTGCTCTCCTCCATTCTTCTCACATGAGCCTACCAATGTCTTCTTCTTTGTCTCCCCCATCTTACGATGTCTTGCACTCCACATTGTTCCCTGATGTCATTGTTTCGAATTCGATCCCTTCTTGTTTTTCCCACTATAGTCCTGAGCGTTTTCATTTCGGCTACTCTAAGCATGCTTTTCGTTTTGTTGGTTTCTTCTCTGGTTTCTATTCCGTATGTCATGATGGGCCTGATACAAGTCTTATAGATCCTAACCTTGCTATCCTTTCGCATGTATTCGTTTGCCCATATTGTTTTCTTTAAGCAGCCCGATATAGCAGTCGCTTTGTTAATCTGGGTTCATAGGTCCTTCACTGGGTCGTGATAACTCGACAGATCCATACCCAGATACTTGAATTGTGAGACTTGCTCGATGATTTTTCCCTGGACTTCCAGCTTACATCTTACAGGTTCTTCAGCAAAGGTTATGATTTTCGTTTTTTCTATGGATATGGTCATGTTCGTCGCTTGGCTGACCTGGTAGAATTTGTGCAGTTAGCTCTGTAGATCGTCCTGCGTTTCCGCAAAAATAGCTGCATCGTCGGCGTAGCATACCATGCTGATTCTTTTATTCTGTCCCATTCGGTATCCCATATTTAGTGATGATATTTCCTCTATAATTCTGTCCATTAAGAGATTGAACAGAAATGGGCTAAGGCTATCGCCTTGTCTGATGCCTCCTGCTGTTGGTATCTCTTCCGTATAAGTGTCTCCTGCCTTTACTTTGGTCATGCTGTTCGTTTTGAGACTGCGGACTGCTCTTACGATGGTGTCTGGCGCTTCTTTCGCTATCAGTATGTTTATGATGTCGGAGAGACGAAACCTATCAAATGCCTTGGTCAAATCGAAGAAACAGACATACGCTGGTGTATTAAATTCTAATGATTTTTCTTTGATTTGTTTGATAATGAATATGGCGTCGGTCGTGAATGTGTTTCGTCTGAAAGCTTGTTGTTCTTCCCTGTTTGTTATTTGTGCCTCGAGTCTTTCTTTAAAAATGCTAGTAAAGAGTTTCATGCTTGTGTTCAGCAGCGTTATGCCTCTGTAGTTAACTGGGTGTGTCTTCTGTCCTTTCTTGAATATAGGGATAGTTATACTTTTGTGCCATTCTGTAGGTATTTCCGATGTTTCTAAAATTTTGTTGTAGATAATTTTCAGATGTTTTCCTAGCTTGGGTCCAGCATATTTTAGAAGTTCGTTTGGGATGAGGTCTATTCCGGGAGGTTTTCTGTTTTTCATTTTATTTTTATTTTTGCTGTTACCTCTTCTTCGTTCAGTGATATTTGATGATTTGACTCGTAGTTTTCGATCCTTATGGCTTTTTTGGTGATGTAAAGTTCCCTAAAGTAGTGTTTTTAAATGAAACTCAAGGTCTCTAGTTAATTACACAATATAATACAAGTTATTGAAAATTCTAAAAAATTGACAATTGTTTCGATAAATTAATATCATCGTCAGAATGACAGAAGTTACATTTCATTTTATGCCTACCTGATGTTTAGTAGTTAATTTTGGCTAGACCAAGAAGTAACCTAACTTGTGATTGGCTTAATATATGTTTATAGAAAAAAGAAGAAGATGTGATATTACAAATATTGAAGCTTAGATATTATTAGCCCTATGGTGATATCCTGGATATCGTTTTTCCAATTAAGATCAGTATAACTGTGCAATGATATAGAAAACCAGGAAAACTATATCTGGTTTTCTATATCATTGCACAGTTATACTGATCTTAATTGGAAAAATGATATCCAGGATATCACCATAGGGCTAATAATATCTAAGCTTCAATATTTGTGATATCACATCTTCTTCTTTTTTCTATAAACATATATTAAGCCAATCACAAGTTAGGTTACTTCTTGGTCTAGCCAAAATTAACTACTAAACATCAGGTAGGCATAAAATGAAATGTAACTTCTGTCATTCTGACGATGATATTGATTTATCGAAACAATTGTCAATTTTTTAGAATTCTCAATAACTTGTGTTATATTGTGGAATTAACTAGAGACCTTGAGTTTCATTTAAAAACACTAATATGAGCATATTCCACGAAGTAAGGGTCGAGACAGTCAATTTCCCTAAAGTATTTTCCCATACGTCTTTGGTGACTCCTTCTGTTTGCACGAACTCGTTTATTGGCTTTTTCCTATTCTTGAGCATCTTCCAGACTTTCTTCTGTGCTCCATATAGGTCGTAATCCATATCGCTTGTAAATTTTGCCCAGTAATCCCGTTTTATGTCTTTGATTCTGGCATTGATTCTGTTTCTCACTTCTGTATATTCGGAGTGTTTCTCTGGTATTGGTGAGCTCCTGTATATCAGGTAGGAATTCTTTTTCTGCTGCGATAGTTCTTTAACTTCTTTAAAGAACCGGGGTTTTTTGCTATTATTGGTCCCATTCATGTTGACTATTCTTTTACCAATGGATTCTTCGGCTGCTTCTACGATACATGATTTGATTTTGTTCCAACAGCTCTCCACATCACACTCCAGCGTATTAAGTCCTTCCAGTTTATTTGTTAATCGGTTCTCATACAGGTTTCTCGTGCTATCATCTGTCAGTGATTCGATATTAAACTTTTCGAGGAATACTGGAGGTTTTTTGGCTCAGTGGGGTGTTTCCATAATCATTTTACACAGTAACAGGTTGTGATCTGTGCCGATGTTCGCAGAGGTGAGTGCTCTTACATCTATTACTTGTGATGGTGTGATTGTCTTGTTACTTATTATATAATCAATCACTGACTTTTGATCTCTGGAGTTACTAATTGTATATTTATGTTGCTCCTTGTGAGCGAAATACGTGTTGTTTATCCGTACCTCGTTACTTCCCTGCCTATTCTGGCGTTCAAATCTCCGAGTATAATGATTTTATCCGTGTTACTTAGTTTGTCTATAGTATTTTGTAGGTGTTGGTAAAATGTTTCGCTCTCCTCTGTGGGTTTACTTATATCCGGGGCGTATGAGCTTATCAAGTGTGTTAGCATGTGATTGACTTTAAGCGATATTTTCAGGATTCTGTCGTTAACTCAGTCTATGTTTTCTATACATTGTTCGTATTTCTCGTGGAGAAGAATTCCCACTCCCGATTTTGCTCGTTCTTGCTTAGCTTTTCCGCTGTAGACTAAGATGTAATCATCGTATCTTGATGTGCCCTGTCCTTTCCTCTTCGTTTCTGATAGAGCGCATATGTCAATCTTATGTTGTTTCATTTCGTTAACAATCTCCTGGTCTCTGCCGTTCCACGATGTTATATTCCAGCAGGCAAGTCTTGTTATGGTACGTTTACGTCTTCCAAGTCGTTTATTCCATTTCGTAGCGTGTGTCGTCATAGTATGATTCCGATCGGTTTCCGAGGCTGTCCCTTCAGTTCTGTGAGCAGTATGTTTCTTTTACCCCAGGCAGGGTGCTAGCCTAGCCTGAGAACCCTCGTCCTTTTACCTGGGCTTGGGACCAGGCTGCATGACCGTTGTGCTACTCAATCCACCCAACAGCCATACAGGCTGTAATATTGAAAGTAGAGCTCAAATTACCTTGAACACCAAAACTTCGGGTCTGTTGACTCAAAATTCACAAAGTTTTCTATGCAAATATTGGGAGCACTTTAAACATCAGGTGTTAAAAGCCGCCGTTATAAATCCACAAGCTGCTGCGGAGCATGCACATTACGTCTATACAAAGCCTTCGGATGGTAATAGAGCACCATAAAGAGAAAATAGTATGGCTACCAATGTAGTCACATTTTTGATTAAATTTAGAAATTTTGTCAATGTTATACCAATGTTAATGTTGGTCCGCGCTACCTTATATCTTTATGAACAAAAATATTTTTGTGCGTAATGAAGATAATCACACATATGACACTCGATTCAAGCATGATTTTATTCTGCCTGCCCATTTTTCTAAAATGGCGCATAACACTTCCAATTTTATTGGTCTGAAAATCTTCAATAAAATTCCAAATGATATTAAGGATTGTCAATCGTTATCAAGTTTTAAAAATATATCTTGTGGGAGAATGTTTTTATTCAATTGCTGATTTCTTTTGTTCTGTGACTGTTTGACCATTTTATGTTATTTATGCACTTTTAAATATGTTTGTACTATTTACCATTCACTATTTGTAATTTGACGTGTCCCATACATTGTAAAATGTCTTTTAGGGAATAAAAATCGTATTTATTTAGTTATGCACAAACTAACAAAGTAACAGCTATCTCAATTATTTATGAAAGTGGAAATCGTCTTTATTTCGATTCACAAAGGGCGGGAATCAATCTAGAATCAAAACGATCGATCGTTGAAGCTAGTGAAGCTGCAAAAACAATCGTCTTTTGTGAAGTCCCTTTAAGCTCAAGTTGTTCTATTTCTTGATGAATCACTGCAATATATTTTTCAAATCGTAGCGCTTACACCCATAATTTGCATTAGAGAAAAAAGTGATTCACGAAGAATTATCTTAACTCTAGATGTTGAGTAAAGCCTACGGACATGTAGTGATTTTAAATTTGAAAATTATAGACGAAGCAGTTTATTAAAATGATTGTGTTAACTCAGTTGGACATCTGGCATTATGTAGTTTCTTACTTTACCGACAGTCTCAATTGTTTCCGAATTTTTTTTTCTTTGGCTTTAAGGCATAGCTCATGCAGCCAGACACTAAGTAGGTTAAATGTTCGAATGATCATGTATAATTGATCTAAATATGTAAACCTGCAGACAAATTTTATAATTAAATGTGACAATGAGTTGATGCCTATTATGCCTATCTATCAATGATATCCCAGAAAATAAATATTTTTCCCTAACACAAAGGATTAAGTTACAAAGGTTACTCTCTTCTCGCCCAGGGGTCTCTCAGGTATTTTTTGAAACAACAAATACAAGGTAGACCACGGTAAGTAAGGTAAATCATGCAGTAGGGTAGACATATGGGAATGCAAGATTATCTAATGACTACAATTTAATATTTGTTTCGGTAACAAAACTAATAAGGCACTCGTATATATTTTTTTATTTGTCGATAATAGATACAAAATATTGTAAGGAGTTTCAACTTTTAAATTTAGGAGTTTTTGTATCAATTTTTCAGTTTGATTTTTGTATCTATTGCAATTGAAGAATATGTGGTCTAAGTCGGACGTGACATTGCAAGTAGTACATAGGTTACTATCCAAGATATTGATTTTGCGTAAATGTGCAGGATAGCTGGCATGTCCAAACTTCATACGACTGATGGTGGTTATATATTTCCTTGGGCGCTGATAATCTTCGAACCAGCATCGTTTTTCGATTTTTGGTACTAGCTGTGTGTAACGAGTAGGTTTAGTGTTACAATATTCCCTGTATCGTTTATTCCAATTTATGTACATTTTAGTTCTGGTTAGGTTAGTGCCTTCGTCCAATGTTAGCCAGCAGGTCGTTTCTTCGCCTGTTATTATGCTCTGTTTTGCCCGTTCGTCCACTTTTTCATTATATAATTCCGGTTTGGGCTTTGACCCATACAAAAATTATTCGTTGATTTTCATTGAGTTCTGCCAGATTTATTTTAATTTTTGTTATATATGGGTTATTATACTTTGAATTTATTTTCTAAGTGCGATTTTAAACTATTTAGGACAGCAAGTGAATCAGTAAAAATTAAATATTTCTCGATATTGTTTTGAATTGTATATTCTATTGCTTTGATTATAGCTATAGATTCTGCACTGAAAATGGATGTGTGTTTTTCTAGTTGGTAACAGTGTTGTATCTGTTGGGGTATTACGAATGCGATACCGGTCCCTTGATTATTTTTTGAAGCATCAGTGTATATTGGTGTGTAGTTTCGATATGTACTTGTGATTTGTTTGACTACTGCATTGTTTAGAGCTGTAAATTCTGAATATTCCGGGATTATTATTGTCACATCCTGTAGAAGTTTCATGAGATCTACAGAAATGCTGGTAGGATTGAAATCACTTATGTTTCTATAAGCTTCACATAGAAGGGGTGAGCTTTTATATATCCAATATTTAGATGTTAGGTCATGAATGTTTAAAGCTGTTACCATAGTCATTAATGGGGGAATTTTACTTTTACATTTTAAGATGTTTTTCTCTGCTAACATTTGTCTCCGTAGTTCTAGGGGTGGTTCTAACGTTTCTGCTCAAAGTGGTTCGATGGGGGTTGATTTCATCGCTCCAATGCACAACCTCAAAGCTTTATTTTGTAAGACATCCAGCTTACGTAGCTCCTTCTTGCTTGCGCAGCTCCTTCTTGCTTGCGCAGCCATATAATGTGCACCCATAGTCTAGAATTGACCTTATGTATGCCTTGTAGAAAGTTAGAGGGTTTGCACCCCACCATGTTTTCATTATAGATTTGAGAAAGTTTAGTCCTAAACTTGCTTTTACTAGAATTTCCTCTATTTATGTCCTTAATATCAACTTTCTGTCTAGTGTAATACCAAGATATTTAAATTCGTTAACTAGAGGGAACTGAATATTTCCCAATGTTATTGTGGGGGTATTTAAATTGTTTTGTCGAGTAAAGATCACACACTGTGATTTGTTAGGAGAAACATCCAATCCATGTTTCTCCAAACAATTGAAGAGTGGTGTTATAGCTGCATTAAATCAAGTTAAGCATTGTTCAAATCTTTTCGAATGTATGTAGATGGCAAAGTCGTCTGCATACTGGATAATATTAGCGTTGGGTGTAATCGTGTGAATGTTTATAGTGTAAATATTGAATAGTAATGGTGCTAATACAGAGCCTTGTGATAGACCTCTGTTGGCTACTCGACTTTTTAACAGGGTTCCATTCTGTTGTCGAACTGTTAAGGATCCATTTACATACAGTTTGCAAATAATATTTGCTATTTCTACAACTACCTGCAGATCGATTAATTTTCCGCGTAATATTTGCCATTCTACACAGTCATAAGCGGATTTTATATCGAGGAATATTGGGATAAGATATTCGTCTTTAGCGAAACATGCTTGTACTTCAGTAACAATATGTGCCGCAGCGTCATAAGTTCCGTAGTTTTTTTATATCCATATAGAGTGGAAGGGAGGACATTTATATGATTTAACCACCATTCTAGACGATTTTTCACTATTCTTTCGAAAAATTTTAAAACACAAGGTAGTAACGATATGGGCCGATAAGTCAGCATCCTCTGGATTTTTGCCATGTTTCAAAATAGGTATGACTATAATATTTTTCCATTCAGTGATACTTTCGCCAGACAGCCAAATGTCGTCAAATATTTGTTTTAAAATTTGTTTGGCATTTAGAGGTAGATGGTGCAGCATGGGATATCGAATTTCGTCGTAACCTGGAGATGTGTTTTACCTATTTTCAAGTGCATAATCTATTTCCTTCAGGTTAATAGATGTTGAAAAAATAGAATGCTTATTTTTGGACTGTTTGAGTGTCTCTAGATTGTGGCTGATGTCATCGAGTGGTATAGGTGGTGCAATTTTATCAAGGAATCCCTCCGGCCAGGCAGTACTGTCACTTTTTTTCACACTACTTACTTTTCATTGCATTCTTTTTGCTTGGTACCAGAGCTCCGTCACATGTGTTTTTATTGAGTTTTGAGCACCATCTCCTCCAACTACCCTTGGCTTTGTCTTTTAATAGTTTTTTTACTCGTGCCATTTCTTGTTTGCATAGTGTGTAGCTCTTCCACGGTACTTTGATTTTTATAATCCATTAATTTTTGTTTACGTTGAGTGATTGCGGCGTCGCATTCAGGGTCCCACCAAGGAGGTAAAATTCATTTATTTTTGTGTTTGAAGGGTTTGTTAACCGGGATTGCTACGTTGGCAGCCATATTAATTCATTGGATGAGAAGATCATATTTTTCTTCAGTAGTATGCATTCTTCGACAGTTTTGGATAAAAAAAGTATCAGCTGCGTCATGGTATAATTTCCAGTTGGCATTACGCCAGTTCCATTCAGTTTTTGGGAGATAATCTTCATCAAAGTGAATGTTTTTGTTTACTCCTACTATAATAGGGAAATGATCTGATCCCATAACGTCCGCAAGCGTGTACCATCGGCAGTTAAGCGCCAGATCAGGCGTGGAGAGCGTGAGATCTATTGCAGATTGATTGTTATTATTAGTGAATCGCGTGGGTTGCCCAGTATTTAAAATTACAATATCACTATCGTCCAAAGCTTCTTTGATTTGTTTACCTTCGGGGTTATTATTGTAAGGGTCCCAAAACTCGTGATATGCGTTGAAATCTCTACCTATTATACTGTTTGAATCCAGTAAGCCAATCACATTCTGCCAGTCAGTGTAATTTGTGTTTATATCCGGTGGGCAATAAAGTGAAAAACAGTTGAAATTTACATCGTTAGAGTTTAATATTTGAATACCGCAAATTAAGATTCCAGGTACGAAATTTTGTTGAATATTGATTTCCTTAAAAGAGTAAATATTTTTCATTAAGATTGCAACACCTGCATATCCATCATCCCTGTCCCTCCGGATTATATCGTAACCCTAAACGAAATTTGTCTGCTGGGTTTAAACCATGTCTCAGATATAAGTGCTATGTCTATATCATTTTCATCCAAACATTTCACCAAACTTAATATATTGGAAACTGCAGATTTACCGTTCCATTGCAAATTTTTAAAGTTACTTTTGACCTTATTAGCCATTATAATAAATGTTACTAATTTTGTTTCTTACAATTGTTGGATTTATTTTTTTCAATTCATCGAATGAGCTTACATCATCTAGTACACTTTGAAAGACATTAAAAAATAATTTTACAATTTCATTTGCATTCTGTTCATATGTTGATTTGTCAAATGGAGGGAGGGGACGTTCGGGTCCGAATGTGAAAGGAAACATGGGTTCTTCTAGTATAGAAGAGGAAACTTTTTCTCTTTTGTTGGTTGGTGTTGGTTCAGGGTGTAGTTGAGAATGGGATGGCATTGCTCTGGTTTGGTTGGAAGTGGATGGTTGAATGGGTTTATGTAGTGATCCCTAACGGACAGTAACGGCAAAAGGACATTAGCTTAGAAATAAGATTTAAAACTAGGTTCATATTAATTATAGTATTTAGCGAGCATTGATCTGAGACGGGCAATGTCAGTCACGTTCTTGTTAATGTATAAACAAACACGTACAACTTATAGACGGAGGTCAGGAATGTAGTAAAACATAGCTACACTTCCTATAAAATCAGAGTGAACGAACCAAGGAACTATTATTGTTATTAATACTTTGACTAAATCGATTGATATTCATAATTGTGTATTTTAACTTATTAAAACTCGATCCAGTGATTTTATAAATGTGATGTTGTTTATTCTATTCCCGAATACAGGTTGCTAGGTAAGTGTTTTCCTCAATGATAATATGCCTCTACGGTAAACGTCGAGTATACGAGGGACACTTACTAAGTAACCACCACATGGCGATCCTGCAAACTAAATGGTAATGATTGGTAATATGGAAACAAATGGTTATGGTAAATTATCCTGTGAGTAAATGGTAAAATTTCATTCTGCGAACGAAAAATTATGGTACAATTGATGTTATAAGAGTAGAACTATATGGTTTTCTATTTAAATTTGGGACCTTGGAGAGGAGAAACACTGGGAGGATCATCAACCAAACAGGAGGCAAAAGAAACAGGAATTGTCAACAACACTTTCATGGTCCAGCAAGATAATGTTGCGATGCACATAATGGTATTATTATACATTATCACTATAGCTTTCATCTTAAAATTTATTTGGTCATTATGGAAAACGCACCGAAGAGCGTTGAAAAGGGATATCAACCGAAGCAATGCAGTAAAGCAGGCAACAGGAACTCTCACCGTGTAAAAATAATTGTGAGTACATATGCATTCTATTCTTATGTTTTGTTTTAAATGTCAATAATGTGGGAAGATTTTGAAGATAAGTTACGATTAATTGTGGAAGAAGTTAATAAACAGGGAAAAAGGGTTTTGAAGAAAGAAACTCCTAAAAATCCTGATATACATATAGAAGTAATTAATAGCATAGTAGGTCTTTATAATAATTTTGCTAAGTTAATAGCCAAAAATTGGAAAAATTTAAGTTTAGTACAACAGAAGACTTGTAAACATTCAAGTAGGATTAGGGACAAAGCTGATAGGGCATTTCAAGCGTTAAATTGTATTATCGACATACCTACCTCTATATTTCAGAAAATTGACACTGTTGTATTACAAGCAATAAGCAAACAGTTGAAAATGGCGACAAGCATGAACGATTTTTTTAATTTTACGAGTGAAGTTCTACCGAACGAGTTTAACGGCGAAGCAAGCAAATTACAGTCATTCTTAGGCTCATTAGATTTAACGATGAAATAAAACAATATAGTTTGTTTAAATCTTCATATATTTCATGTATCTAGGGAATACGTGATTTCTGGAACACTGCCCGAAGAACCACAAATTTTGCGTACACACTGCACTTTTTAAAAGTAATTTGAAATACCATATAGCCAAATAGCTGATATCAGCTTTCTTCAAAAATTGAATAGATGAGGGTTTTACTTGATGAAGATCCATACTGAACGATGAAATAAAACAATATATATAATTCATGAACACCCCCTTAGTGAAAAATTTATGTACTGGCACCGATATGTGGACGACATTTTAGCTAGCTTCATCGGTACAAATAGACAATTAGAGAGCTTCATTACTTACATAAACTCGATTCACAATAATATCAAATTTACCGTAGAACTTGAACAAAATAAGTCTATAAATTTTCTAGACCTTACAATTTCAAATATAAATAATAAACATGATTTTTCTATATTTCATAAACCATCACATACAGATATTACAATTCATAATAGTTCTGTCCACCCATTCAGTCATAAACTAGCAGCTTTCATTAGTATGATACACAGACTCTTAACAGTCCCATTAAATATTTATAATTATACCAAAGAATTAAATATCATAAAACAAATAGCAGTTAATAATAATTACGATCCAAATTTAATTGACAATATCATAAATAAAAAGATAAAAAAACAGACTTTAGAACTAGTATTCCCTTCAGATAAAAATAATAGACAATTTAAAAGCTTAACATACTTTGGAACACCGTCCTTAAAAATTAAATCATTTTTAGAAACTTTAGACATGAATATTTCCTTTAAAACTGATCACAATTTATCCAAATTCATTAAAAATAATAAATCTAAATCTTCAAAATTAAACAAATCAGGAGTTTATAAATTAAAATGTGGTAATGACAATTGTGATAAAATTTATATCGGTAGAACTTTTAGAAACTTTAAAACTAGAATTTAGGAACACAAACGTAGCTATGACAACAAAAAATTAGATTCTAACTATTCAAATCATTTATTAGAAAACCAACACATTTTCGACCCAAATTTTGAAATTCTCCATGTAGTCGGTAAATCCTTTAGTTTAAATTTATTAGAAGCCCTAGAGATTAACAAAAATTAATATTCAGGTAATCTCCTTAACGACCAAATAGATATCAATCAGTCTCCTTTATTGAACCTCTTTACCTAGAAGATAGCTTAGGAATGTTTGTAGTGAATGAATTTCCAGGTAATATCTTTTAATACCATTGTTAACCTTAGTAAATAGATTTAGCACTGTATATATTAAGACATTTTCATATTTTACTTTCATTCGTTTTGACAAAGCTACTGTGTTAGTGAAACGCGTCAACAAGTTTAAATTCAACATAAGTTCAAATATATGAAGATTTAAACAAACTATATTGTTTTATTTCATCGTTCAGTATGGATCTTCATCAAGTAAAAGCCTCATCTATTCAATTTTCATTAGATTTCATTACAAATAAACGCGACTGGGAATGAGGAAAATGCTATTCTACTAATAAAAACGAAACTAACAGGAAAAGCTAGTTTAATCACGACGGAAAACTCCATTGCAGACGTCAAGAATAAAATTAAAACAGGGATAAGAGGAGACAATTCAAGCCTTCTCTTAGCAAAGCTTGGTAAAATAAGACAAAATGGAAAGGATGTGACACAGTATGCAACAGAAATAGAGAAACTAGCGGAAATATTACAGGCAGCATACATTTCGGAAGGGATGCCTGAACGGCTAGCCGAAAATATACGAAGGAAGCAACGATTAAGGCAGTAACTATGAATGCCCCAACGCATCGAATGAGCTTACATCATCTAGGACACTTTGAAAGACATTAAAAAATAATTTTACAATTTCATTTGCATTCTGTTCATATGTTGATTTGTCAAAAGGAGGGAGGGGACGTTCGGGCCCGAATGTGAAAGGAAACATGGGTTCTTCTAGTATAGAAGCGGAAACTTTTTCTCTTTTGTTGAGTGGTGTTGGTTCAGGGTGTAGTTGAGAATGGGATAGCATTGCTCTGGTTTGGTTGGAAGTGGATGGTTGAATGGGTATATTAGTTTTATATGTATTACCAGGATTTCTGTTTTTTGTGTTAGTGGTGGAAAGGATTCGATGTTTTCCGTGTCTAATACCAGATACTTGTTATTTGTAATTACATTTGCGTAGGCATTCTTGAGACCAGTTTCTAAAAAATGTTGAATTTGGTTCTGCCATGTGTTTTTTCATTTTATGTTGCTCAACAAATTTAGGACATACTTTGGAAATTGATTTATGTTTATCGCTTTTGCAGTGTAGACAAAAACTGTTTTGTGGATCCCTACAACTGTGCTCGTTTTCTTTTTATTTAGAGCAATTGATGCAAAGTGTTTTTGAACTTCGACAATTTTTTGCAACATGACCATGTTCTAAACATTTAAAGCATTGTATGACTTTGTGTACATATGGTTCGACTGCACATGCTACGCTATTGATGAAAACATGACAGGGTAGCATGTTCCCCTCAAATGTTAATAGGACAATTTTCCGAGGTACAAAAACAGATTCGCTATCTATGTCTATTTTTCTTTTGAATCTATTGACTTATGTTATTGTTACAGGGGAAATTATGTTTTCAAAAAGATAATCGTCTTTGAATATTGTGTCAACATTTCCTATTATTTCCTTTCGTTGCAACAAGTTATTAGGTATAAATGCTGTTAACTGTTCCTCAATTAATCTTTCATCAGTTATTAATCTATTCGCGTCTTTTATAAATTTCAATTCTATTCTTACTCTATTTTTACCTACACTTGCTATGCTGATGATGTTTGGGATTTTTAGTTTCTTATGTAAAATGTGGCTTACCTTCATTGGGTACATTTCACCTATTCCCTCCTCTTCCCTGTTTGTTTTTTCGATGAATACATATACCTTGTCAGAATAGAGATCAGCTTTCTGGATATTGAATAATTTCTTTCTTCGCTCCTTTTCCATGTTTTTTTTCATTTCCGGAATTATCCGAGTTGTTTGTTTTATTTCCATCCAATTCCATTTCATTTGAATATCCCCCTCCGTCAGGGGTAACGTTTCTACTCATTTTAATTTAGTTGTTTGTATTTTCACGAACAAGTTATTGGTTTTTTCGCACCTCTATTAATAGTCAATTAATAAGTATAGTTTTAACACTAATCGGTTTGTTTACAACAAATATCTATTGATGCGCACTTGCTGGAAGACCGATTCGAACTGGAATTGATTTTAATAATAATCTAATTTGTAATTTTTTTTATTGCCTTCGGTCTACCAAAAAGCAATAATTCCGCCTTGGAAGCATTCACTGTAAGACAAAATTTATTAGAGAACTTGCAGTAAGTTGCTAATATATTCATTTAGCAAACATCTAACGTACGTATAGTTGGGCAGTTCGATCTTTACCCACGCATAATCATTAATATTCATACGAAATTATTCGAAAAAATTTATGCTAAATTATTTTGTTCCGTATTTTACTATTAATTGTTGTGTTATCAAATGTTAATAATGTATAGATAAAGAACCAACGGATCGACTGTATCCCACTAATATCTTATCAATTACCCTTATAACGTGAGAAAATCTCATTTATAAAACAATCGAAAAAAAATTACCCAAGTCAAAGTTTATGCCACATATATAACTTTCCATTTAACATTCAAACGAAAAAAATGATAAAAAATCTTCTTAATCCCAAAGTGACGTCAACAGATCGACTTAGTTCAAAAACTTCTGAATAAAATAATTCGTTTCTTTTGAATTTTCCGGCCTTTCTACTTTCTCGCCCGTATTATTACCGACCAAACAAATTTAACCGCGTATAATGCGACAGCTTTGCCATTCTGAGATACTTTGTCTTTTCTCTCTTTCAGGAGGGGGAGTTTTTGTCTTTGTAAGATCCGAAACGTTCAATCTGCGAGGACTGTCTAAGTGTCCTCCTATTTACGGTAATATACAGCTACTTGTCTATTGTTTTTGTGAATTCGAACGGCAATAGTGATATTCTCAGCGGCTTTTGTACCATGTTTCTTTCTACTTCACGTTGAATTATGACACTTAATGATGGAAATCAGAACGGCTTATTTGTTTGTTTCGAATGAAAATGACATTCTTAGTATAGGTATAATACGTATAATACTTATGGAAGACGAAGCACCGATGTAAAAATAGAGAGAATGAGAAAGAATATGATGAACAATCCATTTAATGGAATAGAAACAAAATATAGGAATTTTCAGACTGTGTTAGTTAGTTTTTAGTCTTACGAAAATAATAATAATAATAATAAGTATTATTATTGTTTTTGTTTTTATTAATTCACACTTGTCAGTGGAGGATTGTCATGTCCAGGCTGGGATTATCAAGGTTTCAGCAGCCTAGTCATGTGTGAGCACTCGTCGGACGGTTCGGCATGTTCCCAATATAGCTGCTTGTTGGGCGGTAATTATATTCTTATCAACATTTTCCAATTTCAGTTTCTTTAACTCGTTTTGTGAGTGTATCTTGTATGTAAACAGCTTTTCACATTCTTCATTGTGGATTTCTTTTAGATTTATAAGTCCTCTTCCGCCTTTGCTCCTTGGGAGATATAACCTGACTGTAGATGCATTGGGATGATGTAACCTCCTCCTTGTAAGCGATGTTCGAATCAATCTGTCTAGACTTTCCAGGTCAGTAGGACTCCATTTGACAATGCCAAAGCTGTATGTTACCACTGGTATCACCCAAGAGTTGATAGCTGAGAATTTTGATCTAGAGTAGAGGTGTGATTTGAGAATTGATTGTAATCTCTTTTTCAGTATGTTTTCAATCTATTCCTTTGAGTGTTTTTGATCTATGTTAACTGTTTGTTGGATTCCCAAGTATTTGTACATTTCTTCTGGAGGAAGTGGTGCAAATTGGCTTTGATTTATAAGTGTAATATTTTCGGAGTCTTGTAGTTTTTCTTTTTTGACATGGACAAATGCACACTTCTCAAGCCCAAATTCCATCCTGATAGATCCGCTGAAGCTAGATACCAGTTCCAGCAGTAAAGTGAGCTGTTCTGAGTTCGACGCATATAGTTTCAGATCGTCCATGTAGAGAAGATGATTGATTTTCATGCATGGCTCCCTGGATATAGTGTAGCCACAATAGCTGTCGTCAAGTAGACTACTAAGTGGATTTAGAGCCAAGCAGAACCATAGCGGGCTGAGGCTGTCCCCTTGGAAAATGCCCCTCTCTATTCTCACTCCTGCGGTGGTGTACTGAGTTGCTCCCACATTCACGTTCAGAGAGGTTTCCCACGTCTTCATAACTTTTTCAAGGAACTCAATCAAGTGGTTGTTGATTTTGAAGATGTTTAGTACTTTGAGTAACCACGAGTGCGGGACAGAATCAAATGCCTTTCGATAGTCTATCCAAGCAACCGAAATGTTCCTTTTCCTCTGTTTGGCATGGTTAGTGATCACTGTATCAATAATCAGCCACTCTTTTCTTCCCCGTGCCCTTGCCTTACAGCCGTTCTGTTGCCAAGCTAGCAGTTGGTTTCTTTTTGGGTGGGAACTAATTTTCTGCTCTATGATTGAGGTGAGTATTTTATATGCGATGGGCAAGCAGGTAATCGGTCGGTAATTTTGGGGGTTTTCGACTTTCTCGTTTTTGGACAGGACGTAAGTTATACCTTTTGTGAAGAAGGGTGGTATTATTATTATTTTTATTATTATTGGTCTCTATTTCTCACAATTGTGGTTTCTTGTAAATAGCAGACGGAGTTTGCACTCAAGTCTACTTTTCTCTATCTTTAGTTTAGAAATGATCGTGTGATATTGCAGGTGTGTATTTTTGTATCTGGGTGTGGGTGTAATGTGGAAGATTTAACTACGTGAGGTGTGTGATGAATGTTTTTGGAGTAATTCCTTTTACAGATATTATAAAAAGTATTACAATTACTCGTTTCGGTTTCCATATTCGTTCTATTTCTATTGCTAACTGCTGGTATTTATCTTTCTTTTCTCTGTATTTGTTATTTATATTATTGTCAGATGGAACAGCAATATCAATAATGTAGGTGATCTTCTCTTCTTTGATTTGTAATGTTATATCCGGTATATTGTGGATCACTGTTTTGTCTGTATGAATGGTAATATCCCAATATAACTTGTATTCTTCGTTTTACAATATCGTTTGTGGTGTGTATGTGTAATATGGTTGTGTTTCTGTGATGAGTTTATGTTGCAGTGCAAGCTGCTGGTGTATGATCTTTGCCGCTGTATTATGTCTGTTAGTATATTCAGATCCAGCCATCAACTTACATCCTGCCGTAATGTGGTCGATTGTTTCGGGAAATTGGTGGCATTTTCTGCATTTGTCGTCTGTGGTGTTGGGGTCTTTCATTATGTATTTTTTATAATTTCTTGTAGCAATAACCTGATCCTGGATCGCTAATGTGAAGCCTTCTGTTTCAGGATACAGTTCACCTTTTTGGAGCCATTTGCACGAGTCTGTCTTACTGATGTATTCATTTTTCATGTTGTAAGTATGTTTAGGATGTACTTTTTTCTGTGTCAATTCTTCTATCTTCTGCGGTTGCGTTGGTGTGTTGTATATTTTCTGCGTGTGAGAGAGGTTGAGAGGTATGTATTCTCTGTCTGCTTGTACAATTGCTCTATGTAATAATGATTGTTTACTATAGAAGAAATTTCTGAGGTTTCGTATCTGTTTTGTGTGTATTGTGACAACATCCATCATTCCTCTTCCTGCCTCTTTTCTTCCCATTGTTATTCTTTCTTCGCATGCGTGTGGGTGGTGGTTTCTAACTTTTGTTTGTTCTGTTCTCGCAAGTCTGTTGATGTTTTCAAGGTCGGTTTTCGTCCATGTGATAATCCCGAATGAATATGTAAGGAGGGGAATTGCGTATGTGTTTATTGCTGTGAAGAGGTTTTTGAAATTCAACTTAGTGTTCATTAGTAATGTTAGTCGTTTTTTGTATTCTTGTACAATATGTTAGTTTATTTCTGTATGGTTTATCCTTGTGTTCTGTTGGAATCCTAAGTATTTGTGCGTGTGTGTGTGTGTGTGTGTGTGTGTGTGTGTGTGTGTGTGTGTGTGTGTGGGAGAATGGCCTCAGACATAGTCTATTAGCCACAGAAAATTAAAAGTGAGTCAAAAGTTGAAATATTAAAATGACTGTAACGGAATAGAGATATAAAATTGCTGATAACTGATGTAGCGTATATCTAAATAGACAATTTAGACTTATTTATGAAATCCACTATGGAATCAAGTACAGACTTCTCAGTATTTGCCAAAAGAGTGGTTATATTTGTTGGAAAATGAACGTTGAAATTGATCAGAAAATTGTAAAGTTCAGTAGTTGCTATTTTGTTTTCAGTGCATTCAAAGAAAATATGATTCAGATCTCCTACTGATGCCTTGTTACAGGAGCAAGCTGGAGAACTGACAATACCTATTTTAAAAAGATGAGCTGGAAATCGACCGTGATTTATTCTTAAACGTGATATGATGGAGGTATATTGTTTTATATAATCAAAATTAGAAATATGAGGAATCTTAGTGGGTAAAGTAGGATGCAAAAAGAAATACTGACTATTAGATGTTTTAGCGAAGTCGGTGTAAGACCACTCCCAATTAGTTCTAATATGTTTCTTATAATAATTTAAAAGGTCTGAGAAGACATAAAGATTGGTATAAGAAGTCATTTTGCAGGCTCTCTTGGCTTCCAAGTCCACGTACTCATTTCCTTCTAAACCGCAGTGCCCTTTCACCCAAATGAATACAATGTATTTAATAATTAAAGAAATTAAATACATTTTAACGGTTATTAGTTGAAATTATTATATTAAATGAATTTATCGTCAACTGAGCATTTTAAATTATAATATTGACTGGACTATGACGATATCCTCGTATTCCAGTTAAACGAAAAGCCGACAGCTTAAAGTTCGCATTATATCTTTAACGCCAACTATACTATCTACTATTTCAGTAACGGTCGCATCAGCAGAGCGAAGTTTTGCTAGCTTGAAGAGACTGAAGTCATGGCTAAGGTCTACCATGTCTCAAGAAAGATTATTTGGGCTTGCTTTATTACATATTCACAGATATACAGGGTGATTCTTAATATATGCGACAAACTGTAGGAGCTGATTCCTGGGGTTATTTTGATCATAAAAGTTCATAAGAACATATGTCCAAAACCGCTTAGTTCAGAAGTTATAGAATGTTTAATAGAAAGTCAAAATAATGAATGGTTTTATTATAAATTAACAAAATAATTAGTAAAACAAAATTAAGTTATAGTAACTGTTGAAAATGACCGCTCCAACTGTACTACAAGCTGCTATCCTCCGTCGTATTGACTGACGAGTCCGTTCGAAAATACCAGGGGTATTTCGAATTGTTTCAAAAGCTGCTATAATACGATTTCTTAGTTCATCGACATTTTCCATGGGAGTCGTGTACACTAATGTTTTAAGGTAGCCCCAGAGAAAAAAGTCCAATGAATCTAAGTCTGGAGACCGAGGAGGCCACGGCTGTGGACCTCCCCGTCCTATCCACCGATTTGGATACGTACTGTCCAGAAACTCGCGAGCAAGTAAACTAAAATGCGCTGGAGCACCGTCATGCATAAAATACATTTGTAATCTTAACTGCAACGGAACTTCTTCCAGCAGTAGTGGTAACGCCTCTTCAAGAAAATTGCGGTATACATCGGCATTTAAACGCATCGGTAAAAAATGTGGACCTAACAAGTGATCTGCAACAATTCCGGCCCACACATTGACAGAGAATTGAAGCTGATGACGGGCATTCATTATTTCTCGCGGATTTTCTTCGGCCCATATGTGATTATTATGAAAATTAATAATCACGTTTCTAGAGAAAGTAGCCTCGTCGGTGAAGAGTATTTGAGCCAAATGGTTAGGATTTTGTGCGACTTCGTGTTGCATCCATTGACAAAAAGCTAATCTTTGTTGAAAATCTGCTGGCAATAGAGCCTGCACCCGTTGAATGTGATATGGATACAACAGTTGATCTTTCAATATTCTCCAAACTGTGGCCTGACTCATGTTCAAATCAAACGCAATTTTTCTGGTGCTTGTAGTAGGATGTTCCTCAATTCCATCTAATACCATTTCTTCAACTTGTGGAGTTCTCACTGTAGATGGGGGCCCGTTATCAGTCGTCCGTTTTTTAAAACTTCCCGTTTCACTAAGACGTTGATGAAGACGGGCAAACATGGAATGATGCGGTATGATACGGTTCGGGTATCGTTCTGCATAAAGACGTCTAGCAGCACGCGTATTTCCATTGGCAAGACCGTAAACGAAATGAATATCACACATCTCACCATTCGTATAATTCATTTTAGAAAACAGAAACTGGCAATAAACTGAATGAATACTCTGACACTATTGACAGATATTGAAATGACAAATAAACAATTCCAAAATACCGTACATAATCACAACACGTGCTTCTTGAGCGACTGGTAAACACCGACTGATTAGCATCGACAACGCGACCACTACGCATATTAGAGAAACAGGCACAGACTTGTTTACGAGCTTGTATTACAGTTGGAGGCGGTCATTATCGACAGTTACTACAACTTAATTTTGTTTTACTAATTATTCTGTTAATTTATAATAAAACCATTTATTATTTTGACTTTCTATTAAACATTCTATAACTTCTGAACTAAGCGGTTTTGGACATATGTTCTTATGAACTTTTATGATCAAAATAACCCCAGGAATCAGCTCCTACAGTTTGTCGCATATATTAAGAATCACCCTGTATAAATGTCAATGTAGAAAAAGTTTTAAATAGATTTGGAAACGAAAGAGAAATAAAACTGGAATTCATTAAATAATAGTATATTACGTAACGTGTGTTGTAAGAAGCATTTTACGCACGAACGGAAAAGTTACGCACCAAGCTGCGTAGCGGCAAGTGCGTAATTCCGTGAGTGCGTAAAATGCGTTACAACACGAGTTACGTACTATACTTTACCAACGACCCACTTGTACTTGTGTTTATAATCTTATTAAGGTATTTGAAGTACAAGTAAAAACGTACATCCTCGATGCCCAGCCAAGTTTCGTGAAAGTCCGTCCTAAGTAGCATTTATTTTTATTAAAAATGTATGTAGAATTACCGGAATTGCATAAAATAGCGTATACACCTCTCGACTAAAGTGACATTAATCCCTTAGGTGCATTACTTCCCTCAGGAATGAAACACCACGCGGGATTAAATGGGCCCCTTCAGTCACTTGGTGTTTAATATACTATTGTTTACTGATATGAGATACATTCAGACAGCTAAAACATGCGGATTTAATGAAACGGTACCAATTATCATGTAATTTCAAATAACTCTTAGTATTAAATGCAATCTCATATCTAATAAATGTTATCTACCATTTATATATAGAATAAAATTCAACGTCAAATATCTAAGTAATACATTTTGAATAAAATGGCTACGTCTATTGACAGTTGCTAAGTGGTTGCTATGGAAGCCGTGCGATTTACTTTACAACCGTGCGTTCTGTTTTAGCGTGCGTAATATACGTCTTACATTGATTGCCGACTGTGTGTTTTTGACTACTTACAGGGGTGGTCGTAGGTGAAATAGATTTTTATTATTATCCTGATTGTGAGCAGTGAGACTACTTTTTTTGCAATAAATAGAATGTTGTCTGTTTTGATTACTTATTTCAGAAATGCAGACAGATTTCCTTTCAGTTTTGTGATATAGAGAGTACGTAGGTATGTACTTATAGAACTCTATTGTTTGTCTTTATTATATCATATGTCTATTGGAAACATATTCGTATTTTACTTTTCTTATATGAGAATTTTTATTTCACCCCCCCCCCTTAACCAGTACCTTGGATCCGCCACTGGGAAGAATTAGTCATGTGGAATGAAAGTTTATTTGGGGAAATCACAAAAGCTGATCTTCAATAAAGCAAAATGGGTGTTAAATAAAAATTTACGAATTAAAGGAAATGACAACAAGGACAATTTATTCAGGACGATACTTCCAATAGCTGTTACTCTATTTGTTACAGAATATACTATTTTGTCCCTAAATCAAGGTTTTCTCGTTCGACTTCATATCATCAAAAGACAAATGCTTCATTTGAATTCACTTTACAAACTAATACTCAACGTGATTCGTTCCACGAACAGAAATACAAATATTCATCTCTAACTGTACAATTCTCTGAAATTTTCCGAGTTCACTTGTTAATATAATATGTACTTTCTTCATACGTCATATCTGCAGTCCGGCTTACATTTTTCTTTAAAAATATATCTAATTAAAAAGATTTTTTTGCCTGGAAACGATTATTTTTAGTTAATACTGGTTTTGAAGGCAAAGCAATTTCACATCCAGTCAGGTAAAGTGCTATATAAAGATCAGTTGTAAAATTAGTTGCATGCAAGTTTTTTTTCTTCATTAAAGCAACATTAATATATTATACTCTGTAATTTTCTGCTTTAAAAATTAGTAGCGCCATTGATGTATAAATTTTTCAAGAAAATACACTTCTAAAAAGAATTTTAGTTTCAATAATTATTTTTTAATGATGCACGAATAGAAAAATTTCAGTTAATATAATAATTCGCGATGATTGTTTACCATTTCAATTAGTTTGATAATAATCTACAAGCGAGGAGCCACTACCCTTTAAATATGTACCTGGTGGCCATGTGAGCCGCTGTATCTCGGAAACTGCTCAACTTACGACCATTTGGTATTAAATTATTGCTATGGAAGGGGCCAAGATAAATTGCTGGTAATAATTTGGGGGCGTAACCACAATCAAAAGTGATCGCTCGTCACTCGCGCCATATCACGTCTCGACTTTGCGCTCTACCTCTTTTTTTCACTCCGATTCTCTGTCATGACGTGACTGCAGACTTCAATTCTATTTTTTACTTACTTGAAAAGTATGTAATCTACGGGCAACTTATGCATATATTTACCATATAATTTGTATATGATCTTTCATTTGCAGTATCAATAATAATTTTCCATGCATCTATTAAAAAGATATTCAATTCTAAAAAATGAGAGTTGGAACTTTTGTAAACATATTTCTAACGTTGAACGTTTGGCTTGTGTTATGCGAAATATCGGTAATAAAATAACTGTCGCTACCCGTATTTCACTTCTTGCAGATTTGGTGATCGGTGATCTAGTTTCGACCGCCCTGAATCTCTAGCACCATTCCCAAGATCATACGAATAGTATCGTTATTTTGATTAATTATACTTAACAACAGTGCAATTCGGCCTCAGTTGACGTTACTATACAAATGTCATTTTGTTCAAAAATAATAACCTTTAATTTTGTTCTAATATTGAATGTAAACAATATCACGTTTACCGGTTAACTTATTTTATTTCAATAGCAAAGGTGATCTAATTTTCTCACCCTCTCCAGCAGTACTGCATTCATTAGTTGGTAATTGATAGTTTATTCGCCATTTGATGATCCAAATCAAACGTCTCACACGGGATACTTAAGTACGCAAATTTGGCGAGGTCCGTGTATTGTTCGACCTAGACCGCTGCTTCAAACCTCGCTATTTTGAATATCGCTTTTTTAAACCGGAGCCTGCAAAAGTATCCGCGTTAAAGCCGGTTCTCCTCGAAAAGGAAAGAGAAGCAGTTGAAAAAATGGTACCGTGTATGCCCAAAAGAGATCAAGTGTATTCCCGTTCCATTATTAGTACAGACTGTAGTGTCTTCGACTTCTGAGCATATCCCGAATGGGGTTCTCGTAAGTTTTGACAATTTTAATTTAATTTGACTCAAAGTCGTATCTTACTTTAATGTTTTTTCGTGGTTACTCGTTGTAAGCAACAAAGTCCCATGTGATTTTTCATAATAAATTTATGATAAAAACATGATTAATTATGTATTAGAAACATATTAAAACTTCTATATTCTCGCACATAAAATTATCTGTGAAAGAATCTCCTAATAGAGATTGCTGATACCCAAAACTTGAAAGATATTTTCTGAAAATTGTTTTACTGTAACATAGAATCTTATAATTCTGAACCAGCGATATGTTAAAATATATATGCAAGGTTATACATTCCTTCCGGAATACTAACCGCTAATATTTGGCTCTTAGACTCTTTTGCTTTTGTGGAGAGTCAGTCCACCATTATTCCCTACTTATGTTTAAAGTTTTTCATGTTTCTTAGCCATTTCATATATTTTCCTCCATTCCATCCTGTCCTGGGTCTTCGTTCTCCAGTCTTTAATTTCCATTTTTTCTAAGTAGCTCTCTATTTAGTCCATCCATCGAGCTTTTGGTTTACCTTATGGCCTGTTTGTAATTGGTGTCCACTCCGTCATTTTCTTCACATAACCACCCCCTTCCGTCCGCAATTTTACAAAGTCCATATCGATATAGTTAAGATGGTGACTGAACTCGAGAAGCTTTTGTTTGCAAAAAAATAGTTACACAATGATAAAATTGATCGTACTCGAGCAGAATTTGTTAAGTTCATTTTGTTAGCTATAACAGGCACAAAATCTAGCCCATTTCAGTTGTCAGTAAGCAGTTTGGCGGTTAAAGATTGCCCTCTCTCTTCTTATTATTGTGTATAGGCACATAGTTTAATTTGAGGTTATAAAACGGTGCTACTTCAATATCTTTTGTTTAACGATTTTAAGTGCACTGAATGGCCAAAAGAGTAATAAATAGTATCGTGGGTAGTGACATTTATTATGAACGATGAAATAAAACAATATAGTTTGTTTAAATCTTCATATATTTGAACTAATGTTCAATTTAAACTTGTTGACGCGTTTCACTAACACAGTAGCTTTGTCAAAACGAATGAAGGTAAAATATGAAAATGTCTTAATATATACAGAGCTAAATCTATTTACTAAGGGTAACAAGATATCTTTTAATACCATTGTTAACCTTAGTAAATAGATTTAGCACTGTATATATTAAGACATTTTTATATTTTACCTTCATTCGTTTTGACAAAGCTACTGTGTTAGTGAAACGCGTCAACAAGTTTAAATTGAACATTAGTTCAAATATATGAAGATTTAAACAAACTATATTGTTTTATTTCATCGTTCAGTATGGATCTTCATCAAGTAAAAGCCTCATCTATTCGACATCCATTATTTTGGATTTCAGAAGAAAAATCGAGATCATTTTGTGACTAAATCTCAGTAAAAGTTAACAACAGGAGAAAATTGCACGGAAAAATGTGAAACCTTCATCAAATACTTTTCGCATAGCACAAACACTAACTGGATTGTAAACAAAGAGACCCATAATTGTGTTCGTTATGAATTTCGCAAATTCCATCTGTGTCATCTAGCCAAGAAGAATAAACGTGTATCCAAGAAAAAAGGTTGTACAAGAAATTACGAATGTTTGGCAAGTATAAACATAAAATTCCTAAAAATTACTGAAGTCACTTTGAGAAGGTCAAACCTATTGAAAAAAGGTTTGAATGTAGTTATCAATATAAACTATGAACATTATCACCGAATACAAGTTGCTCAAGCATTTAGCTTATTACCATGCAATGAAGATACAAAAGAAACTTTTCGCCGATATTTTGAATCTGGTCTGACAGCTTTCGTAGCCAAGACTTATCATGAATTCTTTTTATCTGAAAATTGTGATGATGACATCAATGTGCTTCTAGCAAATGCGCAAGTGAATCCAACAGAAAGACAAGTGACCTAATTCTATCAACCATGGAGGACTGAAAAATATGGAGGGAGGCATGTCCGAAGTGTTATTGAAAAAATCAAGATTACAAAACTTACAAAAACAGGATATCCTTTTGTGTCTTAACGAAAATCCATTTCTTGTTGCTCTGATAACTGCCGTTATGATAAGAGCTTTCAAAGCAGGTCATGCAGATGAGATGATCTTTATTGACACCAGTGGTTCTTGTGACCAGAGTAGCACCCCTTCACTTTTATTTTTGCAGCTAAAAAAATTGGAGCATTGCCAATAGCTGTTATTCTTCATGAAAATAAATCAGGAAATGATTATTCATACGCTCTAAAAATGGCTAAGCAATAATTAGGAGCCATTTGTGTATTATGACCTACGATGATACTGCAGGAAGAAATTCACTTAAAGTAGTATTTCTAAAATCTCGTTGGCTACTCTGCATTTTACTTGTAACGCAAGCTTTTTGGCTCTGTCTATGAGATTCGAACAACAATGTTCAGAAAGATTACCATATAGACGTTATTTCGTCATGTTTTGTTTGCTAAAACTACTTCAGATGCAGAGAACTTCATGTTTCAATTATTCAACGACCCAACTTTGAACAACTATAAAAATTCCAAGGCATATCTAGAACATACCTGGAGCTGTCAAGATGAATGGTGTTTCCCTTTTCGTAGTGACGTTTTGCACAGGGGTAACAATACTAACAACTACTGTGAAGCTTCCATCAGTGTTTTCTAGGACATTATATTGCAGCGATGCAAAGCATTCAACATATGTGCCCTTATCGACTTCATCACCGGGATTTTAGAAAACTATCACAAAAATAAACTTCTGAAATTTGCAAACGCAAGAGGACGACATTTAATTCGAGCTTAAGATAAGTTTTCTCGTAAAATAAGCGATATTGAAGAAATAACACATATCAGCCATCTTAATTACCGTGTTCAACACAAAATTGACTATTTCGAAGTAAATATAGAAACCGAGTGTTGTAATTGTTATTTTGGCCAAGGAGGATAATATTGTAAGCATTCATGTGCAGTTGAACAAGAGTACGGACTTTCTATAAAAAATTCCATGTTTTTGAATAAAACTGATCGACAAGATTTTCTAAAATTGCCTTAGGGAATACATATTTACCTGCTTTCTATGATGACATAATTGATCTAGAGGAAACCAGTGAAACGTGTTACACAGAAAATAAGAACACTGTTCAGTCAGATCAACCTGAAACTCTTGACAGATCCTTTGATTTGCCAATTACCGAAACAATCAGTCAAGACTATAACGCAGTCATTGATAGAATCCAAGCCGAATTTACAGGAGTTTCAGAGATATTGAAGAAAGACCAATGCCATTCCAATATTGCAGTATTAAGAAAAATGGTAACTACATTGGATAAAGTTCAGACGACGTCAAAAATTGTGTCCATTTTTTCCCACACAACTCGATTCCACAGGAGCCGAAAAATTCATGTACAACCAACCGCTATATCCCGAAGAAAAGATAGGGGACTTAGAGGTAATAATCGCATACAGTCTGGAAGGCCATCCAAACTCGAAGAGAAGAAAAAAAAAACGAGATTCTCACAATATTAGCCTAAACATAGAAAGAGACGAATCCAGTGCAAAAAAACATTAACTCAACAGCGCTTGACAATGTCCAATAAAATCTGAAAAGATAAGTTTTTAGTTATATTATTATGTACTCATTTGGTTTCAGTTTTATGCAAATATGTGGCTATTGATTTTGTTAACAATAAACAATTTTTGCTCCTACTTATTGAGTTTCATTTTTATGAAAATATGAGTGTTTAGATTTTTTTTACGCAAGAATTCTATAAAAAGCCATATTTCAGATATCCAGGGATATTCGTGGATTCACTGCGATTTATTTTCAAATCGTTAGAACTTGATATTTCAAAACCGGCTGAATTAGCTGTACACATATTATTTAATATTTCTTAACTCAGCAAAATATTTATGCCTTTTCGAAATATTGAGTTGCATAAAAACTTTTCTATTCAAAAAATAAATACCCATTCACCTAGTCAGATATTTTCGTTCCAGTGTTCAAATGATCTATTTAACAATAGATTATAAAAAACTACAAAAAACGTAATTTTGTATGAAACATCATTCAATAACTCTAAATAAAGGATATAGAGGAGGGTCAATATTATAAGTACTCAAATGACTGAAGCAATGTAGAAATTTATTCATTATTTGATCTTGAATTTGTCTTACAGATTTTATACCAATATGGTTCATTTTCGAACCGTAATAGTATAGGTTATGCAGCTGATATTCTGCAAACAAACACTATACGAGTTCAGTCGCCACCCGTTATTCTGGATGCTTTCATCATTCTTCCTATGTTTTCAGATTCTATTTACAAGTTTGTCACTCTCTCATAATACTCCCCATTTAATTTCTTTGATCCATACATTTTTCCAATCATTTTCCTTGCTAATATTTTCAACTTTTCTTCATCTCCGGTTCTCTTTGCGGTATTTTCGGCTGCATAAGTGACTGCTGTTCTTATTGCTGTCTTGAATATTCTCATTTTTGTAGTTTTCTTGATTGTTACGCTCAGCTTTAGTGGTTTGTCTTTATAGCATGCTCGATACCCAGGACCAGACCGTTAAAATTTTGTTCTATTATCTCCGTAGATGCTTAAAATGGCAGCCATCTTGTTCCCGCCATAGATCGACTCTTCTTCTTGTAGACAAAATGACGATTTCCGCTCTAGGTAATGTAATAACCTAAAAAAAAATTCATGGTGAAGCAGTTATCTACTCAGCCGATTTTCCTGAGTAGCATTCTTTTTCCGACCTTGTCTGGTCTAGATCCAGTGTGTTTGCAGTAGCTGTGCTACACGTCGTGCAGGGTGTGATTCTTCATCACGCACACTGGTCTTGGTCTAGCAGATGCTACGGTCCTTAAGGCATTGTGTTGCGCAATTACTAGACCCTGGTTAAAGTAAACTCCGTTGTCACTCCTTCGTTGACGAAAGTACTCCACCTTTACGCCGTTTGGCATGTTCACCTCAGGTAGGTCCTTAGAATAGCCTAAGTATGGATTTTTTGTCGACCTTCTCTGGTCTAGATCCAGTGTGTTCTGCACCAGCAGTGACACCTCGTGCAGGATGTGATTCTTCACCACGCACATTAGTCTTGATCTAGTAGAAACTCTGGTTCCGAAGGCTCTATGTTGCGCGATACTAAATCCTGGTCGCGAACCTTCATTTCCCTTTCTGCGTATGGTAGCTGAATCGCTTGCGACTGCTCGTGGGGTGTGGTTCCAGACAACCGTTTTTACCTCTCACGGGGGAAGGGTTCTGGACAACCGCTGTCACCCTTCCTGGGGTGAGGTTGCACAGATCACCACACATGGGGTACGGTTCGACAACCGCTGTCACCATTTGTGATAACTAATAACCTAGGGAATTCCGTCTGGTCATTACCGGAGAAACAAATGTAATAACAAAAAAACTCAGCTGTCACCCAAATGTACAAATTTCTGTCGCCAGGTATAACACTCTTAAGTGTAATCTGCCATAATCCTAAAAAAAACGCTGTCACGGCTGTAATAATCTCGAAAAAACTCTGCTATCAAAATTTCCCTATTGGACCGAGAAGGCAGCGTAGATGGCTGTCACCACCCACGATTTCGTGGGAAACAGGAGTCGTCGACTCCTGGAAGAAATGTCCGAAAGGGTTGGCTTCGGCCTCCGCTGCTACCAGTTGTCGTTGGTAATGAGAGGTCTTGTGCTATAGGGTTACGTCTGTTAGAGGGGTGGCTTAAGGAAAAATCTTAGGTGTAACTCTTATGGGTATATATGTTATATATTCATATAGTTATGCTCTCCTGGTTGAGAAAATAAACTAACCGATAATGATTTCTTTAACGAGTTTATTATATATAAAAAAAATACACCAATTGACAAAAGCGTCAGGAATAATTGTATTTAAACTCTTGTAACTGTAAATAATTAAAATCAATGAGAGGATCGAGAGAAAACATGAGATACCCTGTTACATTAACGAGAATGAAATGCAGAATATAATGAAATTTGTTGGTTTGAAAATAATCGCCGCAACCTAAATATTTTCGCGCACCCTATATATGAAACTTTTTAATTAACAATTTAGTTTTCAACCTCTAATGTGCTCTATATCCCTGATTCATATGGAGAGGTATCACCATTGATATGAAATAACATAAATTAAATTATATAGATAGTATCATAGATGCGGGCTGGCAATGTTAATAATTTGACAAAACAACAAAAAAGTCATAATACACAGTAAGTATAATTTTTAAATTCCCAGTCTGGGTGTTCACAAAAACGTCGACGGCCACGACTCGCGTTTAGAACAAAAAAACCCTTGAGAGCGCGTACAGTGGACTCAAAAAAATTACACTTTCAAAGTTAAAACACTACGTCTTAATTATATGTTACTTAAACTCAGGCCGCTTCAAAAACCGCTATCCACGAACCCCAAAAAACACTAGACCGCTTCCGACCGCAAGTTTTTACCAACTGCCCCTTCAACGGTTATCTTCTCGTAGCTTCGACATTTTTCTCTATGTCAGCTCCGTTTATTTTTTGTACATGTTGATTCCTGATTGGTGGAAACTTATCGTTCGACGTAATTGTGTAGGTTTTTCACTTCGATTAAGAATGAATTTTTATTTGTTTCCGCAAAATTTCGTTATTTTCATGCAATTATTATTTCCTGTTAAAATATTCTTTTTTTCTTTTCTTGCAACAAATTCAGACTGCTTAGCTAATTGTATTTTCTACATTTTTTGTACGTCAACGACCGCTTTCTTCAGTTTAAACGTTATAATATAAAAGGTAATTTGTTAGACAGGGTGATCATCCCTATGTTTCTTACTTTGGTATTTATTACAGCAAGCCATTAAATGCATTGTGAATTCTGAGGATCATATTTCCGCTGGCGGTGGTAGGCATAACCTGAAAAACAAGATCTTTTACTGATCCCCATAAGTTAAAATCTGAAACGGTCAAGTCGGATGACCTGGCTGGCCAGGGAAACATGCTCCTTCTTCCTATTTATCGATCTGTATATTCCGAATTCAGCACTTTTTCATTGGTATGTCTTCCTTCACGATTGATATACTCACCATTTAGATAAAAATCGGAGTTTTTTTACCAGTTTTTTGTAATGACTGAAGAAAACTTATTAGAGTTGGATAAACTTGATATAATTGTAAACTAACAATGTGTGAAGAATTAGAAACGCTTCCAAATGCCTCCTTGTAATGCAAATGTAGCATTGTGTCAATATTACCTATTTTAGGATTACTGAATCAATATAAAGGTGTTCCTTGCATTGATGATATTCTTATCTACATGGTTCGATTACTAGAATGGTATTAGTATTTGGCTAAACTGTCTCAGAAAACGTTGGCGAACAATGTTAGCTTTAATATTGTTGTTATAAATAGTAGCTGTTCAACAAAAATCGTACTTTGAATATTACCTTCAAATACATTTTTTAAAGTGTATTAGGCCTAATAAAATTAATTAACCGCGAAGTCAGTACCTATAGTAGTTATTGCTTATCAAGCCAAAACATATTATACATGAACATGAATGTTCAAGGTGGCAGGGTGCATGCGATATTGTTCGGTTGGTTTTGTAGCTCGGGTTGATTGTTGATGTGAATGAAACATCGACCTAACACGACATAATCTGATCATTTTGTACAAGTTATTCAACGTTAACTCTCGTGTTGCTATATAAGTGGCCATAATGTCGGTTTACTATGCGTCTCTCGAGCAATAACATGGTTTTTCTATCAACTTTTTTGAGCGGGAAAACACATACCCCTTGATGTGTAGAAAATTTTGTACAAAAGTTATTATTCATAAAAGGTTTCATAATTTAGCGTGAAATAATCAATTCTTGGAGTGAACGAATCATACGCAGTGTGTCCCAAAAAGTTTTATACAAATGGACAACTTTCTTATTACAAATTTTAGAAAAAAAAAGTCATATTCCATAGAAATTTCTATATCGCCTAAAACTCAAAATGCAAGTATTAGATAATTTTACTCTGGCATAAGAGTCGCCTATTACAAAGATTTATCCTTCACATATTTCTGTCACATTCGTGACTTTTCCCACAATTCCTCTTTCACTTTTGGAGCTTCGTTTGGTCCATAAATTGCTATTATAATCCTTCTTTTCCTTATCATTATCCATAATTTCTACTGTCATAATCCCTTCTGATATTCATTTTTATTTCGTTTATTATTACTTGTACCCCTGCAGCTGCTCTATTACTTTTCGACACTACTATAAATAAACAGATGTCCGTTTTCCAAGTCCATTAACCATTTTCATTTTTTCTTTATTTCTTTTAGGTCCTAACAACTTTCTGTAAATGCATTTGAAAAGTGGGCATTAGGATGAAGAAGGAGTAGGAGTTACAACAAAACATATTTTTAGTACTCGATTCATTCCGTTCTTGGTACGATTGTATCAGAAATATTAATGTAGAGACCTAAATCTAAGACAATATTAAAAACATGTTTCAAAAAGACTCCTTTCCCATTGTTAAACAAACGCAATTTAGGAAAAAATTTATTTTATCGAATGTATTCTCAAATTCTGCAAATAATTAGAATATTGAGTTGAATAGATGAGGCTTTTATATATATATTGAGTGAATGAAAACGACGAATACTCAGTGTGTATTAGTTTATGAATTTCCAGCTAAGCGCTTTCGGCTATTAAGCCATTATCAAAGCTGTCGTCATTTAAAGAGTAGGTGTAAAAGCCATCAAGTTGATTAAGAACAATGCTCAAAGTAGAATCATTGTTATCATTAAGTCATTGGAATAAAAACATTAAAATAACCCTATTGGAAGGGTTTTATATATATTGTTTCATTTCATCGTTCAGAATATTGAGTGGTCAAACCCAGATTCAGCGTTACTATTTCCAAATTATTAAAGATAAATTGCAAAATTCCATCGAAAATTTTTTGCTCTAGTAAAAATCCAATGAAATCAGTTATTTCGAGGTCATTTGATTAAACACAACCAATCAGAACAACATTATACTGAAGACAGATCCCATGAGCTGTTTTCACTCTATCACGTTGCTATTGATACAATTTGATTATTTATCTCGATTTTGACGTTTCCAATATTTAATATTTCAAAATGTCACGATTTGGTCGTAATACTGAAGAGAATATTGATAAAATTATAAAAGCTCTGTACTTCTTTTCTATAATTAGCAAAAAATTTTCTATCCGAATAACCCTCGAACATTGAAAAATGCTCAAAAATTTTATAACAACTTTCTAGAGCTTGTTGCTCATAGGCAAGCAACAAGCTTTCGAAATCTGTTATAATTTTTTTTCGAACAATTATCAATGTCCTTGGGTTATTACTACTGAAAATGAATGTAGTAATAAAACAGTTGAATTTATAAATAATTATGAATATAAAAATGTATAGTGGGCTCTGGTATACAGTATAATCAAGATATTGATATTAATGCTCAAAGTATTGTGAAAACTCTGAACCAATTTGAAGGAAGCATTACTTGTTACAGTAGTGGATATTACTTTTCTGTATTCAAAACTTTCAAATTAATGGACAATTATTGGTATGAGTTACTTGAAATAGATTTACTGTCTCGACCTCTTACATTGTGGAATCTACTAAAAGTACTGTTTTAAATGAAACTAACTGTTTCTAGATAATTCCAGAATATATTGAGAAAATGTTAGAAATTCTAAGAAATTGACTATTATTTCGATACTAAATATGATCGTCGTAATGACAGAAGTTACATTTCATTTGATGCCTACCTGGGTATCTTGAGTGTCTTCTAATCTCCAATTCTTTAAGGAAATCCAGTTCTTGACTCTTATCGCAAACATGTAGTACTTCTAGTTCTGTATGAGGTGTCAATGAATGTTTGGTGCCAAGTATATGTGTTGCGTAGTGGGATTTAACTGGTTGTCTGTATGCCCGTAAGTGTCTCAGTGGAGCAGGGGTGTGGAAATACCTGCGACTCCCCAATCAGGGAACATTCACTGAAGAGGCCAGGAAGCACGTTATTCAGCGCCCAATACCCCGAAGGAACCACCAACGTTGAATATAGTGCTGAAAAGAGGCCCGGAGCATATCACTCCTCCGCAGCGATCTCTCAGTAAACAACCAAAAACAACTGCAAAGGTAATCGGGCAAGCTACTGGTTACGCAGCAGCTGTTAAAACAGAGAAGGCTTTCAGGGTGGGAATAATGCTCAAGGATTATCCTGGGGTCATCCTGAAAGCAGAGCAGCTCTGCACCCTGGAAAACACTCTAGTGAAAGAGCTGTGCCAGAGCAATGAGAAGGGGATCCACTTCTCAGGTATTCATTTCTGTTGTGGAATTATACTGGAGGACTGTGGGTCCCACGAATCGGCAGACTGGCTCATGGGGTCAGCGCCGAAATTAAACTCTTGAGGACGGGAATTGGTGGCTCGAAGTGGAGATGACATCCCAATGCCGGTCACCATAACGGTGTTCTTCCCAAGAAGCCACGACATGAAATTGGAGAGGATCCTCCAATTTGTCGAGGTTCTGAACTCCAACCTCACTACTGGGGCTTGGAAGATCCTTGATTATGAAAAAGAGGGACAGGGAACTATCCTCACGATTGGGATCGATCACCAATCTGAGGAGGCTCTGAAGCCAGGAGGTTAAGCGCTAAACTTCCGTTTTGGGCGTATCCCTGTCTCGGTGCTGGGAAAAAAACAACCCCGTGGAGGATACAAAGGACATGGAGATACCCTCCACATCAGGAACCTCTGAAAAAGTGGAAAAAGGTGAAAGCTTGACCTTGGGTCAGCCCGAGATCTCCTCTGGCTCTGCTGGGCTGACTAGGGATGCGGAGATCGCCTCCGCATCCCGGGAAACTGGGTGGAGCAGCCTGGGGGTCGAGGGTCTGACTCGGGATCAAGAAACCTGCTCGAACTCCACTAAACTAGTACTATAAATTGTACTGATCCAAGGACCATCGATCAACAAAGAAAGCCTAATCAAAGGTTTGGCATGCAGGGATTCTAAATTGATTTATGATCAAAGGCAAGTATCTCCGCGTGCCTGTGTAATCTTAAGAAATACCATAAAATATATCTCAGAATACGAGTCACGGGACCTTGTTCCAATTATGGTTCACATGAACATTTGTGGTATCGACCTATCGTCATTGCCTTTGCCTACTTCGCTGGAGACGGGCCAATGACGCCGCCAGAAGAAGTACAAGAGCTAGTGAGACACTGCAATAGCGGACGGCTACCAATCATAATTGGTTATGATGGCAACGCACACAATACCGTGTGGGGAAACACTAACAACAACGCCAAAGGTGAGTATTTATTAGAATATCTCTTAGCAAATAACCTTGAGACCTTAAACGTGGGGACAACCCCCAATTTTATCACGAGAGCAAGAGAAGAGGACCTGAACGTAACAATTGTTAATGTTGCCGCTAGGAAAAATGTAAAATATTGAAGGGTGATGAGCGAGCCATCACTTTCCGACCATAGGATCATCGAATTTAGGATAAAGGGAGATATTACCTCGATTACTATAATTAAAAATCCTAGAAATACCGATATGTCTCTTCACAAGACCAATATGAAGGACAATTTGGAAAACGTCGAAGTAAATGGGGTAAATCACCCGCACTACGACCTGGAAGAAGGAGACGAACGGATCAGTGAGGCAATAATAGAAGCTTTCCATTCCAGTTGCCCACTGTCAAAAGCTTGTTCAGAAATGGATGCTTCTTGGTGGAATGAGAATCTGTCAAACCTCAGAAAAGAGGTCCGTCGGCTCTTTAATAGAGCCAAACGTGGCGGTAATTGGCATGGGTACAATGAGAAGCTTCTTCAGTAGAGTAAAGAGATTAGGAAGGCCAAAGGGCTTAATTTTCAAGCCTTTTGCGAAAAGATCACGTCCACTCACACATCTGCCAGACTACAAATGGTCATGGCAAATGAGGGAAATAACCCCACAATGTCGCTGAAAAAGCAAAACGGAATGGGAAGAGGAACGATCGATTCTTCTTCTCAGAACCCACTTTCCAGGTTGTGAACCAGCAACAAGCACTGAAATAGCGATGAACACCAAAACATCCCGCAAGTAAGGTTGGGACATTGCTAAGAAAATATTTACCATACAACGGTTGGAATGGGCATTAAGTACCTTTCAACCATATAAATCACCAGGAGTGGATAGCATATTTCCAGCACCCTTGCAGCAAGGGATAGAGGAGGTTCTTCCTCACCTGCTGAAGATTACAAGAATCAGTCTAGCAGTGGGTCTAATACCTAGAAATTGGAGAAGGGCGAGGGTAACCTTCATACCAAAAATAGGGAAAAAAGATAGGACAGATCCCCGATCTTTTGGACCCATCTGCCTAACATCATTTCTATTTTAAACGATAGAGAAAGTAGTGGATAACTACATAAGAACAGAGAACTTGGAGAATATACCATTTCATAAATGTCAGCATGCCTACAGAGCGGGATGATCAACTAAGACGGCTCTATATTAGCTGACCGAAGTCATCCGGAGAACTCTGAACAACAAAGAAATCGCAATGTGCGCATTCCTGGATATATCTGAGGCCTTTGACAACACAATTCATGTGTCTGCCAATGAAGCACTAGGAAGGCAAGGAGTAAATAAAACCATTGTAAAATGGATGTATGAGTTGTTGACGACAAGAATAGCTGAGACACAGGTAGGGAATCAAACCACCTTAGTTAAAGCCACTCGCGGGACACCTAAAGGGAGAGTGATATCTCCCCTTCTATGGAGCCTTGTAGTAGATGAGCTGCTCTACAGGCTAACGGAGCTTAGCTTCGAATGTATGGGCTATGCTGATGGGCAATGGGCTGCAATGCAAGTGTTGCTCAAACAGAGCTCACTGCTATCTGCATCGCTGCTAAAGAGATTACCAAAAGGAAAACCACAGGTAATAATATATACATCCTTACGGACAGTAGACAAACACTACTAGCTCTGAACAGACCACGTATTACATCAGGCCTAGTACTACAATGTCACATGGCCTTAATCGAAGCCTGTAACAACAACACGGTCACTTTAGGCTGGATCAAGGGCCATGAGAAATAGAAAGGAAACTGTATTGCAGACTCGCTAGCCAGGAAGGCAGCCTCCCAAAAACTCTTGGGACCTGGCACTTTCATTGGTCTATCGGCGTCAGCAACGGCCGACCTATTAAAGGAACATTCCCTTAATAAGTTTAAGGGTAGATGGGACGACGCAGAAAGCTGCAGGCTTGCCAGGGATTTGCTACAGTATCCGGATAGCAAAGTAGCCAAAAAATACGTGACTATGAACAGGCGGAACCTACGAACAACCACGGGAATTCTGACTGGTCATTACCACCTACGAAAACACCTTCACAGACTGGGTCTATCTAACACCCCACTTTGTAGAGGATGTGAACAAGAAGATGAGACTGTCGAACACATTCTTTGCGAATGTCAGACACTCTCTCATTTTAGGTTTCAAGTATTCGGCGAGCACAGGCTAACATACGCCAATATGAGGGAACTTAATTCAGGCGACGTTATCGCCTACTTCAAGGAAGTAGGCTGGATGACGAGCTAGAAGGAAGTTTTGAACCTCAGAAGTATGCACAATGGGCCAATTGTGGCCTAAGTGCTGTGGGGCTACCCACCCTTCAAACCTTTTGCAGATACAGATGCTGATGACATAGTTCTAATAGTCAGAGGCAAGTTCGAGAGCACCTTGTGTGATTTATTACAAAAGGGCCTCAGAATTATTTAGCAATGGTGCTTGACACTGGAGCTGAACATTAACCCAAACAAGATCATAGTTATTCTATTTACCCAGAAAGGAACACTTTCAGCCATGAAACCCCTATCTCGAAACGGGGAAATCATAGAATGTAAATCAGAAAGTAAGCTTCTGTGGAATAAGCATGATGAAATAACTGCTAGTAAAGCAATAAGAGCTTTGATAGCGTGCAGGAATCTAGCTGGTAAGAGTTGGGGCCGTAACCTAAAAATACTGCGATTGATGTACTCCATGATTGTGAGACCAGCAATTACGTATGGGGCAATAGTTTGGCATACAAAAGCAAGTCAGTACAGCACGAGGAAGACTCTCGACAAAGTTCAAAGGCTTGCCTGTGTGTGCATCACTGTAGCGATGAGAACGTGTGCAACTAGGGCACTTGAGATCTTTACAGATCTCACACCTCTACATCTGGTGATAGAAAAAAGATCTGCCCAATGAAGCAAGTCTGCTATTTATGCTAGACAATTACAAGAGTTGGTTCGTAGTTATATAACCAGAAATCTTTCTGATGTCTTGATGAAAGCCCATATCTATGAGAAGAAGTTGAGTGTTAGACGACCGACTAAGTTAATGAAATGAAAATTCTTAACCGGATCTTCAGTCTAAGGTGAAATAAGAAGTGCATTATTTATTCTGTTCTTTCGAGACTTTATTGGCTCTTCATCAGGGACTCTACACAATGAATTATTAAATGTCAAACGACTAATAACAAGAATTGAATATTTTTACTTACGAAAGTGAGGTTAGATTTGAATTATGTCGTAAGTGAAAATATTCAATTCTTGTTATTAGTCGGTTGACATTTAATAATTTATTGTAGATTTCCTGATGAAGAGCCAATGAAGTCTCGAAAGAACAGAATAAATAATTCACTTCTTATTTCACCTTAGACTGGAGACCCGATTAAGAATTTTAATTTTTATCTAATTTTAAATCGGTTTGTTGCAATTTTTTTTACTAAAATTATACTAAACAATATTTTCCATATGTCTGTATTATATTCCCATTTAACGTGAATCTACTATTTTTTATTGAGTTTGTATTTATTATTCCATATTCAGCTTCAATATGTTACCTGTAATTGTTTACAGATTAGAGTTATATTAAGCATTCAATTCTAAATTTTTATTTTGATAACATTGTTGTTTATTGTATAAGTACATACACGGGTTCCTAATTAAATAAAAATATGTCTTAATATCTACCTAATTATTGAACAAAAATACATCTACCAAGTGATAATACCAGTTACCTCATTTTTTACTCCAATTATTCCAATCTCCCATAGTCTAATGATGTTATCAAGAAATAAAAAAAATGAACGGAGCATAAAATTTGTTACAGCCAGGCATTCAAATATTTAAGAAATATTGTGGTACTTTACTCTTCCTAAAGTGTCATATTTTATACCGCTTGCACGACTTTTACATTATTTCATTTTCTTTTTGATATTAAAACGTTCTCTTACCTTATAAACGATACAGCAGGAATGTTATATTAAACGGAATTGTTATTTTCGTGTTATATTTATTGAGGCGATTATTATAATCTCCAATTTACTTTCAATAGAAACAACGTGTAGAAGCTACACGTGCATTTAAGAAATATTTTAACAGATATCTGATGGTTGATTTATGTGGTATCAAGGTAGGATAGTATTCTTATCTTATTTTTAGCTAGAAATTTTGGAGATTTATCTGTAATTTTTTTACGATTAAATTTTCATTGTTTCGTGTATGAAGAAGTGTGTTTTTTTTCCTTCATCAATAATTAATAGATGCGATTAATTATAATTATTATATATAGTTTGCTAGAATATTTAAGACTAAAGGTTACTGATATCATACATTATTGATTTGGAAAAATAGACAATCCCTATCACAATAGATATTGACTACTGCTCTAATAGTTGTAGATACGAGAAATAGTCAGTTCCATGACACAATACAATCTTCTAATGAAATGGAAACAGAGTACCAAATCTGCTGGAAGGAGGTGATTATGGAATGAAACCCGCAGAAACTAGGACCTAAATCAAGAACTGTAAATATCATGTGATAAATTATATAACAAACATGATATTCGCTTATAGTGGAAGAAATACAGAAGACAATGAGACGTGGAGAAAAATAGCAGGTGAATCAAAGAGTCACAACAATCTGTATCACAAAAATGATTTTTAGTCTTTCTGACAAACCAGCTCTTCAAAATCAGAGTTGGACAAAAATTCTCCGAGGAAAGACCCGTTACTAACGCTAGCTTGGAGCCATTTATTACATATTCTAAGTACTCTAATGATCTGTCTGTGAAGATCAATTTCTGTTTACGTTAACGACATGAAACTTTACGGAAATTAAGGATTGATTGAAAAAGAAATTAGAATGGCAAATAAGAATTTGTGTGAGATAGAAAAAATAGGAGATATGAAAATGAATGTTAATTGGACAGATTGTAATGAATTTATAAATGAATTATGAAAGATGTATGAGAGAATAATGTCGAAGGAACCGAATGTTGCTTGATAAAAATATGGATATTATATGAAAGTAAAGAATACTGAGAAATGTTAAAGCAAAATCATATCCAGTTCCATATAAATTGAAAGACAGATTAAGAACAGAATTGGAAATATTACAGATCATAGAAGATATTATAAACATTTATATACGAAAATTTAGAATAACAAAGAATAGTATGTTACGTGAAATTTTAAATTTAGATATAGTAGAGTTAATTAGTTTTATGGAATTTGGGACAATTGTTTAATTTTATAGAAGACAAGATATTAGAAATAGATCAGTAATCATTTGGAAATAATGATATGTTTTACTAAGATACTGGGTTAATATATTTAATAAGGTTGAAAGATGAATTTATGGTATGGAGAATCGATTTGTCATACTTTTATTAGGGGGATTTATTACAGTTCTATTATTCCAAAATTTTAAAGAATTTAATTTATGCAATACTTCCAGAAAACCCTACATTGTCTATAAAAATCAATATTGTCGAAATGTATTTGTAAGATTTGGCAGATCATTTAATATCTGATGACATTTATTTCTCACAATGGAACAATGCATTCAAGGTTAAAGAAATTAGAAGTCATTACAAGGTGTTTAGTGATAATAAAAGTATTCCAAATCTTTGATATAAAAAAAAACAAATTTGGTTTTTTTTCAGAAAAAAGGAAAGTTTGTAAACACAGTGGAATGTGGTTATTTATTTTAAGAAAATCGGGAGTTGAATTTGAGAATCCGAAGGGGGAACATTTCCTGTGAGATCTCTCCAAAAATTTTGTATATTTGGTATTTGAATATTGTAATTAATTAATATAAGGAATTATTCGGCAAATTCAAAATTAAATTCAGTGCGTGTAATTTCGAAAATTAGTGCTGCAGTTGAACGAGCTTGGCAGTTTTGTCTCTACATCCAGATTTATGGTGAGCTCGCTCCAGAATTATTCTTACATCATTGAATATCAGGCCTTGATACAAAATTAAATTAAAAGGAGATGTATATGAATAATGAGATTATATTTTGAATTCAATTAACTACGAAAAATAAGTATATACTTATCGACCAATTTAATAGTGGAAGAAATTTAGCAGAAAATATCATGTATTTGACATTCACCAAGGAACTAAGTGACAATTCAAAATTCGAAATTTTTTTGAAAGAAATTAGAAACTTTAAATTGGTTTAGGAGGTTCACCATTTGCATTCTAATTTATTTTAGTTTGATAAAAGTCTAAATTCAAGACCGAAACGTCACCTTGTTAGAGTTAGAAAGAATGAAGTTGCATTTAATACTTCGTCTACCTTGTATGTCTTTCAATTTGTGAAATCATTTTGAGAAAAGTTTGTAAATTTTGTGCCACTTTTGAATAAAACACTCCTATTCATCTTCATTTGTAACAAAGTTTAACGGGGGCCAATTGTGTATTTTTTCTATCGGACGTAAAGTACATTTAGCCTTCAAAGTCTGTAGTTCCACAGTAATATTTGGAAATTTTTTCTTGGTGCTAGTTAAAACTTGTATAATTGTACAATTTGACTTCTTCTATGTAAACTGAAAATCATTCATAAATGAACGGTGCCCTAACATTTATTAAAAATAATAACTATTGCTGTTGAGACCTACAAAGCGTCTGGTATTAATGGCTTGACACGTAACGTGACGATGAGTTAATGTTCAATTGTCTGATTTGTCTACTGAAAATAGACAACAACAGTTGGCTACGATATTTCTAAACAACCTGTACATTAGGGTGGAGCGATTTTATAGAAGAAAAAATTATCTTTAATTTTTCTTTTGACCCGTGTGCTCGATTGGTGTATTTGGTTCCTAAATGTGACGACTTCAGGTTCCTAGATGACCCCGAAAATTTACCTATGATGAAAAATGTATAAATAAACAAATAATTTTGTTTATTTTACTAGTTACAGCTCTTCGCTTGGTTTTCTTCGCAGAAGACCAACCCAGAGCCCACCACGGGGAGGTGACTGCAAATCGGGTTCCACCCATTCTCACCCTCCCAATTTATCTTTAAAACTAAACAAAACTAAACGTAAAGATACCTTAAATAAGTATTTCGAAGTAACTCACAGAAATGTTTTTTGGTTTCAACTTTTGGCAATTTTTGTCTCGATGATATTCTAGCTTCTTGAAATTGACTGTCTCGACCCTTACTTCGTGGAATATGCTCATATTAGTGTTTTTAAATGAAACTCAAGGTCTCTAGTTAATTCCACAATATAATACAAGTTATTGAAAATTCTAAAAAATTGACAATTGTTTCGATAAATCAATATCATCGTCAGAATGACAGAAGTTACATTTCATTTTATGCCTACCTGATGTTTAGTAGTTATATTTGGCTAGACCAAGAAGTAACCTAACTTGTGATTGGCTTAATATATGTTTACAGGAAAAAGAAGAATATGTGATATTACAAATATTAAAGCTTAGATATTATTAGCCCTATGGTGATATCCTGGATATCATTTTTCCAATTAAGATCAGTATAACTGTGCAATGATATAGAAAACCAGGAAAACTATATCTGCTGATCTTTACAATTATCACTTAAGAAGACAGTTTATTAGTGGAGAATTCCCTAGATTTAACTGTTCATTGACAACTTCATATTGTGGGTTTCTTAAATGTCTTCTAATTTCCAGTTCTTCAAGGAAATCCAGTTCTTGTTTCTTTTCACAAATATGCAGTACTTCTAGTTTTGACACCTAACACAAAACTAGAAGTACTGCATATTTGTGAAAAGAAACAAGAACTGGATTTCCTTGAAGAACTGGAAATTAGAAGACATTTAAGAAACCCACAATATGAAGTTGTCAATGAACAGTTAAATCTAGGGAATTCTCCACTAATAAACTGTCTTCTTAAGTGATAATTGTAAAGATCAGCAGATATAATTTTCCTGGTTTTCTATATCATTGCACAGTTATACTGATCTTAATTGGAAAAATGATATCCAGGATATCACCATAGGGCTAATAATATCTAAGCTTCAATATTTGTAATATCACATCTTCTTCTTTTTTCTGTAAACATATATTAAGCCAATCACAAGTTAGGTTACTTCTTGGTCTAGCCAAATATAACTACTAAACATCAGGTAGGCATAAAATGAAATGTAACTTCTGTCATTCTGACGATGATATTGATTTATCGAAACAATTGTCAATTTTTTAGAATTTTCAATAACTTGTATTATATTGTGGAATTAACTAGAGACCTTGAGTTTCATTTAAAAACACTAATTCTAGCTTCTTATCAATCCATCACGTAATGTTGTGCCAAAAACTAACGAGGAAGCTTCGGTAACCAACTTTATATGCCGTTAAACCGCTTGCGTATGGCAGGGAAATTTAAGTATATCAATCTCATCAGGAACGTGTTAAATCATTTCTGAAAGTTCATCATCACACAGATTTTAAATTTAATAGTTGCTCAAAATGTTGCCCATTGTTGGCCAAACAATGGTATAACCGCTGTTCAAATTCGTGACGCACATTTTCAAACACTTCTGTTCGAATTGCTCGACATTCTGCAGTAATTCTTTGTCGAAGGTCTCCTATATTTTATGGCGGGGGTGTGTAAACAACTGATTTTAAATGTCCCCATAGAAAAAAATCACATGGTGCTAGATCTGGGGACCTAGCTGGCCACGCTATAGGTCCTCTTCGCCCTATCCATTTACCGAGAAATACATTGTTCAACCATTGACGGACCGGAAGCACATAATGGGGGGGAGCTCCATCTTGCTGAAAATATAACTCATTTTCGTTAAGAAAGTTGTTGCCATCTCTATCCAGTTGATTTTCAATTACTTCGGTAATTAACGGATTGATCGTATTTTCTAGCATATTCAAGTACATCTCACCATTCAGATTTCCATTTATAAACAATGGACCAATTACTTGATTTCCTAGTATACCGGCCCATACATTAATTTTTTGGGGATGCTGGGTATGCCCTTCGACAAATACATGGTCATTTTCATTGCTCCAATATCTGCAAGTATGTTTGTTGACATAACCATTCAAATAAAAAGTACACTCATCAGTGAAGCAGATATTTTTTAAAAATTCGTTATTGTTATTAATAATTGTAGTCATTTGTTCACAAAACTCAATTCTTCTGTCAAAATCGTCTTTACTTAACTCTTGACATACTTTCATTTTATAGGGATGGAATTTATTAATTTTTGTAATTTTGTGGACAGAGCCTAAGGACATTCCAGTTGCAGCAGAAATGGTACGTAACGAAGTATTAGGATTCATACCAAAATAACCTATCACTTCAATTTGAGTGGCTTCATTCAAAACTCTTGGCTGATCATGTTTTAAATTAGCAACAGATTCTGTTTGAGTAAATTTGGCAATTAGATTAAGGACATACCTATGAGAGGTGTTCTCATCTGTGTGGCTTTCGTTAAATATTGCAGCAGTTCGTCGAGCACATTGGTATTCGGCGCCGTAAATTAAGACTATTTCAACTTTTTCAGCTAAAGTGTAAACCATTTTTAATAAATTGCTTTTTCACACAACTGGTAAGTATGGTAAACAATTCAATGGGTATCATGTATTTTACTTTTTCTATGAAAAACATTTTTTTGTATTTTTATATACAAAATAGTTGAAAGGAATAACAAAACAAACAATTGCCATTTTTTATTTTATTGGTACCAAGCAGCAAACACATTTTCCTAAATATTTCGACAACGAATCGATCAATTAAAAAAAATATAAGCCGACGTATGAAGATTGAAGAGACCTTTAAAATGAGGTATAACTCGATACCCCTTCCCTTTTAAGATTTTGAAGTTGGCAACTCCCCCTGGCGGGAGGTGAAATGGGGCGCGTTGCCTTTATGATAAAAAGTTGTCCCCTTCGATATATTTGTTGACGTGTACCGGGATTTTTTTTCAAATACACACATTTCGAGAAAATTCTGTGCTATTATAATCAGAAAATATTTCGTTTACGTTAAATTGGTTTCCTGGCTCGTAATCCGAAAATTTGTATTATTATTATTTACAGAGTCGTCATTTTACATAACGGGATCTATGTAATCAAGATCAATGTCATGAGTTAGATTTTCGACGTCGTATGAATTTAACTCAAAGTCTGGGTAATTAATGTTTGAATCAAGTGAGTCTGATTCGGTTTGAATTTTGTGCAATTCTTGCGAAATAAAATTTATGGGATGAGTGGATCTAAAATAGTTATTTGGTTGATTAGGCTTAAAAGTGTTTCTCGAGTTTATTGGCATTGGTTCTGGTCTATTTTCTGGAGCATTACCAGTGGGTGCAAAAACATTTTTCGGTTGTCCCAATACTTGTCTATTGGTTGGGTAATTTCTAGTCATTTGTCGAGGTTGAATTTGAATTGGTTGACTAGCAAATTGGTTAGGGTTTTGTGTAATTATTTATTTGGTCATTTGAGTTTTGTATTGGGTTTTGATTTCGGTAATTAAAATCAGTTTGAAGTGTTTGTTGGACTTGTATGGGCGATTGATATTGATTGACAGTATAACTCGAATGATGGCGTTTTTGATTATAGGAGGCTCTGTTATTTCAACTGACTGCCAGTCTACCAAGTCAAAATACTCTTGGGCATCAAAGTTGATAGGTGGTACTCAAAATTCGCGATCACTTTCGTCTCTATTCTGTGATCAGCACTTTATTATGCGACGTTAAGATAACTCACGGATGTGTTTTCCATCATCAGCTAACATGGCGACTTGTACATTCTCAGGGTGAGCAAAATAGCCGTTTCGTTGAATAACTGGGTCCACTATCTTTTTTATTTCACTTAGTAAGTTACGAGACGATTTTATCATATGAAATAGATGTTTTGCTCCGTATTTGCAGGACGATTGGAACTCAATTTGAAACCAAGTAGTCGCATACACATTGACAACATACTCCGCCAAAATTTTCAATTGACATGACGGGTCTTTAGTAGAAATATACAAACGCACTATCTCATTAGCCGTTGTTAGCCACCTGGAATGCACTTTTGGTCCGTGCTTAGTTCATCTATATTCACCACAGAAAATTCAGCATCTATTTTCTCAAAGTCGACAACTGCCATTTGCTCACATCGATCAAGAAGTTTTCTGATAGTACCTGTAAAGCCACGAGGATCATTTGTTTTTCCGTCTAACTGTTGCACTAAATAGCGGAACGGTAGTTCCTTAGCCTGTAACAAACATATGAACCATTGAACTGGCTTCCCAAGAGAAAGTTCTATTTGTCTAATAACACCATTCTTGAAACCAGTATTGACAACGGTCCCGTCACAACCGATAACCTCTATCGTACTCAAATCATCACCCAATGAGTCTTTTAGGAACTTTGTGATGCTGTCTTCAATGGACTTCGCACTACCGTTCTCTGGAGATACGTGTCCCTTGGATTTAGAGCCTGGTTCAGCCAATATGACGATGTGCTCTTCAGTAACCGATTTAGTACGTTGACTTGACTCTGTTTCTTCGAAAACTAAGGTACTGTCTTTTCTCCCGTCAAAGTAAATTCAAAAAGTTGAAGGAAGCTTGTCATCTGTCTCTTTTTTAATAATACCCGTCCTACATTTCTTGCGTTCTCTTCTAATTTTAGATCTGTCTATAATTTTAGTAGTGTCCTCTTCAGTTATTAATCCCAAATCTTTTAAAACAGCGTTTGTAATAAGGGATGCTGATCTGTCAGATACGCCGACCCTGTCCCATGCTTCTGCAAGATTCGTAAGTTTTAATCCTGTGTTGTATGGTACCTTTAAGCCTTTTGATGATGACGGATGCTCCGATCCTTGTGTTGTAGTCCTACCTTGAATTTTAATCATGCCCTCATCAATGTTTTCACATGTACCTTCAGAGCTTCTTAAGGCTGTTTGACATGGAGCAATACTACCTGAAATGCAATGCAAGACGCAATTTTTCTTGATCACAAGCATGCGCAAATGAAGCTCAGCTGATAGATCTCGGAATTGCAACTTTATCGGTTTGGTGCTATTTCTATTGCATGAGAGTTGCAATTTTAGGGAGAAATCTAGTTACTTTTGGTTTAACAACCAATCAAATGTCAGTCAAATCACTTTATCACAAAATACTGACGACCTGTCCGTTTTCTGTACACTTCATTGACTGTAGCAATTTTTTTTTGTATAACTTAATCTTCTTGTTGATTCGTGATTTCTGTTAATGTTGTTAATAAATATTCCAACTAATCCTGTCTGCAAAAACGATCAAATTCAGATGAATACATCCTTCTTTTCAACACTTGTAACAGAGTCAGAAGTATTAAACATTATTAAAACATTAAAAAACAAAAAGGCACCAGGTATAGACAACATTACATCTGAAGCGATCAAAGAAAATGCAGAAGTGATCGCTCCATATTTAGTAGATTTGATCAATTCCATTTTCGGAACAGGGAAGTGCCCAGCAGAATTTAAAAAGGCCATAATCACTCCAATACTTAAAAAAGGGGATAAAAAATGTTTATCAAACTACAGACCTACCTCACTAATATCAACAGTTGCAAACATTTTCGAGAAATCCCTAAAATCTAGGTTAACTGCATATTTAAATAGATACAATTTTTTATCACAATTTCAATTTGGTTTCCGGGAAGGACTTTCAACAAGTGAAGCTATAGTTGCCTTGATAAACCAAATCTATGCCTCACTGGATACAACTAAGCCATCAATATGCGTGTTCCTGGATCTTGCCAAGGCATTCGACACCGTATCTCATAGTCAGCTCCTGGTGGCCTTGGAGGATATAGGAATTCGCATAGTTCCATTGAACTTATTTGAAAGTTACTTGAGCGATAGAGAACAAGCTGTTGAAATAGAAGCTTGTATTAGCCACAATAGGAGAATCAAATTTGGAGTACCTCAGGGCACAGTTCTAGGACCAACCGTCTTCTTAATATATATTAATAACTTGTTTTACTTGAAAACTAAAGGAAACATCATCGGTTTTGCTGACGATACGGCGATATTTTACCAGGGTAATACGTGGCAAGAGCTGAAGGAAGAAATTGAGACAGATTTTATTAATATTCCTGAATGGTTTGACTGTAGGCAGCTGACGATCAATTTTCAAAATTTTTGTCCCATTCTGTAGCTATAAAAATAGGTTACCCCAATTTACCGAGTTAAGAATAGACAAGTCAGGAAAAAAATAATAAAATTGAAGAATAGTATTAAATATCTAGGAGTAATTATAGACTCCCACCTACGATGGGATTTACATATAAATAATATTGCAAGCAATTTCAGACTACTATTATACAAAATCACATATATGAGAACTATCTTGAAACCTGCTTATCTGAGAGTAGTGTACCACTCACTTGTTGAATCCAGAATTAACTACGCTATATTGTGATGGGGTTCTGCATCAAAAACACATCTGAAAAAATTAGAAGTCATACAAAGTAGGTTTTTGAAAATAATTTACAAAAAAACAAATACTCACCCAACTAACTCTCTATTCTCAGAAACATCGTTATTGGAGATTAGACAGACATGTTTCGACAATGTCGTTATATACATTTATAAGAATAAATCAACACTACTCCAAACAATCGATCACAATTAGAACACCCGATACAAACTTAAAGAAAATATAGAAATTGATATAAAAAACAAAACCATTGGACAAAAATCATTGAAATTTCTAAGTACCATAATTTATAACTTTTTACCAACCGCATACAAAAATTATTTATTAGAAATTAACTCTATAGGGCTTTTCAAATCATATATGGAATCATTTATCTTACAAGTTGAGAGGTCTACTATTCACTCCCTGATTGAGAGAGATATTTTAAATGTGTAGATTTAAGATGTAACCAAATAAAAAGAGATATGAACGTTGGAAGCAATAAAGGAATACTCAATTAGACAAAAGAGTGTAATGCATCTAGCAGCAAATTAAAATAGGGATAAAATGTATTTGGAACGTGAATTAAAGAAGAGAACGCTCGCGCGCAACCTATACAGGTCTTAAGCGAGTTGTAGTATAACGTGTTGTGATTTGTATTATTGTATTCGCTTTACAAGCTTTGTCGTAATAATTTTCTTGTTATACATACTGTTTATGGTCTTCGCTTTATATTCATATATTCTAATACGTAATTCAATTCTTAAATTTTTTTAGTAGATGTAGTTTTTTTTACACCACAAACAAGTATGTACCTATACTTCCGTGGTTATTTGGTTCATTCGGGTGATATTGTTTTATCTTATATGTGTATTGTTAATATTATGTATATTTTTCCCAGAATAAACTTATTATTATTATTATTATTAATGCAATTTTTTTCAAGTTTTTCATTTGCCTTGCATAATGTCAAACAACGTGCAAGAGTCATCACATGCAATTTTTGACCTTGCAATAAATTGCATGCAACTAATTGCAGATTGTTTTGCTTCATGTCAAGCGGCCTTTATGGACTCCGGATCGGACAAAACATTATCAAGTATACTCTCGTTCTTAGATTTTTTCTTCCCCAATCTTCTTCTAATACTTTCCTTTTTATTGTTTTTAAATTTTGCTTCGTAGTTTTTACATCTGTACCTCCTATCATCATTTTTCTTGTTAGTCTTTGATCTAATAAAAAAATTCTTTTGCAAAGTGTCACTTTAACTTTACAGTGGCATTTGGAAAAATCATCACATTTGCAGGGTGATATGTCAAAAAGTTCTGAGCTGTTCTTCTTTAAAACCTCAATTTTTTCTAGGCACTTTTTATTATAGGCCGATTTTTGTTTTTTATTCAGGAACTCGCATTTTTCATTATAGTCTTTTATTTTTTGTATTATTTGTTGATCAGATATTGTAGGGAGAGAAGCTCTTTGCCATATCTTCTTAATATCAATTAAAAGTTCCATTGAAATATCCAAAACACTTGGGTCTTTGTCACTTTCAAATTTTAAACACTCTCTCTGCCACATAGCCTCCGAGTAGGTGGGAAGCACGTTAGGATTAAGTTCACTAGAAGTTCCAAATATAGGTACCGTCACCCGCGTTTTCGGCATTATAAAAACGTAGGTTCTTTACTTTTCTTAACAAAACAGAATACTCTCGCTGCGAAACACACTCGAGCATGCCTAGTTGAGAGCTAAACTGATTCTATTAGCAACACTAACCCAAGCAAAAGATAATCTCCCCACCACACTATTTGGTATACTGTTTGGTTTACAGCTGGAATGTGTCTGCCTGTTGAGACTTGTTAGCGCTTACTTAGAGCCTATACGTATAACAAACTTAACGTAATTACTGTATATTTAGTAATGTAGTAGTTTTCCAGATTAGTAATTATTATACTAGTAGAAGAGTGGAAAAACGCTAAAAATTATTGAATTTAAATGGCTGATAGAAATCTGGAAATGAGTCAGTAAGTGGCACAGATCTTTTTATGAGTTTTCAGAAGAGAATAAGATAAATTATAACACTAGAGATTAAAAAACTATAAGAAAAATATGTTATAGAATTAAAATTCGAAGTTAAAAAAATTACTGATAATGAGAAATTTCCCCCCTTCTTAGGAACCAGAAGATTAAGTCCGATAGGAGTGAGATTTTTTTTGGTCTATACTCACCCTAAAAGACATTTATTCCGATACCAGACATCATCAGATTATAAAATTGAGAAAATCGCTACACCCTACTGTACATTAATGAATTTCAGTTATATTCTTATCACAATGATTGTTCTAAGATAACATTTTAGTAAAAGCCACACCAAAACATTCTTCTATGTTGCTATTCAGCTAAAGCTACGGTATCTTCGTGAACACTCGTTTTTTTAGCAGCCAACAAAATTACACCTCTATCTAAGAAGCTCATGTGAGATGAAAAACGTTTAATCCTATCAAATATGGGACGTGGAAATGGCTGTTAATTTTTGTTATCGCTCATTCTAATATTCGGACTAATGTTTCGGATTTTTTATTTTAATGTTATTATATGATGTAGTTTGTTCTGTATCTCAATTTTGTGGAATGCAATAATCACATTTTCAATTCTAATAATACAATAATATTTATTTTACGTAGATGTATTGTTTTTGAATTCAAATGTTTTCAAAAAAAATTAATTCAGTAGATTAGTTTAGTTGATATGTTGAATGTGCTCCGGGACTTGATACAAATAATTTGGGAGTGAGTAGATGACGTTAAAATATTGCTATGACATATACGACTCATATGATACCTCGTTTCTGAGTCATGGGCATTTAAAGTAGCGAAATCGAACTTATAGGCGAGCGGGACACCCCCAGAAAGTCGCTTAGAAATAGCAGTATGTGACCACGCAGTACTAATCGCTAAGACCACTTTTACTTTTTGTTTTCGGGGTCGCTGAATACGAATATGAAATTATTTTTATGATAAAATTGGGGGAACATGGAAAAAACGGCAGTTTCGGGTAGAATTGAGACAATTAAATTTGGCGTTTTCCTGTGTTCATCTCGCTATATCTTCCACATTTATCAATGTATCATTATGAAATTTTTTATGACCATTGCGTATCTAAGGTTCTAAACAACAAGCCTACTCCGAAAATTCTGCGACAATTTATACTTGAACAGTAAATTTACAATTGTTTACTTTTATGTGTTCCGAGTTTTGTCGTACAAATGCAAAACTTGTGTTACGATATTTCGAATTTCTAAAAACTAATTATCCAGTATGCAATACCTAGAGAAATTTTTGAGAAAGTTTCAGATCTAAATATTGAAAAAAAAAAGATATGCTATTTCAAAGTCGAGCGTAGCGTGCGGCTGCACGGCGCGCTCTAGCACATAGATGCTGATACTCGCTTAATATTTCATGTACAACGTATTCAACGCAGAATGAGTGAAAACCAGTTAACAATTGTAGCATCTTCCGATACAGACGTTTTTTATTACTACTATTTCATTTTGCAAGTTTCGAAAATAGACCTCATCTATGGTTTTTCACGGGAAAAATATCCGTACGCACTGATTTCTGAAGGTATATACCTATTCATAGTTCAGCATTCAAATTAGGAAAAAATATCTGTTCGTCGTTGTTAGCTGCACACGCTCTAACAGGCTGTGATACTAATTCATCGTTATTTTACATAGGCAAGATCAAGGTGAATGCAGCATTACGACTTATGTCAGACGAAGAATTGACTAATTTAGCTACAATAACCGACTTAGACATACATGTTGCTCAATAAGTCGTCAGTACATTCAGATCTTATTTGTACGACCCAAACAAAAAGTCAATAGGTACACGTAACGATATAAATTCATTAAGATATCATTTTACTATCGAAAAGAACTCTGAAATCGCAAGACTTCCTCCATCTGAACCCGTGTTTTAAATAGGTAATATGAGGCATGAATAATAAAACACATTTTAAGAGCTCTTTGGCAAATCAAAGAGTCGAAATAAGCAATCGAACCTCTAATAATTTCCAAAGATGTGACAAAGTTTGTCTGGGTGGTAGAAACAGGTAGATTGAGTTTCGATCATTACGATGAACCCACTGCTATGGAAATACTATAACAGTACTTTTGTTCGTGCACTGTCAAGAATGCTTGCAAAACTGACGTTTGCCCTTGTAGACAATCTGATTTGAAATACTGTGATGTTTGTAGTTGTGATGATACATGTGTAAATAAAGAAGTGATTGTAAATACAGATGTAATAAATGAAGATTTTTAAGATATTTTAATGGTTTTTATTTTAATTGATATATTAAAACCGTATTTCGGACGCATGTAAAGTTCCGACTCGGTAGTCGCTGCTCGTGCTATAGCGCGTCGTGCAGCCGCACGCTATGCTCGACTTTGAAATAGCATACCTTTTTTCTTTTCAATATTAACATCTGAAACTTTCCCAAAAACTTCTTCAGGTATTGCATTTTGATTCTGGATAATTAGTTTTTAGAAATTCGAAACTTCGTAACACAACTTTTGCATTTGTACGACAAAACTCGGAACACGTAAAAGTAAACAATTGTAAATTTACTGTTGGAGCATTAATTGTCGCAGAATTTTTGGAAACGGCTTGTTGTTTATATCTTAAGATACGGAATAGTCATAAAAAATTTCATAATGATACATTGATAAATGTGGAAGATATAGCGAGATGAACACAGAAAAATGCCAAATTCAAGTGTGTCAATTTTACCTGAAATTGCCGCTTTCTGCCATGTCCCCCCAATTTTATCGTAAAAATAATTTCATATTCGTATTCAGCGACCCCGAAAACATAATGTAAAAGTGGTCTTAGCGATTAGTACTTCCGTGGTCACTGTAAGGTCAATTTGGGGGTGCGTCCCGCTCGCCTATTATATTTAAGTATATTTTCTAAATTATACATTGGAACAATATGAATTTTTATTGGATTATAACGTATGTCCATGTAGTGTGTTTAACGCTATATATAATTCTACACTACTATCTGAAGGCCAGGGGCGGCTCATGCCCAAAGGTTAACAGTCCGTAACTTTTACAGGGACAACCTGTACAATCTAAAGAGAGCACAAATGAATTTTTCAATCGATTTTTTAACAAAAAGATACCGTATGCTTAACTCGAAAAAATTTATGGTTTAGGAGATATGTAGATCGTTGTACATGCCAAGGATAGCATTCGCCATAAAGAGACATTCTGAAGAAAATTATCATTAATTGTAAATATTTATTGAAAATACTTATATGAGGTATTAAAACACAATCAAACATTTCTTGGAGAACTAATGAATGAATAAATAAACATTTGTACTACATACTATCGAAGATCATATTACTGGTATTGTTTCGCTTTCTCGTTATTATTTTAACGATTTCCCAAAATGCGGGACGGATTTTTCACTTTTGTTGACTACGAAGGACCCACCACTCCCGTGGTAAAATGTGTTGTAATTTAGATGAGTTGTAAGGATAAATAAAATGAATTAGGTTGCACTTTCGGTGTTGTGTGGATCAAAAGGAAGTTGGTACAAAGGAGGAGAAGGAGTTCCGAAAAATAGGGATAAAACAAGTTCACAATCAAGAGGTTCAGATATATCACAAGTTGATCAAGGCTTATCATAACTACCGGAAAATTCAAATTCTGTGGAAGTGGAAGTGGAAAAGAGGCGTTTGGAGAAGGTTAAAGCACAATTTCTGATAAAAAAATAAGAAAAAACATAAAATTATTGTAATGTTTTTCTTATTTATTTAAAACAATTTATCCTGACGAGTGGGATACACACGGTAGGTTCACTTTCTTAATTTATTTATTCACTACACTATTCACTAATTTATATTATATACACAGTATATTCACTTACATTAATGTATATAAACACTTCACTACTTAGACAATTTACTTGTTCGCTGTTCATATCACGAGATGACTTCATAAACTAAACTTTTCCCGCTGGTCGGTTCTTTATATATTAGTGCCTTTTTTACTAGATAATCCTAGATTGCTGCTTACACAAAAACAATTGGCTCTCTGGAATTTTCTAGATAAGACTGGTCACAAAAACAATGTCTAGATAAGATAGTCACAAAAAATCGTAAACCTAAGAAATCCCTGCGCATCCGCCAAAATTTTAACTTCCATACATGGCTTAGACAGAGTCGGAATCAGGGACTACACTAGTGTGCTATTTCGTAACATTATTTCCAAATACAACAGGGTATTTTAAAATATAGATTTTTCAGTGTATAATAAAAGTAAAAATTTTGTTAGAACGCTCTTCTAAAAAGTATGCTGATGAGAAATCAAAGATTTTTACCGAAAAAATTGTTTATCAATATAAAAAATGCTCCAGATAAGAAATATTTAGCCACAAAAATAAGATAAAGAAAAATCATAGTTTAAGTAGCATTGTCATTGGTGTTTTGAGGGAACCCTGAACCTCCAATTCTGCTTGCTACACATCTAGAAATCAATCTGTTGAATTATAGAAAATGTTACATTTGACGAAATATGTGCTCTTAAGCTATCTAAAAGTACTTTGTAACTTGAATTTCAGTAGCATTGCGTAAATCAATACTGTTTGGTATTGTTGAATTCTTATTCTCACTGCTGCCCTCAAAACTAAGTTCGTCTTAGTATTGAGTCAATTCAAGTTTGGTTCAAAGAACAGTCGTTTTTCTTTCAGATGAAGTTTTTTCCGCATATCGCATTCCATTTTTCTTAAGAATTTTCCTAAGCACGACTAATATTTCTGTATGCCCATACGAAAATGCCGAGAAAATTTGATAAGAATGCATTCAGTGTTGAATCGCTTAACACTCTAATGTAAATAAGACTAGATTAGAGGAAAATAGCCAACAAATGTATACAAAATGGCTTTGCTTGGATAGCTAATCGCCGAGAGAAGCTTTTATGGCGCGATGCCTTTGGGTCTATGTCGGCAGTATACGACAACATATTGCAGAACCGAATTAAGAAACAAACTTTATCTTTTTGTAGAAAAAATATCCCTGAAGGGAATCTTGAATAATTGATTTTATAGCATCAAAAAGTACCGGGAAATGCCAAATGTTCAAGGTGTTTTTGTGATTTTTGTATTTTATGATTTTTTGGGATATTTCTCAAACAATGAATGGGAGAGCGAGGGAAATATCCAAAAGTCAAGATTTGTAACAAATATCAGCGCAATATCTCACAAACATATTAAAGTGAAAGTATTTTTAGACAATAATTCAACAGAAGTAACCGCATGTTCCTAATAAACGGATTTCCAAAACTAAAATTATTGAAAGTAGTAGATTCATTATTTGATATAATAAATTTGAATTATTGTTATAAATGAAACTAACTGTTTCTAAATAATTCTAATATATAATAAAGAAATAATGAAAGTTTTTAAAATGTTTGACAATTGTTTCGTTATGATAAAATATCATCGACAGAAGTTACATTTGATGTGATGACTACCTGATGTTTAATAATTATTTTTGCCTAGACCATGAAGTGATTAGCCCTATAGGAATATCCTGCATATATTTTCTCAATTTAAGATCAGTATAACTGTGCAATGATGCAGGAATCCAACTATTAAATGCTGATCTTTACAACTATCACTTAATACGTTAATGGCGAAACTTTTTCTTGTACAACTTGAAGGACAAAAAATTGCCCCATCCTTTAAACATAACTTGTCACATGATACCACAATACACGGATACGGCTTGGTTCGGGCTTCTTCTATAACCTCTCACCAGCCATCTGTGGATCAATTCCATGTTGAAATATGTCTCAGCAAAAGGCTTTACAGTTGATGATTTCCTAGCTTCAGTTTTAGGACACCTTATTAATCAATCAATCAAAAGAAGTGAACTCATGAAGGCATTAAAAGAACAAGGAGTAAGCGCAAAACTGAGAAGACCAATCAAAATGACCATGAATGAGTCAAAGATCAGTGTAATAACGCAAAAAGGAGAAACAGATCAATTTAGGATTAATAAAGGGGTAGGACAAGGTGACTCTCTGTCCACAACGCTATTCAATCTATCATTAGAACACACATTGAGAAAATCACACAAAAGTAGCTTAAGGTCAAGTGGCAGTCAAATAATAGCCTATGCGGACAATATCGTGCTTGTATCTAAAAGAAGAAGAATCATGGAAAATATGCTAAAGGAGATAGTCGCAGAGGGAAGAAAAATGGGGCTAAAAAAACGAAAGTAAAACCAAGCTAATGCGATTTGGGAACCTAAACCAAAAAGGAAAAATAAAAATCAGCGATTTTGAATTTGAAGAAGTTAGAAAATATAAATATTTGGGAGTTATGATTAGCAATACTGGAGATAGAACTACTGAAATTGAAGAAAAGATACTCGCTACAAACAGAGCATATCATGCAAATAAAAAGCTACTTAAGAGTAAAATTTTAACGAAGCAAACAAAATTAAAAATGTATAAAACGATGATAAGGCCAATCATGATGTACTCGGCAGAAACAATGTACGTTAACCAAGAAGGAAGAGAAAAAACTAAGAATAACTGAAAGGCAGATATTGAGAGCAATACTGGGTCCTGTAAAAATAGATGAAAATGAATACAGAATAAGAACGAATCGTGAAAACAAAATAAAAGGCGAAGACATTGTAAAAAGAATGAAAGCACAACGAGTTAAATGGCTGGGACATGTATGGACAGAAGGAGCTAAATCAGTAACCTACAATATCTTGCAGTGGAATCCAGGGGGAAAGAGGAGATGCGGTAGACCCATGTCAAAATGGCAAAATGAGGTGGAGGCGGACCTTACTAGAGAAGGAGTAACAAACTGGAAGGAGAAAGCAAGAAATAGGAAACTATGGAGAGACATAAGTGAAATAATTTAAAGGCATAACGGGGACTGATCCACCCCAATTAAGCGGATCTAGAAAGCACACGCGGCATAACCCCACATGGGGTGTCAAGCCATATTCATATTAATTATTAGAACCAATCTGCTTTATTCAAATGAAGTGTCTTCTCAGTTTATAACTTCCTAACATCCATCTGTATTTTAATTTATGCAATATCACTTTTTGCAGCGGAAATTTTTCTATCCAGCCTTTCTGCTCATCACACGTTTTGCTCCGGGGGTAGCCAAAAGCGATGTTAAACTGTGACACAAAAAATTCTCTAAATGTTCCATAACGCTTCTAAAAATGAGGACGTTCAGTCAAAATCAATTCAAGAAGCTCTTTAACAATCATATCTTCCGGGAGGTAAACTCTGTTAGTCTTACAAGCTGTAGTGCGCTTTACGTCCCTTTCAGGGGACAAAAAAATTCACGTGTTTCTTGGGAAAGGAGGACTCGTATGCTTTCCCCTTCCATCAATTTGGCTTTGACCCCTATTATTCACTACTTGAAAATACAAAAAGGGACAAAGGTAACATAGGCCCAAAACATTTAATTGTATATAAGTTAAGTTGCAGTTGGGTCCTATACCGACAATGGAAAGGAATGAAAAAAAAATCATAACAACAAAACATGTAGTTGCTGTTAAAATGAAAGTTGTGAATAATAAACAATCACTGACCCTTATGTACGGGGTTACTTTGATACGTTTCAATTTTGTGGTTGTGCAAATTAAGTTACAGGAACTTGAAAATACAAATCGTCATGCAATTTAACATCATTTTGACCTACCATGTATATTAGGGAATCCAGTGGCATCTATATTGGGAATAATTTATAATATTGTACAGCCATAAACATTATTACCTTTCCTAATTAACTATGCGTCAAGTATTTATTTTATTTTTGTGGAGCATGTCCCCGTGGTGTTACTCCGAACGCACTACCCCTGATAAATATCTTTGTAATGCGATTCTCCGTGATGTGTCTATGCATATATTATTCTGTGATATATACTTGTTGGATATCTCAGCTCTTATGAGGTATTGGAAGCTTTGACATCTCGAGAGCATTCTGATTGGCTGGCTGGTTTGACACGAGAGTTTTTGATTTTGCCTGTAAATATACTGGACATTCATTGTTCGATGGGTATATCGGAGTGAAGGGGGTTGAATTTATGTCACCATTTTCGGATGAAATAATTGAATATTTCACCTTATGTTAAGGGATGACCGATTGGTGATACACATTTCCCGGGTATCGTTAAATATTTTTGGAGTTGTTTGGAGAGTATAGACCTGTGGAAATACCATTTCTTTGGGATCAGATGATTCAACCGACAGGTGGTTTTTTTATGCTGTCATTCCAGTTAATTGTAAGTATCAGAATGTTTCTATAGTTTCATTAACTAGATTGTTCTCAATTATATCGTAGAGGTTTTGTCCATTGTCTGATGAATTTATTTTCCTTCATAGCTGTACATTGTACATGAAAACCAATCTTGAAGAGGGTATATTGTTTCAGTAGGCCTTTATCACAATACCTAAGGTAATAACACCTTCAGCCCTATATAATCGGAACTCAAACTAGTCATTAGGTAAGAAATATTACAGTTTTTTATATATAGATGAATATTCTAGTAATTTTAAAGCGTTTTATCTTTGGATAATGTATTTTTTTGTTGATTGGAGGTCAACTGGTATTATAGTTTAGGTACTTAATTCATAGGTATTGGCTCCATATGAGCTCGTATCTTGTTTTTATGCCAAATGTAAAAAGATTATAGTTAATATGTTAAGCTCGATTAGTATTATAATTTTTTGTTGGTCAAACATGAAATATAGAATTTTCTAGTCAACTTTTGTCAGCTAAATTAAGTAATATCAATATTAGTTGATTAGTCTTTATGATTGATAGAAGTCTTGCTCTTATGAGATTAGTAGATATTTCAGTTTAGAGATCAGTAATAGAGATTACTCATATCGGATATACGACTGCTAGATAGAGTTAATCGATTAGGGGGTAAAGTTTAGATTGATATTTCATCTTGACTATTGAGACTGGAAGAAAATGTATAGAGTATTAATATATTTCTCATTTTAGGGTTCTCTTTCCTTATCTTCTCTTCTTTTCTGTTCTGCTCTTTTCTCTCCTCTTCTCGTTTGTCAATCTTAACTATTCTGGATTTGGTTTTGGATTTCATTTTATGAGACAACGTTGAGTCAGAACAACAAACTTGTATGGGGGAAAATTTGGATTTTTGCTGAAGAGTACAATATTGGATTTTATAGCATTCTATAGAAGTAGTAGTTGGTAGCCACTACTGGCAACCATCAAGACACAGTGGATTTCACGCAAGTTTTAAACTTTGGTTTATGTAAAATACCTTTTTGCGCATAACACTTGTTTATATCCATCAGTGTAGGTTGTAGATAACTTTATTTATTACCGTAAGCCACTTGTGGTATGCAGTTTACGATACTTGTGTTGATCAAGTATTACAAATACTCTGATCAACATACACTATTCAATTAAACCTGTTTCAGCATTTATACTCACATTGTCGATTGGTGAAAACTACACGCACTGTTGTTAAATTTGTAAACGTAACTGTGGCTATTGAATTTTAACATTCTGAGTTATTTGAGTTGGTGGTAGTAAGCGTATGAGCTCATATGATATTGCACCATATTGTATTTTTAATATTTACTTTCAAAAATCCACATTTAATTGCATAAACGTTATTTTGTACCATAGATACGTATAGTATATTGTATTGATTTAACCTTATATTGTATTTGGAACTTAAGTATATAGTTTTCTAATTCTACCGGCTAATCGAGTACTCGTTTGAGAAATTTCATTTGTATGTAGGTACTGGTTTGTACATATTTATACCCAACGAACAATCCAGGCTGTAACATAGGATTTTACCAGGGGGGTTTCATAGGATTTTTCCAGGGGGGTTTCATAGGATTTTACCAGGGGGGTTTCATAGGATTTTACCCGGGGGAGGGTTTATAGAATTTTACTTGGGGGGAATTAAAGGATCTTACTTAGGGAATATATAGGATCGTAGCCCAGGGATTTATAGGATTTTAAAGTACCATTGGGTACTGGTGGGTACGGCCTGTCAACCTTTTTTTGTACAAATTGTAGTAGGATTGGGTTACTACTGGGGAGGGATACATTAGTTTTAAAGGTACGGGATATATATTTTTGGCTTGGGATACTTATATATATATATATATATATATATATATATATATTTGTATAAATTTTTGTACATCGTTTAATCAAGGGGGGAATTTCACTTACCTATGATAATTTGTGTTTATGACTTATGAGTCATTTTGGACACCTGGGGGAATTTATTGTAATTTTGTGGTACCCTTGTATGTACTATTTGTATTAGTAGAACCTTGTAGATCACTTGATATACTAGGCCTACTCACTAAACTTAGACTTGGGTAAGTGACATCTGACTTTTATTTCTCCATCTATTTGGTAGTCTTAGGGTGGGAAAAACTTGTGTAGGTAGTTGTCGGGAGGCAAGATTGCCTGGCGCCGTTTTACATTTATTTAGTCTGTGAACAACGGACCCCCCCATCTCCGCAAGAGTTAGAGGCAACGCCTAGAAGCGCACAGTATGCACCGAGTTTTAGGTTCATAGATCTCAAAGTGAATAACGGTAGGTGGCAACTTATGTGAAACAATCTAAAGCGACTCCAATTACCAGGTCTGATGTAACTGACAGACTTCAAAGATCGTTTGCTCCTTTAGAGAATCTATTTGTAATAGAAAAATTGAAAAATGAGAGCAATGATTTGTCTAGAGTTAGTAATAAACTTTATGGCCAAAGAAAAATAGATTTGGTGGAAGGAAATAGATAATAAGAGAACCAGTACAACATAACTATTATGAACAGTTCTGATCCAAAAAGGTGGCTGATAAAAGTAGATATCCAAAATCCCTTAACCCTTTCACTGCGGACCAAAATTACAGCCATTATACCAGGTGCGGAACAGTTTTTTTATTTTTATTATTTTATTTTTGTTTTTCATTTTGAGTAATTTGAATTCTATTCATATGTAAATAATATCAATTTTTGCCTTGTTTTTTTTAACGCACTTGTACGTCCTCCGCACATTTTAAATGAACTATGCCTTATGTGCGGAGAACGCACAAGCGCGTCTTGGTATATACGGATTATTGTACTCGATAATAAATGATGAAATCCAATTGTTTTTTTTTAAATTATATTGCCATACAAAAACTGTTATATAAAAATATTGAAAACATTTTACTTAGAAATAATCAAACTGAATAAAAATATTGTCGAGTTGAAACAAATAAAAATATATAAAAAACACATAATAAACCTATTCTGAAAGCAGATAACACGAATTTCATGAAAGATTTGAATACTAAACTTGGCCATAATGAATAATGAGTATTTGTGGTATCCAGCAAAACATTTTTCCAGGCATAGACCTGGTTTATAAGGGCAGGTGTCGCAGTGATAAATGGTATCCTTTCTCTTTTTCTGTTTTGTACATACGCGACACCTTTTTCTAAGAGTTTTGCCCGTTCCGCTAGTTTCAGCGATTTTGCTTGGTAAATGCTGATCCTTGTTTACCATCACCTCAGTTTCATTTCCTTCTTTAGGTAACAGTTTTTCCAAAACAACGAAACAAAAATCATAAAGTGACATTTGTATGCCGCTATATTTTTTATACAAAATATACGAAGTATGGAGCAGAATATGCAATACATGTATTCCCAGTTTCTTATACCAACGCAGGGTTTTACGTAGAGGGGGATATTAAGACTTTGGTTGATCTTGTTTGTCTATTCCGCCCATAAACTGATTATATTTTATAATAGGCAATGGTTTGAGATTGCGTTTCCACCATTTCGCACTTGAATTCCGTGGAAATTAATAAAACGTCCCTGTTATCTTTCCACTTGCGAATTGTAACGCCATTGAAATATATTCCTTTGCACTCAGCTATAATAATGAGATAATGAAATTATCATAAAAAAAGTAAATTGCAAAAGACACTCACCCTACTTCAATTTTGCGATAGTGACATCTTTTGGTGATCCTTTTCTATCCCCACGTAGTGTACCTGTGCAATAGGTTTTGTGTTCGATAAGGAGCTTGGCTAACGAAAAAGAATTATAAAAATTATCCATGTACACAGAATGTCAATTAGATAATTTACCATGCAGTAATGCCTGGACAACTTTTTGTGCATGCCCTTTTCCCGCAAAATCATCCAACTGGCCAGTAAGACAAGAAAATTCAATACTGGACCATCAGGTTCGGTCAACATATATAATTTAATGCCATACTTATAGCGCTTGTTCTTGATGTACTGCCGAAATACGAGCCTTCCTTTCCACAAAATCATCGACTCGTCCAATGCCAAATTTTAACCAGTGTAATAAACTTCACTCATATTGTTATTGAAGTAGTTCAAAACAATTCGTATTTTAAATAAACGATCATCTGAACGTGGTTCACCAGTTTGACGATTTCTTACAAAATGCAAACATCTCATTATCAGCAAATAACGATCCCGGCTCATATATTTTGAAAAACATTTGAAATCAAAAAGTCAGTGCTTTTTCCAGAAGTCACTACTTCGATTCAACTTCACTGTTCCCATATGAAATGTTATCCCACAGAAACGTAGCAATTCATCCGTTGTCAGGGGTTTCCATTCCGAAATTCTTGATCGCACTGACACATTTGTGGAACAAAATATTTCTTCTGCATAGCGATTTGTTTCTGTTACCACTGTATTTAGAAAATTTTCATCTAGAAGCATTCTAAGAAAATCGTATTTACCGGCGCATCTACTAATAACTTATTTTCTTTTATGAACGGTGAGTCTTCCATTCCGTAACATATTTCTTGCCAAGTAACATCATCCAATATGGGAGGTGCCAAATTAGGGTCACCAACATTTTGGACATCATTTTGATTATCATTATCGGCTTGATCATCATTTTGTTCAAAAGTTTGGTTGATACTCTCATCACCGTCGCATTCATCTTCAGAAGCTTCATCTAAAATATTATTTTGTCTCATATAGAAGGGGAAGAAAATATATAACATATCACTTACCTGGAACGTAATCATCATCACTGGAATAAACCATTTCATCATCATCCTCAGATTCATACAAATACTGTAACAAATCATCTTCGGTGAGTCTTCCAGGATTTCTAACAACATGTACTTTTGGTTTTTTATGCCAGAAGGGCCAGCTTTATCATTATAGGAATCACCCATTTTAGCAACGCCCACACAAAACAAAAATCCTTAAAACTGAGAACGGCACAAATTTTCTACACGTGTAAACCTCATTCAATGTGCGGACAGCAGTACAACACTCTCTCACCAACGCGGAAGACACACTGCTGTTCGCAAACCAAATTTATGAAAGCCGCACATGTGCGCATTCCGCACATAGTGGGGGCACGATACAACGCGCTTGTGCGTCCTACGCGGGCCTTAAGGGTATGGGGAAAACCTAGATTCTTGATAACCACACCCCAATTAACCATTTAAAACAATAAAAGCTTTGCCAATATTTTTTTACGGTTTACATTACTTGCCGCCTGGCATACAAGGTTTATTCTAATTATTTTATGTTCATTGAGTCTATTCAATAGAGATACATTCAAAACTTAATACATTTCTTTATTCGGCTTCCATTTTTAAGTTGCCACTAAAGTGTCCTTATTTTTTTAGCTATACTGATACTACCTGTAATTAAATCATAGAAACATTTCGAGTACTTTTCAAAATACAGTCTTGGTTTACGAGGGGTGTAGGTACGATTTCTGTCGGTCGTGAACGTGTTAATATTTCAAGGAATCTCTTGCTTACTTACATGTTTCGAGTGGTTTTTCCTCTGGAATACAAATTTATAATCTTGAATATCTCACGACTCAGTTGGTTGTTTCCCTTGACGATTTACCATAATGAAATGCACGCTGAAACGAATGTGTTGCAGTGTTAATCCCGTTTCTTTAATTTTTAGTCTCTGTTGGCTTTTCCCCTGTACACTTAATTTTTAATTGAGTATTCTAAAAACTGCTGTCACCAAATATAATAAATTGATTATTTTGCACTACAACTTCGTATAAATCTGGGAGACCGCTGTCACCAAATGAAATAAAGCAGCCGAGCGTGGAAAAAAATAAAAATAGTCCGATTTAGGCGGGGACCTCCTGGACTCTGCCAGGCTGGAGTTGATCTTCTTGTTCAGCCTCGTATCCAAATGCGCTGCTCACTCTAGAGGTAAAGTCGTAGTAGGGATCTGAATAATGTTTCGGTAACCAAAAATGTATGAAAAAATATATTATATCTTTCACTGTATAAAATATGACCAACAACAAAAAATATTAAATTTCTCTCAATAAAAAAATAATACACACTTATCTACAAATTTTTCAAGATGCGCCCCTATTTCGTAATTTGACCTGCCTCACTGCGAGCATACTTATCTACTAAAAAAACAAGGTACCAATCGACGGCTGCTAATTTTCCTATTTGTCGAATGTCATTGTACTTTATGTAAACAGAATGTAAACGTAGAGAATTATAATCCTGCTGATTTGGATCTAAATCTTATCGGTAAACAGTTCAGTGTGTATCAACAAAATTTCCGAGTAGCAGTTTTGCTTCCTTCGAATAAACTATGCTATTTATTTACTTCGCTAGATATGAGTAAATGATATAACCGCGTCTGAAAAACCAAAATTATTTAATCGCGGCGAAAATTCAATGATTCTACGGAGACAAAATCATACGCTCCGAGCAAATGATACAAATTACAATTAGCCTTGTTTTAACCTTTACTTACGCCTATCTACAGGGTGGGTTAGAATTATGTGACACAAAAAAAGTAAATAATTCCTAAATCCTGTCAAGTTACATAACCACTAAAGAAAAAATCGTTCCTAGAATCTTGTGTAAAATCTTACTATACTATCTCACACGATGAAATTATATTCTATAGAACGAGCGGTGCCCAAATTATGAGCCAGAACCTACAGATTTAACTGAACCTATGAACTTGTCCAATAACACAGTGAAAAAATAAAACTGTTATATATTCTACCTATGCAAATATTTATGTTATCAATATCAAGTTTAAAACCAGCGCACAAAAAATAAATTAATCTTTCTCAAAAAAATCTCAGACTTGTTCAAAAACTTAGTGTGTGGAAACTTCCCTTTTCCTGTCTCTGCTCACTGACTGTTTTCGATATTTATCTAGAAACTACGGATGACGCTAAATTTCTAGCACCCGGTATCGAGCTATGCTGGATCACGGTCGGAGAGAGAGTTTTTCCCGTTTTATGTTTCCTCAGGGGGACAGCGTTCACTGTCAAGCGTTTTTCGCCCGACTCTGTACTCTGTTTGCTCTGAACTTACTTTTTATCATTCCCGCAAACTTTGTTCGGGGTTTTTTGTTGAATTGCAAAGGTTGGATTTTGTTTTAGAGTGGCCTCAATTTTTTTATTACTAACCGTTTGTGTACAAAACAATAATTTAAATTCGCCCTAGTTAATTGTTATATTGTTGCAAATTGTTATGGTCCTGTCTCTTTTTTTGGTAAACAAGAAGTATGTCTACTTTTAATATATTTGAAATAAAATACATATTTTACCGTGTGATCTGAAAGTTTCTGATTTAAGTTTTGCTATTTGATATTCGCATTTATTACAGTATTAAGATGCACACTCATAAATACTCTGTATGGAATAACAGAGTGGTCACCATTTGTTTTTATGCGCGATAAATGGAAATTTATGATTTGTTAATCAAAGATTTGATTTTTTTTCAAGAAGAAATATGTGTACGTCTGTCGAAAACTAAACAGAGTCAGTAGTGAAACGTTTTATATTACATAAAAACTGTCAAAGTGTTTACAAAGAAAATTGTTGAACATCAACAAAATAAAACGATATTGCTCTAAAGGGAGGAAAACAAAAAAAAATCCAAAATAAAAACAATACTATGTCGGTCAGACTATAAAAACTTTTCACAATCAAAGACTAGCAGAAGTGAGTATTCTTTTTAAGAAATTGTTCTATTAAATGTTCGTACAAACTACCATTTTGGGCCATACTTCAATTTAACGTTTGGGACAACGGCTGGCACATGTTGATTCGTTCCCTAGACAACGTTTAGCTTGCTCTATACCATGCTCTGTTAATTGGCATAGTGACGTAGTCAGTTGAAGAGTCGAGGGGGTAACAGGAGAAGAGAAAAGCATTGCGACTCTTTTGATTGTGGTGTTCCTTGTTACTCTTCTAGATTTCTCATTTTTCCGCCGTTACTCTCACTAAGCTGGAGTAAGTAATAATAATAAATGGACAAGGAGTTCAACAGATTTGTTAGCTTCACTTGTTTAGGTACTCTGATGCCAAAACTTCTATAGTCTCTTATAAAAACATTCCACTTCAATAATTGAAGGTGTAATTAAGTCTAACAACGAAAGACGGAAGAAAAAAAACGATGAAAAAATTACTATTGGGTTAGAAAAAGGGAAAATTGTGAATAGACAGGATCCGGTCCTGTTCAACGACGTGACGGTAGCACACCGCTTTGCAGAAAGATACTGCTTTAATAAAATATGTATTATCTGGAACAAAAATCTCCGTCGTGTTGAAATATTCACAAGAATTTGAAATGATAATACCTGGAATGCTACAAACTGGACAGTTTGATCTTATGGAGCGTCGTGTTCGGGTCATATAAGTGACGAACTGTTGTATCCTCTACACGGAGTAGAGGAATACAAATAATTAACGTTGCTATTCATTTTGGAATGGCGAATTCATTCTTCTGATGATATCGTGCACATAATCAGTCTGAAAAGGGAAAGATTTTTAGATATTTTAAGATGTTTAGTTAGATTAGCAATTACTTTCCTGGCTAATACCACGCAGAATATTGAATTACATTCCCTTCGAAGAACGTGACGATCGACAAAAGGGTCATGTTAATAATTTGTTAATAGATATTTAAAATCATAATAAAAGATTATAACGAATTCGTTTTATATAAAATTATTTAAAATATTAAAATCATTTACCTAAAATAACATTATTAAAAATCATCAAAACTTTTATTAGCAACCATCTTTTGAAAGAAGTTTGGACAATTAGATAGACACAATTCACGGTACGTCTTCTACCTGGTAACTAGAAACGAATTTACGGATGGGTCCACTTAGAGGGATGTGTGGGAACCGCTACGAAGCCTTCGAGATCATGTGCTGGAACCCCACGTGGAGAAACTAGTAATGCCCAGGATAGATAACAACCAGTTGGATTGGCGAGTCATCAGGAATATGATAGAGGTGATCTTCCGAGATGCCGGTGTCCACATATTAATTTGCAGCTATACCCCTCATTATCAGTACCTGTTGAAGACGGTGACCTGTTATTTCCATACGACCGGAAATTGCAGACATGGGTCCAGTTGCCGATTTGAACATCCAGCTCCGGCTACACAGAAGTCCCTGAATCCGACTCTGTCTAAGCCATGTATGAAAGTTAAAATTTTCGCGATTGCGCGGGGATTTCCTAGAACTGTTTACCATTATTTTTGTGACTATTCTTATCTAGACATTTCCAGTGAGGTACAGTGTTTTTGAGACCAGTCTTATCTAGAAAATTCCAGGGAGGTGATTGTTTTTGTGAGCCGCATAACTAGAAGGGGAATAACGGAAGGAGTTAGTTTATAATTTGATCTCTGGGATGTCTTTCTCCTGCCATTCTGCTGACATACCCCAGCCATCTTATTCTCTGTGCCTTTATATGATGAACTATGTCCGGATATCCATAAGTTTCTGCCAATTCTTTATTTGTTAGCCTTCTCCAAGCTCTTCTAGCGTTTTGCCTCCAAATATTTTTCTGAGTATTGTTCTTTCCCATATTCCAATTTTATTTTCATTCTTTTGTGTAAGTATCCAGGATTCGCAACCGTATAGTACTGTTGGCCTAATTATCGTTCTGTATATTCTCATCTTCGCTTTTTTGGATAGTACTTTTCATTTCAATGTATTGGTTCCTACTGTTCTATTTCAACTGTTTCGTCGTTTTTATTATTAATTGTTACCCCTAGGTAATCAACTTTCTAGAAGTTATATACCTGGTCGTCTGTTCTGAAGGTTACCTCTTTTATCCCATCAATAGTATGATTTTTCATCTCCATATATTTAGTTTTAGCTGTGTTTATTATAAGGCCATACGTCTTCGCTGTATCTACAAATTTATTCACTACTACTCGCAGCTCCCTTTTTGATCTAGCTATCAAAGTCACATCATCGGCATATGCAATTACCTGATGTCTACAAAGGTTTATCATTCCTTTAGTATTCAGGCCAGCTTTCCTCAAAATATCTTCTACCATCAGGTTGAACAAAACTGTAGATAATGGATCTCCCTGTTTCAGTCCTTGTCTTGAAGTAAAGCTTTTCGATAAACTTCTTTCTACCAAAACTTTCGATGCTGTTCTATGCAGAGTTAGTCTTATCAAATTTACCAGTTTTTGTGGAACTCCGAGATTTCCTAAAGATTCATACAATTTTGATCTTATGATGAAGTCATAAGCCTGCTTGAAGTCGATAAAAAGTAACTGTAGTCCTAAATTTTGTTCATAGTTATTATTTTGTATCATTTTTAGTGTGAATATCTGGTCTGCTGTTCCTCTTCCTTGTTTGAAACCTCCTTGGTATTCTCCAATTTCCTTGTTATTTATTTCTGTGAGTCTAGTGCGAATAACTCTGGCTAATACCTTATAAGTCACGTCTAATAAAGATATTCCTCTATAATTCTCACAATACGTTTTTTCTCCCTTTTTGAAAATCGGGCTGATAATTCCATTGTTCCAAGCATTCGGTATCTGTTCATTTCTCCAATTTTTTTTCATTAATTTGCATATCCTCTGCTGTAATATAGCTCCACCTTCAGCTGTTATTCCATTTTCCCCTCCACTTTTATTATTCTTTTGATTGTTTATTTATTCCAGTACTTCGTCGTCTGATGGTTCTTCTACTTCTCCGGGGTCACCATACTCTACATTATTATCTTGCAGTTCAGTCTGTACCCTTCCACTATTCAGCAACTCTTCGAAATGTTCAGCCCATCTGTCTAATCGTCCTTGTGGATCTGTTATCATTTGTCCTTGTTCATTTCTACAGAAATCAATGAATTTATATCCTTTTCCTTGCGTTTTCTTTACCTCCTGATAGAAATTTCTGATTTCTTTATTTTTATAATGCTCCTCGATTATCTCTAACTTTTGTTCCATATTCATCCTCTTTTTATGCCGGCACACTTTTTTGGCTTTTCTCCTTGTTTCCTCATATATTTTTCTGTTAAGTTCCGTATTTACTCTCAATACGTTCAACCCTGCTCTGTTTCTGTGATCTAATACATTTTTACAATCATCATCAAACCAATCCTTGTTATTTCTATGTGTTGGTCGTCCTACGCTACTTTGCAAGGATTTAATGATTGATTTTTCTATCTGTTTCCATTCCATCTCTATATCCTCTGACTCTGGCAATCCTGTTAATTCATTTTCCATCTCAATCTGTAATTTTTTTTGGACATCATCCTTCTTAAGTTCTTCCACATTAAATCTTCTCATCTTCCTATTATCATAGGTTTTAAACGTAGGTACGTGTTGTTCTATTTTTAATGTAACTAGGGAATGGTCTGAATCCGCGTCAGCTCCACGATAACTTTTTACATTTTTTATGGCCTTTGTATGTATTTTTTCAATAAGTACATGATCAGTTTGGTTCTTCGTCTTCTTATCAGGCGCTATCCAGGTTATTTCATGGATATCTTTGTGATCAAAGCTTGTACTCTTTATCGCCATATTATTCAATTCTGTGAAGTCAATTAAACACTTTCCATTTTGATTAGTTTTCAGGTGTAAACTTTTCCCCCTGTCACATATTTATACTCTCCTTCGCATCCGATTTTCGAGTTCATATCACCTATAACTATTATTACATCAAACTTTGGTATTTTTCCGACCTGAACGTTCATTTCTTCGTAGAACTCTGTTTTCATAGTTAAGCCCTTATCTTCCGTTGGAGCATGTGCGTTTATTATACTAAGTTTTCTATATTCTCCTTGAAGCCTCAACCTACACAGTCTATCTGATATTGCCTCAAAATCAACAACATATTGTGTTAGGTCTTTACTAACAATGAACCCTGTTCCAAAATACCTGTTGTCATTTCCGCTATTAAAAAAGGTGTATCCCGCTTTTTCTATTTTTTTCATTGCCCTTGTGTTTTGTCTCTTGTAATGCTAAGATATCGATATTATATCTTCTCATAATCTTCACCAAGTTTTTCAAAGCTCCTTCATGGTAAGTCCCTCTTACATTCCCCATCCCAATTTACAAAAGTTTTTTATGAATTTTTCTATTCTGCTGCTTTCTTTTTCTACCTTGTTCCTTGCTCCTTGTCCTGCCTGTATTTTTATTTTCAAGATGTACTGCAAAATCATAATCCTTTGACGAGTCGTTATGTATCTGACCATCCATCGCCATTCTTACCGTTGTTGGTTTTTTGGGCCTGGCTTTCTTTTTATCAGCGATTCTGTGTTTTTCTCCCATACACACTCATCGTTATCTATGTTCAATTTGCCGAATCTAATCTTAACAGTTTTCCCCTTGCTCTCTTCCTCTTTTGCAACTGTTCGTATTTTGCTCTGTATTTCCCTATCCTTTTTACTCACGTCGTTATTAATATATATTCTTGCCTCCCTTACATTCTTCAGCTTCCTTTTATTGGCCATAACCAGTTGCTTATCCGTATTATTATTTAATTCTAGCAGACATGTGTGTTCTCCAAGTTTCCTCGCTCCTTCAATTTTTATATCCACCTCAAGTTTGTTTTTCATCAAGGTCTCCATTTCATGTTTTATTGATTGCTCTTCATCGATCGCTATAGACATTTCTTGCACAATTATATTATTTCTCCTTTTGTCCCTATCCATTTCTTCCAATTTCTCTTCTAACTGTGTCAATCTTTTCTTATTTGCTTCATTTTCAGTATGTAGTACCTTGTTCTCTTCTTTAATTTTCTCTAGTTCCTCTCTATACATCATTTGCTCTTCTCTAATCTCTTTTAACATCTTTTTGGAAGTCCTGTATCATTTCTATCATTTTGTTAAGTTTCTCATTCGTTTTTCCCCTTTTATCTGGCATTCTAAGCGTTTTTGACGATCTTCCAAGGAACTCCTCCATCCCTTTTGTATTTTTCTTTCTTTTACCATCATCTTTGGTATGTTCATCGCCACTACTGTCTTCCATACTTTCACCGCGCAAAAAAGCCGGTACAGGTCAACCCTTCGGATACCAAACTTTTTATCGGAGATATATGTGCAACCACAATGCGGACACTAAATTTAGAAATAAAGACACGAGATACAGTTTTTAGATATTTCCCTATTTTTCTTGATTCTAATTTGAATCGGCAACACTTTAATGCCAAACGAAGGTACTTGTTGCTAATTGCTTGTAATTTAGTTCTTATCATTTCGTGTTTTTGCCAGATTTTATTTGTTATGAATCGAAATGAATATTATTATAACTTCATATTTCACTTACTGCTCGTAATGAAGGTCTTTCTTTTCTGAGACACACTAAGTATTTTTAACAATTTTATTTTGATTGCAACTCCCAAAATTTGGGTTATTTTGCAGATCAAATTTCGAAGGTTGTCACTAATAAAATGCCACGTTGGCTAGACTTTAATAATATTAAAATAATAAATCAAGATTCCAATTACAAAAAACTAACAATAAAAAAAGAGACCAAAGCAGTAAACGATAAACAAGATATTCAAGGAGGGGGTAATGTTACGAAACAGCACACTGGTTTAGTCCCTGAATCCGACTCTGTCTAAGCCATGTATGAAAGTTAAAATTTTGGCGAATGCGCGGGGATTCCTTCGAACTGTTTACCATTATTTTTGTGACTATTCTTATCTAGACATTTCCAGTGAGGTACAGTGTTTTTGAGACCAGTCTTATCTAGAAAGTTCCAGGGAGGTGATTGTTTTTGTGAGCCTCATAACTAGAAGGGTCTGGAAAAAAGGGCACTTATATATGAAGAATACCGACCAACAGAAGGAGTTAGTTTATAATTTGATCTCATGATATAAACAGTGAACAAGTAAATAATCTAAGAAAATGATTAGTGGTGAAGTGTTTATATAGATTAGTGAAAGTGAATATACTGTGTATATAATATGAATTAGTGAATAAATAAATTAAGTGAGTAGACATACCGAGTGTACACATTTATCCTACCGTCGTAATAAAAACTTCCAAATAAATAAGAAAAATATTACAGTACATTTGCGTTTTTGCTTGGGACAGAAAATATGTGCTGAGTAAGTGCGCAAAGCTTCTAGAGACTATAATAATCATAATATTGAAGATTAAAATAATATACTTCGAGAAATATTTAAACTCCACTTAATAGAGCTCTAACGAAAACTAGCATGGAAATCGCTGTGAAAATTGAAATAATAATGTTCTTAACACTAACTTGAGTGAAATCTGCATTCAAAGGGGCACCCTTTCTCCCGTTTTCTCTTCAGAAGTTATGGTATGTAAGAGGACTGTTATTAGTCAACGTTTCTCCGGAAATTAGACTATGAGATATGTGCGGCCCAGCTAACCATGTTTCAGAAGATATACGACATCGATAATGCCGAAGCACAGTTTTAGAGACGTTTGTGAGCTCAATATCGTAGAATGACATCTCTCATATAAATTATATAACAGCATAATAGATTCGGAGTCTCTTATATGTACGTGAGAGCGGCGGCTCTAGAAGCCGGAATATAATCAGTGCCGTATTAATAAATTTCTACCCAAATCCAATATATTTTGATAGAATTCGCTCCCGGAATGTTATTCAGAATCGCTAATACATTTTTTTCCAATATTCTTATTGCCAATTTCCTCAAAACTTACAACGTTTTCAAAGAATCCACTCATTTCTTTTATTTGAGGTTATGTGGTTAACTCCTTTTAAAATTGTTATAGGAATTGGGAATTTGAAATTAGATGCCAGCACCAGAGTGGCGAAAGTACAAAATTAATTGCAGATTATCAGGATGCTGGCTGTTGAGGCAACACTGCCAAGTTAGCACTTGACAACGGACACGAGGAGTGAAGTGACAACTGTCAATGTTATAGGTCATATAAAATATATATTTAAAGGTTATGATTAAATAAACGAGATGAAAATCCAGATTCATCTTGATTACTATACATCAAAACAATAAATAAATAAAATAACAAATCAACACCATTACCTGGCGCTGCGAAGTCGAGTATAATTTTGGTGAGATTAGTAATAAGGTAGATGTAGGGAATATGCCCATGCTAAGAAAAAAAATTAATAAAAAAATAAATAAAAAAAGATGCTAATTCCGGTTTGTGTGGAAGTTATTCTGTTATACCAATGTGTTTGTTAATCCTAAATATTGAATATATATATATATATATATATATATATATATATATAAATATATATATATATATATATATATATGTATATAAAAAATCTAAACGTTATCTTATTTAAAAAAATTTAAAAGAACTTTGATAAAACATGAATTCAAATATTAATAGATGGCAATAAAATGTTTATTGTCATTCCGGGCAGATAAAAACTAATTTGTCACTTTTCGTAAGTCCAACACATTCTTCATGCACATAAGTGGCACACACTGAGCATAGCCTCACATCTTTTTTTACATCTTCTTGACAAAGTTTACAGTACCAAGACTCCTTACTTTGTCTTGATTTTACTGCCGTACTTTTTGAAGTAGTTTTTTTGCTACCCTTTTTTCTTCAAAAACTGCTCTTTTAACTACCAATGCTTTACTGTGAATAGCCTTTCTTCTGTTTGTTTTTTTACGTCATCTTTGTATGGTGTCTCTAGCGTTTCAGTGAATTTTATCTCTTCATCTTCTTTATCTTTAATATTTCCGTTCTTTATATTTTCTTGTTTCTTGATAATCTCGGCATTTTGGGTAATGTCCAAATTTAGTTTTGTTGTTTCCACTTTGACTGATTCAATGTTTTTATCTTCCGCTCTTTTCTCTTCTTCTGATGAAAACGTTTCTGATAATGTGTCACTGCACAGAGATATGTCGTCTCCTGAAGAGCCACTTGAAGATGTCCACTCGTCCTTCTCCTTATTATGTTTTTGTCTAGGTTTGAAAGATTTTTGGCTATGGGTAATTTTTGAAGGGGAAGTATTTTCAGTTGAACTTTGGAAAGTCTTATTTTGACATCCAGAGGGTCCCGGTTCTGGAGAAAATTCTCTTTGTTGACTTAAACACTGCTTTATCCATCGGTTGAAGTTCATGTGTCGTATTACTGGGAAGACAGAAAAGCGTAATGTCATGAGCTTCGGCAATGTCTACGATGGATGTATCCAAATAGCAAGATGCGCTATCAAAAATTAATAAACATTTGCCAGGAGGTTTATATCTTGCCAGATAATTTATCCAGGTATTGAATGTCCCGATAATCATACTGGCCTTTGGTGTCATAAGAGTTAAAGTCCCTGCGGGTAGATTATCACACCATTCTGGTTTCAGTCTCTGACCTTTAAAAAGAATGGCAGGTGGAATTCGTCCCCCAATCGCAGACCCACAACTAACAATCGTCACATTTTCGGCGTGCTCTGGTGCCACTAGGTGCACCCTTTTTGCTCCCTTTTTAGCCAAGACAAATTTTTGATGGTGGAGCATCAACCTACACCCCTTTTCATCTACATTAATAATTCTTTCAGGTTTGTCCATGAGATCTAATTCCAATAGAACAGCCTTAAGTTTATTAAAATAATTACTTACAATACTTTTATTAAGTTTTTGGGCCCGCGCAGGATTCATATTCTGGGCTCGCCTAGGAGTAATGCCCGGGTGTCTTCTTAAAAATGCCTTTAACCAATATCGACCAGCTACTCGTTTTTCTCGTGAGAATAAATGAGGAATATGATTTTTCTCGCAATAATTGTAAACGCACCTTTTGACAATTCCTTGTGTCATAGGGTAGCCTACCTCAGCCAGTCTGATAATACGTCTTACCAGTTCATTCTCTTGGTCATCTGTGAGTATAGTTTTCCTACCTAGTCGCTGCTTTCTATTGGCACCTCTTTCTATGTAACGATTAAGGGTTCTCCTTGATATACGAAATTCTTTCGCTGCTGAGTTCTTTGACTGTCCATTTGCAACAGCATTTAGTGCTCGCTGAAGATTTTCTTCTGTCCATTGAGATCTTTGGCCTTTAGATTTATAAGGTGACATCTGAAACCCAGAAAAAATAAATTAGATACCCAGCTGTATGTAATTCGCTGGGCTGTAGGCAATACGCCCAGTGGGCATATTAACTTCACCTGTATGTGGGCATATTACCTACAAGTCGCTTAAACAATATTTCTAATTTTTTTTCATAATATCAACATATTTATCAAAAAAATACATGGCAATATTAAGCGCAAAAAACAAGCTTTCTTCTCATATATATACCTTATTTTAAATGTTAATCCTTAGTACAATTACAAGCGATTTAAATACACAATTTTTTGTAACTGATGCCTTCCCAACACAAACCACGTGCACCTCAAGTCCGCATGAATGCAACTGAGCGCGGGTTGGTTTAATATTAACTTTAAGCATGAACATATTACCAACATGGGCATATTCCCTTCACCTACCTTATTACAAAGGAATTTAGAAAAATCAAAAAGTGCAATGCAGGATATTGCTTAAACGTGGTAGGGTTGTGTAAATTGATTTGTCAGAAAAATAAGAAAGAATATGATCTAGAGTTTTATATAGCCTCTAGAAGAACTTTTTATGAAACCTGATCATAAGAAACCTAATTCTTCTGCCACTTTCAAACATTCTCACATTACCGACCCTAAAACTAGTGATCTTGCCTTTTTCCGAAATTCTGATTTACCATCTTCATTCTCTTCTTCAGAATATATGCCTTCTGATAATACAAGCGTTGATAATTTTATAAATTATACCTCCCACAAGCTTTTGGACCTCAGTGTACTGAAAAATATAGATAACCACTCCCATTCATAGGAATACTGAAGAAGATGACTATGTTAGAGAATGATGCGATTCCTATACGCAATAAATCATCTTTGATGAAAACAAAATATGAAACTGGTTCACCTCCAATAGAGTTCAAGACATCAATTAGAAAGGTAGACGACCAAATGGAAGGTATTTATACTGACAGTGTGGCATAGGTACTCTAAGATGATAACGGGAATCTCGCATCAGTAGCCGATTTCAGTAAACATTTTAATGACACACTCTCCAGAATAGTAAAAAATGGTACTAATCTCGCCAATAAGACAACTGAGGTTAGATCCAAAATATCTGATGTGACCAATGGAGTGAAATCACTAAGTACAACCAAATATCAACCAAAGTTAAAAAATCTTGCAATAATGTTTCGGTGACCAGAAAAATGACATTGCCTCCAACAAGTGTCAAAATAACCCGGATGTTTTGCAGTCAAATTCAAAATTGGAAGGGAATGAAGACGTAGAAAAAAATAATGGGCCAGAAGTCGATAGGGTCGTAGTAACTGAGGAATCAATAAACACCAATTCCCTTTCTAAAACTAATTCTAGAGTTGACAACATACATTTCATTTTCGATTAAAGAACAAGAACAAAAGGACACGTCTAAAAATGATGTGGATAACAAGGAAAATATTAACAAAGTGAACCAGACCAATGATCTATCGACATCAACTAAACTTTCCAAAACCGCAATATCTACATCCAATCCAATAGCAAACAATATCAATTCAAATTCCTTACCACGCCGATCATGTGAGAAAGACAATAATAGAATCCGAGATTAGTCGGACAATGATAGTAGTTGCGAAAGAGCTCTTAACAATACCTCCACAATCAGATCCATAAAGGTATTCCCCAAAAATCTCTGGGTCTCATAGGCTTCAAAAATATTGGTAACACAGGTTTCATAAATAGTATTAGCAAATGCCTATCAAACACAAGGTGGCTATTAGAATATCTAGAGAAAGACGCATACATAAGAGATATTGACATAAACATATCAAGGATGAAAGGAGCACTAATTAAAGTATTTGCTGAAGTTATTCAAGAGCTTAGGTTTGAAGATAGTTCAGTCGGAGTGGTTAATACAGTATCACTGAAAAGTCAGATTCGACGATTTATTTCAAGGTTCATGGGATACACTCAACATGATGAACAGGAGTTTCTTCGTTACCTATTAGCAGAACTTCACGAAAATGTCAACAAGGTATATGAAAAATCAAAGCCCATATTAACAGAAATTGATGATAAACTTAGTGACATTGAGAAAGCACAAGAATCTTGTTTGAGATATCCGAGAATGGACAACTCCAAGATTGTGGATAACTTTGTCGGTCAATTATAATCAATAATCAAGTGCACACACTGTGGTCACTGTTCAGCTACCTGCGATCCCTTTTGGGAATTATCCCTTTCGAAACCCAAAAAACAGGTCAATTACGACTTTCACAATGTTTAGATTCGTTTACAAGAGAAGAAACACTAGACGGTGATGAGAAACCAACATGTTCGAAATGTAAGGAACGAGACGATGCACTAAATCATTCTCATATCAGGAATTTCCGAAAATATTGGTTATTCACCTGAAGCGCTTTTTGCAAACAGAAAGATTTAGTGGAAAACTCAATGTTGCAATAAATTTTCCAATAGAAGGGCTCGATATGAGCCATTACGCGGCTGATAATGTGGCACCTTGTATGTACAACCTCTACGCTATATCAAATCACAGTGGAACCACTCACTACACAGCATATTGCCGACATCCCTACACGGGACAGTGGCACGAATATAACGATTCAAGGGTGCAAATAATATCGTGGAAATCATTAGTCAGTGGAGAAGCATATGTTCTCTTCTATGAACAAGATGTCACAAAGTCCTCCCTTTAAGTTTAATAATTTTTTTACTAGTTTTTGAATTGTATATTCTCATTGTGAACCAATGTCTTATTTGGTTTATTTTTCAAAATTTATTTATATAATCATATATACATTGTATTCTCATTATTGCATACATCAAATAAATAAAAAAATTGAAATTTCAAAAAAAAATAATAATTTGCCCCTTATCTTCTAAGGCAGAAATTTTCTAATAGGAATTGTATCCCGATATTTGCCTTATTTTTTTCTAGATAGTACTAATATTAGTTTAGCTTTTTATATTTTGTACGTATGCCTTCCAGGACTGTTTTCAATTTTTTTTCTGTATATCTTGTCTAAGCTCTTAGTTTCTCAAAACTTGCTAGATTTTGAGGAGTCTTGTGTTTTTTGTAACGAATAAATGCTGGTTTACATGCTTTTATCGTCTGCCGACATTCGTCAATCCACCAGAGTACTGGATCGTGAATTCTTATGGTTTCTGTTATCGCTATACCGACTTTGGTGGCTTGTTCAATTATTTTGGTAAATTCGTTAATCGTTTTGTAGATATTTTTCATAATTTTGTATTGAGAAAGTAATGTTTTAATATTAGGGGACAATTCAATCCAGTTTTCATTGTAAAAACGCCATTTTTGTAAATGTTTGGCATTTACTGCGCTGGTTCTAATGTCAGAGATCATGATTGGGAAATGATCGCAGTCATAGAGATGTGGTACCTTCCAGTATAAGACAAAAGGAATGGCATGACCACATATTGCTACGTCTATAGCAGACGAAATCCCGTTGGATAGGTTAAATATTGTGTTAGATACATTGATAAGCAAAGTGAGGTTGTAGTCATTAATAATCTCCTCAATCAGATTACCTCTAGCACCCTGTTACTTCGATCCCCATAATAACTTATGTTTTCCATTAACTTGGACATGATGTGAACAACAAAAATGTAACACCGAAAAGTATTAAGTAGAAATACTTTATCGACGAAATAAAAACAAGTGCAAACTCTACTTTTTGGTAAACACCACATAACATTTGGCGGGGCGCAGTCACCAAATTTGAAAAAAATATTTCGCCGCTTGGCATTGACATGGATCAAAACCTGAAAGTGAGGACGTAGATGAAGATATATAGGTGGGAGAGTCATCGTTAAATATATGAAGATTTTCTTTTTCGATTATATTTTCTATAATTCTGTCACGTTGGTTGAACCCCATATGGTGTTGTGTGCGTTCAAATGTCCGGTGAGGATTATTGGGGATGGTAACTGATGTATTATATTTGTGATGTCATTTGCGTTGATTTCAGCTGATGGAGGAAGGTAGAGAGTACAAATAGTAGTTTCTATATTTCCGACGATGGTGACTGCACGAGCCTCTAAGATGGTGTTGAGGTTTATACTTTTATAGGGATAATTTTCTTTTATGTGTAGAGCTACGCCTCCTGAGGCTCTGAGAAGATCAGTGCAGTATCTTCTCTCTATATCGAAACCTGCTATTTTAAGTTCGTCAGTGGTTATAAGATTGGTTTTCTTGGATGGAAAGTAGGGGAGCCCGGGGCTGGTTGACGCACTAGGCTGGTTGACGCACCTCAATTTCTTCTAAAACAGTACACTTGGCAACGTCGCCGACCGGTTTGTCTTGAAGCCGCCATTAAAAACCACTCTCGAACGTTCGTTTCATTTCTATTGCATCAGTGATGTTGTGTACAGTGCGGTTTGTTGTTTTTTGGCAGTGGTAAGTAATTTTTCACTTTTTTACAGTTTTTGTTGTAGAAACTTCATTTTTAAAGATAATTGAGATCGGTTGGATGCTACATAAAGGTTCAACCGTCCCAAACAAGAACTGTTAAATAGATTTTCTAAGAATAAAATAGTATAGGTGCAGTTGCATCACACATACAAAAACGTGGTCAGGGGCTGGTTGACACACACAACAAGGGGCTGGTTGACGCATGCGTCAACCAACCCCGAGTTTAAAATGGAATATTTTAGTTTTTGTTTTATATTTTAGCGAGATGCGTTCTCGTGAACGAATATCAGAAAGGGGTATCACTCCACCAGATATCATGCTAAGGGCAGTTAGTAGAGGTTAAAATGAACAACAAATCCATTAGGGCAACTGCAAAAGACTTTGAGATCCCGAAGGCAACTTTGAGACGTTTTTGCAAGAAATTTACTGAGGAAGAAATTAATGGTGATGCCGCAATAACGACAAAAGTTGGATATTACAGGAATCAACAGGTATATTATATTCTTAATTATTTTTAAAAATATTGAAGATTCAAAAAATGCCTTACGTCTTTTATAATTTTTAGGTGTTCACAGATCAACAAGAAAATCATTTGGAGAAATACCTTAAAACGGCAAGCGACATATATTTTGGATTGTCTGTGAGAGAAGTAGGAAAATTCGCGTATAATTATGCTACTGCTTTGCGCATTAAACACACTGAATCTTGGAACGTGACAAAAATGGCTGGAGAGGATTGTTCCACATACTACATGAAACGACATCGTGCTCTTTCGGTAAGAACTCCAGAAGCAACCAGCTTAGCTCGCGCTTCTAGTTTCAACAGAAAAAATGTTTCAATGTTCTTGGACAACTTAAAAACGGTCCTCAACCGCCTAAAATTAGAAGCAGCACAAATATGGAACATGGATGGAACTGGGATTACGACCGTGCAAAAGCCTAACTGAATTGTTGGCAGGCGTGGATATAAGCAGGTGGGACGCGTAACTTCCCAGGAACGCGGCACCTTAGTTACTATGGCTTTGGCGGTATCTGCAACGGGAAATTCTGTCCCGCCGTTCTTTGTTTTGCCAAGGGTTAACTTCTGAGAACATTTTCTCGCTAATGGCCTTCCTGGAGCAGTTCGAACCGCAAATCCTTCAGGTTGGATGAAAAAAGCAACATCGAAAAATATTATGGCGGGATTCAAGGTGTCTGGAATTAGCCCTTTCAATAGAGACGTTTTTGACGATCAAGAGTTTTTACCAGGATACTAATGCTGACAAGGACGTAGTTCCAGTTCAGCTAAACTCGATTTCAAAAACCACGACCGGGGTGTTCACAGAAACCTGATGATCTTAACCAGCCAGGATGCTCCAAAGATATAGTGTTAGCAAAAAGTCCACTTCCTGGGAAAGAAAACAACATTTCAACTAACAGTTCTATTCGATAAAAAAATGAGAGCTCGCCTCCTACTGCAAGTTCATTTCAATTTTAACCGCTAACAAAAGCCGGACCTAGAAAGCAGGACGCTAAACCTAATAGAAGAAAGCGTGTGACAGCAATTCTAACTGACACGCCAATAAAAGATGCTCTTGAAGAACAAGAGAAAAATGTAAAGTCTGTTAAAAGAAATATTTGCTCAAATAATAAGTCCGATGCAAAAGAGAAAAAAACAAAAAAAAGGAAAATAGTCAAAGACGATGAAGAGGAATGCTTTTGCCTTTATTGCACAGATAGCTATAAAAATAGTGCCTAATCCGAAAAATGGATCCGGTGCACTAGTTGCGAAATGTGGGCACATGAAGCTTGTGCTGGGGAACCTGGCGTCTTCTTTGTTTGTGTAAACTGTGAAAGCGAATAATGACTTACATTTTTTTAAGCTATAATTAAGTTACCTTTTTTAGAATTAATGCATCTTTTGTTCCGTGAGAAGTTTAATATAATTTTTTTTTTAATTTGGATTATAACAGATGTTTTACTTTACTTTTTTGTCTGCGTCAACCGACCCCGGTCCGGGGCTGGTTGACGCAACCTGACATCCATCTTTTCAAAAAAAATTTATACCTAAACTGTTGCTAAAAAATTTTTTTTCTTGTCTAATATGAAAGATAAAACCTTAAACTTTCCTATTTGTTACCAAAAGCACACCAAAACTTAATAATGTGTAAGCTAAAAATAAAAATACAAAAAGTGCGTCAACCAGCCCCGGGCTCCCCTACCTGGGGAGTAAGTAGTTTGAGTTCTTCTGAGTGATTTTCAATACCGTTTATGTTCCAGTGGATCAACTTATTCATTTTTATCGGGTTTATTTAGTTTACGACCTTTTGAGCTGTTGCGACTGGAAGAGGTACTTTTCGAGGATAAAGAGGAGGAGGATTTTCCTCTGTTCAAGTTAATATGTTTGTCATTTGTTTCGCATCTGATTTTGCTGTTAGAGGTAGAAGTTGAGACATTTTTGGGAAGAGGTGGATTTTGTTTTTTGTGGTGAATATTTTTGGAGGGATTCTAACGGGTTGGAGGAGAGGAAGGTTGGTTTGTTGGGATTGTCGGATAGGGTTATTGGTTTTTAGGGATGATGTTAGGGAGTTGGGTTTAGGGGTCTGGGATTAGCTTGATGGGGTTGAAAAAATAGCGGTTTTATTACTGTATGTTTTTTTTCTCAAGATTGCTGAAAAGGTAGTGTCGAAAGCTGTATTTTGTAGTTTGTATCTTTTTTTTGCTATTGGTATTTTTTCTGTTACTCTGATTTTTTATATATTAAGTTCCATTTTGAATATTTGGCATCCTTTGTACCGCGGAGCATGTTCTTTGAGACAATTAACACATTGAGGGGGCGGATTGCATGGATTTTATTCATGAGATGCTTTTCCGCATCTGGGGCAGATGGCTTGATTTCTGCGGTTATCCTATGTATGCCCAAACCTTTGTGAAAACAGCGGATCTGTTTTTGTATCCAGCTTTGATTTTTTCAGGTAGTTTTAAGGTTTTGAAGGTTAATAGTAAGGTAGCTGATGAAACTATTTTTCCCTCTATTTTGGTATTTAGTCTTTTAACTTCTGTCACACCTTGGGGTTGCAAGTTCTCCGGTATTTCTTCCGTATCGCAGTTCAATAAATCTCTGCAGGTGATAACTCCTTTGACTACTTTAGTGTTATATGGGGTTCGACTGTCTCTTCCATATCGTTCAACTTGTTTATTAATTTTGTTTTCTCAGATTGTGCTCGATTCTTAACTTCTATCAGTAGTGTTCCATTTTCTAGTTTTTTCGTATTTTGAGTCTCTCCTATTAAAGAGGTAAGTGATTTATGGATTGTGAAAGGTGATACTTTCTCAAAACTGTCTCCTTTTCTGGTGATTCTATAGTACTTTTCATAAAATATTGGGTTTTCATATATTTCTGGTGAAATGTTCGAGGTCTCTTTTGAGAACCGTGTAAAGGGGAGTATTCAGAAAATAAGCTCATAGATTGATCCCACGAGTAGCCCAGGAATTATTCGGCCCATCGAAGCAGAGCCTGGATACCTCGATAAGGCTAAGTTTCATCCTAAGGGTGCCCGGTATCTGGAGGAACCGTTTAAGACTCACTCGGCAAAGCCATGCATCCATCGGCACGGTGACTCACACCTTGAGATTGCCAACATTTAAGGACAAATTCGGGACGACACAAACGTGACTGGGGTACCTCGGGAGAGTCAAGCCGGTGCCCTTATTGAGGAAGAAAGACTCACCCCTCAGGTTCCCTGAGGTGATGAGGCATTGAAAGACAGCCTGTAGATCGTGGCATAATACAATCGTGGTTTCCCCAGTCTCTTATTTGTCAGTTTTCTTGAAGCTTAGATATTATTAGCCCTATGGGGATATTCTGGATAGCCTTTTCTTATTTAAGCTCAGTATAACTGTGCAATGATATAGAAAACCAGGAAAAGTATTTCTGCTGATCTTTACAATAATTATTACTTAAGAAGACAGTGTAAAAGTGTAGAACTCCCTAGATTTATCTGTTCATTGGCGACTTCCTATTCTGGGCATCTTGAGTGTCTTCTAATTTTTAACTCTACATGTAAATCCAGTTCTTGTTTCTTATCACAAAACAAGAGCTGGATTTCCTTGAAGAGTTAGAGTTGACGTATTTTGTCTTTTATCGCTTCATCGACATGTGCATGATTATTATGTTTCCCGCGCAAATTTTCGGTAGAAGGCAGTCAACTTTTGTTTGAATCACGGTAGAGATGATCCTGTGATTTATATCCAGTGTATTCATAAGCATAATTTAAAAAATTTCAAATGTTTGCTGCTCTTTCCAATCTACTACTTCCTTCTTTGACGTAATGATACTTAGGTTCTACCTTCGGCATACTTCCAACGATATAATCTCTTTGTCTTTGGAGGTCCTCCATTTTACTATAGGTATCAGAATAGCTATTTGTATAACAAGGAAGGAAAGTGCTACTTTTCCTCCCGAGGATGAAGTTTACGACGCGTAGCGGAGAGCAGTAATCATTCGAGGGAGGAAAAGGTACTTTACTTCCATGTTATACGTATGCTTTTTCAGCCTGCCTCAAATAACAAGACATTTTCAATAATTTATTTATGAAACTAACAAAGAAAATTAATAAATACTTCTAATTTTACGAAACTTGGCTGGGCATCGAGGATGGACTTTTATGAATGTTGGCTAGGCATCGGGGGTGTACGTTTTTATTTGTACTTCAAATCCGTTAGGATTTTAACTGTTCCTTTACATCCCTTGTATCCAACATAGTTTCTCACATGTGAGAATAAAGTGACCACTTTAGTCTCGAAATTGCAAAAATTATTTCATTGATAACGTACTATGACTTTGCTCCCTACAATGAGGCCAGGAAATGTATACTTTGGATAGAGGTAGGCGTAAAAATATTTTTCGATGCTTTAGTTCAAGTATTTCAAAAATTGAATAGATGAGGCTTTTACTTGATGAAGATCCATACTGAACGATGAAATAAAACAATATAGATTGTTTAAATCTTCATATATTTGAACTAATGTTCAATTTAAACTTGTTCACGCGTTTCACTAACACAGTAGCTTTGTCAAAACGAATGAAGGTGAAATATAAAAATGTCTTAATATATACAGTGCTAAATCTATTTACTAAGGTCAACAATGGTATTGAAAGAAATTACCTGGAAACTCATTCACTACAAACATTCCTAAGCTATCTTCTAGGTAAAGAGGTTCAATAGAGGAGACTGATTGATATCTATTTGGTCGTTAAGGAGATTACCTGAATATTTATATTTGTTAATCTCTAGGGCTTCTAATAAATTTAAACTGAAGGATTTACCGACTACATGGAGAATTTCAAAATTTGGGTCGAAAATGTGTTTTCTAATAAATGATTTGAATAGTTAGAATCTAGTTTTTTGTTGTCATAGCTACGTTTGTGTTCCGAAATTCTAGTTTTAAAATTTCTAAAAGTTCTACCGATAAACTTAAGAAACTATAACTCTTGTTGATAACTTGCTCACATACAATAATGTTAATCCTATAATTCACTCTGATATCATTACTTTATTAAAAGTGTGTTTGAATCAAAATTATTTTCATTTCATTGGAGAGGTTTATAGCAGTAAAGATGGTTTGATTATGGGCAACCCTCTCAGCCCCCTACTAGCAGTAATATTCATGGATAATATAGAAAAAATAATTCATGAACACCCCCTTAGTAAAAAATTTATGTACTGGCACCGATATGTGGACGACATTTTAGCTAGCTTCATCGGTACAAATAGACAATTAGAGAGCTTCATTACTTACATAAAGTCGGTTCACAATAATATCAAATTTACCGTAGAACTTGAACAAAATAAGTCTTTAAAGTTTCTAGACCTTACAATTTCAAATATAAATAATAAACATGATTTTTATATATTTCATAAACCATCACATACAGATATTACAATTCATAATAGTTCGGTCCACCCATTCAGTCATAAACTAGCAGCTTTCAATAGTATGATACACAGACTCTTAACAGTCCCATTAACAGTCCCATTAAATATTAATAATTATACCAAAGAATTGAATATCATAAAACAAATAGCAGTTAATAATAATTACGATCCAAATTAAATTGACAATATCATAAATAAAAAGATAAAAAAGACTTTAGAACAAGTATTCCCTTCAGATAAAAATAATAGACAATTCAAAAGCTTAACAAACTTTGGAACACCATCCTTAAAAATTAAATCATTTTTAGAAACTTTAGACATGAATATTTCCTTCAAAACTGATCACAACTTATCCTAATTCATTAAAAATAATAAATCAAAATTAAACAAATCAGGAGTTTATGAATTAAAATGTGGTAATGACAATAAATGTGATAAAATTTATATCGGTAGAACTTTTAGAAATTTTAAAACTAGAATTTCGGAACACGAACGTAGCTATGACAACAAAAAATTAGATTCTAACTATTCAAATCATTCATTAGAAAACCAACACATTTTTGACCCAAATTTTGAAATTCTCTATGTAGTCGGAAATCCTTTAGTTCAAATTTATTAGAGGCCCTAGAGATCAACAAAAATAAATATTCAGGTAATCTCCTTAACGATCAAATAGATATCAATCAGTCTCCTCCATTGAACCTCTTCACCTAGAAGATAGCTTAGGAATGTTTGTAGTGAATGAATTTCCAGGTAATTTCTTTCAATACCATTGTTAACCTTAGTAAATAGATTTAGCACTGTATATATTAAGACATTTTTATATTTTACCTTCATTCGTTTTGACAAAGCTACTGTGTTAGTGAATACGTCAACAAGTTTAAATTGAACATTAGTTCAAATATAAGAAGATTTAAACAAACTATATTGTTTTATTTCATCGTCAAGTATTTCATAGGAATATATTCTCTCTCTACTCTTCTTATCGACTTTAACACATTCCTTTTCACATCATCACTGTATATAAATTGATATTGATGATTCCACATCGTACAATAGGAACCCATTAAAATTTCCATAGTAATACTATGATCGAAATTCCTCCAACAAATTTAATTTGAGGCGGAAAATGTAATATTACCTACTTTGACCAAACGGTTGCCATTACGTCATTCCCTTTACCAACAATTTTATAAAATTGAAATTTACTGTCGTATTATATCCGTAAATCTTACTACTCATAATGAAATTTAATATTGAAGAGTTTTGCAGGAATTTTCTGAGGAGGAAAGTTTAATAGGAATGCAAATGATTAAGTGCACTTTCATAATAATATTCCAATCATACCTGAAGGTATTTGTCGCGTTACAGAGGAAATTGCTACTTTAGTTCTATTAAATATACGAAATCATATAAGAATCACAGAGAAAAATGTATATTCAGAAAAAATGGATGTATGAAGCCCTTTAGCATTTGTTATTCACACAGTTGTATATTGGGGTAGTCTCAGAATCAATGTTACACACTTCTGTGGTTAAATTTTAGTTTGACACTTCAATATGTCGATACCGTCATTCGATTATTTTCACAAAATATGAAATATTTCGATAAAATAGATGTTTGTAGTTGAATTTCCGATCTATATCCACAATTGTTTCAAAGTCAATAAAATAAGTATCCGGTCATTGGCTATCGTCATAGCCATGAATGAATCATTGACTGCAGCTCTGATTAACTCGATGAATGTTACCTCCCAAACCCCTTTTTCCATTTAGCTTTCCCTGAGCAGTTGATATTTATCAGGATTTGCCATGACGTAACGCAGATACCGCAATTTGCGTTCTTTATGCATTTAAGTTATATTTTTGACAGAGGAATTTCTAGATCGTATCGTATAGTTTTTCTTATTTATTTAAACGGTAAACGAGTGGGATAAATTCTAAACACACGGTATGGATATTTACTAATTTAGTTAAAAACTAAACTAATCACTAACACTTAATTTATATATACTCAACTAATCACTCAAATTGAATTTATATGCACACAAACTTAATTATTAATTTATATTAACACTTTACTGTTCGCCACTTCGGTGTGCTCTTGTTTATTTCTTGAGATCACTTTATCAACTAAACTAACTCTTCCTGGTTGGTCCCTTATATATTAATGCCTTTGTCACTAGATAATTCTAGATTGGGGATTACTCAAAAACAATTGGCTTTCTGGCATTTTCTAGATAAGGCTGGTCACAAAAACAATGTTTAGATAAGATAGTCACAATCGTAAACAATCCGTGCGCGTCCGCCATAATTTTAACTTTCCTACCTGGCTTAGACAGAGTCGGATTCAGGGACTACACCAGTGTGCTGTTTCTTTACTTTACCCCCTCCTTAAATGAAAGTTCCTCCTGAAATTTTTGTGTAGCCGAGACTGGATGTTTGAATCGGCAACTGTCCCAATTTCTACATTTTCCGATCTTATGGAAATAGCAGGGCACCGTCTTTATCGGATACTTATAACGGGGGTTGTAGCTGCAAATGAATATCTGGACACCGGTATCTTGGAAAATAATCGCTAACATGTTCCTGATGATCCGCCAATCCATCTGGTTACTCGCTATCCTAGGCATAGCCAGTTTCTTCACGCTGGATTCCAACACATGGTCTCGTAGGTTTGGAAGTGCTTCCCACAAATCGCGGTAGGTAGATCCGTCTTGAAATTCATTTTTAGTTACCACGTAAAAGACGTACCGCGAATTATGTTTCAGTTTCAGTGTCTTGCCAGGGGCTGGAATCTGGTTTTTCTAATTGCTCGAACTTCTTTCGAAAGACGGTTGCCAGCCCTCGTGCGTTCTTGATACGGGCGAAGATGTTGTATGCCAGTGAATAATCTTCCGGGAGAGTGAACAAATCTTGTTGTTGTTTCGGAAGTGACTCCATATCTAGCTTTCCCGGTACCTCCATACGCGCCCGTGAATTCATCGAAAGTAGGGTCAGACACATCTCGAATAAGGTTTATTCCTTACTCTAGCTCATGGTCTGCTTATAATGGCGCTAGTCGGTTTTGGTGAACTACTTTTGGTTTTCCATTGGGGATCTTGCTTATGCGATATATAACATCACTGATCCTTTTCTTGATTAAGTATGGACCTTCCCAGGATTTTTGTAATTTTGGAGTAAATCCTTTTCTCCTCGTCGGGTTGTGTAAGCATACTTTGTCTCCTTCTTCAAAACCGCCTTCTGTGGCCTGCGAGTCGTATCGACTTTTCATTCTGTCGCTGGCAACTTGAAGATTTGTTCGAACTAATTCATAGATATCGTCCACCCTTCTTCTCAATTGGATCACGTAGTCTTCTCCCGCTAGATCTTTTCCAGGCCGACATCCAAATTCCAGGTCACAAGGAAGCCTCATGTCACGTCCAAATAGGATTTTTGCCGGTGTTTTACCCGTGGACTCATTGACGGCAGATCGATAAGCTAATGCGAATAGGGAAAGATACTGGTCCCAATTTCTCTGATGGCTGGATACTACTTTGGACAGGTATTATCCAATAGTCCTGTTCATTGTCTCGACCATTCCATCTGACTGTGGATGTAATGCTGTTGTCCTGGTATTCTTCATTCCCAGCCTGTCGCAAATCTCCTGGAATAGATGGCTTTCAAAATGTCTTCCCTGGTGACTGTGGACTTCCAAGGGCACTCCATATCGTCTGATAAATTCCTTTACCAATATATCCGCGACAGTTGTGGCCTCTTGGTTCGGAATAGCGTGAATTTCCACCCACTTTGTGAAATAATCCATTACAACCATTATGTATTTGCCACCATTTTCGGTCGTCGGAAATGGTCCAGCGATATCTAGAGCAATCCTTTCGAAAGGGCTTCCAACATTATACTGATTCATAGGTACCTTTCTCTTGCGATGTGTTCCATCACTCGTAGCACAAGTCGTACATTTCTTACACCAGTCCTTCACATCATCGGAGCTGTTCATCCAATAAAACCTCTCACGGATTCTCTGTAGGGTTTTCATCACTCTCAGATGATCTCCCGATGGACTGTCGTGTAACTTATTTAGTACTTCAGCTACTCTTGTTCTCAGGATAACTAACTGCCTCCTCATCTCGGAGCCATCATCCTTTTCAAGGACTCTTTTCAACAGCCCTCCTTCCATGACAAGTGAGTACCACTAAGTCCAATACGCCTCGAGATTCGGTGAAAATGTTGACACTTCTTGCCAGGTAGCTCGCCGATTTTCTTCCTTCCACTGCCGAATCTTCTTTAGGCAAGGATCATTCTCCTGATCTTCTCCGATCCTGGTGGGTGACTATTCCTCGTTGACTACAGTTGTTCTTGAAACTGCAGCTTCCCTAGATTCGGCCTTGTTGCAGTGAGAGCAGTCTGTTGGGCACGGCCGCTTGAACAGGGAGTCGGCATTTCAGTGACTCACAACAGCTCGATGTTCGATGTTGAAATCGTACTCTTGAGGCCTGCATGATCAGTCCAGATTAAAAATTTCCTACCATAGAGATACTGGTAAAAGTGTTCCACGGACTTCACTACCGCCAAAATTTCTCTTCTTGTGACGCAGTAGTTTCGTTCGGATTTGGAAAGGACTTTAGGGACTATACCAGTGTGCTGTTTCGTAACAATGTAAGTATCCGGACGTTGGCTATGGTCATAGCCATGCATGTTCCATTGACTGCAGCTCTGAATAACTCGATGAATGTTACACCAAACCATTCACACAAATTATCCAACCAAGAGATTCGTCATCCTCCCAGGCCCCTTCTTCCATTAACCTTTCCCTGAATCGTTGATAATTATCAGGATTTGCCATGACGTGGCACAGATACCGCAATTTGCATTTAAGATATTTGATTGGCAGAGGAATTTCTAGATCGTATCATCAACTCAAGAAATTCTAAGGATTCGCCGGTAAGTTCGTTTAACTTGAACACTTTAATCTTTCATTCCATTGCTTCTGCTAATTTTCCAGTCCTCGACTCCATACAACCGCTTCGAGGAAATATAGCATTTTAAAATTCTCATGGCACAGGTTCATTTGTCGACAGCATAGAAGTGGTCGCATTTGTGTAAAAACTGCTCTAGCCTTCTCTATTCTATATTTAATCTCTCATGAATGGTCCCATGCTTCATTCATATGAGAATGGTAATCTTCTTGGTCTTAAACCCTTCAGACCCGATGCACATTAGGGTGTACATTGATTTAATATTTTTTTTTAATTTGCTTATTTTCCATTTTTTCGCGATTGAAACAGAGAGAGGGAGAACTTCAAAAAATATTCATAATTGAAGGGGATTTCATTTAAAAAGCTGGAAATGTTTGTTTTTTTTTGGTCGCCCTGATATAGAATTAGTTTCCTCTGCAGGGCTGGCTTGGGGGTGTATTGGGGGTTGTAGTGCGTGTTCATAGATTGAATTTGGTGAATTTGGGTGGTCGGCTGGAAACCGACAGAGTTGAAAAAGTTTCTAGGAAAAAATATACTACTATATACTACTATAGAGTGTGACATTTTAGATAAGGACATAAGAGATAAAATTAAAGTATTATTTCACAAAAAGTACCAAGGACAAAAACGTAAATTAAAGTCATTATTAACTAACAAACCAGTATCAAAAAACCCACAAACCAAATTCTCAGAACAGAAATGTTTTAATAGATTCGTCAATCTTTCAAATACAATTTTTTCAGATAAAGAAGTTCAATTATTACAAAAAGGTGTTAAATATAATATTCAACCCACATGTTCATTTGATAACTTCCACAAACTAGGTATAGAAACAAAAATTAACTTGCATCATTTTCCAAATAATTATAATCTAAAACATAAAGCTTCAGAATTGGATTGAGGATTGAGGGTGCTGGAGCGGGCTCTTCGCTTGAAAGTGGTCCGGATCTCTGTTGGCAACAGAAATGTTTGGAAGCAGCAAAACTTAGGAAGTAACTAGGATAGAGTGACGAAGAGTGTCTAGAATTGGATGGTCTTGGTAGAAGACGAACCATACTACGCTGCCGATATATATGATATGCTGTTGGGATGGCTAGGCGTCGGAAATTATAACAAAAGTGATTGATGTTATTTATTGAATTAGGGATTTCTCCGGTGATTGAAAGATGAATTATTACGAATTTGAATTTTATTAGAATTTTTGGAATTTTAGTGTGAAAAGTTTCTAGGAGATATTTTTTAAAAAGTGTATAGAATTGGGTGTTTGATAGTGAAAATGGATTTAAATATGTTTGTGTAGACGAACTTGCGGGGGTTTGGGATTTTATTAATGGTACGGCGTTGAACAATAACCATAATCAAAACCATTAAGCAAATCTTCCATATTTTGTAAAAGTTATCCATAACAATAAATTTTCGGCAAATTTTTTCTTGGTATTTGACACATTAACAAATAACGTTGATCCAAAATCTTGAAAATGGGTTATTTTCATTTCATAAAGCTCATTACTTCTACATGCACCAATTACTCCCAATATTAAGGCAACCTCAAATTACAGATTGTAATGAAATAACTATGTGAAAGATTTACTTATTATCTTACATTTGTTGCTAGGTATTTTTCATCAGATGATTTAGTTAAAAAGTTATTGCTTACTTCGTTAGAAACATGTTATAACGTTAAGAATTAACGTTAAGTATTCCACCTCTAGGTATTTCAAAATTGTTAAAATTTCCTAGCCCGTATTTCGAGTTGTCTATTAGTGTTATCGATAAATGTATATATTAATTATATTCTCATTAGTTACCGTTCGTTTTGAAGGTAGAATTCGAATTTTTAGTCTGATAACCATCGAACAGTTATCAACACCGACAGTTTTTGATTTCCGGTGTGACTGGAAAATGGTACCTCGTGGTTTTTGAAGTGTGCATCTTGCTAGAAATGAAATATTAATAGCCTAGGTCGCTAACCTGTTGGGGGATTTGTTACTCTAGCAAGAAATTATTACAAAGATTTTGAGTGGATTGAATTGTTTGTTTGGATTGCTCGAAAATTCTCTTGTAACCTCTTCATTGAAGGATTCGTGCCGCTTACCGCGTAGTTCCTGCTTCAAATACAAAAACCAGGTATGTCGTTTCTTTTTTTGCTTCTCTTATTTGTGTATATGTAGTGAGAGACAGCTAAATAGTTCATGTAGCTTAGTTTAACAAAATAATTGTTAGAGTAGGGTTGTCCTAATTTTTATTATTCTACCCTTAGGAAGAATATTGAGGCCTTAATCACCATATTTGTTGAAGATTTCGCCAGTCTTACGTGACTTACCTCATCACTGAAAGATAACCCAAGGAACCCCATGGCCAGGGTAAGACTTATACTATTTAATTGGTAATTGTCTATTTTAACTAAGATAACTTTAGAGTTTTGGTGATGGTACATAGTCCATCTCTATACCGTTCGCTCGTCGTAAATTCTTTCGATAACTTATTTCATATTGTTCGTTTTTTTTGCCGTAATTACTTTCGAAAACAAAACAACTATTCCGGTTTAAAAATTATGATTAATGAGTTTCAATTAGTGGCTTTTATATTAAATCGTTCTTATTAAAATTAATTGTAATTAAGCATTTGAAAAATTTATTGAGTTTGGTCTTAAAAATTTATTCATTTCGATGTGTATGAGAAATATAAAGGGATATAAGAAATAAACATTAACTGTTGAGTACTAGAACCCGTTTAATAGGTTAGAGGTTATCTTAATGTAATCAACAAATTGTAAATAGATAATAGATGATTTATTCGATAGTTTGCTTGCATAAAAGCAGATCGAAGGCATAATGGGATTGGTAATCATTGCTTATTTTTTTTTTAGGGTTCTAATTCTAAGGAGTCACGCAAGTTTGTTTAGGCTAGTGATAATCCTTGATATAACTACTTGCTGGATTTAATATTTTTAATAAACGCAGCGACTTATACTTTACTTATACTTTAGATAGGTGTACTATGGAGCCTGGACACGAACTTGTGTTTGTAGACTTAAGCGTCCCAGTGCAACGTTTCGCTTTTGAATTTAGTAACACCTCATTTTACTTTTAGTTTGCTTATCACTTGTTTTACGTAAGATTCATTTTTTTGTTGATGAGACATAGTAATTAAGTTAGTAGTAATTCTACCGTTGTCGTTAAGCCTACTTTTCTTACTTGTGCGGATATTTTATGTAGTGTGGTAAATGTATTATTTGTAAACTGCGTCTAAGGTTTGGGTTGAGATCAATAGATAATTGGATTGTTCGCGCATGCGCCTGAGCTCAAGCGGTGTGTCTTTTTTTATTGGATTAATCTACCTACAGCGACTAAACTACGCTTTCCTCACCTTAGCGGTCAGTAAATTAATGAAATCTAGGTAGTGTCTACCATCCACAGAACTGTAGGTGTATTTATCTACATATTGGCAAGTGCCACGGTAGGAACATATGATAATTAAATTTCAGTCTAGAATATTATTCTCGTTTGCCATTTTATATTGATAATACTGTCATTATTAAATAGTTGAATTCGACCTATGAGTAGTTTACTTTTGTATGTACAATAAGACTTCTATAGTATCGTAATAAACCTTTTGGTAAGTTTGGGGTTTATATGGAGAACTTGGGGATGCTTGGGACAATTTATCTGGCGCCCATTTGAGATCTTTTATATTTGTGGACCGCACGACCGCGAGCATCTCAGACTGTCATCGTATTGTTATTTAGTCGATGTACGTCTACATAGGTTTGTAAATACTACGTTACAATGTTCGCTTGTTTAGGCAGAAACCCTGCTGATTTTTGTTTTAAAAATGCTCGTATTTTTTATAATTTTCTAAATTTAAACCGTGATTTTAGGTCATCGTACTTCTAAGCATTGAACAATTAGTCCATAGCGTTGAAAATTTACATTTTGCGGATAATTCAGTAAAGTATACTAACAAAGTCGATTCTGAAAATTAAGTGGGTTTCTTTACATTTTGCCAGTTCATTGAAGATTCATAGACCATATCATATGTTTTCTTGACTTTTCTAGAAATACGTTTAATGACTAACTTTAGCCGCTTCTCTAATTTCTGGCTGTGCTAAAGAAAAGTAATCTTCATTTTCTATATCCATTTCTAGTTGGGTTTTTAACACAATTTAACACAAAATATCAAAACACTTAGAAATCTACGCGCACAAAATATAATGTTGACAGATTTAAGTCAAATTTATTTTATTTCAGAAGTTACTTCGATTCATAAATTGTTTCGAATTACAAAACAGATATACGACACGCAAACTCCAAGTCGCTGATGGCTCAGTGTAGATGCTCCGTGCCTTCCGACCGCGGGCCCCGGGTTCGAATCTGGTCTAGGTGAATGCACTTTTATAATATGCATTGTAGCCTACAAATTCCTTCCTGATTATTTTTTGGCTTCCATCATAGAACCTTATTCCAATAGAAAGCTGCTGTATTCCATCGATATCTGCTGTTTCATCAGCCATTACAGCATAAGCTTTTTCCCGTTTACAGTCTTCCATTATTTTTTCTTTGACAACTTCACCGTATAATTGTATGATCTCCTTTTGAATTAATGGTGAGGTGTAGACTGCGTTTTTTTTGACATTTATCCAAGTGGCTCTTTAGCTCAACAAGCATAATATGACCGACATTTCATTAAGAATATTATGTTTACCGATGAAGCGACTTTTACCAGACGAGGGGTATTTGATTGGCGAAACAGCCATTATTGAGAAGAAGAAACCCGCATGTTCTGAAAGAAAGACATTTGCAGCATGAGTTTAAATTGAATATTTGGTTGGGTATTATAGGCGACCGAGTTCGGTCCTGGCGACTAGTAAAATAAGAAGTGTTAAGGTGCGCTCTCGAATTAATTCAAAATTTTGCAGGAATATTAAAAGCAAACATTTTGTGAATAAAGCAAAGTGTAAAGTTAATGTGCATCAATCACAGAGATGAATTTACGAAACATTTACTAAACCGTAAGTACAAAATATTAAAATATAATATATCTGAAACCTGTTTAACAATCTAGAACGGTTGAAAAAAATAAAGCAACTCATTAATAAACAATTGACAATAGAACTCGATAATCTATAAGAAGGTAGAAGCGAAAGTCGGACTATCGAATAACCAGATATCACAAAGAAGGCAGGGCCGGAGCGAGGATGATTTGGAGGTGTGTAGTATTAGGAAAGGTCAGCCCGGGAACGTGTCAGTTGCTGAACTGAGTAAGCGCTGATAATAGCGTTATCGGGACGCTGATCCTATTACAACACACACTAAAAAAAAGGAACCCCTTTAGAAATGAATCATGGAGAGCGATTCTACAGACGAGGGATATGAAAGCAGAAGAGATACAGGACAATAAGATCAAGAACCGTTCGGGAAAAATAGGAATACAATGAGATCACCACCACCAATAAAGAACAAGAAACAAGAATGAAGATATTGAGAAAGAAAAAAGAAGTATCAAAACTATCAAGAATGGATAGAAGAATAAAGAAGGAAAAACAACGTTGTAATTACTGGCCTAAAAATAGATATGACGGATTCAAAGGAGTTAACAAAAGCAGTAACTACTTTCATAGAAAAGCAACTGGAAATTCAAATACAAGTTAAGACAGCACGTAAGTTAGGTAATAAAGCTTGTTTGATAGAACTAGATAATGCAGAAGATAAAGAGAAGATTATGCAGAATAAACAAAAAATATAAAAGAGGATAGAATTTATATAAATCATGACTTAAGCAAGAAAAAAAGACAGACAAAAAGCAATATGAGACAGAGCACGAAGTGGAAGAAATAATGGAAAAACAGTGAAGATTGATTTTAGTAAAATAATTATTGATGGGGAAGAATGAAAATGGGACAAATTAACGGAAAAATTGGTAAACTCAAAAAACGAATAAAATTCTAAGGGATGGAAAATACGCATACTAGCCACGCAACGAAAATGGCGATGCAAATGAAAGAGAAAAAGTCAAGGAAAAGAGGTACAATATATATAATGGAGCAAAAAGGAAATAAAGAAACGGTTAAGATCAGCACATGGAATATAAGGACAATGTTGACATTGGGAAAATACGAGCTTAAAATATTAGCACTGCAGGAAATAAGATGGAAGGGTGATGGAAGAATAGATAAGGAAGGATACACAGTTTATTACGTATGGGAAAAGAAACAGGGGAAAAATGGCACATCATTTATGGTGAATAAAAAGTTAAGAAACAAAGTAATGACCTTCCTAGCAGTAAATCAAAGAATTTCAATAATTAGGATTGAAAATAAGCAAGCAAATCTAACAATAATAAATGTTTACGCACCAACAGAGGACATAAATAGTGAAGACAAAGAAGAATTATATGAAAAGCTGCAAGAAGTTTGCGAGAATATACTTAGAAATGACATGAAACTAGTCATAGGAGACTTCAATGCACAAATCGTAAAGGAAGAATATAACGAAAATGTTGCAGGCAAAGAATCCATACACGACAGGACAAACTACAATGGCTCAAGACTCTGCAATTTTGGGATAAGTACCGACACTATCATAATAAGTACCAAATTGAGACATAAAAAGGAGCATAAGATGACATGGACAAAACCAGGCTCCAATGAAGGGAATCAGATAGACCACGCACTCATATCAAGAAAATGGCTGAAAACAGTAGACGATACTCGTTCATTCAGAGGAGCTAATGTGGATTCGAATCATTTCTTAGTTGTGGTGAAAATTAAAATGGAGATACTAAGGAACGTTTAAAAGGAAACACGCAAAAAAACAATGGAACATAGATAATTTAAAAGAAGAACATACGGAAGAAAGATACAGACAAGTATTAAAAGGAAGACTAACACAAGATCCAGACGGAAATATAGAAAAAAAATGGAAGAACATAGAAAACAGTATTACGAAAACGGCCGTGGAAATACAAAAAAGCAATAAAGATGTGAAGAATGGTACGATGAAGAATGTGGAAACAAAAAGGAACAAAAGATCAAGCACGAAAACAATGGCTAGATATAGGAGGGGAGACAGAACTGAAAGAATACAATAAAAAGAAGAAAGAAGCGGACAAATGCTGTCGGAATAAAAAAGCAGAGTGGATAAAGGAGTTTATGATGGAAATAGAAAGTGACAACCGAAAAACTATATGATTACATAAGAAAACAAAGTAGAAGAAGCAGAGTAACGACCAGAATCAGCAGAAGAGAATGGGAAGCATATTACAAGGACGATCTAAAGTAGGATGAGTTTACAAAAGCGAATTTTGAAGTAACAGCAGAAGAGGAATACCTCCCAACATATGCAAAATATGTAGAAATAATAACAAATCTCATACACAAGAAGGCAGCAGGACCAGATGGAATAGTTAACGAACTGATAAAGAAAGGAGGAGAAGAACTAAAAAGAAAGATATATGAATTACACATAAACATATGGAAGAAAGAACAAATGCCAGCAGAATGGCGTTTAGGTCTAACAATGCCAATCTTCAAAAAATGAGACCAAACAAAATACTATAACTACCAAGGAATAACCCTGCTTAACACAGTATACAAAGTCATGACATCACTTTTCAAAAAGGAAATAAACAAATACGCAGAACAGAAACTAGGGGAATACCAATATGGCTTCAGAAGTGGTAAATCAACTATAGATGCAGTGCATGTAATGACGCAGCCGATAGAAAACAGCTATGAATATGGAATCGATTTACATATATTGTTTGTAGATTTTAAGCAATCATTTGATAGTATTAGCAGGCGTGAACTGATAGCAGACATGAGGGAAATGAGTATTGCAAAAAGGTAATTCGACTGACAAAAATGTCAATAAACCACTCGAAAACCAGAGTAATAACTAGTGAGGGCTATAGTGCGGAAATCGATATGGTAGATGGTGTGAGGCAGGGGAATACATTATCAACGGTATTATTCAATATAGCATTAGATGGAGCGATTAAGTCGATAGAAACAGGCACAACAATAGCCCAGAATATGACACAAATAATAGGGTATGCAGACGATCTGGTACTTATAGCAAGGAATAGGAGCAATTTGGATGAAATGCTAGGTGACCTGATTGAAGATGCAAAGAGCAGAGGTCTGGAGATAAACCCAGAAAAAACTAAATATATGTTAGTCAGCAGGGAAACAACAGAGAGTATAAAAGAAATCACAGTACAGAACCACAAGTTGGAAAAAGTAGCAAACTTCAAATACTTAGGCGTTACGATAAACGAGAAGAACGACAGAAGTATGGAGGTGGCAGAAAGGGTAAAATCAGGAAACAAAGCATACTTGGAATACAGCAAATTTCTTAAAGATAAATATCTAACCAAAAACACCAAATTGAAACTGTATAAAGCCGCTATCAGACCAACAATGACATATGCCGCAGACACAATCTCCTTGACAACTAAAAACGAAGAAACTTTAAGGAGTGTCGAAAGGAAAATATTGATGAAAATTTTTGAACCAGTCAGAACAGAAGAGGGCGATTTCAGAACTATGATGAACCATGAAATTAGACAAAAAATGGAAGGACAGGATGTTGTAAAGTTCATAAAAGCCCAACGATTAAAATGGTACGGACATGTGCTCAGAAGGGAGCCGACAACAATAATAAGAAGAATACGTTATTGGATACCACAAGTGGCAAGGCCAAAAGGGAGACCGAAGACAAGATGGGAAGATCAAGTTGAGGAAGATATGAAAAAATTGGATATAAGAGATTGGAAAACATATATAAAGGACCGGAAAAAATGGAACAAGATAACAGAAAAAGCAAAAAGACACGACAATCTATAGGAAAACAAACAAGAAAAACGGGGGTTTATTTAAATGGAGATTTATTTTTTTTGAAAAATACTTTTAGTGGTATCTTGGATAATCTGTGACTAGCTGTAAGAAATAAAATGTGGTTTATGCAGGATAGATCTCCACCTCATTTCCCTTTAGTTGTTAGAAATCATCTAAATGACATATTTCCTCAACGATGGATTGGCAGAGGAAGTGATTTTGGATGGGCACCAAGAAGTCCTGAGTTTAACCCGCTTGATTTTTATATTTGGGGACACCTTAAGTCCTTAGTTTATGCCAATGAAATTGACTCGAGAAACGAGCTCTGGAGGAAAATACAAAAAGCGGCTAACTTCATAAGGGAACAGACTAATATGTTCTTTGAAGTTCGAAAGTCCTTTATTAAAAGAATTAGAAAAGGCATAGAAGTTGGAGGAGGCCACGTAGAACATTTAACTTGAGTTAGCTCTTTTTATGTTACATTGTTTTTAATTATGCTATATCGTCGAAATAGGAGCCTTAAGATACAAGTTTTTTTATTGCCCGTTACTTGATATCCCCTTCCGATAATCTGAACAGTTCAATTGCGTTTTTCTCGAAAACGACAGAGAGTATCGTGTTTGAACAAGATTACCAATATTACGTAAAAATGATGTTTATGTCATATTTTTTCTAATAAAAATCACTAGAAAGTTTCGTCAAAAAAAGTAACAAGTCAATTTCATCATCAGAAATCCTTCACGAGGCTCCCCCTGTAACAAAATATCAAGTAATACATAAAATAAAATTGCCTATATAAAATTATGCCTCTGAGCCGATTTTGATACAAATCGATAAATGTACAGTGAAATTATTAGCAATAAACGAAAAAAAATCAACTTTAGCGCCCTTTATGTTTTTCCACAGCAATATTTCATCGAAGTATATTTGTGCCTATCGCCATATTTTGGTCCAAACAATCTACCCTTAGTCTATGTATTTCCAAACTATTGACCGGTAATGTCAGTACGAAATATTTCAAATTCGATTTTCCTTCTAAAAATCTGTTAAAATCTACAAAGTCATTTGAGTTTATCTTAGATCGCGTGCAAGATTTATACACAATGTCAAGGAAATTATTCGATTTTAACATCAAAACTCAGATGGTAATTAAATTATAATCGAAATATATGGAAAACACCAAACAGTAATCGAATGTAATTATCATGGTGTTATTACCAACATGAAATGTCCCCTTAGAGAATGCGTAGGTGTGTGAAATAGAAGAGGGAAAGAAGTCTCTACGTTCCTAAAATTGGCATGTAAATACATTAGGAACACTTAATGTAAAATTAGAAGCACGGCTCACAGAGGAAATTGTGAAATTTGAATTCAACGTTGGAAAGTGATTTCCGTTCGGTCACGTGACATCTGCATTTATGAACGAATATTACTTCCACCGAATCGTTTTTTAGGGTCATGATTAATGGTATATCCCAGAATTATAGGGGTCCTAGACATCGTAGTTTGTACATTTCGCGAATAGTGATATTCCCAAATTGAGTGTAATGACTACTGACCAACAATTTAAGTCGTTAAAATAACTGGCAAAATTATTAATTAAAAGAAGGAAAATACATACGCAATTTGAATCATCTATTTCTCCAAAGAACCAGGCAGTCGTGTTATGGAGAAATAGGTTTCGGTAAAATTTCATGGATTGTTAGTATATTGTAGTTGACGACTTTCTGAACAATAGTGTCCATGAGCCCAACTCAATCCTATCACTAGTGTCAGAGATACAGGATGTTGAAGTTGGAAAATAGCTACTTTTTAAAAGCATGTATTTCTTCAATATATCAAGAAGTTTTTCCTTTGATAGTATTCCAATGACACTAAATATGAGTCTCTCATGAGAGAAAGCTTCATTTTCTACAGGGATAATAAAAAATTAAAAAAACGGAACGTTGACTTGAAATATAATTCAACTTTCTAGAATTTCAATATCTGGTTGGAATTGCTTCTGGTTGTTTTATAGTATTGAGATATGCAAACGTTTTCACAGGGCGAGTCAGAATGTTGATAGGCCCTATATCCTACATTTAATAAAATTTTATATATTTTTATTGCATGTTAGTAGGTGACATTGAGTCATTTTGAAATATATATATATATATATATTTATATATATATATATATATATATATATATATATATTAATGTGGAAAAATAATGCTACACACTGTATATATCTAACACGAGTCAATTACAACTTAAGATATTAACGAGTATAAGATTATTGAAAGGAAAACTATTCGAGAAGCAAATTTGAACTAAATCAAACTAAAGAAATTCATTTAAACTTTATAATGTACCTTGTACATATATACATGACACCGATATAATAAGAATTCAAACTATTTAAGAGAAAAAATTAAAAAAAACATCACCTATTATGAAATGAATGAGTCCACTCTTCAAATGAAATATTTAAATGTTTATGAATTATCTTAAATTCTCTTTAGATACCATCAAACTATTTAGAAGCCCTAGAAATGTTTCTTGTAATATATCCAAAGTTGAAATTCCGAATAAAAACATTAGGGTTATAAAATCTTTGACATCTGTTGAAGTATGTTTGAAGTATGTGTCAGCTGGGTAGAGCAAAGTCAATGAAAGCTGAAAATTTTTAAGAATTAATAAAATGTGAAAGATAAATATATATGAATTGTTTGTTTAGAATTGTGAGAAATTATGTTTTATAATTAAAAAGGTAATATCTCTAATAATATGATGAAATCTATTGAATGAACTACTATGAGATATTTTGATTGGTTATAAACATTTATATGATTTCAATAAACAGAGGGCTAATATAAAAATGAGGTTTTTTGTTTAGAAAAAAGTTGTTGATTAGAGAAAAAAGAAAGTGTTGATGGGTAGTATTGAAAAATCAAAAAGAGAAGTACATTGTTCTATAGAAATAATATAAGAATTGTTAAAATTGAAGTAAGATAATATAAAAGTAGTGATACTAACCTCCAAAAAGCATCCCTGAAGAGAGGTAATATCCTATGCAGAGAATATCGGCTTTCACTATCCTAAAAAGTCGATATATCCCGTATCGTGAAAACAATAATTTCCACGATCTTTGAAGAGAATCTATGCCTGGAAATCCTTCGAGATTAAATTGATTCGAATGGATCCTTGATTCAATCCCGACATTTTCGAAGCAACCTAGAAAGAAGAGAGAGTAGAATAAATTGACAAATCTATTAATAATCAGCGGATGATAAAAGGTATTTAAAAACTGTTTCATTTTAAATATAACTTAAATAAATAAATTTAATAATTAAAAGAGATATAAAGGTAAGTGCACTGTGTGGCATTAGTGAACCTTAATAATTTTTTTAAATATACCCGGCAAATTGAAAAAAACCTTATTTAAATCAAAGATATAACATATAATTAAATTCATATAAAGTAAACTACAATAAAATGTCGAACCAACGTGGGGCAAATTAAAATTCATTCACATAAACTAAAATATACTAAAATAACGAAAAAGGATTGAAATAATCATTTTTAACAATATTCAAAAAATAAATAAATAAGATGGACAGGAAAATTACATTAAGGGACGGAAAACAGGTAGGAGTTGAAAGTAGATCTGACGAAGAAAGGGAAGAAAGGAGTAATGGAAGAGGAGATTTTCAGGTGCAATACTTGGAGCAGGGAGGACAGCAATCAGAAGAAGTTTTGATGGGAGATGCAGCAGAAGAACAGGAGGATAGAAGACAGGAAGAGCGGGGAAGAACAAGTACAAATGATCCATTAATGGAAATGATGCAACAATTAGCTGCAAATATGAATAGTATGCAGGGAAATTTGAACAGGATGGAAAGAAATATAAATGGAAAAATGGATAAACAAAATGAGAATATGAATAATATAAGTGAAGATATGAATAAAAATAAGGAAGAAATAAAAGAAGAAATGGATATTAAAATGGACCAAAATAAGGAAGAAATAAAACAAGAAATGAATATAAAGATGGACCAGAATAAGGAAGAAATAAAACAAGAAATGAATATTAAGATGGAACAGAATAAGTGAGAAATAAAACAAACTAAGGAACTAATAATAAAATTAATGGGAGAAAAATTGGGACATGTTGAGAAGAAATTGGAGGAATCACATACATGGAAAATAAAATAGAATCGACCAAACAAGAAATAAGAGGATAGGTGATTGGAAGGATCACGGAAATAGAAAATCAACAGATCAATAGAATTAAGGAAATATAGGAGAAAGAAAAGGATTTCTCAGAACATATACATCGTACGATTGAGAAAGTATGTTACGGTTTTTCTCGTTAGTATACATCAGTCGCATAAAAAGACAACAATCATGCAGTTTTGGTCATAATAAAAAAACATTCCAGACTAGCTTCGTATGTCAACAATTTCTAATTATACCATTAATTCAGTTATTCAATAGCCTGGCCGTCAATTTGTTTAGCACCAACTGGGGTAATAGTTTGAAGTAAATAATTATACTCAGTAGAATAGTTACAGTAATCTGAATATACAATTAAAAAGAGTGAACTTGTTATATTATGTACCATTGAAATGTAAACAAAAACATTTCACTATTCGAATCAAACAGCTGACTTGACATATGTCATAGCCTCGTTCATTCTTCTTTTACAAACGTTAAGAGATCTGTGATTCGTACGGAAGGTTGCCTACCGGTGTACTGTGGATGTACGTCAGGGTATATTGGGTGATGTTTTATTTTGTAAATATAGTCGTGAGATGTGGTATATTAGTGAATATGGGGTTTATTGTTGATTGGCCAATTATTGTTTTATACGGGGGGTTTTATTATGCGATGTGCAAGTAGAGTAATTCACTCCGAGATCATGGAAGGTATGTGGTCCAAACAGCTCGAATGAGAGTGTCTCGAACGAAAAGGTGGGTTGTCAATGAAACCTGTCGTGTTTCTTTTCCTTTCTGATCAGCGTGGTGTCGTGATTAAGGTGTTTATTGGGAGCCCCAAAAATTCGAATGAAGATTCCACATTCATCCTGCAGAGGAACATGAATTTGAGGGGGTAGTTTGGTTTGGGTGGAGTAGTGTGGGTTAGAGAAGTTTGTGGAGATAGTATTTCGTCCAGACCTCATCTGTGAGATGCAGATGGATTATGCAAACCCAGTCACCTACATCGCCATGTGGTTAACTTCATGTAACGGCTTTTAACTACTTATTTGCAGCATACAGGAGAACCCTGTCTCAGCCAAACAGGTGAGATTTATTTTATTTAACATTTCCTGTAACTAGTAATTGTTCCTCATAGTGTTGCGAATAAGATGACACCACCTAATTATATGTTTAGGATAGAGCTTGTGTATAGTATGTTGGGGGTAAAGTACTTTTTAGTAAGGGGTGGTTATCTCGGGTTTTGTTAGTTTTAGACTTTATAGGGGGATAGATGGTTTAATTGAAGTCTACTTTGGGATTTTTTTTAAAGTGGGCTGTCCCACTCTTGTAGTAACTGGTTATTGGTAGGATAATAATAAGATTCACACTGGGATAAATGTGATGAACTCCCAGGGTGCTTTAATGTCAATTGAGTATAGTGACAAAACTAACTAGTGTTTTTTTTAGGGTTTGGTTTTTATTCATAGATTCTGGGGTATTGTCGGATCTTTGGTTATTCGGATTTCCGTATTGGATTAGTTCCGGAGTCACTTGGTGTTGGTTCGTAGTACCACGGCGTTCCTGCGATGCTTGCAGCCTCACCTTAGTGGTTGCTACCCTAGGAACAACTTGTGGATCGTCAGGATTTATCACCAGCGGCTGAAGACGCGCAAGTTTTAAATATTTAAATTTTTTTATAATTTTTTATAGTGTATATATAACATTGTATGTATATATAATTCATCATTTGTGAACATACAAGTGGCTTGTAATTTTTCTTGGTCATTTATTACTCTAGGCAGAGTAGGTAAGTTGCGTCTGAGCTCACACGGAACGTTTATGGTAATTTATATTGTTTTTGCTTTTGGTAAGTTTACAATTTGATATGCGTAGATAAGCCACAGTATGGGTAACCCTTCAGGTTCTCACCGTTTTCACATTGTATGATTGTAATTTTTTTTACAAGTTTCAGAACCAACTTAATTCAGAACTGGTCTCTGTTTCAAATCCTTCTGAGCATTGTTTTATCAATTTTGGGGTAGGGGTATATAGGATTTTAAATAATTGTATCATTGTATATATTGAACTATGAGGGACTTTGTAAACGTCCACAGTTCGTAAGGGATTTCATATTGATCTGCTTATTTTTTTTATAGTAAGGGTTGATGGACCTTAAGTGTCCACTGTGGGAATAACTACTCCCCAAAATTTTCTAACTAATTACATAACTGTATTCAAACCAAACCACCACCTCAATAAATCATTTCTCTTGTGAGTTGAGTTACGAGTTTGATTTCAGGTAATCCTTTCCTAATTGGGGGTAAACTACGGTTAGGGAATTAAACTGAGGTATTTACTCGGGTACGGTTTACCTGGCGCCTTGGGTTATATAGCTTTTATTTTGATTCTTCGTTACCAGCGTACGAACCTCCCTTCTTCGACTGAAGTCTAGCGGGTAAAATACCTTATGGCTTAGATAGGCCATCTGATCTGCTGGTAATTTGGTAAACTAGTATTAATTTGATTTTGGGGCCACAAGTTCGATCTATCTTCAATGGGTCGCTAACGTAAGTGGGATAAGTGCATAGGTGCAGGGGGTTTGATTTTACGTTACAAGTATCTGCCTTATGCCCAATGTGGGATGCCCAAAAACTTCAAAAAGGCGAATCTTAGCTTCTGTGGCTCAATCTCAGATCCTCTATGCCGCCTCAGTGTGGTGCGCGGTTACGTATAATAAACGACATAAAAGAAAACTAGTTGGCGTACAGAGCTGATGCATTGGGAGTGATAGCTGGTATCCCTCCCATTGACCTCTTGATTAAAGAAAGAAAGGCGAGGGAGTGGACCGAAATGTTGCACGTACATCCTTAAATACATGTTGGCAAGGGCGCTGGAAAACTAGTACGAAGGGACGATGGACTTATAAAATAATTCCAGATATCGAAGAGTGGATCAATGGAATCTGTAGAGAAATTGATTTTAATTCTGTTGATTAAAATATCCTATTATGGTTAAAAAATATATGAAATTAAATAGAAAGACCTCGGATATGTAGACAGTTGTAAAAAAATCTAGTTAGATAATTACTCGTAATTGTGTCCATCACAACGCGATGAGAGAATAGTTTGTTGATTTGGAAGCGATTAGTAGTATGTGGTGTGATATTGTTGAGGGAGGACATATGCGAAGAAAAATTTAAAAATTCAAGAAAATATGAGTCTAGTTCTGATATAATTAAAAGAAAAGTATAAAAAGAAGTTAAATAATTTGAGAATATTTGAAAGGTAAATAAAGGAACAGAGGACAAGTAATTAAAATAGATAAATAAAATAGAGATTAAAGATACCAGAAAGTATCATTTAAAAAGATATTTAAAAGAAAGAAACCATATTGTGAAAGGAGAGAAGATAAATAATTGTATAAAGTATATTAGGAACGAGAAATTCAAGATTTACCTGGAGGAGTGGTGTCTAGTTGAAGTCCAGCGGAAGGAAAGGCAGTAGACACAAGAACACAAACGTGGCGTTATAGCAGATTGGAGATTGTTGGTGCCAAGAAGAAACTATTGTTCTGTGAAGGTTAGTGCGTCATTTTATTGGTTAACCAATTTAAAATTTTATGATTTGGCCATTCAAAACAGTTTGAATTTGCGTAAAGGTTCCAATGTATTGGGTTTATCAGATTATATTTATTTGTTCTACTATTTCGATTTTAAATTTGTTTGCATTGATACATGTATTTCTTTTCCAATTTCCATCGCAATTTTATTAATATATAATTACAGTGTTTGTCATTTTCATTTCAATACCCTATATTAAAAACAGGAAATAGTTATTCCATCAATTTCGAGTGTCAATTATAAAAACAGGAATAGGATTGATAACATAGGCGTCTCAACATTAATTTAAACAAGGTATATTTTTTATTTTAAATAATAGACAAAAACAAATAATTCTTTATTAATGTATATAAAATAAAATAATAAATTACATAGAAAAAGTTTTATGCCAGAACTCAAAGAGATTAAGGAGTACTCATGCTCGACTTGATATATTTACCCTGAGCTATAAATAAACAGAAATAATTATAAATTATCGCCGTAACAAATAATTTGAGCTAGCCGAACCAACATTCATTGAATAATTAATTATAAATTATTATAAATTGCCACAGCAACAATAAATATATTATAGTATATATAAAAACACTAATCTTTGCTGACCAGTTAGGAATAAAACTCAGAAATATTGGGGAAGGCAGCAACGGGGAAAAAGAGAATTCTTTATTGGTTTTTATCCAAGCTTTCGATAAGGTTCGTTTCCATCATCAGGGATGATCCAATGTGAAATTGTTTTCCTTCATGTAGAACATAAGATTGAAGAACTCATCACATGGCATCAGTCAGGGAAAATTGACATTCAAAGTTAGCAGTAATAATAACCACATTGAGGCTGTTATAAGATAATATAATAATAAAAATAGTAAAAAACCAAATTTGTACGTGAAATCAATTTGAACAACCACAAACGAAACCGAAGTTACAAGGTTAGTGTTAGTTACTTCTCACTCTAAACAGAAATTAGGCTAGAAAATCTTTTTATGTGTTCACGGGAATCTTGTGGTCCGTTTAAATTATTTTACAGTAACATTTTCACGGTATATGTGCTATGTTTTTTGAAGGATAATATTATAAGACAAACTAAGCTGCTGACAAACAACAATTTTTCGGACACCATATTATTGTCTCAATAAAAAAGTTGTTACGGTTTGGAGTGAGTTATGAAAAGTATTCGCTATAAATGACCAAAGGCTTACTTTGAAAATGGAAAAATATATAACTTTTAATTCGTCTATAATGATTCACAGTTTGTAAAACAAAATCATAAATATTACAATGTGATTATTTCAAACCAAAAAATAACCTTTATTGTTCACAATCTAATGTTGTTCTTTTTCATTGAATTATTTGTTGATCTGTGATTATTAAGTGAAACAGCACTCAACGTTTTGGCTCACTAATTACTTTTTCATAGGTTAATTAGCCTTACCTGGTTTAATAACATGAACATTCAATATCTGCTTTAGAAACCTTGACTTGTACCTTGTTATTTTTTTTATAATTTTTCTTTTTAAAATGACTGCTTTTTGAACCACATGGGTTACAATTTTTCGAAGCAATTTCGGATTTAGAATGGCCTGAAAACAAAAAGGAAAATAGTAAATTGAACTTATGAGTAATTTTATCTTTAAAAGAATTGGGGAGAAGCCCTAAGGGGGATCGTCAATTGTTTAATTTATTTCACATAAAAGCCACACACCACCTTTGGTAAGTTAATCAAGTTGCTTGTTATTCTTTTAATATAAGACATCTAGTTATAAATTCTATAATCCTTTTAGGCTTTTTTTGTTTTATTCATCTTACAACTAACTAACCTATATGTGCTGCTGTATGGAATACCCAGAGTAGCGACACTTTTCAATAAATAACTGAAATTATGGTGATTATAAAGGTAACTTGGACTTTTAGTATATTGTAATCCAAGTATATATGGAGTATACCGATTAGAGGTGCTTTTTCAAGAATTTTGGAGGATGACAGATTCTCAATAAGTACTTGTAGCTATTCAGTTATTAATAAACTTATAGAATATTAGTTTTTTTAAATGAAACTCAAGGTCTCTAGTTAATTCCACAATATAATACAAGTTATTGAAAATTCTAAAAAATTGACGATTGTTTCGATAAATCAATATCATCGTCAGAATGACAGAAGTTACATTTCATTTTATGCCTACCTGATGTTTAGTAGTTATATTTTTGGCTAGACCAAGAAGTAACCTAACTTGTGATTGGCTTAATATATGTTTATAGAAAAAGAAGAAGATGTGATATTACAAATATTGAAGCTTAGATATTATTAGCCCTATGGTGATATCCTGGATATCATTTTTCCAATTAACATCAGTATAACTGTGCAATGATATAGAAAACCAGGAAAACTATATCTGCTGATCTTTACAATTATCACTTAAGAAGACAGTTTATTAGTGGAGAATTCCCTAGATTTAACTGTTCATTGACAACTTCATATTGTGGGTTTCTTAAATGTCTTCTAATTTCCAGTTCTCCAAGGAAATCCAGTTCTTGTTTCTTTTCACAAATATGCAGCACTTCTAGTTCTGTGTTAGGTGTCAATGAACGATTGGTGTCAAGTAGATGTTTTGCGTAGTGGGATTTATCTGGTTGTTTTAATCTGTAAGCTCGTAAGTGCTCACTGTATCGTATTTCAAAATTCCTAAGGGTCTGACCCAAATAGACAGCATTACATTCTGGACATTTGAGTTTATATATACCTGACTTCTTTAATAGTGGTATTTTTGTTTTTACATTTAACAATTTTGTACTAACGTTACTTTCTGTTTTAAAAGAAATTGTTGCATTCGTTGCTGAAGATATTATCTTTGAAATATTATTAGAAATATTTCCTGCATATGTGATGGTTTTATAAGTTTTAATTTCATCAGCTTGTTTAGGATATATTAGTTGTAATGTCACTTTTTTCTCTTTTTTACTAATTAGTTTATTTATCATATCTAATGGATAACCGTTAGATGTTGCTATTTGTCTAATTGTATTAATCTCTCTATCAAAATTACATTTGTTCATAGGAACTGAAAAAGCTCTATGTATCATTGAATTATATGCTGCTAGTCTGTGTGAGACAGGGTGGTTAGAATTGAGTGGAATTGTCACATTAGTCTGTGTTGGTTTTCGGTAAATTGAATAATCAAGTACATTATTAACTCTTTGAATTTTTAAATCAAGAAAATTGATTGAGCTATTTTCTTCAATTTCTAATGTAAATTTAATTTTCGGGTGTAAATTATTGATGTGGTTGAAAAACACATCTAATTGTCGCTCACTACCCATAAAACAAGCTAATATGTCATCCACATATCTACACCAAAATAAAATATTTTTCGAAATATTACTTTCAAAGATCTTTCTTTCTAAATTGTCCATAAAAATGTTTGCTAAAATAGGTGATATAGGGCTTCCCATTGGTAAACCTTCATTTTGAATATATATCTTATTGTCAAAAGTGAAATAATTCTGATTAATGCATACATCAAATAAATTAAGTATATCTGATATTATTCCTGGATTAATATTTTTATCTTCTAGTAATTTTCTTACAAGTATTAGACATTCTTTAGGAGGAATTTTAGTAAACATATTAGTTACATCGAACGATATGAGTTTATAGTTATCTTGCAAGTGGATTGATTTCAACTTTTTGATTAGTTCTATTGAATTTCTAATTGAGTACTGAGATTCATATCCGTAAGTATTGAGTATATTGTTGAGCTTTTTTGCCAATATATTATTAGGAGCATTAACATAAGAGACTCCAGGTCTAATTGGTTTCGTTATTTTATGTAATTTAACTGTTCCATATAATTGTGGACAATGAGGATTCTTATGTATGATAGACCTCTTTTCGTAATCATTTAAAAGATAATTTGAGTTATTAACAATATCCCTCACATTATAAGAAAACTTCTTTGTTGGGTCTGCTTTAAGAACTTTTACATCGCTGGATTCTATAAAGTTATATACTTTGGAATTGTAATTTTCAGTCGTCAAAATGACAGTAGCATTCCCCTTATCGGATTTTGTAATTGTTAGGTTATTGTTCTCTATCTTCTCTTTTATTGCGTTTAAAACTGAAATGTCATTTTTTGTTTGACGTTTAACTTTTGAAGGTTCAATATTTTTGATTAAATTGGCAATTTTTAATTTCTCATAAAGAAAATTATTTGAATTAGATTTTAAAGTTATTTCTGACTCTGTAGCTAAAATTTGTTTAATATTATTCGTAAATTTAGGTGGTATGCTGTACTTTAAACCTTTATTTAAAAATTCTATTTCACTATTTGTAAAATTAGTGTCTGAAAGGTTTTCAAATCGTGGTGCAAAGTGTGTTGGTATGTAGGTACTTACAGTTTCATGATGTTTTGAGTATTGAATTTTATGTTGTGTGTGTTCAAGATTCTGTAGCTTCTTTTCTTGTTTCTTAAATTTCATATGCTTCATAGTGCTGATATTTTCTCTAATTTTGACATCCAAACAGTCAAATTCTACTGGACGTAATTGGAATGTGAGTTCTGAATGTACAACTTTTATGTAGTTGTCTAAGGAGTCTCTAACTTTGAACCATTTCTTACATTCAGATTTTATCCAAACTCGTTGAACACATTTTATAGCTTTTTGTGCTTGTGGTGTTTTAGTGTGACATTTTATATTCACATAATTTGGTATTACCTTTTTTCTAAGGCATTCTTGGTTGAACCAAATGTTTTGTGATGTTTTGTAACGTTTTTGTAGTAACTTCTGGTACAGTCGGGTCAAATCTTCTCTCGAAGATTTTCTAATGAAATTGACTGTCTCGACCCTTACTTCGTGGAATATGCTCATATTAGTGTTTTTAAATGAAACTCAAGGTCTCTAGTTAATTCCACAATATAATACAAGTTATTGAAAATTCTAAAAAATTGACAATTTTCAATAACTTGTATTATATTGTGGAATTAACTAGAGACCTTGAGTTTCATTTAAAAACACTAATATGAGCATATTCCACGAAGTAAGGGTCTAGACAGTCAATTTTATAGAATATTATATTATAAACAAGATCCACTTACCCAAATTTAAATTGTGTACACCTTTTAGTACTAAAGGGGAAACTTCATAACTGTTAACTATTGATACCATCATATATGTGAGTTGCAAGAAACCTTATTATTCCAACAATAAAATATTCACTACCACCTTTCTTTTTATGTTTGCTTCTGATTTAGATTGTAATGGTAGAGACGAATCCATAGGCCTTCTTCAGGTGAATAATTTTTGAATACTCACACTGTGTACATTTAAAGGTAGTAAGGCTGAATAGGGTGCGAAAATTAGCTTAACGCTTATTATTAAATTACATAATAATAGATGTATGTAATAGAATGTTTGGTTGTTCATGTAGACTATTTACTTTACATACATTTACGTATCTATCTCTTCTTATATATGAGAATCCAAAAATGTACTAGGTGTTTCATTCAAAAGATTGGGCGAATTGTCTTTGGAGATATAAATTAAAACGCTCTGTATAGAAAAATTAATATATTTTTAGTTATGATTCACATAGATTAGAAACAGTTCTTTCTTTCTTGAGAATTTAATATATTTTCACATTGTTAGTATACCTAAAATTAATTTCGCGAGTGTGGGTTTAAATCAGGTAGGTAGTAAAACGTGCCTGACAAGAAGAACTAATAGATGTCTGGTAAGGTACGTAATTTAAGCAGTATTTTCTTTTGAGGAACAAACATTCATTTTCGTGCCATTAGCTGAATCTTAATTAAATATTTTCCACGGCTGATATCTCTAAGTGTCACATAACTATGCAGAAGCATCTTTGCTCTCCCCATTCCCGCCGATTCTACCACCCTTTAAGGACCGCCCTTCGACCTGGCAGGCCGCTCTCAGCCACCCTTTAGCATTCGTCGTTCACTTACAGTTGAATATTGGAGTAGTCTCGGAATCAATGTTACAAACTTTTTCAAGCGAAATTAAAGTTTGACGTGATACTTTTATTAATTGGCGTCACTACATCACCGGTTTCAATATTTCTGTAGAATTGATTTACTCCCTTTAATGCGAAAACGTCATGCAAATAATATTCACAATATTTTACTCCTATTCATATGATAAGATGGTAAGAAAGCTAATGACTGGAAACTTTGCTTTATATTAATAAGAATACATAATACTAGCTTCTTCCAAAAATGAGAGCCTTGTCAATAGTTCATAAAATATTGAAAAAGATGGATACATTTATTTTTAAAATAGGGTATTCTATAGAAATTAACAATATTTAGGTATACAGTAAAAGGAATACGAAGTGAGACCCCTGAAAACAAATGAATCAGCTAAGTAAAGGATAACAATAACTCACTATTTTGGGAGAGTACAGTCGGTGCAACAAGTTAGGAACTATTGCTTAATAATCGTTGCAATTTCAATAACTGATACCAATTTAATAATTTTTAAAATATGTTTGTGATTTTTTTCTTGATATAATGGTAAGATAAACGATTGTTCAGTAATATAAAATCGACAGAAAAGTATCAGTAAGGCACAGAACAAAAACTAAAACAATCGAAAAAATAATAGCTGATTTCAATATTCTCTTTTTATCAGACATTAAATTTGAATTCTCTTTTAAGCATCTTGTGGAAAGTAGAGTTATTTTTATTTCGATTTAACAAATTAGTCGTTTTTTTTAATGAACATTCTTTTTACTTGACGGTATATAAAGTTTTACGTAAAAGAAAACAAAAATTTGAATATTATATTGATACAAATCAAAGTGTAGTTTCTAACAAATTAAAAAAAAGGAAGGTTATTAAAAAAGATCGAAATCAATATAAGCCATTTCTTCTCAAATTATATTATTTAACCCATACCAACTCATTTCTCTTTACAAAATTTTAAAATTTCCCGTAAAGACTTTGTTTTAGTACAAAAATACTCCTAGTTTGACAATTCGTCCTCAAGGGACAGGAGGCATTTGGAGGTATAATTTAATTATATGAACTGAAGCAACACAAATTATAAAAAGTAGTAAAGAGTAACATTGGATAACTATTTACAGTGATAAGGAGTAATGCAGTCCTTGCAGAGCGTAACTTGACATTTGATACAAAATGCAGGCTCTACCTTTGCATCTTCTTTGTTCGTCTCTTCGTTCCATGAAATCCTCTCAGTTTGTAACAATCAATTCCAGGATTGTTACTTTTTTTTAATATTAATGGTAGTCTATATTAATATGGTAAATATAGCCAATGTAAATTACCTTTCAAATTAATCCCAAGATAAATTTTAGTTATATATTTTTGATATTTCGGTTTACATAATTGTCGACGGCCCCTCGTACCTACAACATACATGAATTCGTCATGAATTGTTAAAACTAGGTCCGTCAAGCTGTCACCTCCCGGTTAGATCCAGCTGCTACAGGCCAATACGAACTCGATTCCACCACGATATGCATTCAACAGGCCCTACAAGGTAATTTTTAAAAACAACTCACAAGACCTATTGGAAGAAGGCGCAACAATCCGCATCTTCACAGACGGGTATAAATCCAATGTGGGCTCAGGATGTGGTATTTTTTCCAGATCCCTGAATCAAAACATAAAATGGGCAATGGACTGCAATGCAAGTGTTGCCCGAACAGAGCTCACTGCTATCTGCATCGCTGCAAAAGGAAAACCACAGGTAATAATATATACATCCTTACGGACAGTAGACAAACACTACTAGCCCTGAACAGACCACGTATTACATCAAGCCTAGTACTAGAATGTTACATGGGCTTAATCGAAGCCTGTTACAACAACACGGTCACTTTAGGCTGGATCAAGGGCCATGAGCAATCGAAAGGAAACCGTATTGCAGACTCGCTAGCCAGGAAGGCAGCCTTCCAAAAACTCTTGCGACCTGGCACTTTCATTGGTCTATCGGCGAAAGCGACGGCCGACCTATTAAAGGATCACTCCCTTAATATGTTTAAGGGTAGATGGGACGACGCAGAAGGCTGCAGGCTTGCCAAGGAACTGCTACAGTATCCGGATAGCAAAGTAGCCAAAAAATACGTGACTATGAACAGGCGGAACCTACGAACAGCCACGGGTATGCTGACTGGTCACTGCCACCTACGAAAACACCTCCACAGACTGGGTCTATCTAACACCCCACTTTGTAGAGGATGTGAACAAGAAGATGAGATTGTCGAACACATTCTTTGCGAATGTCAGACACTGTCTCATTTTAGGTTTCAAGTATTCGGCTAGCAATATGAGGGAACTTAATTCCGGCGACGTTATCGCCTACTTCAAGGAAGTAGGCTGCATGACGAGCTAGAAGGAAGTTTTTAACCTCAGAAGAATGCACAATGGGCCAATTGTGGCCTAAGTGCTGTGGGGTCACCCACTTTTCAAACCTTCACAGATACAGATACCTATGGGTCTTGGTACTGACAAGGCTTCCGCATGAGGTACTGGACGATTAGCAGAGAAAAGACTAGCATAATTAATATTTGCTTATTTTTGTTGGAAAACCCAAAAGTTTTAGTGCAGCAGAAGTAGTAATCGGTCGAATGGTCAGTTTGTTCACGCCAAATCATAGGTCTTGCGAATAGCATAGTGATGTTCTTACCGTTTGACCAACTCCTTAGAGTAACAGCACAGCGTGCACAGCAGGTGCTAGGAGTCCATGTCTTATCTTGGTGTTTAATGGTTAAGCCAAAATAGAGAAAATTTCTATCAAAGGTGTAGGTAATATTCCGCTTATGCCAGTCAGTAGTGAATTATCCAAATACAGTGATGGGCATAAGTGTGGAACCAAGTGAATATCTCTGGAATGGTTGAAGATAGTAAAATGAAATATGGTATGCATATATTGCGCAAAAAGGTGCACATTTGAAAAATATTTTGACAACCGTTCCACTTCCGGTTATACCGGAAATGGACAACCACATCATTATTTTAAATGGAGCACCTTATATATTAATGAGTTTTTGAAATCTATTTAAAATTTTAGGGAACTTTTGTATGAAATACTTTTTTCCAAAAATGGATACTTTTTGAATTATCAATTTTTTCAGAAAAAAATTGACCTATGTAGACCCTTTACAAACTATATTTGTACGAGCAGACGCTTAAATAGTCGTAAACTGTTTCTGTAGAGTGACTACTAGGTAGGTCAAAAGTATTTGAATATGTGTTGAAAAACTCTTCATTGTATACAGGGTGCGCATATTTGAACATTGAAAATTTATGTTTTCAAACCGTTATATCTAAACCTAATAGTTTTGAAGATATTGCAAACTTTAACATTCCTGCTATATCTCATTTTTTACCACTAATTTTAATGAAATTGAAAAAAATTGGGAGTTCCTTTTAAAAAAATGATGAACTTTGATATTTTCGAAGTTTAACTTTTGAAACTTTTTATGCGCCCCCTGTATACAGTGAAGAGTTCTTCAACACGTATTCAAATACCTTTGACCTATAAACCTATAGAAATCAGTGTCTAGCATATGCGGACGACATAGTACTTATGGCAAGATCCATGAAAGAACTGATAAGCGTATTTAAGCTACTAGAAGAGAAGGCGAGAGAATATGGTCTAGTGATCAACGAGAAAAGAACAAAATACATGGTAATGAAGGATAATGAAAAAACCGATATTATTATAAATTGTAATGGAAACAAAAGCTACAAAATAGAAAAATCGAATATTTGGGAGTCACTATCACAAATAAAGGATACGAAGAAAGGGAAATAGAAAAAAGGTTAACAAAAGGCAGTGAAGCAGCAGGAATTGTATCACAGATGCTTAACTCAAAAGATATATCACGAACAGCAAAAATAAGATTGTACCAAACAATAATAAGACCGTCAGTTACCTACGCTCGTGAAACCTGGACAATGAACAAAAAAGAGCAGAATAAACTAGAGATATGGGAACGTAAAATGCTCAGAAGGATTTATGGTGGAATAAAAGAAAATGGAATATACAGAATTGGAACAAACAGAGAATTATCAGATTTGTATAATCACCCAAGTATAACCCTTATAATTAAAGCAAAGAGAGCGAGATGGTTAGGACATATAGGTAGAATGGCAGAAGATAGATGGGTAAAACGAGTGCTGAAAGGGGGAGAAGGTGGTAAAAAGAGAAGAGGAAGACCAAAGAAGAAATGGTTGGAGGAGGTTAGGAGAGACCTGAGATCAGTGGGAGTAAGGGACTGGCAGAACGAGGCGAGGAATAGAGAAAAATTGAGAGAGAGAGAGTGAAAGATCTCGAAGCCGAGGGCCAGATGGGCCTGTAGTGCTGATATATATATTTATATATATATATATATATATATATATATATATATATATTCAAATACCTTTGACCTTCCTAGTAATCACCCTACAGAAAAAATTTACGATTCTTCAAGCGTTTGCTCAGGCAAATATAATTTGTAATAGTCTACAAATGTCAATTTTCTCCTAAAAAAATTAATAACTCAAAAAGTATACATCATTGCTTTCCAACGGGGGCGATACCGCCCCTCTGTGGGCGCTGCAGCCTTTTATGGGGGCGGTAGCAGATTCAGAAGCAAATAATGAGCAGTCAAGAGGAATGGTGAAATAAAAATGATTTAATAAGGCTTATTAAGCAGTTTTAAATTAGCATTAATAATAATACTAATAATTATAATAATTTCTTTTAGTTCAGAATAGGAGTATATGACTTGTCCTCGCACGTTGATAAGCGAACGAGCGATGTTCATAGAAAATAACATGTTCGCACACAGACAAGCTGAATCATGCACGAAATGGAACGTATAAAAGCAACAGCTCTACGAATTTTTTGTTGGTTAGATGTATGTCCTTGGCCGCTATATATAGTCGTGAATCATAAGCTCTGCCGTAGTAAATAGTCGTGAGTGGTGTGTCGTTTTATGAACATTACTGTTTATAAATCTATTGAGAATTTGATATTTGTATATGCATTCAACAGGCCCTACAAGGTAATTTTTAAAAACAACTCACAAGACCTATTGGAAGAAGGCGCAACAATCCGCATCTTCACAGACGGGTATAAATCCAATGTGGGCTCAGGATGTGGTATTTTTTCCAGATCCCTGAATCAAAACATAAAATGGGCAATGGACTGCAATGCAAGTGTTGCCCGAACAGAGCTCACTGCTATCTGCATCGCTGCAAAAGGAAAACCACAGGTAATAATATATACATCCTTACGGACAGTAGACAAACACTACTAGCCCTGAACAGACCACGTATTACATCAAGCCTAGTACTAGAATGTTACATGGGCTTAATCGAAGCCTGTTACAACAACACGGTCACTTTAGGCTGGATCAAGGGCCATGAGCAATCGAAAGGAAACCGTATTGCAGACTCGCTAGCCAGGAAGGCAGCCTTCCAAAAACTCTTGCGACCTGGCACTTTCATTGGTCTATCGGCGTAAGCGACGGCCGACCTATTAAAGGATCACTCCCTTAATATGTTTAAGGGTAGATGGGACGACGCAGAAGGCTGCAGGCTTGCCAAGGAACTGCTACAGTATCCGGATAGCAAAGTAGCCAAAAAATACGTGACTATGAACAGGCGGAACCTACGAACAGCCACGGGTATGCTGACTGGTCACTGCCACCTACGAAAACACCTCCACAGACTGGGTCTATCTAACACCCCACTTTGTAGAGGATGTGAACAAGAAGATGAGATTGTCGAACACATTCTTTGCGAATGTCAGACACTGTCTCATTTTAGGTTTCAAGTATTCGGCTAGCAATATGAGGGAACTTAATTCCGGCGACGTTATCGCCTACTTCAAGGAAGTAGGCTGCATGACGAGCTAGAAGGAAGTTTTTAACCTCAGAAGAATGCACAATGGGCCAATTGTGGCCTAAGTGCTGTGGGGTCACCCACTTTTCAAACCTTTACAGATACAGATACCTATGGGTCTTGGTACTGACAAGGCTTCCGCATGAGGTACTGGACGATTAGCAGAGAAAAGACTAGCATAATTAATATTTGCTTATTTTTGTTGGAAAACCCAAAAGTTTTAGTGCAGCAGAAGTAGTAATCGGTCGAATGGTCAGTTTGTTCACGCCAAATCATAGGTCTTGCGAATAGCATAGTGATGTTCTTACCGTTTGACCAACTCCTTAGAGTAACAGCACAGCGTGCACAGCAGGTGCTAGGAGTCCATGTCTTATCTTGGTGTTTAATGGTTAAGCCAAAATAGAGAAAATTTCTATTAAAGGTGTAGGTAATATTCCGCTTATGCCAGTCAGTAGTGAATTATCCAAATACAGTGATGGGCATAAGTGTGGAACCAAGTGAATATCTCTGGAATGGTTGAAGATAGTAAAATGAAATATGGTATGCATATATTGCGCAAAAAGGTGCACATTTGAAAAATATTTTGACAACCGTTCCACTTCCGGTTATACCGGAAATGGACAACCACATCATTATTTTAAATGGAGCACCTTATATATTAATGAGTTTTTGAAATCTATTTAAAATTTTAGGGAACTTTTGTATGAAATACTTTTTTCCAAAAATGGATACTTTTTGAATTATCAATTTTTTCAGAAAAAAATTGACCTATGTAGACCCTTTACAAACTATATTTGTACGAGCAGACGCTTAAATAGTCGTAAACTGTTTCTGTAGAGTGACTACTAGGTAGGTCAAAAGTATTTGAATATGTGTTGAAAAACTCTTCATTGTATACAGGGTGCGCATATTTGAACATTGAAAATTTATGTTTTCAAACCGTTATATCTAAACCTAATAGTTTTGAAGATATTGCAAACTTTAACATTCCTGCTATATCTCATTTTTTACCACTAATTTTAATGAAATTGAAAAAAATTGGGAGTTCCTTTTAAAAAAATGATGAACTTTGATATTTTCGAAGTTTAACTTTTGAAACTTTTTATGCGCCCCCTGTATACAGTGAAGAGTTCTTCAACACGTATTCAAATACCTTTGACCTATAAACCTATAGAAATCAGTGTCTAGCATATGCGGACGACATAGTACTCATGGCAAGATCCATGAAAGAACTGATAAGCGTATTTAAGCTACTAGAAGAGAAGGCGAGAGAATATGGTCTAGTGATCAACGAGAAAAGAACAAAATACATGGTAATGAAGGATAATGAAAAAACCGATATTATTATAAATTGTAATGGAAACAAAAGCTACAAAATAGAAAAATCGAATATTTGGGAGTCACTATCACAAATAAAGGATACGAAGAAAGGGAAATAGAAAAAAGGTTAACAAAAGGCAGTGAAGCAGCAGGAATTGTATCACAGATGCTTAACTCAAAAGATATATCACGAACAGCAAAAATAAGATTGTACCAAACAATAATAAGACCGTCAGTTACCTACGCTCGTGAAACCTGGACAATGAACAAAAAAGAGCAGAATAAACTAGAGATATGGGAACGTAAAATGCTCAGAAGGATTTATGGTGGAATAAAAGAAAATGGAATATACAGAATTGGAACAAACAGAGAATTATCAGATTTGTATAATCACCCAAGTATAACCCTTATAATTAAAGCAAAGAGAGCGAGATGGTTAGGACATATAGGTAGAATGGCAGAAGATAGATGGGTAAAACGAGTGCTGAAAGGGGGAGAAGGTGGTAAAAAGAGAAGAGGAAGACCAAAGAAGAAATGGTTGGAGGAGGTTAGGAGAGACCTGAGATCAGTGGGAGTAAGGGACTGGCAGAACGAGGCGAGGAATAGAGAAAAATTGAGAGAGAGAGAGTGAAAGATCTCGAAGCCGAGGGCCAGATGGGCCTGTAGTGCTGATATATATATTTATATATATATATATATATATATATATATATATATATATATATATGTATATATATATATATTCAAATACCTTTGACCTTCCTAGTAATCACCCTACAGAAAAAATTTACGATTCTTCAAGCGTTTGCTCAGGCAAATATAATTTGTAATAGTCTACAAATGTCAATTTTCTCCTAAAAAAATTAATAACTCAAAAAGTATACATCATTGCTTTCCAACGGGGGCGATACCGCCCCTCTGTGGGCGCTGCAGCCTTTTATGGGGGCGGTAGCAGATTCAGAAGCAAATAATGAGCAGTCAAGAGGAATGGTGAAATAAAAATGATTTAATAAGGCTTATTAAGCAGTTTTAAATTAGCATTAATAATAATATTAATAATTATAATAATTTCTTTTAGTTCAGAATAGAAGTATATGACTTGTCCTCGCACGTTGATAAGCGAACGAGCGATGTTCATAGAAAATAACATGTTCGCACACAGACAAGCTGAATCATGCACGAAATGGAACGTATAAAAGCAACAGCTCTACGAATTTTTTGTTGGTTAGATGTATGTCCTTGGCCGCTATATATAGTCGTGAATCATAAGCTCTGCCGTAGTAAATAGTCGTGAGTGGTGTGTCGTTTTATGAACATTACTGTTTATAAATCTATTGAGAATTTGATATTTGTATGAAAATGGCTGAATCTACTTCTAAATTAAAAAAGAAATGCCGGCAATAAAGTAATGAATATTCAAAATATGGATTTGCGGAATCTTCTACAAACAAATCCTTACCTATGTGTTTAATTTGCCGAAATTTTTTCAAATGAAGCTATGAAACCTTCTAGGCTACAAGAGCATTTCCATAAAATGCATCCTGATAAGAAGAACGAAAATATACTTTATATTCAAGAACTCGAAAAACAATATTTAAAACAGCCAACTATATCAAACCTTTTTGCATCGTCTTCTAAACGAGACGATGATGAGCTACGAGCCTCATATAACGTTTCATTGTTAATCGCAAAGTCAGGAAAACCACACACCATTGGCGAGGAATTAATTTTGCCGGCAGTCGAAGAGGTATTAAAAACTGTTCTCCATCATAAGACACCATTTGATATCATTGAAAAAATTCCTCTCAGTAATAATTGAGTGCAAAGAAGAATAGATGAAATGGCAAATGACGTTGAAATATCATTATGCGATTACCCAAAAACTTGCAAATTTTTCATTCAACTCGATGAATCAACTCTACCAAGTAACGAAGCTCTACTCTTATCATACGCTAAGAATTTGGAATTTTATACAAAGGGACATTCTATATTTAATATCATCCAAGAATTTTTTCAAGAGAAAGTAATTTCTATTGGCAATATTTTGTCTGCTGCTACTGATGGTGCTCCAGCAATGACCGGGCGTCATAAGTGTTTTATAGCACATTTGAGAAAAGCAGTGCCAAATGTACTCGCTGTACATTGTATTATTCACCATCAGCATTTGGTTGCAAAAAAATTGAATGAACGTTTGCATGCGTCCCTCAATAACGTTATTGAAGCAATCAATACCATTAGAAGCAATTAATTGAATGACCGTTTGTTTCATAAGCTTTGCAATGAAAATGATGAAGACTACAATCGCTTGCTGCTGCACACAGGAGTACGTTGGCTTTCTAAAGGTGTTTGTCTGAATCGTTTTTTCAATCCATTTGAGTCAGTGTTGAAATTTCTTGAAGAAAAGGAACAATTGCGCGAAAACCTGATTACGTCAAAAAATGACATCGCTTATTTGACGGACCTGTTTAAAGTATTTAATCAAGTTAATCTACAATTGCAAGGTGATGATTTAAATTCAATTAAAACTAAAAACGTCATAGCTGCTTTTGCAGGAAAATTTCTTATATTCAAAAGAAATCTTGGTAGAGGTGAGTACAATCATTTTCCCACATTATCAACAGTGTCTGCAGAACCGGAAGATTTACTTACTGCCACCACTTGGAACTTCTTCATGTTGATGTTACAGAGCGTTTCCAAGATATTTTAAACATGGAAATACCAAGTTGGGTTATAGATCCTTTCGCAAACACCGATACTGAAGACTCATCAAATTTGGAAAAGGAGCTATTAGAACTCACAACTAACGAAGAACGTAAAGTAAAATTCAAACATGGATATCAAGAGTTCTGGCTTCGAAAACCAATACCAGTTCTCTATCCTGGATGGTGGACAATAGTACAGAAGTTGTTAATTGCATTTCCTTTGTCCTATATGGCTGAGCGTGCATTGAGTGCAGTAACTGACTTGCTGTCAAAGAAGACTACACATCACTGAACGTGGCGATCTGCGATTGATGTTAACGAAATTGGGACCCGATATTAACAAACTGATAACACTCCACCAGCCTCAAGCGTCTCATTGATTTTTTCTTTATTATTAATTTTGTATTTATTATTGTATTGCATTTCTTATTTCTATTATGATTGTATTTCTTATTGATTCTGTGTTTATATTTAAAAGTTTAATAAACAATTTTATTGTACATTTGGTAGTCGTTTAATAAATTTCTACTTCATCATTCCTCTAAAATAAAATTTAGACATCAACTGAAATTAAAGCTAAATACAGATCAATTGGGACGGTACAGATGATATTCAAATAAAATCAACTACTTTGGACTAACCAGCGACTGGGGGGGGAGGAGGGGTCGGGGAAACTTTTATTCTCTTCTATAGGGGGCGGTGGTCCAGAAAAGGTTAGGAACCACTGGTATACATTTTTGGAAAAAAGTATTTTATACAAAAAAGCCCTAAAATTTTACATATATTTCAAAAATCCATTAATATATAGAGTGTTCCATTTAAAATAACGATGTAGTTGTTCATTTCCGGTATAAATGGAAGTGGAACGGTTGTTAAAAAATTTTTCAAAGGTGCACCTTCTTGCGTAATATATGCATACCAAACTTCATTTTGATGTCTTTAACCATTCCAGAAATATTCACTTGGTTCCACACTTATGCCCATCACTGTATATAACTGAAGCTGTTTGGATTATTTACACAGGTACGGGACATTATGAAATGAAAGGACGTTTAGCTATTACAAACTGACTTCCACTGAATTAAAGAAGAGAGAGAGAAATTCGAATAAAGTTTGTGTTGAATGGGTATCGTTATAAGTTGGAATGTTTGTTTTGGTTGGGTGCCCTGATATAGGATTAGTTTCTTCTGCAGGGCGGGATTGGGGGTGTATTGGAGGTTTTTGTGCGCGTTTGTATCTGAATCTGGTGAAAAAGGTGGTTGGTTGAAGATTGGGCTGGTTGAAAAAGTCTGGAAGATTTGAGAAACTGACTAAAAAGAAATTAAAAGGTTTGGAATTCAGGTTGTGTAGTGGGCTTTTCGCAAGAAAGTGTTCTGGAGGAAAAGCATTCTCGGTTTGGTTTTTTTGTTTTTGTGGTTTTTTTGTTTTTTTTGGGGAATAATCATCATTATCAAGCAAATGGGGGTGGGGGGTGGGTATAGCTGCGCCTGCATTTGTTCCCTACGTCGATTGAATGATCGGTTCGTCGGTCCATTTGGCTAGTGAATAAATTCATCCTGTTGAATAAATTCACGATGTTTCAGGGAAACCGCAGAAAACCTGTAACGCAAACGGGTAGGTGGGGGCGGTTGGAATGCGTTTGTCAGAAGTGTTGACTAATTGGAATTTGTGAGAGTATTTAAAGATAGGGATTTGTGCGGATATCTAGATAGAAAGGAAATATGTGTGAGAAAGATATAGAAGATTATATGTGTGAAAATTGCAATGTCTGATTATCGGATTGAAATAGGGGATTGGTCTAGGTAGTCGATGTATATGATTGGGAGATCGTCGTAGGCCGTGGCTAGTAGCTGTACTGGAGGGAATGGGAGCTTCCTCTTGGGTTTTTTTGCCAAGAGGCCGTCTGTTAGCGATCCAAGGTGTGAGTGTTATGGTTTAAATTCTCTGAGAAGTTAATCTTGTTGAAAATTAAATATTTCATTAATACAGCATTATAGACTTTCAATTTTCTTTCAATGAAGGGGTAATAAATAACTATTTTTAAATATATTAACATTACTGTATTTCACCTATAAATATAAATAACAGAACTAAAAGCCGTGAACGTTATTAGTATAATACCTTTTAGAACTATAGAATGACCATAATACGAAACACTCTGCGGAAACAATCATAGTCTATCATACCGAACAATTTGTGATCTTCTATGACTTAAAACCATACCCAGGTTGTCTCCATATAAAAAGTAGTAGAGTTACCTTCTCATAGTAATTCATTTGCCCATCCTGCTTTAGTATTTTCCATGGAAATTGTTTTCTTGGTAACCCTTCCTTTGTTTTACTTGTCTTTGGTTTGTCATCATACAGTAATTAAAATAACATAAAATACTTAGCAGCCACTATTGAACATCATTATGTCTCTGAATATAAATGGTCCTTGTTTTAATTTTAATCGTAAAAACATGTGAAAATGCATAGTCTGTACACTGTTTCAATTGCTGGATTTATATTAAAGAAATAAAGTAGTCAGTGTACATAAATTGATGAAATACAGTTGTCTTACCTGGATGCTTATTAGTTCTCACTATTTTCCTAAGGAAGTCCCGATTTATTTTTATAATAATCTTGATATTGTGGTAATCTTCTATTTTTTTGTTATGTATTTGTTTTGGTTAACTCATCTAACTGTCAATTGAGATATAAAACATCGACACGAGCGTTCACACGATGCGTTCGATCGAAGCATTCTCGATCTCTTTTATTTTGTGTGAGTAAGACAAGTCTGAGAATAGTTAGAGAATACGAAACATTACGATGAAAAGAGCGAGACTAGAGATGAAACCCACATAAAGAAATAAATATATTATTAGTGTTTTAAATGAAACTAGAAACCGTGAGTTTCATTTAAACCACTAATATGAGCAGATTCCACGAAGTAAGGGTCGAGACAGTTAATTTAGTTAAATATATTATTATATGTCTACCCAGTACAATTTTGGAATTCTTAAACATTTGATTTTCGCTTTTCTTGAATATATATCCATGTTATTTACCATAACTAAAGGAGTGTTTTTTTTTCATTTACCATATTCATATGCCATAGTAATTGTCACGGTACTTTCAATTCGACACTTCACCTGTTGGCCAACCTACCTCTAGTAGTCGTTGCCCACCTGTATGTTGATTTAATTTTATTCATTATTGCCAACAGGAACAATAAAATTTGAGTTTTTTATAAATAATTTTTGATTCTGATATTTCCATTGTAAGCTGGATAAACTGATTTAGCCATTTTGAGGATAGTCTGCACGACAAGCGACCGCTGCGATTTTAGGGGGACTGACTTTTGCGGTCCTCATATTTGTGCAAGTTGCTTATAAATTGTTTGATTAATTTTTGTATTTATCCGTATTGGAACGGGATTTGATTTGCGCAAATTATGAGAATATAGTCGGCTTTAGTTTTGGAGAATTTGGGAAGCCATTATATAAACCGAAAGGGATTTATTTTATGAGAATTCGCCAGAGGTTCATTTGAACATCGAACCCAAACGACTGCCTTTTCCAGTGTGGTCATTTTGTTGAACCCTCATCGTGTAGAGGTAAGCCGATATGTCTACTATTTTCTAATAGAGGAAGAGCTGATAGCTATTGCCAATTTTTTATGCAAATTTCTGTAATGAAGGTTAATACTTTTAGGGTTCCTTTTCCCTTCCTTTTCCTCGTGTATGGAATAAGTATTGGATAGTTCGAACTCATATTGCGTTGGTTCATCTGCTTTGTCAGACCAAAAATAGTCCCCATTTAGTCACCTGCTCCAAGCAAGATTAAGGGAGAGACAATTAGGACTAGATACTGGAATTTATTCGTGGACTGGAACTTATACCAATACCATAGCAGCTAAGTATCTTAGTTAAGACTACCTGTGATTTTACTACCCCATATTATTTTGACTTTAGTACCTTAATATTTGACATCTTGTACTGGAGAACTGGGTTTGGCTGGATCCCAACTTCAGTCATATAGTGATTGCGCCCGATTTTGAGAATTAGATAATAAATCCCGGATTCGACTATTAAGTTTGGCAGAAACCCAAACTAAACATTTATCTTTTGTAATTTCAGTAAAACAAAATCGATAATTTTGTTTATGTTACTTTATAAGGAGGTATTGAGTACAAAAAGGGTGTAGTGTACAACGGGTTAAAAAGTGTGAAGCTTGTATGATCATGCAGTGCTAAACGAGATAACTGTAAATTGTTATATCATATATAATTTAATTATTTACAACAGTGATTAGAGCTCTAAAATTTTTACTTTGTGAACTTTAATTCAGAAATTATTAGTAATATACACTACCCTTGACACCAGACTAGGTTACTTAATTCGTTTGCAAGGTACCTGCCCATTTGTTTTCCGCATTTTCCAAAAGCAGTAAAATTCGGTGGCGCTTGGAATTGAATAGTGACTTTGAGGAAACCGAGAGAATTTACACCCACTCCTGAGAGTAGTACCTATCGCTTTGAATCTTTACATTATTAAGTTGGGTATTCCAGCGACTTCGGTTTTTACAAAAGCACACTTAAAAGTAGGTTAATTGTTGCATCAAGGTGGAGTAACATGAGGAGGTCGTTTTTCGAGATTTCGTGGCACGATTCGATACTGCGACTAACGTATCGGGCTTGTAGGGTGTTTAGACAGGACGGAATGGGCTCAATGTCGTTATTGGTATAGACGGTGTTACTGGGTGAATACGGTGCCTTGTATTGGCAGTATCTTGGAATTGATTGCTCACAAGATCGAAGTTTTTTATAAAGTGGTCGGGAAGGGTGCAATAGACGTATGCTCTATAGTCGACAATGGGACATGTATGGAGTAAGGTGGTTGGATGAGTTCGTCCGAAGATTCCGCCGAGCGCCTTGAGGAGATTAACTCGACGTCGGACTTAAGTTAGCGTATCTGTTAGGTCGGCCATCAAGTTGAGAGTGTGAGTAAATCTCACTCCCAAGAATACGGCTTCCCTACGGATTTCGAGTTGTTCTCCCCAGGGCACGAGGCAAAAGTTCGTAGGCTGAAGTCGCTCGCTCTGAGTGGAAGGGTGATGAAACACGATGGCTTTGTTTTTTGGGCGTTGAGAGTCATCCAAGATATTTTTGACCTACCTTCACTCCTACAACCGTTCACGCAACACATTCGTGGCATTTTCTTTTTAATAAATATCCCCTGATAATAATTGAATAATTCACTGAAAAGAGAGTCCAACCGGTATAATATCAACTACGCTAGTACGTTCAACTACAAAAGACAAACGGTATCTGTCTATCGTAAAAAGGAGTAGCATCGGAGACCGAGTGAGATAGACACCGCGCTGGGAGGAGATTAAAGTGAACTTACTATTCTTGTTTATGTACGGTGGTTATATATTGAGTGAATGAAAAGACGAATACTGAGTTTGAATTTTATTAAAAATCCAGCCAAGCGCTGTCAGCCATTAGGCCATTATCAAGGTTGTCCTATAAAAATTATAATAGTTCTAATAATTGAAAAAGCTTATGTCAAGAAAAAACATACAGGGGGTGTCCCTAAAAACATCAAACCCTGTAACTGCTACGTAAAATAGAAAGTTATATGGGCAACTCCATGTTAAATAAAAATATAACATCGAATAAAATTTTAAAGTTTATCGAGGCAATAGAATTGATATCTCAAAAATTGTACCATATGCATCAAAACTAATAAATCTTGTGTCATCAGACTCAAATAACATTTCTGTGCTAATAGTCCAGGCGATAGAGAGATACATGAAACCTAAGATGAGAGAGTGTCTGACATTCACAAAGGATGTGCTCGACAGTCTCATCTGATTGCTCACATCCTCTACAAGGTGGAGTGTCAGAGAGACCCAGTCTATGGAGGTGTTTTCTTAGGTGGCAGTGACCAGTCAGAATACCCGTGGCTGTTCGTAGGTTCCGCCTATTCATAGTCACGTATTTTTTGACTACTTTGCTGTCCGGATATTGTAGCACTTCTTTGGCAAGTCTGCAGCCTTCTGCGTCGTCCCATCTACCCTTAAACTTATTAAGGGAGTGTTCCTTTAATAGGTCGGCCGTCGCTGATGCCGCTAGACCAATGAAAGTGCCAGGTCCCAAATGTTTTTGGGAGGCTGCATTCCTGGCTAGCGAGTCTGCAATACGGTTTCCTTTCGATTTCTCATGGCCCTCAATCCAGCCTAAAGTGATCGTGTTGTTGTTACAGGCTTCGATTAAGGGCATGTGACATTCTGGTACTAGGCCTGATGTAATCCGTGGTATGTTCAGGGCTAGTAGTGTTTGTCTACTGTCTGTAAGGATGTATATGTTATTACCTGTGGCTTTCCTTTTGGTAATCTCATTTGCAGCGATGAAGATAGCACTGAATTTTGTTTGAGCAACACTTGTATTGCAGCCCATTGTCCATTTTATGTTTAGATTCCGGGGTATGGAGAAAATTCCACATCCTGAGCCCCCATTTGATTTGGGCCCATCTGTGAAGATGCGGATTACGTCTTCTTCCGTTGGGTCTTGTTCGTTGTTTTTAAAGATTATCTTGCGGGGCCTGTAGAAGGCATATTGCGGTGGAATCGAGTCCGTATTGGCCTGCAGCAGTGAGACCCCCCTGAAGGCCTCATGCCACAAGTTACGTCTTAGTTTACCGGATCCTACATCAGGTTCTACACCGGTAGAGCGTAGACGTGTCATGGTCATCAAAACAACCTCCTTGATGTATATGTCAAGGGGAGTGAGACCGAGGATTACCTCCATAGCTCTTGTTGGTATGGTTTTCATGCCTTCTGTAGTGTGGAGGCATGCTGTTCTTTGGATTTGATCCAGTTTACGGACGACTGTCAGCTGGTTTGCTTTAGCTCCCCAGGTAATCGCGCCGTACGTTAGCATAAGTCTGATGATGGCAGTGTAGAACCAGGCAGCAACCCTAGGTGACATTCCCCAGGTGCGGCCGATGGTTCTACGACACAGCTCATAAGAAATATACGCTTTTTTAACTATGTTTTCTGAGTGATTGTTCCACGTTAACTAACTGTCAAAGGTGATCCCTAAATAATTCACATCTGAAGAGAAATTAAGTTTGGTATCTAGGAGCTTTGGGGCTTGATGTTTTGCAAGCTTTTTTTTCATGAAAAGAACCATCTCCGTCTCCTTTGGATTTATTGACAGCGAGTGGTCTCTGCACCATTGTTCTATGATATTGAGGGCCTCTTGCATTAAAAAGTATGCTATTTTCATTTGCATTAAAAAAACAGTTGTATGATTGAAAAATTATTTTGTTGCTTAATGTTCATCAAATCATACAACTAATTAAACGTTTCAATAATAAAAATTTAAAAAAAAAATTTACGCTTTTTAATACTCTAATATCTTTTTTGATCTTGAAATTCGTGCAAAATTTCTTGGTAATATTGTTTTTTGATGTCATATTCTGATTTCTCTTATTTGGCTACATCGAATTAAGAAAAATCGTCTCGATAAGTGCTACCGTTGCCAATATAACTCATGTTATACCGCGTATTCGAACTTTGAAACACCCGGACCGCGCGACAGCACAGCTGCTCTCCGCCATCCCCACTCCTGCTTCCACGCCGCTCGGCCGACGAACTCCTCTGATTACGATATTTTCATGGATTTTTTTTCATTAGGCTTTCATCTGTCGAAAATGCACAAGATGAATATAGAAAGTATTTGCAACCAGCTATAAGATATTTTTTTTAATTTAGATTTTTCGACTAAGTAAGCCATAAATTATTATTAACTTTGTGGGCCTCTATCTCCGGATGTACACGGTAAAATTTCGCCGTTTTAGGCTCAAATGAAAGTGCTTGCAAAGCAGTATTCAGATGGAAAACAATTTTTAAATTACATCGAACCGATGCAGTAAACGAGAAATTATTTATAATGGAAAAAATTCGACAAAATTTAAAAAAATTGTAAAAAATTGTTAAAATGTAAAATCGATATTTTTATAATCGCTTATTGTTTGTTATGACACTAAGTAACTGTTAAAAATTGCGTGTTTAGGCAAGGTACGCGCGATCAACTTTTTCATAATTTGTTAATTAATAATTGTGGCAGTGAAAAACTACGCGGTCGATCGTTACAAAAATTGTTGTGCGTAATTATCATATGTTTAACTATCTTTTCTGAAAATTTGATAAATATTTATCAATTTTTACTCACCGAAACAATTTCTCAAAATTTACGTATGATTTTTTACTAATTTTCTCATATTACTCATGGAAAATTGAAGTTTTTCGATTTACGATTCTCAAAACCTTATAGGAAATCGTCAAATAAACAAAAAATAGGGAGTAAATTTTTTTGATTTAAGGCTTCGTTTCAAAGTTTTAGATACAAATGTATCGAAAAATAGGTAATTTTTCAATATTTCGGTACATTTGTGGTTCTACAGCATTTAGCAAGCACTTTTTGGAGTATGCAAACATAGATTATTGTTGTACACAATATTCGCTAACTTTCTGCATAGAAATTTTTGCAGTATCAAACAACATCCATTACACCATACTTTTACTGCTCTACTGCCTGGACTATACTTCTAATATGGTTGCATTAAAATCTGGACCCCCGATTGTTAAAAAAAATTGACAAAATTTCACATTAAATATAAATTCCTATTATTAAAAGTGTTTTCATCAAATTTGTAATTAGTAATAAAGAAGTCGTAGATAAAAAACAGTACAAAACGAGTTGCAATGCATTTTCCATGCTCGTGAAATAATTATGAGACACGAGCGTGATATTTTCCCTCGAATGTAAAATGCTATACAAGTCTTCTCAGGTAATATACTATTAATGCCAAAATATTAGTTTCATTCTGTGTATTCTACGTTAATTTATTTTTCAAAGTTTGTGTTTCTCTATGCATTTGACAGCTTTGAAAATATGTTACTGTAAAAGTAGTTACAAAAGAAAATTCTCTGTCAAAGCAACATCGTATACAAAACACCATCCACAATCATTAATTTTTTTTGAAATCCTTGGGTTAAAAATCAAAGGAGAATGGCGTTGGTGTTGATTTGAATTTGCAATGCCGTGATTGCAGGCGCTGCACGTGAAGTATTGTGAAAGGCAAGTGCATACAGTCATTTCTAAACAAAGCGGCTACCATTGGGGCCACTAACGAGCGAGCAAGGCCCAAAAGACTTCAAAGAAGGTTTTATTAAAAACGGTCTCAAAGTAAGAATTTTCGTATCGGATATAATGTAAGGAGAATGAAAAATTTAAGTACGTTATTTATACAAAAGAATTCGCTGTCGCCCTTCTTAACATTTGAAATTACTTCGGTTTTGGAGTAATTAAAAAATTGGGAATTGTATTTGACGGTTTTTCGCTGAATATTATTCCTTCACTGCGGTGGAAAAGAACCCAGTCAGTCATAACTTTTTGTTTAAAAATGAAAAAAATTATAAGGAATATGAAATAGAAGATTTTAAAAAAAATATTTAGTAGCTAAAAACACTATATCTAAGTTGGTAGCTGATAAATAAAATGTGCTACCTACAGAATACTGTGACTTGAAGGTGAAGAAGTGAATAGAACAGGCATCTTTTCTTTGAATTCATTAAAATCACGTAAATATTACTATATACAAAACAATATTGTTTTCACTTCACCTAATGTATATTATATACTACCAAAACTGCCATCTATGGATGTCAGTAAAACTTTGCATCATGTACACATCTCAAGTGAATCTAGAAAGAATACAATTTCCATTTATTAAAAAATTAAAGTAATGAAATTCAAGAATTGAATAAATGAGGCTTCCACTTGATGAAGATCCATACTGAATGATGAAATAAAACAATTTAATTTGTTGAAAACTTCATTATATTTGAATAATTATTCAATTTAATCTAGTTGACGCGTTCCGCTAATACAGTATTGAGAAAAATATTTACTTGTAAATTCATTCTCTACAAACATTCCTAAACTATCTTCTACGTCAAAGGTTTAATAAAGGTGAGTGATTGAAATCTATTTGGTCGTTAAGAAAGTTACCTTAATATTTGTTTTTGTTTATCTCAAAAGATTCTGAAAGATTGAAACTAAAGGATTTACGTTCTACATGTAGAGTAAAGTGCCCTAATATCGGATACTTTTTTTTGAACCGTGATATTAATTTTAATACAACAATAAATCTACGAAGTTTCTGAAACAAAACGAATAATAGGCTATAGAGAATCATATATGAAACCAAAATAAATCATTGCCACATGTGAAAAAATAAAATTTAAGTTTTTCGAAAAATGGTCGATTTACGTTGTCAAAAAATAATGTTCCTAATACCGGATAGGGTATCCGATATTAAGAGACGATATAAAACTAGCCATCGAGGCAGAAATCACAAATATATGTATCTTCTCTGTCTATATTAGCACAGTCGGCATGAGCCCACCTGAAACATTTTGAGCACTGAATCCATTGTTCACCCGAGGTATCTTCACAGAAGAGTCCAGAACAAAACATACATTCTGCTTCCTCTTCCCCAATGTCACAGTCCATGTCAGAATCACCATCTAAAATTACTACTTCATCTTCTTCAGATGAATTGAAAGATTCGTCAATATTAACACTAGTCGTTCTAGCCCTCGTTGTCATTGTCTTTTTAGCAATAGATTATCGTTTCTTTTTATTTGTTTTTTTAGAAGGATTACATTCGTCTGTTATCAATTTCGGAATTTCCTTTGAAGTACTTTTCTCTCTCTTCTGTTCTGACAAACTTCATTCTAAGGCATCTTCATATGGGGTACTTGTAATCACGGCAGCAGATCCTTTTCTGGACTTTCTATCTTTATCGCTAGACTTGCAGAATGAAGTGATCGGCAAAGGGCTAATATCTTGGAGCCGCACTCTTCGATCTCTGGAATTGGAAATGTTTTTACATGATGAATCTTTCACACATTTGATCGTATTAATACATATTTGATGAGTCACATGCCTTGTAAAAATTACATGCCTTGGGGGAGTCACACCCCTTGGAGGAGTCACATGCCTTGGAGGAGTAGCATACCTTGGAGGAGTCACATGCTTTTGTTGTTCAGCATCGGGTAGATTTGTAGCTTGAATTCGGTAACCTTCCGCTTGATGGTGAATAGCAAAGTCGTGGTCTCGAAAAATGTGCTTATTAAATGGAAAGATATCGCTCTTTCGAAAACCATTTATAGCGATTTCAGCTGTAGGACATCTTACATACGCTCTTCCAAGCAATTCGCAAACTTGATAGCTGGTGACTACTCTTCCAGGGTTGTTTCTCAGCTAATTTTCAATCTCCTGTGAGTAATAGGTTTTAAGAGGACCCATGAATGCAAGGTCCAGCAGATGCATTTTGTGAGTAGAATGCGGCGAGAGACATACAATAACCACATGGTTCTGTCGCGCCAAGTTTATTGTGTCAAGGTTTCGCCCATGGGAGTAGTGACCGTCCAAGATCAATAAAACAGGATCAGATTCACTTGGTTTAGCGTGGCTAATGAAATGTTGTAACCAATTGGTGAAAATATGGCTCTGAATCCAGCCAGACACATGGCAGGCAACAATTGTCCCTGGTGGAGCGCCATTGAGTAATTCTGCTTCCATGTTTTTTCGTGGAAATATGGCCATTGGAGGCACATAACCACCAGCCGCATTCATACAGGTAACCACCGTCACTAGTGATCCTCTTTTTGCAGAGGTAATTGCCCCTACTTGCTTTTTACCTTTTAAAGTTATTATCCTGGTATGCTTGGATTGTACAGACGTTATACCTATTTCATCTATGTTGTATATTCGACAGGGATTGAATTTTACCTTCTGCATCGCAGGTTCCAAAATTTAAAAAGAATTCACATTTTCTTTTGTGAATCCCTTGATTCGGGCAGTTGAAAAACCCTGTGGTCTCCTAGACGTTAGTTCAGGGTGCCTTTTTAAAAACGAACGCAACCATTTGTAGCGTGCTGTCTCCTGATTCTTTGAAAACCTATGTTTTAAATTGTTCCGAATGGCTAATTGAAAGGCTTATCTTCGAATATCAGAAGCTCGCAATCCGTAAAAATTTTCATCCATTTCTAGACAATAATCCACCAAATCCGCTACAATTTCTTCAGGCAACACTGGTGTTTTTTACGTAGTCTTTCAACGTGCTCTTGAGTACTTTAAAAGTTCTTGAAGCTAGCAAGTAACCCATTTCTTTGTTTTTACCCGCAGTAACAGCGGTAAGCATGAATTTACTATCCCACGTCTTTCGTTTTTGTTTGGGTTTCAATCACATTTTATTTCTGAAATTAAGAAAAAGTGCAGGATAGAAAAATCAAATGAGCAGGTGTAGCACAAGGATTATAGCATAAATCTTTCTTTTTGTCTATCTGTCTATAGACAGATGAGAAATATTTAGTCCTAATATCGGATATCTGATATTAAGACAACGTGACCATCCGATATTAGACAAATTGTCTTCTGTTGAAGGTCAAGGTTATGGAGCAAAGAAAACTATAATAATCCGTTGTCCGCATGCACTGAATTAAAGTAGGAATATTATAGACTAACTTGAACTATAGAGTCAAATTTAAAAACTTATCTGAATTTCAACTAGCACGTATAAAAACTCTGAATGTGACAGTTCGGTATAAGTGACTCTAGAGCCATCCATGTTTTATCAGATACACTAAAATATTATTTGGTGGCTTGGGTTGAGCTCCATGCTAAACTGTAGACAGGTTTCTTCGTAATTAGATGACAGATTTCTTTAAAACAGAACTATCCGATATTAGGCAACTATCTGATATTATGGCACTTTACTCTAAAATTTCAAAATTTGGGTCAAAATTGTGTTGGTTTTCTAATAAACATCGTTAGGTTTGTGTTCCGAAATTCTAGTTTTAAATTTTCTAAAAGTTCTACCGATATTTTATCATAGTTGTCATTGCCACATTTTAATTTATAAACTCTTGATTTGTATAATTTTAGATTTAGATTTGTTATTTTTAATGAGTTTGGATAAATGGTAATCACTTTTAAAGCAAATATTCATGTCTAAAGTTTCTAAGAATGATTTAATTTTTAAGGATGGTGTTCGAAAGTATGTTAAGCTTTTAAATTGTTTATTATTTTTATCTGAAGGGAATACTTGTTCTAAAGTCTGTTTTTTTATCTTTTTATTTATGATATTCTCAATTAAATTTGGATCGGTTATTATCGACTGCTATTTGTTTTATGATATTTTATTCTTTATTATAATTATTTGTATTCAACCCTGCAGTGGTGGCGCCAAGTCTGTCAGACCCGAGCGGATTTATTTCATACATAAAAGTGGGGGAGCCGGGCCCAGCAGCTTGGTGCGGCCAGTACCTTCCTACCGGTTAGTATCATGCATAGGTAACTCTTATGAACCAGCTTGTTCCATAAGAGCTGTTTGCGACTACACTCGCCAGAGGCGCTGTAATCACCTTAAATTTGAACGTTGTCAAATCTGTAAAGAAAAATTCCTCAGTTTTTCGTCAATCATCTGATCCATTGCTTAAAGTTACTAATATGTAATAGGTATAAACATATTTTTTCATTATCATAACATAAGACTTGGATGATATATTTTGGATTTGAATTTTAACTTATCTTTCAATATATATACTACAGAAGCTAGTCAAGTTGTATTTTTTAATTAAAATAAAAATCATAAGTTTTCAATGATAATTTTGAGATTTGGCAACATCACAGCGGTTTTACGAGAACACAATACGCAGGTGCATCGATTTCTCGCCCAATGTTTATCCATAGATAAAGGATAGGTTTATAGGTTAGGTTGATTTATTTTTATCAACAACAATACCTAGTCCAACTCATTATCATTATTATTCCAATTAGTGTTGTACCTATTGAGACTAAGTTGAATTTTAATTTTTGTGTGTGTTTATTAAACTGATTCAACCAAACCAGTCCAATATGGTGTTTTCTTGATGTGTGCCAACATGCAGAAACCGGGGTGACACTGTGAAAATGCATCGATTTTCCAAAAACTATGAAAATGTGAGTACCGGCGTTACTTTCAATATTAAAGCTGTGATAATTATATTAGCAAAATCTGTAATATGTTATTTTTTTCACTACTGACATGAGAAAACCTTATTATTCACCTCATTTGTCTAATGAGAAATAGCTCAATATTTACCTAAAACTTTATTTATTTATTGAAATGAACATAAAAAATAAACTCTTTGAAATGTCCTAAGACAATGAAAATGATCAGAAAATATGAAAATTATTTAAAATAATTGTAGAAATGACGTTTATTGAATCCCCTCAGTTTAAATGATTTTATTCAATGCTTTGACAAGTATTCCCAGCTGATATTTCGATATCCTTGAATAATTGAGGAAATGACTAATTTTAAAGTAAAAATAAGGTCTTTCGGTATTAGTTCGGCCATTAGTAGTGAAAAAAATACTATATATACTTCGGTTGAGAAGACCATATTTGTATATTATATCAATTATTATCTAACTTGTAAATAAACGTATGTAGTGAAACAGTTTTTTTCTTCATGAATTCCTAAACAATCTTCCAGTTCCAGAAAAAAAATTTAAATTTTATATGTACGGTTCCCGCTTTTGCTTTATTTCTGACTACACTCGCCAGAGGGAGTAGTAATTAGTGAACCAAACTCTTTATACTGAGTTGCCTATCTATCTATTGAAAGTCAATCTAACCTAACCTATCCTTTATCTATGGTTAGTATATTAGTGATTGTGGTAGTATTCGCGTCGAGAAAGTTTTTTATATTGTTTCTGTGCGACTTATGGATCTGTCAGACTTGGCGCCACTGCTAGTGTAACAAAAATTTTGTTGGCAGGTAAGTCAAATAATATTATGTTTTATTCACGAACGCAAAAATTATTGTGATTTAGTTTTTATATTTATTAAAATAAACTATATTGTTTCAGGAAAATGAATTATGAGAAAGATCAGGCCAAATTGCTTCAGCTTCTAGATGAAGTTGTTAGTAACACAGAAGAAATATATGACGATGTTGAGTCTGAGGAAGATGCCGATATTATTCAAGCACATTTGTCTGACTCTGACACTGAACAGGAAGGGGAGAGCGATAGAGAAGATGAGGCGCCACCAGCGAAAATTCCGCGAGTTCCTAGTTTTATTGGAAAAGATGGCACCATTTGGAAAAAGCACCGTCCAATTCAGAATGTAAGAACAAGACAATCGAATATCGTCATTCAGTTGCCAGGTGTGAAACCAATAGCGAAAAATGCAAAAACAGTAGCTGACTGCTGGAAATTATTATTCTCAGATGAAATTTTGGAGATTATCGTGAGCAACACGAACAAATATATTCAAAAAATGAAAGACAAATATACAAGAGAACGTTCGGCAAAAATGACCGATATTGTGGAAATAAGAGCTTTGCTAGGTCTTTTGTATTTAGCTGGTTGTCTAAAAAGTAGTCGACTAAATACACAAGAACCATGGAACCGTAAATGGAGTGGCATTGAATTATTCTGGCTGACTATGTCACAGCAACGTTTCCTTTTTTATTGCGACATTTGAGATTTGATGACACAGATAGTCGAGAAGAAAGAAAGAAAACTGATAAAATGGATCCGATACGAGACTTATTCGTATTGTTTGTCGCCAACTGTAAAAATGCCTACACAATAAGTGAATATGGAACAATTGACGAAAAACTTGAGGCGTTCCGCGGAAGATGTGGCTTCAAACAATATATACCTTCGAAGCCAAACAAATATGGTTTGAAGGTGTTTGCTCTTGTTGATGCAAAAACAAGATATACTTTGAATTTAGAGCTCTATTTGGGTCAGCAGCCCGAAGGACCATATCGCGTAAGCAATGCTCCAAGCAGTGTCGTTACGAGATTGATTGGTCCAATATCGGGAACCGGAAGAAATATTACCTGCGATAACTGGTTTACGTCATTTGAACTTATTCAAAACTTATATACGAATCACAAAACTAACGTACGTAGGCACAGTGCGTGAAAATAAACGGCAGCTTCCACCGGAATTTATCAATACAAAGTCACGATGTATCAACTCAAGCATTTTTGGATATCAGGAAAATACAACAATAGTCTCATATGTCCCAAAAAAAGGCAAAAATGTGATCCTAGCGTCAAGATTGCATCCTGATGACCAAATAGATGAATCAACGGGAGAACAATATAAGCCGGAGATTATTACTTTTTACATTTCCACTAAAGGAGGAGTTGATACCGTAGACGAATTATGCGCTACTTACGATGTTTCTCGTAACACCAGGAGGTGGCCTATGGTATTATTTTATGCACTTATGAATGTGGCAGGAATAAATTCGCAAATTGTACATGTGGCTTACAACCAGGATGTACCTCAAACAATTGGCCGTCGAACTAATAGATGAACATCTCAAGCGTCGTACTATAATGAAAAATTTAAATCCAACAATTCGTCAAAGACGGCAAGAGGTAACTGGCATCTTACCTGAGGTTCCTAGAGAAAATCGGGAAACGCCAAATGTGAAAAAACGTTGTTATCTTTGCAAAAAAGACAGTAAAACGCGTTATTTCTGCAAACTTTGCAAAAAATTTATTTGTTTATCACATGCTGAATTTCTGTGCCCGAGTTGCATACCGGAGTCCGAAAACTGAAGAAACGGCTCAGCGATACCTTATTCTTTAAGATACAATACATTACTTTTTGATTTTTAGTTTTTTTCTTAAAGCAAATCGCTCAATTTTGTATGTTTGATTTATTTTTAATAAAAAGAGATACGTGTTAACTTTTACTTGACTTTTCAATATACAATGTTTTTCTGGGTATTGGCAGGGTTAATTCTGGTTAAAAGTAATGTATAAACATAATTAAGAAGAAGAAAAAATTAAATAGTCACAAACTGTATTTTTGAAAATTTTTAACATGTGGGTCTGTCAGACTTGGCGCCACTACTCATGTTAAACATATGGGCGCCACCACTGCAGGGTTAATGGGACTGTTATGAGTATGTGTATCATACTACTGAAGGCTGCTAGTTTATTACTGAATGGATGGGCCGAAATATTATGAATTGTAATATCTGTATATGATGGTTTATGAAATATAGAAAAATCATGTTTATTAATTATATTTGACATTGTAAGGTCTAAAAAGTTTATAGTTTCTGTTCTACGGTAAATTTGATATTATTGTGAATTAAGTTTATGTAAGTAATGAAGCTGTCTAATCGTCTATTTGTAACGATGAAGCTAGCTGAAATATCATCCATATATTGATGCCAGTACATACTTTTTTTACTAAGGGGGTGTTTATGAATTATTATTTCTATGTTATCCATGAAAATGTCTGCATCGGGGGCTGTGGAGGATGCCCATAATCAAACCATCTTTACTGCTATAAAATTATCAACAAAAGTTATAGTTTCCTCAGGAAATAGATTTGTTACATCGAACGATCTGCATTTAGAATTATGGAGTAGTCCAGTTATAAGCGTATACATAAAATATATTACAATAATCATACAAATAATATGACGCTTGTTGAAAGAATTCCTTTAACTGAAAAAAAAAACTACTTTCTTAGGAAACCTGTTTTCCGGCTTCTTCCGACGATTCCCAGCGATAGCACAATCCGGTGAAAGCTGTTGCCCTTCCAATATGAACGGAGCCTTCCAGTAAAAGTAAAACCCAGTGGGGGAAAAGACATCCCAGCTACGATCCACACAACGAAAGATTCGCTCAACGAAAGACCGCCCCGTATGAAAACCCTCTAGTTGTTAAGAGGGCCAAACTCTACGTAGCGTCCATAATGTCCCCAAGAGGGCGGAATAGATTCTTGAAATAATCCGTCATAACGAGTCGATCCTACTCAAAACTCATCCCAATCAAAATCGATCGGACTCAAAAACTTTTTCCTGGTATAATCCCTTAACTGATGGCTGACATCGATACAACTCCAACAATCGCCACACTTAACCAGGAACAACTTTTCAGAACTTGCTACTATTCCAAACGCCAAAAGGGAAAATGAGATTGAACGCGCAATGGACAGCGCATATTCTTACCAAACCACGAACTCAAAAGTTCACTGCGTGGAACGAACCAATAGCTCGTCAGGAGCTTTATGAAAATACAACTAATAATATAATAATAATAATAATGATAATAATAATAATAATAATAATAATAATAATAATAATAATAATAATAATAATAATAATAATAATAGGACAGGACAAGGAAGGACAGCTAATATAATAGACATCACTATACCTAACGATCACAACATTAAAGAAGCTAGGACCCAAAAAATACACAAATATATTGACTTAGCGCACGAACTAAAGGATGCTTATCAATTAGAACACGTAACCATACATCCGCTGGTTATCTCAACCACTGGCCTCGTTGAAGTACATTTACAAAACGAGTTAAAGAAACTGAAATTGGAAAATGTTGATAAGAACATAATTACCGCCCAACAAGCAGCTATATTGGGAACATGCCGAACCGTCCGACGAGTGCTCACACATGACTAGGCTGCTGAAACCTTGAGAATCCCAGCCTGGACATGCCAATCCTCCACTAACAAGTGTGATATAATAAAAAAAAAAAAATAATAATAATAATAATAATAATTACAGAAAGACACGATAGATCAAGCTAAATCGGTTGAATGGCTTAAAACTGGAACGCTGTTCCCAGAAACTGAAGGTTTTATGGTTGGTATACAAGATTAGGTATAGAAACGAGGAATTACCAAAAGTATATCTTGAAGGAGAAATACCAACAGATAGGTGCAGAAAGTGCAACAGAAGTCAAGAAACGATTGAACACATTCTTTCTAGTTGCCAAAGCATAGCTGAAACTAAATATCTAGAACGACACAACAAAGTTGCCACAGTAGTATACCTGGAAGTACTGGAAAAACTTAACCTTGATCCACAAAACAACGAACCATATTACAAATATAAGCCCCCTCCAGCTATCATGACGGACGTAACAGTACGACACAACAGGCCGGACATCACAGTCATTAATAAACAATCCAAGCAAGCTCTGCTTATTGACATATCGATCCCAAATAATTCTAACACAGAAAGCAAATACAATGAAAAACTAAGCAAATACGCCGAGCTAAGGACCGAAATAAAAGAATTGTGGAATCTTAAAGAAGTCAAGATCATTCCAGTTGTTTTATCCTATATGGGGCTAATTCCCAAGAAACTAAGTACTTCCCTCAAAGACATTGATATTCCTGAGTCAACCTACCGATTAATGCAAAAATCTGTAATCCTGGATGCGACAAACATTGTTAGGTCATTTCTAGAATAGTGACACCCAACGAAAGTCTTGCTGTTGAGGCCGACTGTCGTTGAAACACGCCGGGTGTAAATCCGGTGAGACAAAAAGGAAAATAATAATAATAATAATAATAATGATAATAATAATAATAATATTGCCTTCATTAATTTTTAGAAAAGTAAACATACAAATAATAACAAAAGTGATATACAATTAAGACGAGGTTCAATTCATCCGTCCCGAGTGAAACGGATGTCTGCTCTTCCACCTAACCTTAGCATAGTTAATTCACAGCAAAAGCTGAGCAACGTAATGAAAAATGTTCATATAAAACCTATACAGGGGAGAATACATATATCCATACAACTACATTACAATTTCATTCTTGTTGAGAGAGTAAATGAACAAGCAATTTATTTTTCAATGCATTACTCGAAAGGGTATGACGAATATTAGCTGGCATGTTATTGTATATCTTGACAATTGAATAGCTGAAACAACATTTGAAAAATATACAGTTGAATAATGGCGGAGTAAGTGTCCCCCTAAAACGAACATTCAAGTTATGTACGTCTGATCGATACGTTATTTTTTCATACAAATAAGCGGGTGTTTTATACTGCAAAATTTTGGAGTACAAGCAAGGAGCATGTAATATTCTCCTTTGTTTTAATCTGAGCCATTGCAGTGTCGTGTAATGATGACTGATATAGCTATACTTTCTAACACCAAATATATATCGTATACAAGCATTTTGCAACTTTTGAAGCCTTGTCTCATCGGACCTACTTAGGAAAGTACCATAAACAACATCACAATAGTTTAAGTTAGAAAGTATCAATGCTTCACATAAAATAATTTTAGTTTTTCTTTAAGTAGATGACGATTCAGGTAGAGAAACCTTAATTTTGTAAAAGATCTCTGCAAACAAAAAGATACATGCTTAGTAAAACGTAAATACTCATCCATAAACATTCCCAAGTTCTTAACAACCTGCCGACGCTCAATTACTTGGTTATTAACAACTATTTCGTTGCTACTAAAAATGTCGAAAATTTTAAAGCGACTGGATTTTCTACCAAACAGCACAAAGTTAGATTTAGTTGGGATAAGAGTTAAACACATTTGCAGAGATTGTGTATATAATGTATTCAAATCATAATTTACCGCCGTAATAGCTTGCTTAATTTCGTCTGCATAAAACGATACATACATTTGAATGTCATCAGCATAATAATGCTGCTTACAAGATGTAAAGAAGTGTGGAAATCTAGAAATGAATATATTGAAGAATAGCGGATTGAACCCTGTGAAACGCCTCTTGTATTATATAGAAACGTAGATAATTTGTTATTGTAACTAACGGCTTGTAGCCTGTAACTTATATATCAAAATAACCCGTATACAGAGTTGCCTATAGCGTCGATTAGTTTATCGTAGTACTGTGTTCAGAGTTGCCTACCACTAAAATCGAAGTGCAACACAATTTAATAGCTTAATATACTTTGGAACACCATCCTTAAAAAGTAAATCATTTCTAGGAACTTTAGACATGGATATGTGCTTTAAAACTGATTACAATTTATTCAAACTCATTAAAAATAACAAATCTAAATCTTCAAAATTAAACAAATTAGTAGTTTATAAATTAAAATGTAGTAATGGCAATTGTGATAAAATTTATATCCGTACAACTTTTAGAAAATTTAAAACTAGAATTTCGGAAGACAAACGTAGCTACGACAACAATAAATTAGATTCTAACTATTCAAATCATCTATTAGAAAATCAAATTTTACATGTAGAACGTAAATCCTTTAGTTCAAATACTTTAGAAGCTCTTTAGATAAACAAAAACAAATATTCATGTAACCGTCTAAACGACCAAATAGATATGAATCACTCTCCTTTATTAAACATTTTTGCCTAGAAGATAGTTTGGGAATATTTGTAGTGAATGAATTTCCAGGTAAAATTTTTCCAAATCCTTTGTTAATAATTGAATAGATGACGCTTTTACTTGATAAAGATCCACACTGAACGGATATAATAAAACAATTTAATTTGTCTAAAACTGCATTTATTTGAACTAATGTTCAATTTAAACTGGTTAATGAGTTTCACTAACACAGTAGCTTTCTCAAAACGTATTTATTCTATTGATACGCAAGAATGTTCCCTAGTACTTTTGATTGAGGAGCGCCTTTTATTAACTATTAAGTTAGAATAATAGAAATATATTTCAAGTTTTTTATAAACATATATTTTTCACAGAGTTTTCATTGTCTGGAATTCGTTCAGTGGTGTAGGAAGTTTTACATGAGGAAGTAGAGTCTTGAAAAAATTTGTGTGCTCATCCTCTTCAGCCTCGCCTTTGTTTATTAATTCAATTTTCTTTCTTTCAATACTCAATATTTCTTGTTCGAAGTTAGTGCTATTATAACATTGTGTCTCACGTCTTTTAGTTATTTCAAAGGGTTTTACCGGTTAAATTTATTCTGGCAATTCATTTTCCAAATTATCCCTTTCCATTTGCAGATGTCTCTTTTTGTGCGATTTTGATCCTTAACTCTTCTCGCTTTCGGTAATTTCTTCATTTTGTGATAGAGCGGCATCTTGCGACTGAGAAGCATCTTGCGATTGAAAAGCATCTTGTTGATCTTATAATTGAGAGTCTGAAGAGTTTTTGGGAAGTTAGATATTACTTAGAGTGTTCCTCGGTGTAAAAACAGATTTGAGAAATAACAGTGAATGAAAATAAACCCAAGATCCTTGGTAGAGAAGTGCATACTCGTTATCATCACCCAAACTGCATTTTGGAATTTTCTCAAATTCCTTTCTAAAATTATCACGCAAGTTCTTTCACTTTACTTTAACTGCTTCCTATAGAAAGATAAGATAAATAATTATCTAAAATTATTGTACTATAAATATTGTTTCATTATGTCGAAAAAGGTGAAAAATTCGGAAATTTTCATTTCAGGTATTTGGCAACAGGTCTGCTATTCCGACAACTAACATATAGTTTCAGAATTTCAAAGTGTAGCTGCTATAGTCATTGAAACATGTCATGCAATTTGAGAGAATATTGCAAAAACACATATGCCATAGCCCACTGAAGCAGATTTTAGAAAAAAGTCGGATGAATTCTGGAATGAGTGGCAATTCCTGAATTGCATTGGGTGTGTTGATGGAGAGCACATAAGAATTAAAAGACCCCATAAATCTGGTTCTATGTATTATTGTTACAAAAACTTCTTTTCCATAGGCCTTCTCGCAGTCACAGATGCCAACTGTACGTTCATTATGGTGGATGTGGGATCTTATGGCAAGGAAAATGATGCTGGTGTTTTTGAAAACTGTCATCTAGGACTTGCAATTGAATTAGGAGAAATAAAATCTCCAGACGAAACAAATTTGGCTGAATCACCAGTCAAAGCTCCTTTCGTTTTCTTTGGAGACGTAGCTTTCTCTTTAACAGAATATCTAATGAGGCCATATCCACGATCTCAATTGCAAGAAGGAGAAGAAAATTATGTATCTAATCACAGATTATCGAAAGTTAGGATGGTTGTGGAGTGCTGATTTGGAATTATGGTAGCAAAATTTCGTCTTCTAGGAAAGGCAATCGAAACAAGCGTAGAAAACGCTTTGTGTATTCATTAATTTGAATGAATCAACTTATTCTGATCCACAGGATATAACAAATAATAATACACTTGCAAGTGTATGGCCGACCAAAAAATATAATACTTCTACAAGAAATGCTATGACGATTTTTTAAACTGGATCCTCTCACATCCTGAAGGATTAGCATCTCATTTTGAAATACTCTGTATATGAAATATTTGAAATACTCACTTTTTTATCGTAAATCCGAAGCAATAGGTGTCTACTCCTTATCTGCAAGTAACCGATTGTGGTAGCGTTTATGGCTCATATCCCAAAGAATTCTGCTAAGTTTTATAGCAATAATTAACGCTTCTGTGAAATTTTCTGACATTTTGAAAATACATAGTAGTTGAAAATTACCATACAAGAATAAAATCCCTCAGTACCGCTCCCGCGACTGAAGCTTGCAAAATCAAATAATTTGATTTTCCTCACCGCCTCAAAATCATCTGAAGTCGCACGCTCTGCTCAAGGTCGCCGACGTAGGACGGTTTCATTTAAGTATTGTGTTTTGATAAATATGCCTAGATCGCGTCGCCCGTACCGCCCGCTTCTATATCTCTTGTAGGACGGAGGGTTAGGAGCATCTGAGAAAATTTCCAGTTGGTATGAATCTACCCTTTCACCATTCGTAGCACCTGGTTATCATTTCTGTCTACCCACTTGTGAGTTCCGATGACTGGGACGTTGAAGGCGGGTGGATTGTTGGTAGGGAGGTCTCTTAAACTGGTATCTATCTCGGGCTCCCATTGTCTGTCGAGATGGACCCTTCGCATTTAAATGCTGAATAGCTTTTTTTATTACCTTTGGTTTTAACTGTCTCGACCCCTACTTCGTGGAATCTGTTCATATTAGTGTTTTAAATGAAACTCACGGTTTCTAGTTAATTCCACAATATAATAAAAGTTATTGAAAATTCTGAAAAATTGACAATTGTTTCGATAAATCGATATTGATTTATCAAAACAATTGACATTTTTTTAGAATTTTCAATAACTTTTATTATATTGTGGAATTAACTAGAAACCGTGAGTTCCATTTAAAATACCTTTGGTTTTGTTGGTCAAAGTTCCTGAATTGATTTTTCTAGTGACTTCGCTGTCTTGAGTCGTTCTTCCAAAGATTCTCCAAATAAGTACTGGTCTATGGGTTCATATGATAAAGGCCCTCTTAAGTCTTTATTGAGATTTAGAATAAATCGCAAAGAAGATGTCCAGCATCGCTTAGCAGTTTGCTACATTTATTGTTGACTCCCCCCTCCGCTGTCAGACTAAGAGAGAGGGCCTCGGCAATAGCAGATATTGATGCTCCTACTTGCTGCTGTTTTTGAACTTAATGGTTGTTTTTTTTTGAAATTTGTGGTAAATAGCTACATTGATCTCAGGATTAAGTTCGGGTGCCTTTAGAAGAAATAAGTTTGCGGGCACTGGATATTTCATCATTACTTCCTTTTTAATATCCTATTTAATACCAAATTTCATTAATTCTACCCACCGTGTTTCTATCGCCCTGTTAATCGGAGGTCCACAGGAAGATGTTTGTGTAGGCTCTGATCAAAGGATCTGCAGAAGGTCCTTTCCTAATTCATGCTCTGGTGAATTAGCACTGATCCTTACCTCATTATTAGGTCTTTCTTGCGGACTATTCCGCGCTGTTCTAAGTCACCTACGATGTGAGAAACAGAATAATGAACCAAGTTCCGCAAGAGATGAATTTTTCATGTTTCTCTTCTGTGTATATTATTTTGACGTGCTGATACTTAATCAAATTTCGATTTTCTATCGGCGCCGTCTTTGACAAAATCGGCGACCTACCTGGCAAGAAGTGTCAAAATTTTTACCAGCACTCAAGGCATATTGGGCTCTGTGGGACTCCCTTGTCCTGGAAAGGGGCTGCTTACAAGTGTCCATGAAAATAATGATGGTTCCGAGATGAGAAGGCAGCTAGTTATCCCGAGAACGAGAGAAGCTGAGGAAGTTACATGATAGTCCATCAGGAGGTCATCTGGAAGTGAAGAAACCCCTTCAGCGAGTTCGTGAAAGGTTTTATTGGATGAACACATCCGGTGATGTGTGAGACTGGTGTAAGAAATGTACTACTTGTGCTACGAGTAATGGACCATATCGCAAGAGAATGGCATCCACAAAACCATATAACGTTGGAAGTCCTTTCAATAGTATTGCTTTGTACGATTGTAAATTCATCTACGACGAGATTTAATTTAATTTTAGTAACTATTATCACACAGGGGTGTAAGGGTTGACGGTTATGAATTACCGGCCCAAATGTCAGCCTTACCTGCGCGTGGTGCACGCTGCTAGACATCTGACAAGGCTCTGGCAACAGAGTCGAGGCGGTATAACCTCCGTCATGATAATGGGCAGCAGCTTTATCATCACTGGATTGAAGCTACCGAAGAATTACTTCCTTAAAGGTTCAATACCAGAAACTCCTAGGCGGATATCAAGTTAGGATTCAACCGGCTAGGACACTGCGGTGCAGAAAGCAAAGAGAAACTACTGCACTATTTTCTCAAGAATAACCACTAATGATGAGCACTATTCAAATAATGGCCCCGAGTCCCTGGCGTTCCTTGAATGGAACAGGGGTGCGAAGAATCCCCGGGAGGAAAATTCATATACAGCGCTTAGCAACTTGGAATATAAGAACGCTTCACGAAGCAGGAAAGTTTGATATGGTCATGATGGAAATGCATAGGCTTAATATTCCAATTTTGGGCCTTGCCGAAGTTCGATGGTCAGGATCGGGATGTTGCACAAAAACTGATATGAGTCTATACTACTCAGGAACAGACAATAATAATCACAGTAAGGGTGTCGGCGTAATCATTAAAAAGGAATTTCAGCAGAGCGTTATCACCTTTATCCCATATAATGAGCGTATCATGCTACTACAGCTAAAAGCACATCCCATTAATATAAACCTTATTCAGGTGTATGCCCCTACATCAGACAGTAACGACCATGTTATATGACAGTTTTATACAGACTTAGAACAATTAATGAATAATATCAAAAAGCAAGTGATTATAATTATGGGAGACTTTAACGCAAAGATTGGACGAGGAAAAGTCGAGAAATTCGTTGGCAAATGTGGACTGGGAACGAGAAATTAGATGGGAGACAGAATGCTACAATTCTGCGAAGAAAATGAGATGATAGTTACAAACACCTTTTATGATCTGCCTCCAAGAAGACTATATACCTGGACTTCGCCTCGACACAATGACAGCCGAATAATCAGAAATTAAATAGATTTTATAACCGTTAATAATCGATGGGATTAAGAGCGTTAAGACCTATCCAAGTGCCGACGGAGGAACAGACCATAACTTATTAGTTGCAAATGTAAACATAAAACTAAGAACCCTAAAACGACATAACAAATTTCCTGAAATGAATCTGAATGAAATTGAAAATCGCAAAGAACAACTAAATGAAGAGATAAGGGACAAGCTGAACATCGTATCTCAAAGCGAAGTCGTGGATGAGAACTGGAGTACTTTAAAAAATGCTTTGCTGGAATCTGGCAGTAGGGTACTTGGCACGGAAACAAAAGCTAGTAAAAACGAATGGATGACACCTGAAATAATTCAGATTGTTAGCGAAAAAAGAGAATTTAAAAATAAAAACAGGCAAAAATATAAAGAACTGAAGAACAAAATAAAATACGAGATCGACAGAGCCAAAGAGAACTGGATAAAAGAAAACTGTAAAGAATTTGAACAGTTAAATAATAAACACGATACAGCAAACCTTCATAAAAAACTAAAAGATATAACGGGCAACACTAAACACAGAACACCCTCCGTTAGTAGGAATAACCAGGGTCAATTAGAAATGGAGGATGGACAAATAAAGAAGGTATGGGAACAATACATTCAAGCTCTTTTCAGGGATGCAAGGGAATATGGACAAGAGACGCTAGACGAGGACTAGTACCTTGAAATTTTGGAGTCAGAGGTCGAGCAGGCCATACAAACGGCTAAGAGTAAGAAAAATTCTGGTCCAGACGAAATCCCTACAGAACTACTAAAAGCAGTAGATACCGATATAGTGAAAAAGTTTACAGTTATTCTAAATCAGATAAACAGGCGAAGTAAAATACCTACGGAATGGCTCAAGTCCACGTTTATTCCCCTGCCAAAGAAGAACAACCCCAAATCATGCGATGACTATCGGTTAATAAGCCTTATGAGCCACTTACTAAAAATACTTTTAGAAATTATACAAAACAAAATACATAAGAAATGTGGAAAGAAATTAGATAAAACTCAGTTTGGATTTCGTAGGGGCATGGGAACAAGACATTGTTTGCCTTAACAGTCCTTCGACAGAAGTGTAGAGAATACAACAAAACCGTATACGCATGCTTTATAGATTTCCAAAAGGCCTTTGACCGAGTACAACACACAAAACTAATAGATGAACTTAAAAACATCAATTTAGACAAAAAAGACATCGAAATATTGAAGAGCCTGTACTGGTATCAGTAAGCTACAGTGAGAATCAATAATACAGAAACTAATGATATTTCGATTGCACGAGGTGTTAGACAGGGATGTATTCTCTCACCAACATTGTTTAACGTGTACTCTCAAGTTATCTTTGAGAAAGCCTTATGTGAAAAAAGCGAAGGGGTTAAAATCGGCGGCGAAGTAATAAGCACGATAAGATACGCTGACGACACGGTGATCTTGGCAGAGAGTCTGAATGACCTGCAGATACTTGTAAATGCTGTTAATATGGAATGTCAGCGAATGGGAATATATATTAACACAAACAAAACTCATGATAATCTGCAAAACACCCGCACATATTGATCAATTAATAATAAACAATCAAGCAATAGAAAGGGTAGAAAAGTTTAAATACTTGGGTGCTTTCATTAACTCAGACCTAAATCAGGACCAGGAAATCCGTGTAAGGATTGAAATGGCAAGATCGGCATTTCTAAAATTTAAATCCATGTTTTACAATAAAAATTTGAATTTAATACTCCGGTTGAGATTTATGGAGTGCTATGTTTGGTCCCAGCTATTATATGGTGTAGAAACAGGGACGTTAAAGGCACAAATAACTAAAAGAATCGAAGCCTTAGAAATGTGGATTTACAGACGTATGCTGAATTACTAACGAGGAAATACTACATAGAATTGGTCGTGAACGAAAACTACTAAAAATAATAAAAATACGTAAGACAGCATATCTCGGACATGTATTACGACACGATAAATACTCTCTGTTGCAAGTGATTATGCAGGGCAGAGTTGAAGGAAAGAAGGGAATTGGGAGAAAGGAGAAATCATGGCTGAGGAATATCCGAGAATGGACAGACATGGGCGTTGAGGATCTTTTTCATATTGCTAAGGACAGAGAAGCTTTTAAGAGGGTAGTCGCCAACCTCCGTTAAATGTAGACGACATTCGAAGAAGAAGAACTATTATCCAGCAATTTTCAAAATGTTACAAATTTGAGATAGTAACGACTAGTCCCAGAATCAGTGAAAGCACTGGGTTCATTGAGGTGGAAAATTTCAAACGTCATTTCAAAAAGATTGAAGATATTTGGAGAAAACATATTTTCATCTTTCTTTGACCCACAAAAACAACGTCTAGATAAGATTGTCACAATCGTAAACAGTTCTAAGAAATCCCTACGCATCTGCCATAATTTTAACTTTCATACATGGCTTAGGCAGAGTCGGATTCAGGGTCTACACTAGTGTGCTATTTCGTCACATTATGAATTGTAATGTCTGTATGTGATGGTTTATGAAGTATGGAGACATCATGTTTATTATTTATATTTGGAATTGTAATGTCTAAAAAGTTTATAGACTCATCTTGTTAAAGTTCTACGGTTAATTTGCTATTATTGTGAATTGAATTTATGTGAGTAATGAAATTGTCTAATTGTCTATTTCTACCGGTGAAGCTAGCTAAAATATCGTCCACATATCGATGCCAGTACATACTTTTTTTACTAGGGGGGTGTTCATGAATTATTTTTTCTATATTATACATGAAAATGTCTGCAATGACATCTATGAGAATCTTTTATATTTTAAATGAATTTGTTACAAAATAAAAAACAACTGGTCTGATTGTGTACTCCTCTTTATGGAGTTTAAATAATTAATAAAGTTCAGGGTATATGGATTGAGTCGAAAAAAATTATATTTTTCTTTATCGTTAATTAATGATTCAGCGTTATCTACTGTTAATTTTATTTCTTTCTGAAATTTATTAGTTGGGTCTTTTTTAAGGGTCTCAAAATTGCTTCCCAGTATAAAATTGTTGGTTTTTAATATATAATCTTCTTTGGATAATACTATTACCATATTTCCTTTATCTGTTTTGTGAAAATAATACTACCACTAACGTAGGACGGAGGGTTAGGAGCATCTCAGAAGATTTCCAGTTGGTTTGGATCTACTCTTACATCATTCTTAGCAGCTGGTTACCATTTCTGTCGACCCACTTGTGAGTTCCGATGACTGGGACGTTTAAGGTGGGTGGATGGCTGGTAGGGAGGTCTCTTGAACTGGGAGCCCGAGGTGGCCCATTGTCTGGCGAGATGGACCCATCGCGTTTAAATGCTGAATAGCTTTTTTTAATTGCCTTTGGTTTTGTTGATCAAAGCTCCTGATTGGATTTTTCTAGTGACTTTGCTGTCTTATGTCGTTCTCCCAATGATTCTCCAAATGAGAACTGACCTATGGGTTCATCTGATAAAGTTGCTCTTAAGTCTTTATTGAGATTTGTAGAAACGAGATCTCTACGCGTTACTGTCTCCTAGTGAAATAAATCGCAAAGAAGACGTCCAGCATCGCTTAGCAGTTTGGTACTTTGATGGTTGCCTCCCCCCTCCGCTGCCAGACTCAGAAAGGGGGCCTCGGCGATTGCAGATATTGATGCTCCCAATTGCTGCTGTTTCTGAGCTAAACGGCCGCCTCTTCTAAAAATTTGTGCGGATCTCAGAATTAAAGTCGGGGACCTTTAGAAGAATCAAGTTTTCTGGCACTTCCTGTTTAATATCCTCATTTATTCCAGTTTTCATTAATTATACACACCGTGTTTCTATTGCACTGTTAATCGGACAGGGAGTTCTTTGTGTAGGCTCTGATCCAAGGATCTGCAGAAGGCCCTCCCCTAATTCATGATCTGGTGAATTAGCACTTATCCTTACCTTTCATTATTAGATCCTTCTTGTTGGACTATTCCACTGTGTTCTAAGAAACCTACGATGTGAGAAACAGAATAATAAATCGGGTCCCTCAAGAGATGAATTTTGTATGTTTCTTTTCTATGTATTACTTTTCCGCCCAACCTTTCTATATGCGAGAAAAGTATTGGTTTACCCCAACAAAAGTTGGGATTTTGAAATTTTATTTTGAGTTATTTTTACGTTTTCCATCAACAACAACACGAAAAAACGGTTATTAGAAAAAAAATCATGTGTGTATGTCGTCGTCGTCGTCATTCTCTATTGATTTTCAGCTCACCAGAGCCAGTACAACGGGTGCTATGGTACTGGAAGTACGATATTTTGTCATTTTTTGAGAAATTTCAGTTTGTTTGCACGATAGAGCCTTCGGATTCCAACAATTCACAATTGATTGATTTAATATTATTCAGGGTATTGCACTGATGAACCCTGTAGATTTCCAGCTGACCAGAGCCAATACAACAGGTGTTACAGTACTTTAAGTACGATATTTTCGTCTGTTTTGGAGATGTTTCAGTTTGTTAGCACCATACAGCCTCCGGAGTATATACAAGTGACCAATTTCATGATTGGATATTATTCAGAGGGTCTCAAAGATTAAGACTATTGATATTCAGCTCACTAAAGCCAGTACAACGGGTGCTATGGTACTTGAAGTACCAAATTTTTGTCATTTTACAAGAATTTTCAGTTTGTTAACACGATACAGCCTCCAGAGAGTCTACGATTAATCAATTTTATGATTGAATATTGTTCAAGGGGACTTACAGATGTACCCTATTGATTTTCAGTTGACTGGAGCGAGTACAGCGGGTCCTATAAATCCAGATATACTGAATTTTTGGTTATTTTTGGAGAAATTTCGGTTTGTGAGCACTAGACATCCCCCGAAGTGTATACAAGTAACAATTTTATGATAGAATATTGTTCAGGGCCACAGTTGCGGAAAAAATAGTTTTAATCCTTAAAACCGTTTATTTTCTTTTTTGACTTGCTAATATTTTATCACATTTCTATTTTCTATCAGCGCCGTCTTTTACAAAATCGACGACCTATTTGGCAAGAAGTGTGAATATTTTCACCAACACTCAAGACATATTGGGCTCAGTGAGACTCCCTTGTCCTGGAAAGGGGCTGCTGAAAAGAGTCCTTGATAATGATGACGTTTCCGAGATGACAAGACAACTAGTTATCTCGACAACGAGAGTAGCTGAGGTACTGAGGAAGTTACACGTCATTTCAACTGGAGGTCATCTGGGAGTGCAGAAAACTCTTCAGCGAGTCCGTGAGAGGATTTATTTAATGAACAGCTTCGATAATGTGTAGGATTGGTGTAATAAATGTACTACTTGTGCTACGAGTAATGGACCACATCGCAAGAGAATGGCACCCACGAAACTATATAATGTCGGAAGCCCTTTCGAAAGTATTTCTTTGTAGGATTGTGAATTTATTTACGACGGGATATAATTTAATTTTAGTAACTAATATTTGAAACAAAAATCCAATTAATGGAAGTAAAAAAGTTGGTGAAATGAAGAACTTTCTGGCCTGTTTGACCTTATAGGTCCTCATACGTTCTGCAAAATTCTGCAAATGTTTTCCTGAAACTCTCTTCTACTCTGGAATACTCCCGTGTGCTGTATAAGGGGTGAATCAACAACCAAATGTTGTTCCACTACGATAAAATGATGTTTTTCTTATTTTGGTCGTGGAATATATATTCAAGATTAAGCACTAATCGCTGTCTTGCGAAATCAATAAAGTAATAGCCGTTTTTTTACCCAAGAAAAGGTAAGTAGGGAAAGGACCTTCTTCAAGTGTCGTAACTCACTTCAAGTCAATATTTGCACGCAATGGAGTACCCCAAGTCGTCAGAAATGTTATTGGTTCACAATTTTCATAGATATCATGTTCACAGTACCAGCAATTTTCAAAAAGTTATAAATTTGAGATAGTCCCAGATTCGGTCAAAGCACTCGGTTCATTGAGGTGAAACATTTCAATCGTCATTCTAAAAAGAGTGAACTAGTTTGACCCCAAAATTTTTGATTAGTAAATTACCTACCTTTCCGTTACACCCTCTATATTTAGTATATAATTCCAACTTCATATTGCCATTAGGTTGTCGTTTTCCGAACATTCTGTATTCATATAATGAATTGAACAAAGAAATATCCCCAGAGGCGAATTATATTTTCGAATCAATAAATTTTGAAAGGGTTGATGCTATTTCTTCAGAATAATCAGTCATGAAATTAGAATTAAACATCTATTATTTCATGTTTCGTTCGCTTCAACCAAGTCGTCGTATCGCCCCAATGAAGTCAGAGCACGTAAAGAAAGTGTACAAATGAATTCCAAAAAGCACAAAGCCTCCACGAAAGGAAACCCCAATAATAAGAGTGCAAGAGCCAAAAGAAAATACTGAGAACGATACGAAATAAGGCACGAGGCATCAAAGTATATACTAAGTCTGCGAGAAAGGATGGTGGTTAGCGGAATGACAGGCTTATGTCCGATATAGTCAAATAGGGAGAAAGAGAGAAGGCCTCTATGTCTGTGAAATATCGCTGTTAAATTGGCGGAAAAAGCGGCATGAGTTCGCCGGGACCTTCCTTTTCAATTTTCATAATTTTCCGGTTCACAAACTCAGTCGAGACTAACGAAAAACAATTTAAGGTATTTTTAAGTAAATAACACCACCGTTTAATGGGGTTTAATAGGAACTTCGTGATACCGTCTTGATGAAATTATCTGATTCAATGTTTTTAGGAACGAGATTTATTGAACAGAAAATCAAGTTTTTATTTGAAGTCAAATTAAATCATTTTGACGCACATATTAATTCATGAAGAATTATTTAAAGACACCAATTCTAACAATGATATTTTTTCATCACAGAGTGAGCGTTTTTGTCACGTACATGTTCCACTTAGAAAATATGAAATTCCACATATTGTATCCAATGAATCTATTTCAAAAATGTATGGTATTGGATTCTTGGGTAGTTTTTCTTTCTACTTTTTCCAAAATTCAATTATAAGAGTAGGAGTAGAGAATAAGTCTTTACTATTTTTGCGACATCTATGACCATACTGGAATTTATGCTTCAGTTTTAGTTTTAAACTTTGTAGAATAGGAAGAGCTTTGAAGTGAGGCACATTTTAATCATCATGATTCTAATTAGGGCCATAGATGGAAGTTGTGAAACTAGTTCGGAATATCAATTTAAAATTATTCGTACATCTGTAAATGTGTGAGAATAATTTGGATTTTTTTTTGAGTACATGGCTGTGCTAATGAAGCAGCTTAAGTTAACTTAACATTAATATCCCTTCTTTTTTCGTTATGTACAATACAATGGAATTGAAAACATAAACCAAATATTGAATTCTAAATTTGAAGAATTTCAATTTACAATCAAAATCAACAACATATGAATAGATTGATATACAAAACTAATTTAAATTTCAGTTCAAGCCACCGCACCATAAAAAAACCGTTTTGAAGATTAAAACTAAGTTTTCCGCATCTTTGAGATGCCCTGAACAATATTCTATCACAAAAATTGTTACTTGTATACACTTCGGGGGATGTATCGTGCCAACAAACCGAAATTTCTCCAAAAATAACCAAAAATTTAGCATATCTGGATTTATAGGACCCGCTGTACTCGCTCTAGTCAACTGAAAATCAATAGGGTACATCTGTGGACACCTTGAACAATATTAAATCATAAAATTGATCAATCGTATACTCTCTGGAGGCTCTATAGTGTTAACAAACTGAAAATTCTCCAAAAATGACAAAAATTTAGTACTTCAAGTACCACAGCACCCGATGTACTGGCTTTAGTGAGCTCAATATCAATAGGGTTCATCTTTGAGACGCTCTGAATAATATCCGATCATAAAATTCATCACTTGTATATACTCCGGAGGCTGTATCGTGGTAACAAACTGAAACTTCTACAAAAATGACAAAAATATAGTACTTAAAGTACTATAGCACCGGTTGTACTGGTTCTGGTGAGCTGAAAATCAATTGGATTCATCAGTCAGATGTCTTGAATAATATTCAATCATAAAATTTGTGACTTGTTGAAATCCGGAGGCTGTATTGTGCTAACAAACTGAAATTTCTCGAAAAATGACAAACTGTCGTGATTCAAGTACCATAGCACCCGTTGTACTGGCTCTGATGAGCTGAAAATCAATACGGTTCTTTTGTGACATGTTCTTAACAATATTCAATCATAAACTTGCTGACTTATTGCACTCCGGAGGCTGTATCGTGCTAACAAGACATGTAAGGAAAAGTGGCCGACGACAACGACGACGACGACGACATACACACAGGATTTTTACATTTCCGCCCAACTATCTAATATGCGAGAAAAGTATTGGTTCACCCCAAAAAAAGTTGGACTTTTGAAATTTTTTTTGAGTTATTCTCACGTTTTCCATCAACAACAACACGAAAAAACGGTTTTTAGAAAAATAAACGGTTTTAAAGATTAAAACTAACTTTTCCGCATCTGTGGTCCTAAATGATATTATGTCATAAACCAATACTTTTTTCTCAAATGACATTAAAAGCGGCCTTTCAATGACACTTGGCAGGCTTAGAAGTTGTACTTTTAATGCCTAGGCAGAAAAAGTCCACTTTTACTGCCTAGGCAGAAAAAGTTCGTTGCTAGGCAATTTTCCAAGTAATAATTTAAATCAAATTGGTTATCAAAATTGACAATGACATTAAGAAAACTCAAAATGATGCTGATGAAAATAAACTCGTTTTATTGCATTAAAACTACAAACTACAACACGAAATTTTTATTTATCACATATATTTATGGTGAATTGTGAACAATTATTTAATACAATTGAACTCTGTCCACTTCTCTCCTTTCCAGTAAAATTAACAACTTTAGTATCCACACTTGATACTCCGGAAACGCCAGAAAATATTTTATTGCCGATGTTCGACTTATTGGATAGCGAGTCCTCAATATAGCCCTCCGCGACAGCGGAAGACTTCCATCCTCCATGTTTCTTCAACATTGTTATGTCCCCACCAGAATGCACCAGCAACGTGGCCGAAGTTCTGCGAAAGCAGTGTGCAGTATACTCTTTCGCATGGGATAGTCCCAGAAAAGTAGCAATTTCTGCTGGCATTTTACCGAATTTGTGAATGCCAATGAATTGCTGATGTGCTTTATCGTTCACATACTTATAGAAGACACGCCGATTATTTAAATTCGTGGGTCTGGAGGCTGCATATTTTCTGTAAACGCTTAAATATTCCGTTACTACAAAAGATCTTGATCTTTTGGTCTTAGTATTTGGAAGCATAATTAGCAATTTGTCGCCCATATCATTTATATCATCTGTTTTCATTTGCAAAAGCTCATCACATCTACAAGCCCCAGCGACTGCAACAATAAGTACAACCTAAAATATAAATTGAAAATTAGTTCTTCGTACACAAATACAGTTCATCTGGGGCATCTGATAAAAATTTCTCGATTTCTTCTCTTTGAAAAACTCGGGATTTTTTTGCATGGAAACCGTCTGACTGGCGTTTCAAAAAAGCCCCTAACTTCAGGTATTTTGCCAAATCAATGTTATTTTTTATGTTCAGGGTAGCTCTCAACATCGAATAGGTAGACCATAACGTTGAAGGCTTCATTTTCTTTGAAAGATCGGAAAAATAGACAATCAGCACATTTTCAGAGAAAAATCAGAAAAATCCCATATTTTTATTTTGTCTATATTCCATGAATCTGCTGTATGTGAGTTCATATACAGTTCTTGATTTTTCCGGTAAAAGGTTAAATTTCACATCTCGCGCCTGGTCTCTTATCTCAGGTGGTGTTAATTGCATCAATTCATCCTCACTTTGTAGTAAATCCATTTCTAACATGACAACTTTTCAAAATTGACAATGACAAAGTAAACAAACATATTCCACAAACGTCATCAGCGGTTAACATAGTAACGCAGGGCCCAGTTTGTGACGCGTTTTCCTCCCCAAGAGGCGATGCCTGCGCGCTGCGTTGCGCGTGGAACGCCTCGGAAACGTCACTCCTGACACCTTTGAAACCTTTCACTTTCTCGGGCGCCAGATTTTTAACGTGGTTGTCTCCACGGCCCCTCGACTTCCCTCGTCGAGAGTTCCAGGTAGCCTCAGATGGAGGTACGGTAAATTCCAGGGGTCTATTGTCGTCAAAATTCGGGATGTTGCTAAATATATAAAACAAATGTTCTCGCTAGTCCTGAAATAAAAGTTATGTACCTGATCCACTCTACGAGAAGCTAAAAATTCGTGCAGCCAAATATCTACTCTACTATGGACAGGTACTGATTCTATGGGTGGTAAATGAAACACAAAGCTCGTTAAGGTTATATTTTAATTATACAGTCAACGGAGACGCTATATACAATGAAGATTTCTACAGTTAATGGGAGGCCATATTCTAGTCTCCACGAAACAGATATATTAACAGATTATATATACAATTGATAGGCGGTTAGTAGCGACGAAGCAGGCAGGACATAAGCGAGAGTGTTTCGTAAAATATAAAACAGTGTATGCAAGAAAGAAACGGTAAAAGCAACGATAAAATCTTCCGAATTCGGTGGTCTTTTCGTGCAATAGGTTTCACCAAAGCTTTTATAAATTACACGGGTTGCATGTCAATTTAAGATACATACCTAAACGTAAATTATTCTTGGTATACTCGGTACGTGTAGTAGCCTTTTGAATAACGGGGTGAGTTACAAAAATGGTTGGGGTTGTTGATTCAAAATATTAGAAAGCCCGAGCGGATATGTATGCCTGGCGCTATCTGATATTTCAATCTAAACCGTCTCACGGAAAAATTGAAAGAAAGATCAAGAAAAACCGGGGTTGTAAATTAATAAATTATTGGGGTTGTCGATTTAAAATATTAGAAAGCCCGAGCGGATATGTATGCCTGGCGCTATCTGATATTTCAATCTAAACCGTCTCACGGAAAAATTGAAAGAAAGATCAAGAAAAACCGGGGTTGTAAATTATTAAATTATTGGGGTTGTCGATTTAAAATATTAGAAAGCCCGAGCGGATATGTATGCCTGGCGCTATCTGATATTTCAATCTAAACCTTCTCACGGAAAAATTGAAAGAAAAGATCAAGAAAAAAACCGGGGTTGTAAATTATTAAATTATTGGGGTTGTCGATTTAAAATATTAGAAAGCCCGAGCGGATATGTATGCCTGGCGCTATCTGATATTTCAATCTAAACCTTCTCACGGAAAAATTGAAAGAAAAGATCAAGAAAACCGGGGTTGTAAATTATTAAAGTATTGGGGTTGTCGATTTAAAATATTCGAAAGCCCGAGCGGATATGTATGCCTGGCGCTATCTGATATTTCAATCTAAACCGTCTCACGGAAAATTTGAAAGAAAGATCAAGAAAAACCGGGGTTGTAAATTATTAAATTATTGGGGTTGTCGATTTAAAATATTAGAAAGCCCGAGCGGATATGTATGCCTGGCGCTATCTGATATTTCAATCTAAACCGTCTCACGGAAAAATTGAAAGAAAAGATCAAGAAAAACCGGGGTTGTAAATTATTGAATTATTGGGTTTGTCGATTTAAAATATTAGAAAGCCCGAGCGGATATGTATGCCTGGCGCTATCTGATATCTCAATCTAAACCGTCTCACGGAAAATTTGAAAGAAAAGATCAAGAAAACCGGGGTTGTAAATTATTAAATTATTGGGGTTGTCGATTTAAAATATTAGAAAGCCCGAGTGGATGTGTATGCCTGGCGCTATCTGATATTTCAATCTAAACCGCCTCACGGAAAAATTGAAAGAAAGATCAAGAAAAACCGGGGTTGTAAATTATTAAATTATTGGGGTTGTCGATTTAAAATATTAGAAAGCCCGAGCGGATATGTATGCCTGGCGCTATCTGATATTTCAATCTAAACCTTCTCACGGAAAAATTGAAAGAAAAGATCAAGAAAAACCGGGGTTGTTAATTATTAAATTATTGGGGTTGTCGATTTAAAATATTAGAAAGCCCGAGCGGATATGTATGCCTGGCGCTATCTGATATTTCAATCTAAACCTTCTCACGGAAAAATTGAAAGAAAAGATCAAGAAAAACCGGGGTTGTAAATTATTAAATTATTGGGGTTGTCGATTTAAAATATTAGGAAGCCCGAGCGGATATGTATGCCTGGTGCTATCTGATATTTCAATCTAAACCGTCTCACGGAAAAATTGAGAGAAAAGATCAAGAAAAACCGGGGTTGTAAATTATTAAATTATTGGGGTTGTCGATTTAAAATATTAGAAAGCCCGAGCGGATATGTATGCCTGGTGCTATCTGATATTTCAATCTAAACCTTCTCACGGAAAAATTGGAAGAAAAGATCAAGAAAAACCGGGGTTGTAAATTACTAAATTATTGGGGTTGTCGATTTAAAATATTAGAAAGCCCGAGCGGATATGTATGCCTGGTGCTATCTGATATTTCAATCTAAACCGTCTCACGGGAAAATTTAATAGTTCAATCTGAACCTATTCACGGGAAATTTAAAGAGAAAACCAACTCATTCTTACAGCACGAAAATAAATAAAAATCCATACATTAGATTTGCAATTGAAAGGACCACCTAATTACGAAAACCTATTCACGGGAAATTTAAAGAGAAAGCCAACTTATTCTTAAAGCACGCAAATAAATAAAATCAATACATTAGATTTGCACTTGAAAAGACCACCTAATTTCGAATTGTTATAATTAAAAACTTCTTACCTTTGCCAACAACCAAATTCTGGTGGTACTTATACACCAAAAGAAACTCGAAATAAATTATTAAAAACTTCAACTAAAAACAAGCAAAAGAAAGACCCAGAACGTATGGTTCGGCGGCACGGTACTTTCGGTGACTGGACTGTCGTGTAGGAATCTGCACAGCTGACTACTTACACCTGACTCGACTAATTTTTAATCTCTCCCATATTTCCCTTTCCCTCGATCAGTCCGACCGGCGCGCTACTCACTGCCTATGGTAGGGCGGGGTAAAATCAATATCTGTAATTTTAGTCGTCTTAGCCGGAATAAACATTTAAATTGTAATAATTAATTTCCCACGGAAACTAGACAGTAAAATAAAAATATCATTGGAACTTAAAATAACTATATCTCTTATGTACAAAACTATTTCACCCAAAAGCTAGAGAGTAAACAATATTGCCCTTTTGACACTTAAAATAATTATAAAACTTCTAGCTGAAATGTTTTGAACATATACTCGGCGACATAAACTATAAAGGGATATTTATACAGAGGCCAAAATACATAACGTGTGGTATAATAGGTATATACTCGGCGACATAAACTAAAAAGTGATTTTTATACAGAGGTCATAATACCTAGCGGATGATATAATAAATATATACTCGGCGACATAAACTAAAAAGTGATTTTTGTACAGAGTTCATAATACCTAACGGATGATATAATAAATATATACTCGGCAACATAAACTAAAAAAAATAGTTTGAATTAAATATATACTCGGTGACATAAATTATCAAATGAAAATATAACAAAGAAACGAATATGCAATGAGTGATACATAATGACAATGAATATATACTCGGTGACATAAACTATCAAATAATTTAACTCAAATATATACTCGGTGACATAAACCCTCAAATGAAAATATAACAATGAAACGAATACGTGACGGGTGATATGTAATATAAAACAATTATACTCAGCGGCAGAAAATACAAAATAAAAATACACTCAGTTACACAAAATAACCTTGTAGTAACGAAAACTTCGTTACATCCCCCCCTTACTTCGGTAAAAAAAAATTAAAGGACGCGAGCATCGCTCGCGTGCTTTAAATTTTTTTCTTAAACAACCTATCTCAACTAAAATTTACTTAACTCTATTACAATCTTCTTTCCATAGTCCAAACTTGTCTTCTATGGTGCTACCTACTAAGGTCTGGTCTTTTTGAGTCGGTAGCCTCTGCTACAGACGCTGGAGCAAGGCCTAAATCCTCGGGCTCTGGTGTATCGGCGCAGACGGAAACATCTCTCCTGTAAGCGGAATTAATCATTCAACGGTTTCAAATCCTTAATGTGGATTCGGTTATGTCGCTTGCCGGTTTCGTCTCTTAAGTCATACACTACCGGGGAGACGACTCGGACCACTTCGTAGGGCCCAGAGTATTTTGGCGCTAATTTTGCGGCGACATGTTCAACGGCTGAAGACAAAGTATACTCTCTTTTCATGACCTTTTCCCCCAGCTTGCATTTCCAGTCACGACGGCGTAGATTATAATAATGGCTTTGACTGGTAAATGCTCTGGACAGATTTAAACGGACGAGGTCAAAACACTCTTGCAATTGATCCAGTCTCGTGCAGTGCGGTATTGTATCTTCCTCCTTAGGATTTTCGGTTACGGCATCTTCTCTCGAATTTGTCTCCTGATTGGCTTCGGTTTCCCTCCTGAGGGATTTCGGAATTTCGGGGTCTCGTCCAAAATTCAAAAAGGCCGGTGAAAACCCAGTCGAATCGTGTTTGGAGTTGTTCATCGCAAACTTCAAGTCGGCTAGACGTATATCCCAATCCCGGTGATCTCGTTCGCAATATTGCGCAATCATCGTCTTCAAAGTACGATTTGCTCTCTCTACTGGATTAGCTTGCGGTGTGTACGGGGGTGTGAAGCGGTGTCGGATTCCCAATTCCTTCAACATATTCTTGAACAACGTACTATTATACTGGGACCCGTTATCGGTTAACACGGCACGGGGACATCCAAATACGGTCAGTATCTCTTCGTGAAAAGCGGTACCGATGCTACTGGCAGTTGCACTTCTCAATGGTCTGCATTGTACCCACTTGGTAAATCGGTCCTGGAAAATTACAAAATAGCTGTTCCCTTTCTTACTCCTCGGCAATGGTCCAATGATGTCGGAGCTAACAGTATCCCACGGTCGTTGATTTGGAGATGGCTGCATTTTTCCAGGAGGCTTCTGTTGGGATGGTTTGTACTTCTGGCATTGCAAACACCGGCGAACGTACTTGGTGATGTCTCGAAACATTCCAGGCCAATAGTATGATCTGGCGATACGAGTAATGGTCTTGGTGATTCCCAGATGTCCAGCGTGAGGGGCATCATGATTTTCTTCGAGAACTCGGGTTCGGTCGGACTTTGCTATGCACAGTTTCCATGGATCACTCATCTCTGGTTCTCTTAAGTCATTTATATCCCAAAAATGACGGTACAAACGGCCTTCTTTGATGCAGTAGTCAGGGAACTTGTCTGGATCCTTCAGGACTTCTTCCTTCTTGTTACGGTACCATGAGCATTCGGCGGTTACCTCGGTCAGACAAAGTATCGATGATGGATTGGTCTCGGCGGTCATTGGTAGCGGATTTCTGGACAAGGCGTCAGCCACGCGATTTAGAGCACCTTTACGGTACTGTATCTCGAAATCATATTGCTGCAGAAAAATACTCCATCGGGCTAAACGTCCGGACGGACTCACTATGGAATGCAGCCATCTAAGAGATTGATGATCGGTAACAACCGTGAAATGGTAGCCCTCTAGATAAGGACGCATCTTCTCAATCCCCCAAACAATGGCAAGACATTCTTTCTCAGTGACGGAGTAATTCTTCTCGGCAGGACTTAGTGTGCGACTCGCGTATGCTACCACATGCTCCTGGCCATCCTTCTGTTGTGTAAGGGCAATTCCCAAACCATACTCGGAGGCGTCGGTCTGTAGGGTGAACGGTACGGAAAAATCAGGACAACTTAAAACAGGGGATTCTGACAGACATGTTTTAATCTCAGCTAAGGCAGCTTCTTGCTCTTCAGCCCACTTCCATCGCTGGGATTTGCGGAGTAATTTCGTTAACGGGGCCACCTTTTGTGAAAACGATGGCACAAATCTCCTATACCAGGATGCGACTCCCAAAAATCTTCGTAACTCTCGGATATTTCTCGGCGCTGCAAATTTAATTATGCTCTCGACTTTTTCTGGATCGGTACGGATTCCATCACCAGTGACTACATGGCCTAAATATTTCATGGACGGTAAGCAGAAGTGGCATTTCTCCGGGTTCAGTTTCAACCGTGCTCCTCGTAATCGACGGAACACATCAGACAGATTCTCCAAATGTTGTTCGAACGTTTCTCCTAAAACTATGATGTCGTCCAGATAAGCAAAGGCGTACGGATCTAAATCTGGGCCTATTAGTCTGTCAACCAATCTCTGGAAAGTGGCAGGTGCGGAATGTAAACCAAATGGAAGGACTGTGAATTGAAACAATCCACGTCCCGGTACGGTGAACGCGGTAATGGGTTTGCTCTCCGGTGTTAATGGAACTTGCCAATACCCACTCTTTAAATCTAAACTGGAAATATATTTGGCTTTTCGCAGTTTATCCAGTATAGCATTAATGAATGGTAGCGGGTAAGCATCCTTCATTGTAACTTCGTTAACTTTGCGGAAGTCGATGCAGAAACGGTTCTTTCCATCTTTCTTCTTCACAATTACAATTGGAGAGCTCCACGGACTGGTAGAAGGTCCCTGCTCGGGCGCCAAGATGTGACGCGTTTTCCTCCCCAAGAGGCGATGCCTGCGCGCTGCGTTGCGCGTGGAACGCCTCGGAAACGTCACTCCTGACACCTTTGAAACCTTTCACTTTCTCGGGCGCCAGGTTTTTAACGTGGTTGTTTCCACGGCCCCTCGACTTCCCTCGTCGAGAGTTCCAGGTAGCCTCAGATGGAGGTACGGTAGATTCCAGGGGTCTATTGTCGTCAAAATTCGGGATGTTGCTAAATATATAAAACAAATGTTCTCGCTAGTCCTTTGCCAACAACCAAATTCTGGTGGTACTTATACACCAAAAGAAACTCGAAATAAATTATTAAAAACTTCAACTAAAAACAAGCAAAAGAAAGACCCAGAACGTATGGTTCGGCGGCACGGTACTTTCGGTGACTGGACTGTCGTCTAGGAATCTGCACAGCTGACTCCTCACACCCGACTCGACTAATTTTAATCTCTCCCATATTTCCCTTTCCCTCGATCAGTCCGACCGGCGCGCTACTCACTGCCTATGGTAGGGCGGGGTAAAATCAATATCTGTAATTTCAGTCAACTTAGCCGGAATAAACAGTTAAATTGCAATAATTAATTTCCCACGGAAACTAGACAGTAAAATAAAAATATTATTGGAACTTAAAATAACCATATCTCTTATGTACAAAACTATTTCACCCCGAAGCTAGAGAGTAAACAATATTGTCCTTTTGACACTTGAAATAATTATAAAACTTCTAGCTGAAATGTTTTGAACATATACTCGGCGACATAAACTATAAAGGGATATTTATACAGAGGTCAAAATACATAACGAGTGATATAATAAGTATATACTCGGCGACATAAACTATCAAATGAAAATATAACAAAGAAACGAATACGTGACGGGTGATATGTAATATAAAACAATTATACTCAGCGGCAGAAAATACAAAATGAAAATACACTCAGTTACACAATATAACCTTGTAGTAACGAAAACTTCGTTACAAGTTACCGTTGATAAAATAATTTAGTTATTTGGATATTGATAATGAAATGCCACTTAAATATGAAAAAGTCGATTTTGCGTGGAATTGGAACAAATTTGAAGAAAAAATTATATGTTTCACACGGCAGAAAAGCAGATTTAATGCCTTGGCATTAAATCTTGTGCTTTTATGCCTAGTAAAACAAATAACTATTCTCGCATATAGATAGGTGGGGCGAAAAAGTCAAATCCTCGATTATTAGTTTAGCTGATAAAGCTCTCGTAGCATGAATTCAGACACACAGCTATTGAAAATGCGAAAACTGCATTGAGAAAACATATTTAATCCTGAAGGTGTGACTAATAAAATATGACAGATCCTGAATATCTTCTCCTTCTTCTCCTTTTCTAAATCCTTTCGCCCTTTTAGGCGTCGGATGTGGATTCCGTGACCTGTACCCATTTCCTGCATACCTTTCTGTCTCTTGCTAGATTTTTCATGTCTGCTATGGTCTTTCCTCTTTCTAAACCTATCTCTTGTATTTGGTCTAACCATTTCCTTCTAGGCCTACCCCTTTGTTTTTTGATCGGTTTTCCAATCTCCATTATTTTCCTAGTTATTCTATTTGGTTCCATTTTTACGATATGACCATACCAGCTAAGTTGTCTCTTTTTATTTCACCAGTTATCGGTTTCTGTTCAGTTGTCTCTCTAATGACGTCATTCCTAATCCTATCCCATTTAGTTTTCCCTGAAATCCTTCTTAGATGCTTCATTTCTATGGCATTTATTTTAGTTTCGTCCTTTTCTCGCACAGTCCAATTTTCACTTGCGTATATTATTGTAGGAACTGTTTTCATTTTTACTTCCCAGTCTATATCTTTATGTCCAAGAATTGTTTTATTTAAAGAGTAGTATATTTTCGTTGATTTATTTGTTTTGCTTGTTATTTCTGCATCTATTTTTCCATCTTCTGTTACTATACTTCCTAAATATTCAAATGTTGTTACTCTTTCTAGAGTTTGGTTTTTGCATTTAATATCTCTATTATTTTGATTACCTGGTTGTTTTTCATTTATTATCATCACTTTTGTTTTATTTATGTTCACCTCCATATTCATGTTCTCTACTTCTTTAGTCCAAATATTCACTAGTTATGGCATTTTGTTCTTTGTATTCGCCACTAAAACCACATCATTTGTATATAGTGGACTACTCATTTTCATCGGTTCTAAATTTCTGTGTCCAATTCTAGTATTCAGCTGCTCATAGTTTTCTTTGAGTCGTTTCACAATCTTATCCATGATTATTATAAACAGTAGTGGGCTTAAACTGTCATCTTATTTTATTCCCTTACACATTTTGAATTCTTCAGACCTTTGGCCTGCAATCTGTACCTTGGCTCTAACTGTCTCGTATACAATTTTAATTATATTTATTGAGGTGGGTGGTACTTCCATTCCCTCCAGGGTTCTCCATACTTCTCTTTTATCTACTGTATCAAAGGCTGCTTTTAGATCTATACATATAAGGTACATTTCTTCTCCCTCTTCTATTTCTCTTCCGATTATATTCCTTAGTAACTAGATATTATCATTTGTTTGTGTTTCAGGCTAGAAGCTCCCTGTTCTTCTCCTAATTTTGGTTCTACATCTTCTCTTAATCTTTTCTCTATTATTTTTGTGTACACTCTATAGCTAGTTTGGGCCAAACATATTGTTCTGTAATTGTCACATTGTGTCTGTTCTCCCTTTTTATAGATGGGTACTATTAAGTAATGTATTACTTGATCTATCTGTTCTTTATGGATTCCTTGTAGTTGGTCGATTTCTTGTGCTGTTGTTATATTCTCTTCCGGTGTTAATGTATGGAATTGCTTTGTATAGTATTCTTTCCATGTTTTCAATACTTCTTCCATTTCCGCTTGTACTTGGCCTTGTTGATTTTTTATTGATCTATTATCTTTATATTTATTTCCTCTCAATCTTTTTATTCTTATTCAAAATTTCTTGATATACATCTTATGTAGATCTGTTATTTCTTCTCCGAATTTGTTCCATGAGTCACGTTTTGATTTTTTGACGGCTCTTTTTATAAGAGTTTTCTTCCTGTCATATTCTCCTTTGTCCACATGTGATTTTGATGTGATATATATTTCCCATGCCAATCTCTTTTCTTTGACCTCTATTTTAATTTCGTTATTCCACCAGTTAGTCCTTTTAATATTCTTACTATATTTAATTTTTTCACATATCTTCTCTGTTGCTGTTAATAGCGTTTCTTTAAAGGCGACCCATCGTCCTTCAAGTATCCAATCCGTTTTTTCTTTTTCTAGTTTATCGAATTCTTTGTTCGTCTCATTTTGGTATTTTTCTCGATATCTTTATTTTTAAGTTTATGTGTTGCTAGTTTACTGTAGTCTGTAGTAGATCCTTTCTTGAGTAATTTTACTAGACAAGTTGTCACTACTAATCTGTGGTTAGATCCAATTTCTGCTTCTTTCTTTGTTTCAATTTTTTGCATTACTTCTGTTAGGTTTTGTGTATATGTTATGTAGTCTATCAGGCTTTTAGCGTTTCTTCCTTCTGCCACAAACGTATATTTATCATTTAGTTGTTGTTCCCACATCGTATTTCCTATTATTAGATCATTCCTTCTGCAAAAATCTATCATTTTTAGTCCATTTCTGTTGATTGTGTCTTCTCCGTGTTTTCCCATACAACCCATTCTTCTATTGTTATCATTTCCTACCCTGCTATTCCAATCTCCCATTATCATTTTATTTTCATTTTCCTCCCTAACTTCATCTAATACTCTTTGCAATTGAATATAAAATTCTAAAATTCCTTCCCCTGCCGTTCCTTCTACTGGCCCATATATTTGTATAAAATTGATTATTCCTTCTAATTTTATACTAATAACTATTAATCTCGAGTCGACTGCCTTAAATTATATTTCCTTCTGTTTTATTTCTTCTGTAACGATTATTCCTACACCCTCCTTTGCCCTTTGTTCTGGTTAAACTCCAGAATAATATAATGTATGCTTTCTTGTTAGTTGCGAACATCCTTTGCCTTTTTTCTTCGTTTCACTTAGTCCTAGAATTTGAATATTATTGTTTTCCATTTCTTCAGTTGATTCTAATTCTTTTCCTGGTAATGTGTTCCATATACCTATGCCCATCTGTAATTTTCCGTGTTTCGAGGTCTGTATTTTTACTGTTACTTTGTTGATGATAATCATCCTTTAATTTTTTATGCATGTGACTTGTTATTCTTCTGCTTTGTATTTTGTTATTTAATTTACCGTTATCATATCCCTTGTTCTCAGCTTGAGTCATTACCTGTGTACTATCTTTAAGTGTATTGTTTATTAGTCTTTTTGGTTCTGCTGTCTAGTCATCAATTCTAGTTCCTCTGAATCATCATTCCATTTCCAAACTATTCCATTCACATTAATTTCTTGTATCCTACTTTTGTATTTTTTCCCCTCTTCTTTTTCTTCTTTGGCCTTGCTTCCAATTGTTGTTTGTATTCCTAATTCTTATTTGGTAAGGTCCGACTCAATAAAAATATGTTCCTGTGAATTTCTCAGCCTACTTTTGTTTCTTAGAATGTCCATTTTATCTGCGAAACTTTCCATTTCAATTAAGCAAACCTTTCCACTTAGTTTTTGGGCGCTTCTTGTTTTGACGTCCATTTGAAGTCCTTTTGTTATGAAGTTTTCCATAGTTGTTTTTAGTATCTTATCATCTTTTATATTCAATTCTAATCCAGTGATGACCCAATTTTTCTTTTTAGTTATTTTTTCGAGATATTCCACTTTGTTATTTAGTGTTTTTGTTTCGTTCTCAAGTTCCTGGTTTTCTTGTTTTATTTCTGTTTATATCTGTTTGTTGTTCTCGCTGTTTTCCTTTCTCAATTGCTTTATTTCATCCATCATTTCATCGTTTTCGTTCATCAATTCTTGCATCATTTTTATCATGGTTGATTCCGAACTCTTTTTTTTTCTGCGGCTTTCTTGGGTATTCTCCTAGTTATTTTACTTCTGCCAAAACTTTCATCTAATTCTCTCCTTTTTCTTTTGTATTCTTCATCTGTATCTGTTCCGCAGCGTAAAGGCATTTTGTTTGATTTTCTGCTGTACAGTTCACGAAATCTGTGTCTTTTTTGTAGTTTGTGTACCGAGGATCTACTTAGTTCAGTCCATAGCCTACTCAGAGCTGACCGATTTCGTTTATGTATGTAAATCTTATATTACTTTTCACCTGGTAGATATTTAAATTTGAACCTGTCTTTAAATCCTACTTAACTGGCTTGCCTGTGTAGCAATTACCGGTTTTGCTGCCAGCTAATTAGAATTTTGTTTTGTTTAGTTTTTATATTTTATAGTGGAAACTTTTTATTTACTGTATATTTCATAATAAATACTTTTATTATTAGACTTAATTATGCTAACTATGCTAAAATTTTACTTTGATTTTGCTGTCTCCAATTGTGCACTTCACCTCTTTATATATTACTTCCTATAGCTTTTAGAATTATTTGACTCGTAATTTATCTGATATGCAGCTTTATTGCGGAGCAAATATTGAATCACTTTTCAAAACCCAGTTCCAGGACCGGAATATGAAGATATGAGACATATCTTTTTGTCATAGGTACAGGGACGAACTTAAGAGTTATAAAATTATTTCAGTAAGTTTGGAATCAAAATGAGTAGCGAAGAATAGTACTTACTATCAAAATATTTCAGTAATCTGAAATAAGAAACGTCGATGAACAAAAAAAAGTATTATTATATAAAACAAAGTACCTGGTAAAGATTATGATGATATTTACATGGGACAAGCATAACATTTTTTAGGTAAATAGAATAGAAAGCCACCAAATCTGTGAAATAAATGAAACAGCATTAACTAACAATGGAATAAAAGAATTCAAGCAGTCAATTAATGAAGATACCGAAATTCTTTAAGCAGAGAAATACAAAAAATACGAGAACTTCAAAAAATGTATAAATAAAAATTGGAAAGACAATAATTACGAAGAATATCAGCAATTTGAGCAAAGTAGATTGTAGTGTAATGTTTCTCTTATTTATTTAAATAGTTTATGATCACGACTGATGGGATAAATTTATACACACGGTATATATCCTCACGTTAGTTCTTTATACACTTATGCAACTATTCACTTAAACTTAATTCATGTACACACCTAACTTCTAATTTTTATTGAATACACTGTATATTTATTTACACTTAATTGATGTAAATACTTAACTACCAATTTATATTTCAAATACACTGTTCAATATTATTCACATCTGCTCATTACCAGATTAAATTCTAGGCTGAACTGCGGTATGCAGGTAGTTGTTTATATATTAATGTTTACTTTTAGATATCTTATTAGACAGGGTCTGCACCAATGTGCGATTTCGTAGCATTTCCCCCACATTAAAGGGGAATTCCTCGTGGGGCTTCTGTGGAGCTGGGACTGGATGTTTAAATCAGCAACTGGATCCATTCTTACACATTCCAGTCTTATGGAAATAACTGCACCGTCTTCATCGGGTACTTATAACGTGGAGTATAGCAGGAAATTAATATGTGGACACCGGTTACCTCTATCATGTTCTTGACCAACTGGTTGCTCTTTATCCTAGGCATTGCTAGTTTCTCAACGTTGGATTCCAGAATATTATCTCGAAGGCGCCGTAGCGTTTCTTACACATCCCGGTAGGGGTCTTGAAATTCGTTTTTGCTTACCAGGTAGAATATGTACCGCGAATTGTGTTTGAGTCTCAGTATCTTGCCAGGGACTGGAATCTGATCATCAAGTTTTTCCAATTGCCCAAACTTCTTTCGAAAGACGCTTACCAGCCCTTGTGCGTGTTTTTTACTGGCGGAGATGTTGTGTTCCAGTGAATAGTCTTCCGGGAGCGTGAACAAATATTGTCATTGTTCTGTAGTGACTAAATATTCCGCTTTTCCGGTACCTCCATATGCGCTCATAAATTCTTCGAAGGCTGGATCAGACTCTTTCCGAATATGGCTCACTCCTTCCTCTAGATCATGATCTCCTTCGAATGACGCTAGTCGCTTTTGGAATAATACTTTCGGTTTTCCATTGATGATCTAGCTTATGCAATAAATGACTTAATTGTTTTTGTTCTTGATTAAGTACATACCTTTTCAAGATTTCTGTAATTTTGGAAAAAATCCTTCTCCTTGTCAGGTTTTGTAACCATACTTTGTTCTCTTCATTGAAACTGTGGCCTGCGTATCGTACTTTTTTTCATTCTGTCGCTTGCAATCACGGCTTAACCTCCCTTCGTGTGATACAGGCAGATCCTCCAAGTTTCCCTGGATACATAGGTGATCTACGCATCCCGAGGTAGGAGATATCATGCTAACGCAAGGTCAAGCTTTCTCTTTCCTCCTTTTTTCAGATTTTCTGGATGTGGAGGGTATCTCCATGTACTTTGGATCCCAAGATAGGGATACGCCTTAAACGGAAGTGGTTCCACGAGCAGCTAGAGTCATTATGGTCCACCGCTGCAGAGCCCCACATATAGAGGTAGGGGGTTTAATACTATGGAGTTCCCCCAGATGCTCCATGATGAAAACTAGTAAGGACAACGCTTCTATATAGTCACGCATTCTTCTGCCTAGGTTCCCACCTTGACTTTGGTTTTTTAATGAGGTTGTCTTCCCTTGCTCCGGAATGTTAAAAGGTGGGGATTTGTGATGATTTCTTTTATCTACTTCCTCTCGGGTTTTCTCCCAGTTAATGTTTTAGGTGCTTCCAACCTTTCGTTGCTGCAAAAGTCTATAAAGGGTCTCTTTTCCAACTGCGGTCATATTTGAACACTCACAAACTATACTCCTGTGATGATCCCAAAAGACATTATTAGATTTTAGTACATTAATTTCATTTACTGCTAGCGGCCAGTGAACTGGAAAGCCATTATCATGGTTCACGAGGTAAGTGTTTCCCGAAGATGAATGGTTCGATGGTTCAAGAAGTACATACGAGGGGCACATGCTAAGTAACCACCACACTCCGAACAGTGTTATCGAAACGGTCATGTACGAGATCGTCATATAAATTTAGCACTAGTTTCCATAAAAAGGATTAAAAGTCCTATCGTAGTTTTGATATTTATTTTAAAAAAACTGTTGTAAACTTACACTTTCACAAGTATGTTCATTACTAAAAATGCAATGCCAAACATGAATTGTTTATTATAACAAAAATACAGAGTCGAGCTCGAAGTCTAAATAAAAATCAACCTCTATTTCTAACGACCATCTATAAGTAATTTATTATTGATTTTAATAAAATAACATACCAATACTACTCGTATCTATTGTTATTGAATGATCTAATTGTATTTTATTCATTTGTTAAATAAACTAACTATTAAAATTAGAACAATGATCTACGGGGTGTTCATACAAGGTTAAATTGCACTTTAATTTCACAGGAGTATAATTAGACGTTTGTGCTATTTTTATTGCACAAATTCACTGATCAATATCGCTTTTTCTCTCATATTATTATAGAACTAACAATTCAGTTGTGGGAACCCATATGGTAATAGGACACCGCTAGACTGCTGAATTGCAATCTCACGGACTGTTTTCTGCATAACGTTTTTCATTATCACATTCAGATTTGATATAGCTATCTAGTTGTAAAGTCTCATTTTTAGTTGGTAGAAATAAAAGTTATTTTTCAAAAAGTAGTTTTTATAAATTAGGAATTTAATTGGCGCAGTCAGTAGGATTGCAAGTCGGTTCAACAAAAATCGTGACACCGGTCCGTATCTACGGTTTATTTGCAATCTCGAACTTGGTGTTATTTCTGTGGTTTTAAGTTAAGTTCAAGAATCCAGCCCAGATCCTAGTGGAGAAGAATGAACATTTTCTTCATAGTACTGTAAGTCGAAAAACGTTCCATTTTTCCTTTTTCAAATAAACTTTCGCTTTTTTTCACGTTTCATATACTTTTAGAAAATTAAAACATTTTTTTAATATAAGTAATATAATTTAGATTAGTTGATGAATGACTCAATTGTAGAAGAATTAGCAGATTTATTCAATTCTAGTATAACTTTGGAATAAAAAAGTAATATACCAGAAATTGCAGCAATGGCTAATCCAAACTAACAATTATTAAAATTATATATTGATACTATGCCACAATACGAGGGTAATCCGCATACTTTAAATATTTTTCTAGATAACTGTGACACACTAATCTCTCAATTTTCGATGCAACATATCCACAATTAAATAGTTTTTTATTACGCACATTGTTAAGTCAATTAGTAGGTAGAGCTTTAATGCTTATAGGTTCAAGAACTGAATTACGAACATGGGCAGAAATAAAACAGGCTCTTCAATTATGTTTCGGAGATCAGAGAAATATAGATTGCTCAGTGCAGGATTTAATTGTTTTGAGACCATTAAAAAATGAAACACCATACAACTTCGGTATGCGATGTTAGAAAGCACGTAGCTTAGTAATTTCAAAATTAAATGCCTCAAATGATCTAGTTGCAGAAAAAACTATTAGAATTGAAATTATAACGATTTAGCACCTAAAACTTTTATTAAAGCTTTAACTGGTCAATTGCTTAATAATTTACGTTCGCGAAACCCAGATAGTTTAGAAGTAGCTATGTTTTTAGTTATAGAAGAAGAGAATTTTATGTATAGTCAGAATAGAAATAATACTCTAAATAATCAATCTTACAAACCAATACCAGACAAACTAATCATCATCCCACTTTTTCCAAATTAGCAATGCTAATTACAAACATTTCAATTCGCCACCTTTTCAACCGATTATTCCAATTAATCGAAATTCAAATCCAGGTGTATCTAATAATCAATTCTCGCAACCCCAACAGAATTTTAATAATTTCAATCGTCCTTTCATCCAAAATTCACAACCCCAGTGGAGGAACAATAATAATTTTCAAACTCAGAGACAACCATTTTCCAATCAACCTAGGCAAAGCCAGATATTGAGAGCACCCTCGAGTCAAAGCAGAAATGAATCAAATCCCATCAAACCATACAAACCCACTCCAATGGACAAATCATCAGGTAATACAATATTAGCACCTCAGAGGAAATTCACGTCCACAGAACTGTTTGCACATGATGTAAATCATCAAAATTATGAACTCAATAACCCGTTTGAGAATCAAGTACAAGGTGAATGCTTATACCAAACCCATGATGTCCAAAATTCTGATCATTTTAATCCACATGAAACCGACGAAACATATCCAGAATATGGCAATTCTAATCAATATCAATTCGATGATCCTTATCAAGACCCAAATGAAAATTTTCAACAAGAAGCCTCACAGAACAATCCCCCCTAATAACTTTAAATATATCCAGAGCAAATTTACCACATATTTACGTCCCCGAACTAAAAGCAAATTTTTGAATCAATACAGGTAGTACTCGTAGTTTAAATAAACCTGATTTAGCTTATCAATTTTATCCAAATGGAATTTTTAAAGAAGATTTTCAAATACAAAGTGCTCATAATATAACATATCATGACGAAGTAATCGAAATACCAATTTTCAAAATTTCTAGAGTTTCAGAATATCACAAATTCTATCTCTTCTAATTTAGCGATAAATATGACGGATTAATAGGCGTTGATTTATTGAAACGAATAAAAGATTCAATAGATATTAACTTAAAATTGATCGTAACTCCATTTACAAAAATTCAAGTAATATACGAAATTGAGAATGAAATATCGAGCAACATACCACTTGATAATACCGCCTAGAACCCAACAAAAAAATGAAATACCAGTAAAAATGAAACAAGGCACCGGACTGTTAGAATATAGAATGTTTGCACCTCATATCGAGATGCCGTTCGCTGTAGTAAATGTAGAAAATTATTTTGCCCTTACTACGATCATAAACTCTAACACTAAATCTGAAAAAATCGAATTTTTCGAACCAATCGATATTGAAATTTTGAATATAAACTAAATTAATTCCATTGAAAAAATGGAAACTGATTATGAAATTAGTGAAGAACATGACCATATTTTAAAGATAAATTTGAAGAATATTGATCTAAATCATTGCAATCCAGAAGAAAAAGACGTTATCAAAAAATTATGTTATGACTAACGTGACATTTTTTATTGTGAAGAGATACCGCACTCTTTCACTAATCACATGAAACACAAAATAAATTTAACAGACAATACCCCAATATTTACTAAGACCCCGAAATTTATAAAGAAGAAGTCAAAACACAAATAAACAAAATGCTTGATCAAGGTATTATTCAACCTTCCAATTCTCCGTACTCATGTTCTATCTGGCTTGTGCCGGAGAAAACAGACAAATGAAATAAAAAGAAATTTCGTTTAGTAATAGACATTACGGAAATTTTATACAATAGGCAATATTTTAGTACTCTAGACCTAGCTAGCGGATTCTACCAAATCCAAATGCATGAAGAGGACATTCCAAAGACAGCATTTTCAACTCCAAACGGACATTGGAAATTTAAACGTATGCCAATGGGACTACGTTCATCTCCTTCTACATTACAAAGAGTTATGGATAACATTTTACGAGGTTTAATTAACGAAATATGTTTAGTATACTTAGACGACATTGTAATCTACTCCATACCCTTGCAAGAACACGTAGAAAGACTTTAAACAGTATTTGACCGATTGAGACAATCAAATTTCAAAATCCAACTTGATGAATCTGATTTTCTAAGGAAAGAAGTCGCGTACTTAGGGCATATTATTACACCAGGCGGAGTAAAGCCAAATCCTGACAAGATAAGTGCAATAAAAAATTATCCAATACCAAAAACTCAAAAGGAAATCAAAAGCTTTTTAGGACTATTAGGCTATTATAGACAATGCATTAAAGATTTTGCTGAAATAACCAAACCGTTAACCTTATGTCTGAAAAAGATCAAAATTTTATCTCAGCTTTTAACACTTGTAAAAATCTATTAATCAATTCACCTATACTTCAGTATCTTGACTTTTCTAAGCCCTTTGTTTTAACCACGGACGCTTCAAACGTACCATTAGGCGCAGTATTATCTCAAGGTCCAATTGGTTCGGATAGACCAATTGCATACGCTTCAAGAACCTTAAATAACTCTGAACAAAAATATAGTACTATTGAGAGAGAATTACGTGCCATAGTATGGGCTTGTAAGTACTTCAGACCATATCTCTACGGTTAACGATTTAAAATATATTGTGACCATCGTCCTTTAATTTGGCTATTCAATCTCAAAGAACCAAATTCGAAATTAATACGATGGAGATAACGTTTGGAAGAATTTGACTATGGAATAATTTACAAAAAAGTTACTTCAAATTCTAATTGCGATGCACTTTCTATAGTAGTTAATAACGCACTCGAAAATGATTCAATGATGACGAACATACGGATCCTCATGAATTAGACCCATTTTTGAATGACCTAATAGATGAACAAACAAATGACAATATAACCGATGCCAATTTGCAAACAGCTGACACAATTGACACCGACTCAAATAAACAACACACCACTTTTAATGAAACAACAAATGACGGTATACGAATATTTGACGAAATAATTAATAATAAAGTTATTCAAATTATAGTCACACCGCATCCATATCCTAAATTAATAGTTGAAGAGGAATCCCACGAAAATCATAAAATAATAAATGTTAAAATTCCGACTCAGAATAATGAAAATTTTATACTCGAATTTTTAAAAGACTACACAATTATGAAACGTTGTTACTGCATGTATTTTCACAATGATTCTCTTTATAACGATTTCAATAAAATATATTTAGAACACTTTTCGGAAAAGGCCCAAAATTAATTAGATGCTTTAAACAAGTAAACACAATCAAGGAAAAGGAAGAACAAATGATGCTAATTAAATATAATCACGTTGGCAAAACTAACCATCGTGGTATTATAGAAACGTATGAATATTTAAAACGGAACTATTATTGGAAAAATATGAAAACTACCATTACTGAATATATAAACTCGTATCATATTTGTCAACGAACAAAATACGTTCAAAGTGCTTTAGACTTTCAAAAACAAAAAATCGCCAACATTTCGTCTCCAATAGATCTGCAAATTTTATTATATGTACTATTTTTATTTATTTCATCATATTAATAATTTTTTTGTATTGGACTGTAAAATTCATTCTCACAAGAAGAACCCGAAGAAGAAGCCATGCCAAGAAATCCAGAATGGTCCCCAAAATTTGAAACTCTGAAATTCAACAGATTCCTTGAATTGCTGTCTAATGGCGGAGGAGTTATGATGGGAACGCATATGGTAATAGGACACCGCTAGACTGCTGAATTGCAATCTCACGGATTGTCTTCTTCATAACGTTTTTTATTATCACATTCAAATTTTATGTAGCTTCCTAGTTGTGAAGTCTCATTTTTAGTTGGTAGAAATAAAAGTTACTGTTTAAAAAGTAGTTTATATAAACTAGGAATTTAATTGGCGCAGTCAGTAGGATTGCAAGTCAGTTCAACAAAAATCGTGACACCGGTCCATATCTACGGTTTATTTGCAATCTCGAAGTATAGATAAAAATCTACCTCTATTTCGAACGACCATTTATAAGTAATTTATTATTGATTTTAATGAAATCACGTACCAATACTACTCGTATCTATTGTTATTGAATGATCTAATTGTATTTTATTCAATTGTTAAATAAACTAACTATTGAAATTAGAACAATGATCTACGGGGTGTTTATACACAATTTAAATGCACTTTAGTTTCACAGGAGTATAATTAGACATTTGTGCTATTTTTATTGCACAAATTCACTGATCAAAATCGCTTTTTCTCTCATATTATTATAGAACTAACAATTCAGTTACGTGAACGCATATGGTAATAGAACACCGCTAGTCTTCTGAATTGCAATCTCACGGATTGTTTTCTTCATAACGTTTTTTATTATCACATCCAGATTTTATACAGGGTGTCCAACGACGTTTTGACAGTTCGATTTCTCGAAAACTGGTCATATGACAAGTATGAAATTGGGCAAATATGAACAGTCAAAACTGATGCTTATATTTATTATAAAATGATCTCCGTTTTTCCTGTCATTTCAGGTCACGTGACCCCAACATAATTTTTTTAAATAGGACAACCGGTATAATATCACAATTTTGGATATATCATTCAAAAACAAATTCAATGATACCACACTTCTCATCATTGTATTGTGCAGTAATGATAATAAGGGCTATTCATTTTTACTAAATTTATTAAAGCAATATTTTGCACTTAGAAATTTAGGTGGCTATGAAACAAATAACTATAGTAGCAACAGCATAGGTTGTCATTCATTATTGTTAGGTGAAGTTTATTCAAGAACTGTCATAAGACCGCTCAAACAGATGACGAGGTGATAAATATTTTGGCATATCTTCGGGTAAATCCACACACCTCAATACGATTTCTTGAACAAGAATTAGAAATATGTAGAAGTTCAATACAAGAAGTATTAAAAAATTACAAATACAATCCTTATAAAATACATTTAACACAATGTTTGGTTCCTGCAGATTCTGAAAGGAAAATAAATTTTATTGCTGAAACGTCAGTTGAAAGTAATGATGACCCTTCTGTTTTGGAAAAAATATTACGGAGTGATGAAAGTAGACTTCATAACAATGGTATTGTTGATCGTCATAATTGTCATTATTTTCGCAAGAGAATCCAAAGTGGATGACCGAAACCAATTTTCAAACAATATGGAGAATCAATGCTTGGTGTGGTTTATTTAACGATCGCTCCCTATTTTCATGAAGGAACATTAACGGGGCTAAAATATTTAGATTTCCTTCAAAATACCGTTGCAGAATTACTTGAAGATATTGATTGGTCGAAATGGTACAATTATGTGGCGACACCATTCTCCGGATATCACACCCTTAGATTTCTTTCTCTGGAGTTACTTAAAAGGTCGACTTTATGTCACACCCCCGATAGATTAAATGATTCAAAGGATAGAATAAAACAGGCATGCCGGATCGTAACACCCGAAATTATTACAGCAGCACTTAAACGAAATCTTTTAACAAGGTTTGAACATTGTGTCAATGTACATGGTCATCAATTTGAACATTTTCTTTAATTTTTTAATCACTTGTACTTTTTAATTTCCTATGTTACATTTTTTGATAAAATAATTTATACAGATGTTCATTTAATTGCCCCTAATTATGACTAATAATTAATGACAGTTTTTGAATAAACTTCACCTAACAATAATGAATGACAACGTATGTTGTTGCTACTATAGTTATTTGTTTCATAGTCACCTATATTTTTGAGTGCAAAATATCGCTTTAATAAATTTAGTAAAAATGAATAGCCCTTAGTATCATTACTGCACAATATAATAATGACAAGTGTGGTATCGTTGAATTTGTTTCTGAATTATATATACAAAATTGTAATATTATACCGGTTGTCCCATTCAAAAGAATTATATTGGGGTCACGTGACCCGAAATGACAGGAACAACGGAGATCATTTTATAATAAATATAAGCAGCAGTTTTGACTGTTCATATCTTCCAAATTTCATACTTGTAATATGAGCAGTTTTCGAGAAATCGAACTGTCAAAACGTCGTGGGACACCCTGTATAGCTTCCTAGTTGTGAAGTCTCATTTTTAATTTGTATAAATGAAAGTTATTTTTTAAAATGTAGTTTTGATAAACTACGAATTTAATTATTCTATATGCTACAATAACAGGACTATACAAACAGAAAAAACATCTTAGGAAGATACCCAATCATTTTATTTGGGAACAAACAATGCTGAAAATGTTATTTTTAAAATTCTCCGTCACTGAATTATTATGTTATATTGAGGTTTACCTACTGAGTAATAAAAACTGTGCAATTATTCATCTTCAAATAAAGTATAGTAGTCTGGGTAGAAATTTTTAATTTTTGTTGAATATTTAAAAAGGAGGCCCATCATTGTCCTAAGATTGTGTAAAAATTCAAATCTGAATTCCTTCAAATAAATAAAACATGGAGGTATATTTATTTTAAATGCGACACACTGTAAATCAGAAATTTCTGTGATGATGATTATAGTTTAACAGAAAGTGAATTTGTCTCTTATCGATTCACATTTCGAATGATATAAATGACAATGAAAAAGATCCCTCTCATTTATTTTATTCCTCATTGCATTCTAAACTTTCTAGGATATATAATATCAACAATACCTTGAATTGATTCGTATCTCGATAAAAATACAAGAAGTAGCGGTCAGTATATTGTCGATAAGAGGAAAATGGATAGAATCATCCACACCCTCCAAATGTCTTTGTATCGCTGTTAAACGACAAGATTAAAGCATCATCAGTCGAAAATAAGAAAACCCCATCGTTATCTAACTCCCGCAGGCTACAAACTTCGGCAGTGAATCTTCTCACTTGTCTTATTACAACAACTCAACTCGCCCAATACTGAGTATACCCGAAGTCTCTGTAATGCTATGTTAGTGCGTACTTGGCACGTTATGCCGTATGATTAGACAGATTTATGAGAGGATTTCCTGCATTATGTCAAAGGAAGCGCTTGGAGGCTCGCTTTATGAAAGTCGTTTTGTCTTTAATGAGATTTTCCCTTGTCAGCAATTACAATAATTTCCTACTTATTACATAATTTACATATGTTCTCCTTGGGGAGGAGACGGAATGTTGTCTGCAATTTTCTACTGTAGTTAAATCGCAATTAACCTAGTCTAACAAAGGCATTTTGTAAGGTGTACCGATTAGAATTACACGACTGTTCGTATGCTGTTCTTGTTAATTAACTTGTAAAATGCGGTTATTCACATTCCTTTTATATAATATGATATCAACTCAGATTATTTGTTTAGATCTTAATTCTGGAGAACAATTTATTCGCCTTAAACACGCTGAGCAGATCATTAATTTCTTGATGTATCTGAAGAACAAAATGCTTAATTCCAGATTATTTGTAATGACACTCCTGTTAAGGTAAATTTTCTGTAATGACGGATGTACTTCACGAATTAAATACTAAGGACATATTATTATTAAATTGAGTGAATGAAAACGACGAATACTCAGTGTGTATTTGTTTATTGATTTCCAGCTAAGCGCTTTCGGCTATTAAGCCATTCTTAAAGCTGTCCTATGAAAATTACAAAGTTTGTGAAATTTTGAAAAAAACAATTTAAAAAAGTTGAACTTACGTCACTTAAAAAATAGGTGTCGAAACCATCCAGTTGATAAAGAACAATGTTCAAAGTTGAACCATTGTTATAATTAAGTCATTAAATTAAAAACATTAAAATAACCCTATTGGAAGGGTGTAAAATTATAATTTACATGATGTAAATTCATTCAGAAATAAAAACTGAATGAAAACCCGTGACAACTTTGACGTTAAAATTACGGTGACTAATAAGCCAGCGTGCCGTAAAAACAAGTGCATGACAATACAACATATTTATACGACGAACATTGAATCAAAAGCATGATTGAAAAGATGAAAAAAATTCATATAGTGAACTGAAAATTGTAGGGAACCCTGAATATTACATTTATTTTTAAATTTGAAAATGAAGTTAAAGATGTGATAAAAGCAAAAAATTGAAAAAACTATATTCAAATTCAATTTCCAACATTCATCCAATTTAGATGAATAGCAATATCCCCCTCATCCCTTAGTTGTATACTGAAATTGAATTAAGAGGTTGGATCCATTCCCCAGCCAGTCAGGAACAAGCGTAGTAACCTGAACGTGTGAAATGCTAGATAACATAAATTAAATAACACTTAGTTGTGAATGTATCCATGGAGGAGTTTACATAATCTATTGACGAAGGTGAAAGAAATGCGCTGGCAAGGTGAACCCAACAACTGACGGCCTCACATATGAATTACTATGTCCCATACATAGCCCGACGTTAAGAACACAATGTGATTATGAATTTAAGTTAGTTGTTACAAACCTAGACCCATACTAGGCATGTACAAGAAGAGAAGAAATCATAGGAGTATGTTAAGAGTGAAAGGGGTAGGACAGAATTTGATAAGAGCTGCAAGATAAAGAAGTTGATAAACCCAACTATGACCCATAAATAGCTAGGTTACACGGGAACAATGTGGTTAAGAAATTTTGGTAAATATGACAAACCTAGATTCATGCTAGGCATGTACAGGAGGAAACGGGATGGGGTGTAAGGAGAAGACAGAGAAGGCGTGTAGTTATAACAAACCTAGATCCATACTAGGCATGTATAGAAAAGAAGAAACAAAGTTTATGAAGAGAAGAAAGGATGGCAGCCATGCCATGAATGTGACAAACTTAGATCCATACTAAGACCGTCAAGAACCAAGCATGCGCAAGAGAAGAAGAAAATAAGGAAAAGTGAAAAGGAGGATGATTTGCTCAAATTAATACGTAGCTCAATGCACAACCAAACTACAAAGACAACAAGGAGGTTGAGAAGAAATTTGGCCTATCCTGAGGTTCACAACAACGTTCAAACTCAGTGTCGTGCGCTGACTTATTGTGGTGAAGTTTCAGATGAAATTTCAAAGATAAATACCAACAATCTTGAAGATGTTGAAATCTCCTTTAAATCTAAATGTTCCATTTCCACAATTTTCTCTAAGAACAAAGATCCTATTGATAAACTTAATAGAAGTGGTATCTACAAATTAACTTGTGATTCTTGTCCATCTACTTATATGAGTAAGACTACTCGTTCTTTAGGTACTAGAATTAAGGAACATCTTAATAAACCCACTTCATCGAATTTCGGCTTCCACATTAAGTTCGATAACCATAACTTTTCTCCATCACGTAACTCAAAAATCCTACATAACATTCCCAGGAACAACTTTAGGAAGAGGGACTTGCTTGAGGATATAGAAATACTCAGGGAAATGAATGTTAACTCAGAAAACTGCCTAAACACACAGGTACATCTTAATTGTAAATTTCAACCTCTGTTCAAAACCTTGTGGTCCTCTACGGCGTTCGACTTACATTCTCACCGTGGCGATCCGGTCCAAGAATATTTCGCCCAGCACTCTGCTGATTCGTAAAAGGCGAATAAAAGAGTGTTTCCTATCTTCTATTCATTCTTTACCCCTATTTCTTCTTTCTTCTATTTTAAGTTTGCTCAACCTTATTCACTTCTCACATTTTCACCACATCTATCACTGCATTATACACTGTGTCTCAGACATCTAGGAACTTCCACTCTTCATCCAACAACCAATTCATTGTATCTTCTTAACAATAATTTTCTTTCCACTCCTAGAACTATGCATGGATATGCCTAGTACGGTTCTAGGTTTATTCTATTGGGTATTTCTACATCATCTCTCAAACTCTTTAGTGGCTAGTCGGCAAGCTATGTATGGATCATAGTTTGCCGCACTATTAAATGACCAAATTTATAATAATATGAATACAAACTCCTACTCCCCCCCCCATGGATCTTATTTGAGACATGCCTGGTATGTATCTGGGGTTGTTCTTGGAACTGGTTCCAGATTACCACAGTGTACATCAGACACCAGGCTATGTATGGGTCATAGTTTGGTTAAGCGTTAAGCTACGTATTAATTTTAGCACATCATCCTCCTTTTCACTTCTCCTTATTTTCTTCTTTTCTTGCGCATGCCTGGTTCATGACGGTCTTAGTATGGATCTAAGTTTGTCACATCCATGGCATGGTTGCCATCCTTTCTTCTCTTTATAAACTTTGTTTCTTCTCTTCTATACATGCCTAGTATGGATCCAGGTTTGTTATACCTACACGCCTTCTCTGTCTTCTCCTTACACCCCACCCCGTTTCTTCCTGTACATGCCTAGTATGGATCTAGGTTTGTCATACTTACCAAAATTTCTTAACCTCATTGTTCCCGATTAACCTAGCTATGTATGGGTCATAGTTGGGTTCATCAACTTCTTTATCTTGCAGCTCTTATCAAATTCTGTCCTACCCCTTTCACTCTTAACATACTCCTATGATTTTTTCTCTTCTTGTACATGCCTAGTATGGGTCTAGGTTTGTAACAACTAACTTAAATTCATAATCACATTGTGTTCTTGACGGCGGGCTATGTATGGGACATAGTGAGATTCATTAGGTCACAATCACTATGCCATTACATCTAATTCATATGTGAGGCCGTCAGTTGTTGTGTTCACTTTTCCAGCGTATTTCTTCCACCTTCGTCAATAGATTATGTAAACTCCTCCATGGATGCAACTAAGTGTTATTTAATTTATGTTATCTAGCATTTCACACGTTTAGGTTACTACGCTTGTTCCTGACTGGCTAGGGAATGGATCCAACCTCTTAATTCAATTTCAGTATACAACTAAGGGATGAGGGGGATTTTGCTATTCATCTAAATTGGATGAATGTTGGAAATTGAATTTGAATAGAGTTTTTTCAATTTTTTGCTTTTATCACATCTTTAACTCCATTTTCAAATTTAAAAATAAATGTAATATTCAGGGTTCTCTACAATTTTCAGTTCACTATATGGATTCTTTTCATCTTTTCAATCATGCTTTTGATTCAATGTTCGTCGTATGAATATGTTGTATTGTCATGCACTTGTTTTTACGGCACGCTGGCTTATTAGCCACCGTATTTTTAACATCAAACTTGTCACCGGTTTTCATTCAGTTTTTATTTTTGAATGAATTTACATCATGTAAATTATAATTTTACACCCTTCCAATAGGGTTATTTTAATGTTTTTAATTCAATGACTTAATCATAACAATGATTCAACTTTGAACATTGTTCTTAATCAACTGGATGGTTTCGACACCTATTTTTCAAATGACGTAAGTTCAACTTTTTTCAATTGTTTTTTCAAAATTTCACAAACTTTGTAATTTTCATAAGACAGCCGAAAGCGCTTAGCTGGAAATTAATAAACAAATACACACTGAGTATTCGTCGTTTTCATTCACTCAATTTACATCTAGTGTGTACACCATATCAACAGATAGTTATATTATTATTAGGTTGAATAAAACTTTTGTTGTATTTTGTGTAAATTTCAATAGAATTTTAAAATCGTAGCAAAGCGCTTTCGACTGTCAAGTCATCATCAGTGCTTACCTACAAGCAAGTAAACCAATAAATTTAATGAAAAAGAAAAATTGAAATAAAGAAGTGAGGTTACTTACTCGTCAGGTTCATCTACAAAATTTTCCATACAACAAAAACCAGTTGAACATATTAAAATACGAACAATTAATTAAAACTGATTATCTGAAATCCATCCTTATAAGGGATTAATAAAGATTAGAAATTACAAATCCAGCATGATGTGGTCGGCTGGCTGACAAATCAACTTGTGCGCACAGAATGCCAAGGAGCGAAGTCCCGTTGACATGGAACTATTGATTGTATGGAATACAGAAAGTAGCAGAATTTCTGATAGCTAAAACCACAGAAACAAGAAACAGATCAAGAGGACGGTCTAATGAGAACCCACTCTTAACTTGAGTCAAATAACCGTAATAAAGAGTAACACAATTCCTTATTTTTTATTTATTATGAGGCACATATAAGACAAAAAGAGAATCCCAACTCAATTCCATTATTAACACCGGTCTAATGAGAACCAATAACAGTAAAGAGCTTAGAGATTGTTGCGTCAGTTCCTTATATGGTTCTGAACGAACGAGAACTTCGTGAGAAATTATATATTTTTTTATGAAAAAACACTGCTGTTATTTTTGATTGATTCTTTTATTACTCTTGACAGGACTGTCACACTATTTCAATTTGCCTCTATAGCAACAAAATAAATGCCACACAGCTGGCTGGACTCTATCAAGGCACACAGACCGTCCTGTTAACTTTATTTTTTTTTATTAATAAATGATATTGCGAAACTGAACATTCCGCCGCCCTTGAAAGGGTCGGCTTTCAATGAAAGGAAAGTTTATCATTAAAACGTCTCACAAAAAAAAACACTGAAATAATCATAATCAACTGATTAAGCATACTTTTGATAAATCCCTTAAGTAATAGGTAAGACACATATCTTGTTAATACCACGTTTAACTAGACCATTCTTGGTCAACACACCTACGACGCGAACTATCGAGTCTGAACCAGGATGTGTTTCGACGATTCTGTCAAGTGGCCAGCAAAGAGGAGGTACGTTTTCCCCTTTTAATAAGACCATCTCTCCAACTTTGAGTGGTGGATTACCGTATTGTCATTTCGTTCGTTGTTGTAGCAAGTGCAGGTATTCCTTCATCCACCTTGACCAAAAATGTTGAACTTTTTGTTGAGTAAGCTGATATCTTTAGACGTAATTGGTTTTTACATCGGTTAAATATTTCTGTGGAACAGCAGTTAGAACTCGTCCAATAAGGAAATGTCCTGGTGTTAAAGCTTCCAGGTCCAGCGGGTCTTGACACAACGGGATAATAGGCCGTGAATTGAGTACCGCCTCCACTTGAGTCAATATGGAATAAAATTCTTCGAAAGTTGAAAATGTTTGGTTTAGAACACGTTTCAAGTGATGTTTCGTGGATTTGACAGCGGCCTCCCAAAGTCCACCAAAATTTGGGGATCGTGGCGGTATAAAATGAAATTTAATTTGACTTTCAAGTAAATAGTTTCGTACCCTATCAGGATATGTTAATTTTTGTATAGCTAATAGCTCGTTATAGGCGCCTACAAAATTTGTAGCATTATTGCAATATAAATTTGTACAAATACCTCGTCTAGAAACGAATCTTTTTAGAACATTTAAAAAACCCTCACTAGTTAAATCAGAGATGAGCTCTAGATATACAGCCTTTGTATCCATACATACGAAAATGCAAATGTATGCCTTTATAATTTTACAGTTTTTTAATTTGCCATCTTTTAACTCATAAGGTCCGGCATAGTCAACCGATGAGGACAAACATGGAGAAGAAGGGATTACTCGTGAAGATGGTAATTGACCCATTTGGGACCTTTTGGTTTTGCCTTAAAACATGTTATGCATTTTCGTATACATTTTTTGACTAAATTTTTACCATTTAAAGGCCAAAACGTTTGTCTTATAAAAGATAGGGTAGTTTGAGTACCGGCATGCAAGCTGCGTGCATGTTCATTTGTAACCACTAAACTAGTGAATGGATGTGAATAAGGGAGAATAATCGGGTGTTTTGAGTTATAAGAAATATTAACATTTTCAAGCCTACCGCCGACTCGAATCAAACCGTTTTCCATAATTGGAGATAAAGATTTCAAGTGACTTTTGGAACTCACAGAACCCGATTTTTGGAGTGAATTTATCTCCAAAGGAAACGCGGACAGTTGCACCAATTTAGAAAGAGCTTCTATGCTACTATTTATTTCAGAAGATGATAAAAATTTAGAAAGCTCTCGTTTTCCCATATCAACTTTTAAGTTGTTAATGAATCTTGAACAATAAGCAAAAACACGAATTAACTTATTAAAATTAAACGATGGAATAAAACAATATAGTTTGTTTGAATCTTCATATATTTGAACTAATGTTCAATTTAAACTTGTTGACGCGTTTCACTAACACAGTAGCTTTGTCAAAACGAATGAAGGTAAAATATAGAAATGTCTTAATATATACAGCGCTAAATCTATTTACTAAGGTTACCAATGGTATTAAAAGATATTACCTGGAAATTCATTCACTACAAACATTCCTAAGCTATCTTCTAGGTAAAGAGGTTCAATAAAGGAGACTGATTGATATCTATTTGGTCGTTAAGGAGATTACCTGAATATTTATTTTTGTTAATCTCTAGGGCTTCTAATAAATTTGAACTAAAGGATTTACCGACGACATGGATAATTTCAAAATTTGGGTCTAAAATGTGTTGGTTTTCTAATAAATGATTTGAATAGTTAGAATCTAATTTTTTGTTGTCATAGCTACGTTAGTGTTCCGACATTCTAGTTTTAAAATTTCTAAAAGTTCTACCATTATAAATTTTATCACAATTGTCATTACCACATTTTAATTTATAAACTCCTGATTTGTTTAATTTTGAAGATTTAGATTTATTATTTTTAATGAATTTGGATAAATTGTGATCAGTTTTAAAGGAAATATTCATGTCTAAAGTTTCTAAGAATGATTTAATTTTTAAGGATGGTGTTCCAAAGAATGTTAAGCTTTTAAATTGTCTATTATTTTTATCTGAAGGGAATACTTGTTCTAAAGTCTGTTTTTTATCTTTTTATTTATGATATTGTCAATTAAATTTGGATCGTAATTATTATTAACTGCTATTTGTTTGATGCCCGCCCGAAGAACCACCCTGAACTTTATTCTATAATTAAACTCCATAAAGAGAGGTACCCTATCAGGCCAGTTGTTTCTTATTTCACAGCACCTTAATTCAAAATTTCAAAGATTCTCATAGATGTCATTTCCAAATATTGTTAATTCATACCTCGATTTTCAGTTAAAAACTCAACGGAATTAATTAATAATATTCAAGATATAATACTACCCCATAATTCTAAATTCTTATCGTTTGATGTAACAAATCTGTTCCCTAGTATACCTCCTAAAGAAACTATAACTCTTGTTGATAACTTGCTCACATACAATAATGTTAATCCTATAATTCACTCTGATATCATTACTTTATTAAAAGTGTGTTTGAATCAAAATTATTTTCATTTTAATGGAGAGGTTTATAGCAGTAAAGATGGTTTGATTATGGGCAACCCTCTCAGCCCCCTACTAGCAGAAATATTCATGGATAATATAGAAAAAATAATTCATGAACACACCCTTAGTAAAAAATTTATGTACTGGCACCGATATGTGGACGACATTTTAGCTAGCTTCATCGGTACAAATAGACAATTAGAGAGCTTCATTACTTACATAAACTCGATTCACAATAATATCAAATTTACCGTAGAACTTGAACAAAATAAGTCTATAAACTTTCTAGACCTTACAATTTCAAATATAAATAATAAACATGATTTTTCTATATTTCATAAACCATCACATACAGATATTACAATTCATAATAGTTCGGTCCACCCATTCAGTCATAAACTAGCAGCTATCAATAGTATGATACACAGACTCTTAACAGTCCCATTAAATATTAATAATTATACCAAAGAATTAAATATCATAAAACACATAGCAGTTAATAATAATTACGATCCAAATTTAATTGACAATATCATAAATAAAAAGATAAAAAACAGACTTTAGAACAAGTATTCCCTTCAGATAAAAATAATAGACAATTTAAAAGCTTAACATACTTTGGAACACCATCCTTAAAAATTAAATCATTTTTAGAAACTTAAGACATGAATATTTCCTTTAAAACTGATCACAATTTATCCAAATTCATTAAAAATAATAAATCTAAATCTTCAAAATTAAACAAATCCAGGAGTTTATAAATTAAAATGTGGTAATGACAATTGTGATAAAATTTATATCGGTAGAACTTTTAGAAGTTTTGAAACTAGAATTTCGGAACACAAACGTAGCTATGACAACAAAAAATTAGATTCTAACTATTCAAATCATTTATTAGAAAACCAACACATTTTCGACCCAAATTTTGAAATTCTCCATGTAGTCGGTAAATCCTTTAGTTTAAATTTATTAGAAGCCCTAGAGATTAACAAAAATAAATATTCAGGTAATCTCCTTAACGACCAAATAAATATCAATCAGTCTCCTTTATTGAACCTCTTTACCTAGAAGATAGCTTAGGAATGTTTGTAGTGAATGAATTTCCAGGTAATATCTTTTAATACCATTGTTAACCTTAGTAAATAGATTTAGCACTGTATATATTAAGACATTTTTATATTTTACCTTCATTCGTTTTGACAAAGCTACTGTGTTAGTGAAACGCGTCAACAAGTTTAAATTGAACATTAGTTCAAATATATGAAGATTTAAACAAACTATATTGTTTTATTTCATCGTTCAGTATGGATCTTCATCAAGTAAAAGCCTCATCTATTCAATTTTTTTATTAAAATTAGAATATTTTTCAAATATATCAAGGTTTTCGGTATCAGTGTTAAAAAATGTCATTGTTTGGGTCTTATATTCAGGAATCTTATTAGAGTTTTTTGCAAAATTAGAAATATTGCAATCTGTTGGCCAGTACTCTGAAGATTTATGAGGAAAATCAGGCCCATGCCACCATAATTGAGAGGTTTTTAAAATATTTAGAGTAAAATCTCGAGAAATAATGTCAGCGGGATTAAGAGATGAAGCTATATAATTCCAGTTTTTTACTAAGGTTGAAGACTGTATTTCAGAAACTCGATTACGAACGAAGGTTTTCCACAATCGGGGTTCACCTGCTATCCATGAAAGGAATATTGTAGAGTCTGTCCAAAGATATATTTCATCAATGACAAGATCTAAAATCGATAAACATTTCGATAAAAGTCCAGACATTAATAGTGCTCCACAAAGTTCCAAACGAGGTAGGGAAATCAACTTTAGCGGAGCTACGCGGGATTTTGCACAAAGTAAATTACATACGATATGACCCTGGTCATTGATAGAACGTAAATATATCGCGCATCCATACGACTTTTCACTCGAATCCGAAAAAGCATGAATTTGAATGTTACGAGAATTGTTTACTAAGATGTACCTGGGTATTTGCAAAGATTGAATTCCATATAAATCAGTTTGAAAATTACGCCATAGTGTAGAAAGCTGAACAAAAATTGGCTCGTTTCGCTTTTACAATGTCCCATTCTAATTGTTGTAGCCATGAATTTTGCATAATAAGTTTTGCACGTATTAAAATTGGGCCCAAAAGAGAAAGAGGATCGAAAATTTTAGCAATAAAAGAAAGTATTTTCCTTTTAGTTATAACATCAGAATCTAAATTCATCTCCTGGCCTTTATATCGAAAAACATCTAAAGAAGGAATCCAACTTACACCCAACGTTTTAGTAGAAGAGTCATCCGTTATCATATACTGTGTATCTGAAATCGAAGATATGTTGCTTAAAAAATCTCTATCGTTGGACTGAAATTTATGTATTTCAAAACCATACTCCAATAAAAGAGTAAATAAGTTTGCGCGAATTTTAATTAGGTCTTCACTATTCGAAGCACCTGTTAACACGTCGTCCATATACATATCTTTATTAATTATGTCGCATTCAATGGGGTATTTATCGATATTTTCGATTGCAATTTGTCTGAGGCAACGCGTGGCTAAAACTGATGCGGTTTTTTCGCCATAAGTTAATGTTTGTAAATTATAATATTTTACCTTATCTTGGGGATTATCTCGCCAAAGTATCCGTTGCAGATTTTGATGATCAGAATGTATCAATATTTGGCGATACATTTTTGCTAAGTCTCCAATAAAAACCACCTTGTGTCTTCGGAAACGTAACAAAATTGAAAAAAGATCAGTGTTTTTAAATGAAACTCAAGGTCTCTAGTTAATTCCACAATATAATACAAGTTATTGAAAATTCTAAAAAATTGACAATTGTTTCGATAAATCAATATCATCGTCAATTTCATAAAAAAAGATCGTTTTGTGAGATAGGTCCATTCATTAAAACATCATTTAGAGATAAGTTTGAAGAACTTTTAGCGCTAGCATCGAATACAACTCTCACTTTAGTTGTAACGCTATCTAATTTTAAAACGCTGCGATGAGGTAAGTTAAAAATCGGGGTTGATGGAATTTGGTCTCGTGAAATTTGTCTCATATGATCGAGTTTTGCATATTCGTGCATAAAATCAGTATATTCTGTTTTTAGGATTTCGTTCTTTGAAAGTTTTTGTTCTATCGAGTATAAACGATTTAACGCGCGGTTTTCTGAATCTCCAAGACTCAAAAAATTACCTTTTAATGTTTGTTTTAGAAAAAATCTTCCCTGCTCATTTCTGGAAAAAGTATTTAGAAAATGTTGTTCGCATTCTCGTTCTTCAAGGGTCAAAGAAGTTTCTGGGTTTTGAGGAACTTCCTCGATTTTCCAGAATTTTTCTATTTGTGCACTTAAATTACACTCATTATTATTATTTTGCGAATTTAGAAAGAAACATTTTGACTGTTGTAGATTTATCGGTATGGGACCTGCTACTACCCAGCCAAGAACGCTGTTTTGTAGTATGGGCAGCCCTTTACCAAGCTTAATTTGACCCGCAATAAGTAAATTGTAAAACAATGATGAACCGATAAGCATATCGATGCTTGAAGCAACATTATAACCAGGCACGAAGGACCAATGTTGCGTTCCCGTGCCGTCAGTTCCTTATATGGTTCTGAACGAACGAGAACTTCGTGAGAAATTATATATTTTTTTATGAAAAAACACTGCTGTTACTACTCTTGACAGGACTGTCAAATTATTTCAATATATTTGCCTCCATAGCAACAAAATGAATGTCACACAGCTGGCTGGACTCTATCAAGGCACACAGACTTCATTTTTTTTTAAAATTAAAACATGGTATTGCAGATTTTATGCTAATATACAACTAAACCTCAAAAGATCTGTCAATAGAAGCGAAATGCATCGACACCACTGATCGCAAAAGATATCTATTAAAATAATTGGTTGATGAAAATTGAACGATCAAAATTATTTGTCTTTGACAAACATGAAAAAGTTATGTGATAAAGACAGGAAAAACTCATAAATCACGCAACAAGAATAGAGTCGAGAGGACATTCTAATGAGAACTAACTCCTAACCTAAGTCAAGCAACCGCGATAAAGAGTAACCACATCCCTCTTTCTTATTTATTATAAGGCACATATATGAAACAAAGAGAACCCCAATTCAGTTCCATTATTAAAGCAGTTCATGCTAACCAATACTAATAAAGAGCTGAGAGATTTATTGAATTAAACAGTACCTTATGCCAATGAACAGATAAACCTCAAAAGATCTGCCAACAAAAGCGGAACGCTTTGAAACAATCGATCGCAAAATAAATCTGTGGAATTCAATTTGTTGATGAGAATTGAACCATCAAAATTATTTGTCCATGAATTCAAACAAGAAAAAGTTATTCAATGAAGACAGGAAAGACTTACCAACCACAAACCACATAAGAAGAGTCAAGTCGAGAGGACAGTCTAATGAGAACTAACTATTATGAACCCAATTCAAGCAAATGTGATAAAGAAGCCTAGCAAGACCCCTGAAGTGTTGACTGAAAAGGAAACACCAACTCGTTAATTATTAAGACCGGTCTAATGAGAACCGAACTCAATAAAAAAATTAGATAATCAACAAATTGATAAGTTTAACCTTAACCGCTCAAACCCACAAAAATGAAGAGTAATTAACCTGAACAAACAATCGAACGGAAGTCCGTAAACTCAATTTGTCAATGAGACTGAAGGATTCAGTATTTTGTCTATGAAAGAATAACGTCAAGAAGTTATTAAGTTGTGAGATGAAATACTAACATGACCGAATCCGATAATTATGGTGAAGTTATATCAGTCTATAAGGGTCAATCAATACCAAATTCAGAGTACACAACAGGAAGAAGTTATAGAACCTAACAACTTGTCAACCTTAATATTAGACCCAAATCAAGGTGATGGTCTAATGAGAACCCACCCTTCAACCGGATTTAATTAATATAACTTAAAGGGGTGGGGCAAAGGGCGTGAATCAGTTTATATGAAATCTAATGAGGAAAACCAACAAGAATCCCAACCAACAATTGTAATCAAAACAGTCTAATGGGAACCTGACTCAAAATTTGAAGTTGAGAATCTCGAAGAGGTATCTATTAAGAATGGTAGCAAGACTCAACCTCCGACAAAATCAGGGGAATAATGAAGTTGAACAGTGATCCTGTTTAGACATCACAATTCAAAAATACTCCAACAAATTGTCTTACAGTATATATAGGAAGAAATTTTAATGTCGGGACCGTGTTTCTGGATCAAATTTATACCCCCATACCAAATTTCGTATCAATCGAAGCATTTTGAAAATCTGACCTATAAAGCCGGTCCTGACACATAGTTAACGGGCAACATGAGCTGGGTTTTTGAAGGGGAAGGAAAAATCGTAGAGAAAAAATAAAAAAACTGTCGTGTAGAGAATCAAAAATGATGAACATTGGCGTAGTAATTGAGCCTATAAAAAAATCTGAGGGGGGGTCATGGGGGGCAATTATTTGTAAAAAATTTTTTGGCCGTGTACCTGATGGTGAGTTATGATAGTCCATCATGGGTAACTCACAGGAAAAATATGCCCCCCCATGGGTGAAGCTTGCCCCCCTAACTACATTGAATATAACGAATGAATAAATTTTTTTTGCAAGATATCGAAAAAACATTAGAGACCAAAAATGTAGAGGGCGCTTAGACACGTACATAGAAATTTTTTAGCCTCAATAAAAGAAGTATATTTCGCCTACAAATTCCGAAAATTCAATGTTAAAAAATTATGAAAAATTTTTTTCAACGCCCTGTATATACTCACAAAAATTCTAATTTTTTTCTCTATCGATCGATATATATACTTTTGTAATCTTATCGAAAAAGAGGGCGCCGCAAGACGCGCTAAATTTTGAGGTTAAAATTTTTTTTCGACCACCGTAGCTATATACCGAATGCGCGTATGCCTAAAAACATCATCTCGTAGTTCCACGTTCAATTTCGGTCCACTACTGGGGGGGTCATTGGGGGGGCCCTAAAAATATTTCAAACCCATGACGCCTATAGGCACTCTAAATCCCAAAGATCCCCCAAAAATCACGATTCCAGCATTAATATTTAGCGAATGCTGGGCCCCCAAAAAAGGGGGGGCGGGGGGGTATTCTCATATATTATCGTAAAGGGTTTGAAGTGACAAGTTGCCCCATCATATTTATAACCCGAAATTCTCAAAAAAATTTTTTTCGAATTTATTCGCGAATTTTTTCTCGTATATTTCCCCCCATTAATCCCCTCTTTTTATGTGTTCTATGCACGTGTCGAGTTGCCCCCTTCAAAACGTACGAGTCAGTTTTTCGCTATCGTTTATAGTAAAAAAAGCCCCCAGCCCTAAGTACCAATGTCGAAAAAAGTCGGTTTTTGACGACCTGTAGACCCCCCAAAAAGGGGGGAAAAAAATTTTTGTTATATGTTTTTCAAGAGGGTTTGGCGTGATCTCTTACGTAGGGATATTCGTTTCTCGAAATTCTGAAAAAACATTTTTGGAAAAATACTTTTTTATTTTTCCCTGTATATTTCTTCAAATAAAAAAATCAGGTTATGAGTCCTATGTACCGATCTAATTTTTCTCTTTCATATGCAATTTTTTATTTTTCGCTAGCTATAATAATAAAAAAGTGGATTTCAGTTGCAGAGCATCAGTTAAGTTGGGGGGGTGGGGGAGGGGGGTCGTATTTTTTTTTGTCACGGCGTTGACCCAAAGGGATTTTATTTTGAGGTCGCATGTCGATATCTCAAACCGTCTCCGAGATAGCTATAGGGGAGAGAAAGGGGAGTGGAGGGGGAAGATTTTTTTCCTATAATTTTTTTCTGCATTTTTTTTTCTCTACACGTTGGTATAAACAGTTCCCGCTTCGCGGGAAGTTTTTTTTGATGCTCTCGTTCCCTTTTAACAGATCATGTCATTCCAAGTTTCTCTTGTCGTCCACACCAACATAAAATGGCTGCTTTCAAATGTTATAACCATAGGCTTCTAAGTATTCCATTTTCAGAGATTGCTTATCATTCAGAGGTGAGTGTTCTGAAGCAGATAGTAGTTAATAACCAGTACAATCCAGACATCATTGACCGTCTCGTTCGCAAGGTTATTAATAGGAGAGAGCAGAATTTGGCTTTTCCTAAGTTGGATTCGATTTACAGGTTCATTTCCAATCCTTCTTTGAATAACAACATTTCAAACAAAATAGCCAAGTATATTAACAATTACATAGAAGATGTTAAAATCTCATACAAAACGTCTCACGTTGTGGGTAGATATTTGGTGAATTATAAGGAAATAACTAATAAGCTTTTAAAAAGTGGAATTTATAAGATTGAGTCTGGTGATTGTGAGGCAACATATATTGGTAGAACTTGTAGACCTTTCAAAACTCGGATATCGGAACATTTGAATCCAAGTGAGGATAATGCTTTTGGACATCATTTAAGCAAATCGAGCTATTCCATCGGTACCATTATGAAGCTGAACTATACGTCTTAAAAGCCAATGCGTGGGTGGATGTTCATCGGATTGAATTAATACCAAAGCCTTTTCAGATACATTTCCTTGATTTTGTCGCCATCTATGTCGTGTTTGAAGCTCTGAGATATATTCTTTTTCCAGCGTTGCCAAAAGTGTTGGCAAATTCGTTGCACAAGCTGGAACCTTGATAGTATATTGATTGGGATATCTTGAAACCCTTCTTCTGGTACTACATGTAATGGTGTGCCAATTAGAAAGTGAGCCAGGATTGAACAGGAAAAATCATTAGGATCTGTTCCTAAAGGACACACGGGTCGAGAATTCAAGATCGCCTCAATTTGTGTAAGAGCAGTAGAGAATTATCACTTTGACAGGACTAAGTTAAGCCCAATGTTTTTTTATTTTTATTTCGACAGAACTCCTAATTGGAGCATGATAGACTTCAAATAATGCCCTTTAATACTTCAGGATCGTTGGAATGCCATTTACGCAGATCAAAACATCCTATCTTGAGAATGGGAAAAATATTCGTTTACATGGAAGTTGAGCCTCTTCGATTGTGTTTGCACCCGTAAGTAAATCATCTACGTAAAAGTCTTGGTGAATCATTTTGGCTATATCGGGGTCTGATTGTTCGAATTCTTAAGCTAAAGCAAATAGGCAACGGATTGCTAAGTAGCTGGACGACGCCTGTCCATAGGTGACCGTGTTTAGAACGTATGTATGAATCTTGTCCGTGGTTTTAGCGCGTTGAATCTGTCTGTACATCTTGGCGTAGTTGGCTGCTATACCGTAAGAATGTTTTCGATATCTGATTAAAATTGCATCTAAATTGTCCTGCAAAACAGGTCCGACCATCAAAAAATTGTTTAAAGAATGCATTACTTGAAGGAGCTGACGAATCAAAAACTACGCGTAACTTTGTTGTTAAACTATTTTCTCGCAAAACCGCATGGTGTGTAGTATTCTACTGAATCTTGTTTTTAGGCGGGTTGTGAAGACATGTGCTTCAGCTCTTCGTATTCGGTCATAAAGTTTACGTTAAGCTTGAATAAATTCTTATTTTTAAGCAGTCGTCTTTCTAGAGGATAAAATCTACGTTCTGCCATTTGCTTGGATTCACCCAGCATTGTCGCAGTGTGATTGAGAAGTAATGTCACCATAAATGGACCATACGAATTTCTAATGGCGGTATTGATAAAGTTTTTTTCACAGGCACCTTTTTGACCATAAACTACATAACCCCATACAGTCTCCTGTAATACCGGATTGTTGGTACCGCAAGAAATTTTACCAGTTCTTAGAACATTCCAAAACAAATCAGCCCCAATAGAAATGTCGATAGGTTAGGATATATAGAATTCAGGATTAGCTAATATCACCTTTTTTGGAACGCCCGGCTTGTTTGGATCTATGTCAAATCCCGGTAAATTACTCGTTATAGTGGGTGAAATAAAACAAGATAATCTTTTGGTGAAATTTGTATAGAGGGATCTTATTTCTACAAGGCATTTAGTTGTTGATAAACGGACATATTAGTGTGATATTGTCTTAGTCCAAGCAGGTCTGCCAGACGTGCTGAAATAAATGAAGATTGCGATACGCAGTTTAAAAATGCACGTGCTAAAGACGGTCCTGGAGCTAGAAAATTGCAACTGAACACGGATGCATTCTGAGATTGGTTTGTTGTGTTAACATTGCCGGCTGAATTGTGTGGGTCCTTAGTGTTTTCTAAAGGGTTCATGATTGAATGACATTGAGCGTGAATTAGTTACGTTATTTTTAATAACTGTTTGTGAATAGTAATGCAAGAGAGTATTGTGCCAAGCCTTACATCTTTTGGATGGTGCCAGTTTGCATATTTTCAGAAAATGACCTTCTCGTAGACAGTTTTGACAATATTTGTATTTTTTGACAAATTCATGTCGTTGCTCGATGGTGAGATTGATAAATTTGGGACATGTGTAGATAGTATGATTTTCTTTCCAAAATGAACTTTCAAAGTTTGTTGAATTTGACAACAATAGTGATTTGGTTGTTTGTATCTAATCTCGATGCTTTCAAAACCAATCTGAGGTTTTTTCACTATTTTTGAGATAAATGGTTTTAAGGAAATCCGCCCGATATCTGAGGAAATTTACAAAATCCTCTAAGTTCGGTGTCATTTTGTATCACTACTATCAGCGTAACGAAAATGTACTGGAAAATTAGCCCCAATAATAATCTATTGCACAACAACAACAACTTGATTACTAATGAAGATAATAATGTTGGATCAAATTACTAATCTATAAAATATGTTTTATTTGAAGATTTGACTATACTATGTAACGAGCTATTTAGGAAGTATATATTATATTCTATATTCAAATCAAATCGACTATAAAAATTACCTATAAACAATTGAAACTTTCTATATTATTGTTTGAATAAGCCTAAAGTCTAACGAACAATATTCAAAATATAGTTTTTTCTTCAAACTAATCAAAATTGCGAACTTCAACTTTTTATTGTAAGTGATTCCGGCGAAACAAAATTATATTTTACAATTAATAATACTAAATCCGGCTCGAAGGGCCAAAAAACTGTACCGTATGATTCTAAATACTAATAAGGGGCTGTGATTCTGATTTAATTCGGAATAGAACATTTACCAATTATCTGGATGAAAAAAAGGAACCCCAATTCCGCCTGTCCTGTCGAAGTTTTGCCAAATAAGATTAGGGATGAAGGTACGGATAAATAGGGTAAATAAAAAAAATTGACGAGCTCCTAGTTCACACGCCTGTTCAAGAGAATTCACTGTTATTTTTTAAAATGAAGATAGCTCATTCAAACGTTTTACTCTAACTCACTGTCTGAACTGTATTTTTATCTTACATTTTTCTAACAATACTAATTATCTATATCGGACCAGTATAGCTGTCTTTAATTCATATATAAATGAGAACGGTGTATTGCCTTTTACTAACGAATCAACTGACCATCTATTCGTAAATATTACTAGGCAATTAATAATTTAAATATTGGCGCAAACAGTAGTAATCTTCAAATTTATCCAGTGTTATGTCTGCATCTTTATTTTCTTCCTCAGGTCAAACGTTCCATATAGCAGCTTCACTTATCGTCCGTAAGAGAAGAGCTACTTTTTTCTAATTATCCAGTCTATCTTGTATTCCACATATAGCATTTATCTATTTTTCCATCTTTTAAACTATTCTGATACATATTTATATTCAAAGGATAAAGTTGCTTTAACATGTCCATATTATCCTAACTTTATATCACTTTTTCATATTTAATCATTCTAATCTTCCCACCATTTATATTATCTTACTTATACATTTGTAATTTTGACTGTGCCATGATATTTGTGGGGGATTACTTTCATAAACTCTGTCTATTCTGTTCAATATTTTATTAATTATTTTCCAATACATGTGTTAGTTCTATTTACATTTTAATCTTCTTTTTTCCGTGTTTCAACATAGTCAGTAACAAGTGACACTGCATGGTAGCCAATTTCAATGGTTTAGCAATTATTTGTAAAGAATGATACAATATCATTAGTCGCATTAACGCCTGCGCACTGCTGGGAAAGTGGTGCGACAGGACGGATCGGGATGTGGTTTTCTGCATTCTCTTTTTATCTTTACATCTTGTGGAATTATTGATTCTACTTAAATAATGCGAGGAGGAGAGAAATTATTATAAAGAAAATAAAATATAAAGTAAATAAAGTAAATAAAGAAGTCAATTTCTACAAAATCATTTTTGCTTGACCTCCTTTGATTGTGTCAGGAAAACCCCCGGAAATGACGTTTAGGGTCAGGTTGTGGTGCACCAGGTGTTCGGGAGGTTGTTTCCGACGTGAAATTTTGGGACCACCGCCCCACACAACTGCCCTCTTATGATTTTCGGGTGGTTTTTGGCACTCTTCTCAAGAAAACTCTCGGATATTACGTTCTAGCCCGGGTTTCGGTGCACCAGGTGCCAGTGGGGTGCTCGCAGATACCAGATTTGGATTCAGCGGGCCAAACAACCCCCCAAATTGATTTTTGGTTGACCATCTTTGATTGTGTCAGGAAAACCCCCGGAGATGACGTTTAGGGTCAGGTTCTGGTGCACCAGGTGTTCGGAGGTCAATTTGAACATTATAGTCGTGATCAGCGGCCTCGAAAACCCCCCAGTACCCGATCCGGGCCAGTTCTGACTCTTATTTATCAATTTTGAAAATCTTTCAAAAGGCCTCCCAGAGAATGCATTTTTCGCGTGCACTTTGGCCTGCAGCAATGCAATTTTCGTTGGGAGGGAAAATCTACCGCCCCACATTTCGTGATAATCGTTTTTGGAAGAGAATGCAGAAAACCGCATCCCGATCCGTCCTGTCGCACCACTTTCCCAGGTTCATCCCTATTTCCGCAGGCGTTGATGCGACTACATATTTGGATTTTGTATCGGCGCGCTCTTATATAAGGTGTAAGGGCGTGATCACTTCCAATGGTGGCCTGGATGCCAATTGCCGATGAATTCGGTTAGAGATTCCAAGCCCACTGTGATGATCCCAAAAGGACATTATTTAAAAGACATTATTAGATTTTAGTAGACATTAATTTCAAATATTGCTAGCGGCCAGTGAACTGGAAGGCCATTGGCAAGGTGCAGGAATATCAATAACAACATGGTTGATTGCTCCCTTTGAGCTCAACTCTATCACTTCATTCCAATTTCAAATAATAATCAATTTTTTCATTTGTCACATCCTTTTTATAAGATATTACAACCATCAAGTGATTTATATTTTAACTTATGACGAGAGAAAGATTTTTTCAAGTTTTTCAAGATTGAAAAATTTTAATCTTCCAATTTCACACCTTTTTCCTCTAACATTTAGGATGATCGACGTGTATTACCCACGGAAGTATTTTTTTAGATCAGGTAAGGTTGGAGACTTTTGTAATTGTTTCCTTTAATATAACAAAATAATAATTTGTAACCTGAAGGTGGGGCCCGTATGTAGACCGAAACTAGTAGCTGCACGGTTGTCAATTATTAAAAATGCTGTGATAATTACTTTGAGTTTTATTCAGAGAAAAAAACAAAAACAATATCTCTTATATATTCTAAAATAAGTTATGAATAGTACTGTTGTCAGATTAGTACACGCTGTAACTGATTATTCAGTAATCAAATCACCACTTATATCATTTGAAAAGACACTTTTCAAATCTTCCAAGTATCAGTTTAAATATAAAATGAAAACCAAACTCGAAAATTCCCAATTTCACTCTTCTGGGTGCCTATTACTTTTATCTAACATTACCATCGAATTTCCAATCCTAAGAGTTCGTTGGACGTATACGTATGTAGATGTTCGAAAATGGGGAGTCAAAAGCCAACATAATTGAGTCTTTTTCAAGCTAGCTCGTAAGCTCTTCTCTTTTGAATCTGTGGTGCAGATAGGGCGTTTGAAAACTGCCAATAACGCGGAAGATCTGCTATTTTTTTGTTAGAAATTGCAGATTACTTGATAGAAACCAAATAAAAACATACACTGAGAAAAGTATTACTTTATTTCAATTTTTCGAAGACAAACATTACTATTATCAAGTGGAAAAAAGATTTATTATGAAACATGCAAAAAAGCCACCTAGTATTATATCAAGAACCTAACTTGTTTAAAAAATATAATAATGTCAAGCAATATTAGCTGTCCAAGAAAAACGTCAAATAACTTCTCTCTCAATCATTGTAAATTGTACAAGCAATAAACCTTTCTCAATTGAAATTAATAGTTTTTTTCATGTTATTTGCAACATAAATTTTGGTGCTGCGATCAAGTCGACATACTGTGTACCTGGAAAAATAATAGTTTTGTTGGTTCCTTCAGATTTCATAACATTTTGGGAGTGTGCCTAATGTGTCGCCCGGGGAGTGCGTGAGACAACATATGGAAGGCAAGAGGCAAATCAGAATTAGCAATATTTCAACGGAGACGCCCTCAATAGTAAGTAAATGAAAAATATTGATCAAGCGTTAAATTTTCCGAACGAGCCATTCCATTCAATCACGTCATCTCTTTTATTCTTGCCCATCCCTAGCGAATTTGAAGCCAGTTCCGATAAAGAAGAAAATATAACAACTGATTGTATTGTTATGTTGCGTATATTTCAGCGAAGTTCAAACGATTTACATTGAGATTTTCGATAAAATTTACGATGCCGTCAAAGGAAGACGAGTCAAAACGAATTAGAAAGGCAATAGGATTGTTTAAATCACTGTTAACACGTACGGAATCCTCCATAAACGAGCAAAAGGCCTAAGTGCTAATAGATACTGAAGGCATAGAGGTCCTTGAGGAGGAGTCACAAAAAGGCTTGGCAAATTACAAACAGTTGTGCCTTGACTTATTAATCATAAGCGATGAAGAGCCTGGCTCAGAGGATGAAACCGAAGAAAGGTTTTTTAGAATTATGACGGACATTAAGCGAATTTGTCAAAAAACGAATCCCAATAATGGAACTCCATACAAGACTCATACTAGCAGGTTTCCACAACTAGATATTACACAATTCGATGGCAACATTACTAACAACAAACCTTTCCGGGACATATTTAAAGCTGTTGTTGATCAAGATTCTTCATTAACATCAGTGCAAAAGGTGTCTTAAATGTGATTCTCTCTCATTAATAGATGGTTTACCATTAACGAACGAATCCCATAAGCAGGCTTTAGATATTTTAGATGAAAGATACGACAACAAATGCTTAGTAGTTACTCATCATGTAAATTCGTTATTGGATTACCAACCAATCTCAAAATGGACATCATCCGAACTTGGACACTTTGTATCTATAGTAAGGCAACATTTGGGGGCTCTACATAACTGGGGGTAGCAAATTCCACATTGGGATAATGTTCATTATACCTATCCATCTGCGAAAACTTGACCCTTTGAGTTCCAGAGTTTATCACTCTGAACGAGATGCTACCAAATTACCTACAACAGAAGATTTGTTAAATTTTTTAGAGAGAAGGGCAAATAGTTTTGAAGAGCTACAATTATCAGCTGGTAAGTCATCCGAATCTAATGCAAAAGCTGTGAACTTGTCCAATATTAGTGATAGCGCAAAAACCTGCAAATTTTGTAACAAACCAAATCACAAATTGTTTACTTGTCATGAATATAGAGCACTGAGTGCACAAGAGCGTATTGACTTCGCTCATTGAAAAATTTGTGTAAAATATGTTTAAATTATCATGTTAATAAATGAAGAGTGGAAGTAACAATGGTGACAAGTGCCAAAATTGATATTTTGAGATAATTAAGAAAATTATAATAAGACAACAAATAAATGATTCATTTTCTATTTATTGAAAATTTACCTTAAGAGCAACACGGAAAACTAGTTTACAACAAAAAAAAAACAGTTATATAAGAACATTTTGAACAAATAGTGACTTTTTCCAAAAAAAAATAGAAACGTGATAAGTGCCAATACAAAATAACATACGAAAATACTAAGAAAGCGTCTTATTTACTCATTTGCTACTTCCAGCACCATTTTGAGCCACTTCTTTTACTCCCAGTAGGTTATTGTAAAAGTTTTCGTGCAATGGATTTGTTAAATAAAGTATCATAGACATAAGACTTTTTCTTTTGTTTTCAGAAATTTTGTTTTCTAGCGAAATTACATGTAGCTCGGCTTTTCTAATGTCATTCAGAGTTTTTCCTTTTTTTAAAACATTGACTTCGTTCCATGGAATAAAGTCTGCAAAGGAGGTCTTTGTTTCCACAATCGCCGGGTTTGTTCTATCAATGCGTATTGCCGTTGCTTGGCTGATTTGCAGTTTAGTAGTATTAATATAAAAATCAGCTGCTTCCTTAATATTTTAAAAATGAAATTGGGTCATACCTATTACCTCGAACGGTGGGTTGTACCTTACTGAATGAATAACTTCAATCAAATCTTCTGGTATGTACGCTTTCGTTACTATTTTTCTCTTCTCGATTAAGGTAAAATCCCTATCGCAAGGCATAAAGCTATGGCCGCTCACAAGGAATCTCTGTTCTATTAAGTCAAACAAGCCAATGGAAACCAAAAATATTAATGTAAACAGAACAAATTTATTTTTATTTTGGTCGCCCCAGTTGTTGCACCAAAGAATTAACGACTTTTTGTTTGTGAAACCGCTATTTAAAAAACGAATCGTTTGCCCCTCTTCCAGAAAATCCTTCGTGCCAGAGAAACATGCTGGCATGATTTGTATCCCCGACGTGAATCCCAAAAATAAAACAGGAAAGTTGGGATAGATAGAACATGTCAGAATGTACCAGTGTTGGCACAAATATCACCTGCTCAAGAAACATAGATAAGCAGCACACATTACTACCTGGTTGTTGAGAGCGAATGGTATTTTCTTTCAAAATAGCTCTAGCACTCTCAGCTTTAGTATGGTGGACGTCTAATTTAATTTGAGCTTCTTTACTTGTCGCAGTATTCGCACGAATTTCACATTGGAGCCTATCGCAGGTATGACATGTGTCCATTCCTTGCCTTCGAAATGAAAATTTAGGAAAGTCTTTCTTGAAAACTGATGAATAAAAATTATAGGTGACCTCAATTTCTGGATAGCGTGTTTTAAATGCTTTGAAAAGTCTGTTTATATTTAGGTCGGGGCTCAGATATTCCTTATCGGATTTCGCGCGAGTATAATGTCCAATTTCTCGAGGTATTAAGTTAATGTGAGCTTTGCGATCATTTTCAGAAAATTTAGATTTTTTATGGCATGTTCTTTTATCAATAAAAAAAGTATAACCAGCTTTCTTTTTGGAAATTAAGCCCTCGATTTTTTTTCTTGATACAGCAAAAGTGTCCATAATAGTTATTTTGCACACTTGAACGAAATTTCCTCTTTCGTCTGGAATAGTGTAGCTCACTGTTGTTTGACGCTTGCTGTCTTGAGGATTTTCATAACTACCATGTCTTTTAACAGGTGTTAGATGTATAAGATTTAATAGATACGTACCCTGAACTTTTGAAGTTTCTTTATAAAATTTTTCGTATAAGGACTTTCGCCAGCAGAGACTGAGGCTTTCACAGTAAAACTGGCATTTATAACAAACCTAATAACACACATTTTATTTAATAAAGATTTTAATAAACAATTTATTCTAACCTAACCTGTTGCCTTGGCACCTCTTTCTCCTGAATTTGCTCAAGTTTCCTTGATTTGTAGGCTTTGCCAGATTCTTTCAGTTCTCTCTGTTCTTCATCAAAACGTCCACTACCTCTACTTCCTCGAGTTTTTACATTAAGGTCGCTCATTATTATATTTAAAAAAACAACAAAAAACAATAATAACAATAAAGCGCGAATTATTGTGAACTGACAGCAGAAAGGCGAATGGCACTTGTCTCCTTTGTTAGGAAATAGATCATGTACTTCACGGTGGCTCCAACTTTGAATGAATATATAAAGTGTATTATGAAAATTGGCACCTATCACCTTTGTGAGGACATAAACAGTGGCATATAACACCATTCTATGGGTCTAACGCAAAATGAAAATTTTTGGCACTTCCACTTCTCAAATGTAAACACGACTTTGAGTGCTCAGTATGCAAAAGTGAAGAGCATAACACTTCATTGCACTTTGAAAAAAATGTTTGCAATGTTTCCAATTCTAGTAGTAGTAAACAGAGCAAATCTATGAATTTGTTACCAACAATAAAGGTTAACTTCAACGCTCAAGACGGGTCCTATGTCATAACTAGAGGTTTGGTTGACAGTAGCAGCCAAATTTCTTTCATAAAGACAAATTTATTCATAAAATTAAAGATTTTCATTTAATTATGATGTGAATGTCACAGCGATTGGTCAAGCTCAAAAGCCAATCACTAAAGCCATCAATTTATCATTACACTCGAGACACGACAATTTCAGCTGCAATGCACCGTTTTCTGTGGTAGACAACATTACTTCATTTTTACCTCAGACAAAATGTGATCTTCGGGGTATCAGCATTCCTTCCTCTGTAAAATTAGCCGATGATGAATTTAGTGTTCCTGGCGAAATACGGTTTCCGGTTTCCTCCAGCAAATTTTCAAAAATTTTGCTGCCAGACTAAATAACTATATCCAGGGACTTATTTTTATTGACTACTGTAACCTCTTACTTGCTCAATATTATTACCAGGTCACAGAAATTAGGCTGTCTAGATTGACAGTTTATGCCAGCGACTAGTACTCATGTGGAGACGGCGTAAGGTCACGTAGGTGCTAAGCAAGTGGTCAGCACATCAAATTTATTTAGGTGTAAAAGGGCGCCAAGTAGATTTGTCGCTAATTTTATGTAAGTTCAATCCCTAAAAATCTACTAAAAAGGAATGAAATAAAAGACGAAAGAGTAAAGGCGTCTACAAAATTTTGATAGTAGTTTTCAGTGGTCTACCCGGGTAATGTTGAAAAGTTTCATTGCAAAAAAATTCGTGAAAACTGAATAAAAAGCACTAATTCTGAACATACCCACTTGCTAAACCCACGAACACAATATAATTGACATTATCGCATACGCACAATTTCTTTTATCAGATAATAACCAATTATAAATATTATATAGTCAGAATTGAGAAAATAATAAGCTTACTTACTACTTACAACAAGAGGTACGACAAGGCGTTGGATCCAATGCGCAAGTCAAGGTATAAATATTCAAAATAAAAATAAAATGTGGGAAGTACTAAGCAGCGAAGTGAACAAATTACGGATCAATTCCAACCGTACAATGTATCAAAGTAGCATCTAAAGTTATACAACAATAATACCATTGTCAGAAACACATCAATACGCTATGACCTATAGCAACACCAAAACAGGAAATAGATCCGCACCCAAAATTAAGTGTTCATAATTTATAAATAAAGTAAAAAACGAAAAACAAGCTGGGTCCAGTTGAAACTGAGCTCTTCGGATTCCTAGTTGGTGTTCGATGTACCGTAAATCCCTCCTGGTATGCGCAGTGTGCCTCTCCCAAAAGTTCTTGTCGTAAAGTTGTTCCTTACACCATACTCCAGATTAAAATTATGTGGTGGAAATCCAATAGCCGTGAATAGAAACCCTAGGGGGAACAAATTCGTATAAGATTCTATACCATACCAAAATTTATCAACAGCCCCCCGTAGTAATAAAATCATCAAACTAAATTTCCTGTTAAATGTTACTCGTACATGAATTTAGCTTTATAGAGGTCATGAAGCACAAATTTTGCTTTAACCCCAGTTATAATAAAATGAAATAATGAAAAAAATAAATGATCGGAATATATATATAACCCTCGACATATTGTATACACCTCGTACAATAACTTTTATTTATCTTAATACGGATCAATTCTATTTTCTAGAAATAAAGTAATAATCATTTTTACGAGAAGAAATAAACTAATAAGCCCCCCTACTAATGCCCATAAACTCTTATATATTAAATAAAATATGATATCCTATATTCCTACATAATGAATTTGGAACTATAATCTAAAATTGTTCAATTCCCCAAAAAAGGTAACAAATAGTACAACCATAAAGTTTTCATACGTTAAATTTCCCAATTAAAATACGTATTAGCTTTCAACTATCATTATACGAAAATAAACAGAATTAATTGCTTACAGAATTTCCAATAAATTATGAAACATATTTGAAATAGCTTTTTATTTTCCGCAACTAACTTCATTGTATATTACCTGAACAATAGTCTATATAAATTAAATAATGTATATACTTTCGCAATCTATTTTTAGTTTATTAACCACTGCCCGAAAAAATTACAATCCGCAGTTGTTAACCAGTCCTCAAAAGTTAAGAAAATTACTAGCTATATAGATGCAACCGTCTAAACAACAGCTTTCAATATCCCAATAATAATTGTGCAAACTATTTCTTAGTGCATTTAAACTAAACTAAAAAAATTACTGAAAATATCACTATGCTTCTATCATACAAGGCAGATAAGCAAAAAACCATTTAATATATTTTTGACAAAAAAAATATAAATCATTTTCCATAATAATTTTTTTTTTGCTTAGCAAACAATATAGTGTAAATTTACCTTTTAACTTGTAAAAGGGTTATTCTTCAAACGACCAAAGACATTCTAGGTGAACATCTATATAATATAACTAACTCTGTTGATATATTCCGTCAATAAAAATTTGGTATTTCCGTCAAAATCTGTAATTTAAAACTTCTTCGTCGCAAAACCTAGTCTGAACCCCTCAAATCCATCACATCAACAACATTCAGAACTACAGGTAACGCCTTAAGAATAGAACAGTGAAAGTTATTTTTTTCCGCAAAAAAAACCATTTCTTGTGATGTAAAAAAAATACGATAGATGCCAATACTTACCAAGTAGTGTTAAGAGAACCCTCAAAGAGATGTGGAAAAAACCAACTCAAAACAACATCAAATCTCAAAAACTGCAACAAGGCTTAAATTTCCCACTTTCATATGATCGGGAAAGTATATCCCCGTAATGGGATGTCTCAAGGACAGATTTCATAAATTCCTAACCACTCAACCACTACCAAGGAAAGTCGACGTCGTAAAAGGACGAAAATATTTCGAACTATTCCCGATTAGACAAAAATCCCTTCCAAGTTAAGTTGAAAATGTTCCTATCTCCGTCAGTTTCACTATTAAAACCGAAATCTAAAATACTTAGTACTAACAACAAAACAATTCTTCCAGTTTCGCGCGCGCGCGCGCGCAAAAAGTACGAAACGAATAACACCAATAAGTTGATTTATACGTTGCTAAAAATTAACAATAAGGTGTAATAGAATTTATACGGCCATGAGCGCATCATATGGGGCAAGTGGATCTATTAACACAAAATATGTTAATGTCAAATAAAAACGTTACACTACAAGGTATTGATACATAATGTCTGGGGACATACAAAAGGACAATGTTTGTCTTACATCACCAGGCGTTACAAATAAATGAGTATACTGTGGACTCCCTCTTATAAAAATTTTGGGACGACTAACACATTCCTGAATTAAAAAAGAATGTATAGAAACGGATGTATGCGAAATAGATTTTAAAAAGTCTGTATCAATTAATGAGAATAGATTTCAAGTTAGCCTTCCTGTAAAAATACCTATAGAAGGGGTTAGGTTAGGAAACTCATTCAACATAGCGCTGCAAAGACTTAACGTTTTGTGCAAAAAATGTTCTAGTAACGAAGATTTAAAAAATAAATACATTAAATTTATTAATAAGTACTTGACCTTAGGTAATGCGAAAAAAATTGATTGAGCTGGGAAAGCCTTTAGACTCTTGCTAGTCTTTACCTCATCATGCCGTTATAAAAGAGGACAGTGTGACAACAAAACTTCGCGTTGCCTTCGACGGCAGTGCAAAAACTGATTTAAATTTTAGTCTCAATGACATATTATATGCAGGTCCTGTTGTACAGAAATAACTTTTTAACATCCTCCTACTGTTTTGTACATACAAGTATGTGGTTATGGTGGACATTAAACAAATGTATAGACAGGTATTGATAGACCCTGCCTTCATACACTTACAACTAATTTTATGGAAAGAAAACCTCAACGATTCTCTTTCATGTTTACAGCTCAATACAGTGACTTATAGCTTTACCAGCTCCAGCTTCTTGGCAACAAGATGCTTGGTAGAATTGGTTGTACGACGTGGCAGTAAGAACCGTCTCGCTTCATCTGTTGTTTTGAACAATAGCTATGTTGACGTCTTTCTGTATGGGTCCTCCACCTTAGACAATATCAAACAGACTTGTATTGCCGATGTCTCTAGGTAGCTTTGAGCTGTATAATTGGTCGGCAAGTCATCCAAGTGTTCTGGCTGACATACATGAATGTGAAAATTTATTTGACAATGTTAATATCCACAATGTTGAATTGAATGTCAAAGCCCTCGGCCTTCAATTGAATTTAGAATCAGATCAATTCAAGATTACTATGCCTAGTGGTAAAAAAGTTGATAATTGGACAAATCGTACTGTTCTCTGTTTCATAGGTTAATTTTTTGATCCGAAGGGATTGGCTGGCCCAATAGTTACACGAGCTAACGACTTCCTGCAAAAAGTTTGGCAATTAAAACGAGACTGGGACACACCCTTCCTAGATGAGGTTTTGTTCCCCTGGGAATTATTTTTTTTTGTGACTTAATGAATATGAAACCTATACATGTATACCGTAATTGGTTCATGAGTGAAGCCAATACTATTGACTTAATCGGTTATTGTGATGCTTCTAGCATTGCCTATGGAGCTTATGTTTATGTAAGATCAGTATTTAATGGCAATGTTTATGTCACATTATTGTGCAGCAAATCTAGAATAGCATCAATAAAATGTAAACACACTATACCGCGATTAGATCTTAACGCTTGTTTGCTTCTAGCTAGATCGTTTGATACAGTTTTGCGGTATACTAAATAATTGGAACATTAGACATAAGATTTTATACAGCGACTCAAAAATAGCTCTCTGCTAGATTCAAAGCCCACCTGCAAAAGGCGATTATATAAAACAAAGAGTAGTATCAATTCAACAGAAAACTATGAAATATAAGTGGGCTCATGTAAGCGGGTTTTCTAATCCAGCCGATTGTCTATCAAGGGGCTTGATGCCTTCTGAGTTGCACTCTAATGTAATATGGTGACGAGGTGCACCAGAATTGGAAAACTTAGATTATTGGCCAACTGAAATCAATTTTAAAAATGGAAATGTAATTATAGACAAACATTGGGATACAGATTTTGATAATTCAAAAACTGTCAGTTGTAATTTGGTTGAGGAGGAAGTTTTCTTCAATTTTCAAACTACAGCGTGTTGTTCCTTACATGTTGCGGTTTAAAAAATGTAGATCAAATTAGGAAGACCGTATCTTCTCATTACAACTACTATTTGCAGACTACAGACTTCCTATGCAAATTATAATAAGACATGTTCAGTGTTTACATTTCAATAAAGAAAGTGATTGCATTCAAAACAATAAGTGTATCAAATCTAATTTAAACAAATTGTGTCCATTTGTAGATAGTGATGGATTGTTACGAGTTGGGGGAAGATTGGAAAATGGTAACATACCATTTTCGCAAAAACACCCCATCATCATCATTTTGCCAAAAAATTGTTGATTACAATTTTAGTTGTTCGGCAAGAGATTTGTAACCTATTACATGCTGGTTTAAAGTTGACATTATCCAGTCTCTCCACAAAGTATAACATAATAAAAACGCTATAAATAAATGTGTAAATTGTTTCAAGTTTCGTGCACAGAGAGCACAGCAAATAATGGCTTCCTTACCTCAAGATAGGGTTGTGCAAGATATAGTTTTTAACAAAGTAGGTATATACTACTGTGGACCTTCCAATGTGAAGCAAGCAAGTATGAGACGTTCTGTAATCTGAAAAAGATATGTCAGCCTCTTTGTGTGTTTTATCACAAAATGTATGCATTTGGAGCTAGTGTCGGATATGACAACAGAATGCTTCTTTCCAGCCTTCAGAAGGTTTTGTTCGTGAAGACGCCTTCCTCAAACTGTACACTGCAATAATGCTGCTACCTTCAAGGGAGCCAAAAATCAATTGTATGACTTATTTCAATCTCAGATTCACCAGATGGCTTTGACAGATTATTGTAATGTGCACTCTGTAGAGTTCAAATTTATTCCTAGTTTCAGCCTAACCTGGGGAGGGCTCTGGGAGGCTGGTGTGGAATCAGTAAAATTTAATTTTAAAAGGATAATTGGAAACTTGAATTCAACATATGAACAGTTTAATACAGTTATTATTCAGATAGAAGGGATTTTAAATTCGAGGCCCATCACACCCTTTACTAGTGAGGTTACAGAATTTACATTTTTAACGCCTGCTCATTTTTTAATTAATCAGGCAATAATCGCTATTCCTGAACTTGAAATATGTAATAAAAATATGAATTATTTAAACTTTCGGCAAAAATGTACCAGAATCAGGCAATATTTTTGGCTAGCTTGGCATAAGGCTCATTTGTCACAATTACTTAGCCGCCCTAAGAGCCATAATATTATAAACAATATCCAAAATTGATCTTTAGTATTATTAATTGTCTCTCCTTTGCAATGGCCTGTGGGTAGAGTTGTTAATATATTTAATGGAAGTGTTGGTCTTGTTAGGTCAGTACAGATAAAAACAAAAACAGGATATTTGCAAACTAGAGCCATTAATAAACTTGCTGTGCTACCTATATACGATAATTAATGCCATGTATAGAACTAAGGTTATTTAGTTGTCATTTACTAGTTATGCTACGATTAGCCAAACCAACTTTATATTAGCATAAGTAAATGTGAGCTATATAGAGGTTTAATTAATTAATTTTAGTTTTCTTTCCATATTTTCCCGGAGGGAATTTTTATGTTAAAAAGAAAATTATGTCAAGCAATATTAGCTGTCAAGCAAAACGTCAAATAACTTATCTCTGAATCATTGTAAATTGTGCAAGCAATAAACCTTTCTTATTTAAAATTAATAGTTTTTTTTTATTTTCTTTGCAACAATCTTACTTTCAGCGGAGAGATTTGAATTTAAAGAATGTTTATCAACGAAAAGTGAATTTCAATTTTATTGCTGTTAGAATTTGGGTAATTGAACTTGAAATGAACTCCCTGAAATATCTGTTTCCTTCTCTATTTCTCTGTGCATTTAGGTACATCCACAGTGGGTAAAACTACCATTATATTAAGCCGCTTAACTATTATCATATAAAATAATTAAGTTTATAACAAGTCGAGATTTACTAAAATGCTTAAACATACATTAACAGAATGCTGTTGGTATGATCTACATCGAGAACCCTTTTAAGTATTCTGAATATTTAATGGTGCTCAGAAGAGCTCCATCAAATATCCATATCAGTGTCAACTTCTGCCAAGTTTCCGGCGACTATAAACTTGGTAGAACTTTTCAGTTAATTCCAGTCGTTTTTACCAGTTTTTAAGTAGTTTTAAAATTATGCACAAGAGAAACATTTTTAGTAAAACAAACTGTATTTCCTAGTCTGTGGAAAAATCGAATTTCTTAATTGGCACGTTCTATTAAAGAAAATTTTATTAAGGTAACATATTGTATCTCAAGTTTGTTAATAATTGCTGAATTGTGTATGCTGTTTGGTCACTACAAATAATAGATTTCGAAATCATAAGAAAAATTGATGGAGGTACTGCCCTTATACAAAAAAGAGAGCGAACATGTTGAGAAAATTACAAACCAATATGTTTAGCTCAAACTTCATTTCCAGTTCTAGATACAAAATTGAGAGAATATGTGGAATATCTGTGAGAAGAAGAGCAAGCAGTTTTTCACCAGGACAGATAACCAAGCTAATATACATGTACTCAGAAGACTGATAAAGAGGAAAGCTCAGGAAGGAAAAGAATTATATCTAACATACGTAGATGTGAGGGCGGATTTTGAAACTGTAGATAGAAATAGAGTGTGGCAATGCTTTGAAGAAATGGAAATACTAATACCATTGGTAAAAGTAATAAAAAGGGCATACGAAACAGTGAGAAAAAGGTATAAAACAGAGTTAAAGTCCCTTGGTAATTATTTTGATTATCGATAAGATAGTTGAAAGAGATAAATAAAAAGGAAGACAACTAGATAAATCTCTGTATCTGTAGAATTGGGTGAGTTGGACCAGCAGCACTTAGGCCACAGCTGGCCTATTGTAGATCTTTTCATGAGTTGTCCCATTTAGCTCATCATTCATCCTGCCAATTCTAGGAATGTGTACAAGTCGTCAGAGGTCATCTCCCTTATATGGGCAGGTGTAGGTCAAGACTCGCGAAACGCGTACTCTTTTATAGACGATAACTCCGGGTATTTACATAGGACGTGTTCCAGAGTTTCGTCTTCTCGATCACACTTTCTGCATGTTGTTGAGTGTATTAGTCTCTTAGAATGGAAGTGTTTCCTTAGTGACAGTGACCAGTTAGAAATCCCACAACCAACTTTAAGTTGGACATATACATCAGCAAGTATTTCTTTGTGTTGACTCGTCAAGATTCTCAAGCGATTCCTTGGCAAATCTACATCCTTACATTTCATTCCATCCTTTCTCATTTGGCTATGGGAATGTCATATGACAATTTCCGCGATTGTTATTGTTGACAAGCCGGAAGAGTCAGCGGGTCCTAATATTCTTAGATTCTCCTCCTAGCCAAATTGACCGCAATGCAGTTGCCTTTACTTTTGTTGTGTTCTTTAACCCACCTTAAGACAATTTTATTTTTATCCGAAGCGTAGGTTAAAGACGGATGGCGTTCCATAGCTCATTGATATGACGCTTAGTGTTAGCAGGGCTTATCTGCAGTCAGTGCAGATTATTATAGTTTAACCAGAGGTTAGTTCTTTAGCGGCTATTGATGTGCCAGTCAGTTCAGTTTGACTTTGACGTAGTTTCCCATAGCCCACTTTGTTCGCAAGCTTAGAGTAGTGGAATACACTCCGCATCCTGAGCCCTCTTTCCTTTGGAGCCAACTGTATATATGCGAATTGCATCTGTCGTGTTTTGCCCCATATTTTGTTTTATTTTTATTTTGTAGGGTCCTCCAAAAATAAATGTGGGTTCAATTGAGTCGTTGTTTTCTTGCAGCATGGATAGCGCATCAAGCGCTTTCCTCAGTTGCTCCAGTCCTATATCGGTATTCACACCAACCGTAACATTGACAATATCGCAACCTGTTTGACGTAAATATTAGGAGAGGTAATGATATATTTCAGAATATATTACATATTGTTCATTTTAGGAGACCTGGTGCGTAAATTGAAATGCCTGCTACTTTAATTGAACTTCAAGTAAAAACACGCATACAAATGATGGGAATCTTTTTAATCTCAACTGAATTCACTCATAAAAAAGAATTTTTTATATCATATTCACATATCACATTTTATTATTCAGTCATGATGGATATTTCAATATGTGAGCTCGCCACCCTCACTGATGTATGGATATCTAGTAGTGTCTCCAGAATTACTATTTTTGGTAGATTGCGGATGTACAGCCGGTTAAGGTAACGAACTCAATAAACAGTTGACAGCATTAGAGCAACGATGTTTGTCTATGTTCCGACAATTCGGAACCCACTTGACGTGACGTCACGTCAAAAAACATTAAGTTTCTTCGAAAGTTTTTTTTTGTTTTTTCTGGAAACGACTTGGCAAAATAAAAAAATGTTTAGTTTATTATTAGTAATTTTATATAATTTGAAAGTCAATTTTATCTTTCAACAATTTCAAACTGCACTAAAATTATTCCGCAGTAACAAAACTCAAGAAAACCTCATCAATCTCAAAAGAGCAAGAGCAAAAGCCAGATACACTATAAAACTAAGTAAAAAATCTTCCTGGCGAGATTTCGTCTCTTCCGTAAATGAAAACACTAACCCCAATCTAGTGTGGAAAAAAATCGGACAAATCCAGGGTAAGAAAAGTAATATAAAAATCACCAGTCTATTTCACAACCAAACCAATGTCACTGATAGTCAAGATATTGCCAAGGTCCTAGCTGAAAACTATGCAGCGAAGTTTTGCAGTAAACCTAGTCCTATTTTATCGCAGTCGCCTCCCCAACCACCTTTGCCTTGCCCATCCTCTTCCATTCCAGATATTGATACGCTCAACTCTCCACTCACGTTTCCAGAATTAAAATTTGCTCTAAAATCCTGTAAAAACAATGCTTCTGGCCCAGATGATCTCCCCTATATATTTTTAAAAAAACTTTCTTTTCCAAGTCTTCAAAAACTCCTAGAAATGTATAATATTATCTGGCTATCCCAAAAATTCCCAAATGAATGGCGGTCCTCCTTAATAATACCATTAAAAAAACCTGATCAACCTGCTACTTCTCCTAATTCTTACAGACCTATATCGCTCACATATACCTTGTGTAAAATACTAGAGAAAATAATTAACAAACGCCTCGTTTGGTTCCTTGACAAATACAACATTATACCAAAAGAACAATCAGGCTTTCGACGTCATAGATCTACCCTCGATAATCTAGTTCTGCTACAAAATGACATTGCCAACTCAATAAATAACAAATATGAAGTTATCGCCGCCATCTTTGATATCGAAGGAGCTTTTGACAGAATTAGTCGTCAAGCCATAATCTCTAAACTAAATCAATACCATATCAACGGAAATATATTTTATTTTATACAAAACTTTCTAACTCAAAGGTCCTTTAGGGTTTCTGTAAACGGCCATTTTTCATCTTTGTACACCCAGACCGATGGTGCTCCTCAAGGATCAGTCTTAAGCCCAACTCTATTCAACTTAGCAATAAGTGATCTGTGCCATAACTTACCTTCTCCCACCAAATATGTAGCTTACGCTGACGATTTAATACTATACTGTCATGGTCGTTCAGCAACCACTAGCTCCAAAATTCTACAAACCGCGGTAAATCTCTTACTTACACGGACACGTTCTATAGGATTATCCTTATCTTCAACAAAATCAAAAATCATTAAATTTGGCAGGCGACCTCAATCTCCTATCTCCCACATATTTATTAATGATTCCCCCCTCCCAGTGGTTAATCACTGCAAAATACTAGGTATGACATTTGATTCTCGCCTCTCTTGGAAACAGCATATTCTTGAAACAAAAGGTATCTGTTACAAACGATTAAATATAATTAAAACCCTATCTCATTATCACTGGGGTGCGGACGAGAGATCCCTACAGAAAATTTATAAAGCACTCATTCGCTCCAAATTAGATTATGGCTGCATCGTTTACATGTCAGCTTCTAAGACAGATCTAGGATCACTAAATCCTATTCATAATACGGCCCTGCGACTTTGCTTAGGCGCTTTTCGTAGCAGCCCATCTGAAAGTCTCTACTGCGAAGCTGATGAACCCCCACTATGGATTAGACGACAATATCTGCTTCTATCCTACGCAGCCTCAGTCTCATCTAACTCTCTCAATCCTGTCTATTCTCTGTTCACATCAACTTCCAGCCCTCTTAACAACCCTTCACCAATAATTAAACCTATCGCTCTTATATTATCCTCATTAACAAATAACATTAACCTCTCACTCACTAACCCCATTCCTTTTTCTCCAACCCCTTCCTGGATTATGCACCCTCCTCAGGTCAATACTTATTTATCCAAATTTAATAAACACGAAACACCTGAGAAGCTCATGATTAAATCTTTTTATGAAATCATTCATAACAATCACTACGACTTTGTATTATACTCCGATGCTTCCAAAAGTGATACTGGCGTTGGCTGCTCAGTCACCACAGCAAACAATCTCATCAGCACTTCCCTAATCCCTCCTTTATGCAGTGTGCATACTGGAGAATTGTATAGTATTCTACAAGCTTTTAAGCACATCAACCGTTCCAATAAAAAAGTTGCCATTTGTACAGACTCTCTAGCGTCTATCCTATCTATCCAAGAATTATTCACTGAACATCCCATTGTCCAAGATATCCATCACTCTTATCACCACCTTCATTCTCTAAACACCACAGTCACCATTATATGGATACCATCACATATTGGTATACCTGGAAATGAACTGGCCGATCAGCATGCCAAAACAGCGTCAACTACAGCCACAATAACTTCTCAAATCCAAATTTGCAAGGATGTTAAAGCAGAAGCAAAAAGAATCGTCAGATATATATGGCAAACTCACTGGAACTCCACCAAGACTTCCATACTAACTATCCAGCCTGTTCTCAACACACCTCTGAATACTGACCCCACTGGACTCTCTAGACAAGAATTATCAATACTACGTAGACTTCGAATAGGTCACACCAAACTTACACACAGCTACTTAATGACCTCAAGCATCAGACCTTCCTGCCAAAGCTGCCAGTGCCCACTTACTGTTAAACACATTCTGGTTGATTGTCACCAATTTAGCACAAGTAGACGACAACATAATCTTAAATCCCAGCTGCAAGACATCCTAGGGGACCCTAACCAAATCGAGTCTACACTGAAATTCTTAAAAGATATATCACTATATCATAAACTTTAAACTATGTTTTTTAACTATCTGTAATAACTACTGTTTTTTGTAATCGCACCTGTGCAAGTGGCCATAGTTGCCGAGCACGTTAATTGAATAAAAAAAAAACCATTTTAAATATGAAAACAACGTAGTTTGTTTATCAAACGGTGTACAATAGTTGGAAACCCTAGTCTTGTAAATTGACAGGTACGTATAAATTTTATACATAATCATCAATTTTTATAAGTAAAATCTTTCTAGTGACCTCACTGAAGATGGCATTGCGGAGAAAGTGTTCTGCAAATTAAATTCAATAAATTTCGCAAAATAGTATAAAAAGTGGTTTTTTCAAAGGAATTCCGAGATACTTAACTCTTTTGTACACAGCTGTAAATCTAAATTAAATATATTTGTCAAATATTCTCTCTCACCCAATAATTTACAACAGTGCTAAATTACAAGTGTTTTAGTTCAATAATAATAACACAGGTCTGCGATAAAAAATTGTTCCAAAAACTTTTAGTGATTTCAATTGTAGTTTTTGCGCTGATAAAATTCCATCACCCGATGTTTACCCACAAATCGCACATTAAATTATTACTTTTCAGGTTTCTATATTTTTATATAACACGAAAAAAACTGTAGTTTTCTTGAAACAAATTTATATCAATTTTACTAATGCAATAAACTTAGTTTTAGGTTGGAAACATGAGACAACCTTTCTTTTGTTTAAGAAACTGTACAGTAAAACTGGTAAAATATGGTTCGTACTTGATTTGCTGCCAGTATTTTGTCTTTGTTAATACGCCTTCCTCTCTTCCCCATCCACTCTCTGTCTGCTCACCACTTGTCTGTAGTCAGTGTGGATTATGCATAGGTAACTTTTATGAACCAGCTTGTCGCATAAGATCTGTTTGCGACTACAGTCGCCAGAGGCGCTGTAATCACCTTAAATTTGAACGTTGTCAAATCTGTAAAGAAAAATTCTTCAGTTTTTCATCAATCATATGATCCATTGATTAAAGTTACCAATATGTAATAGGTATAAATATATTTTTTCATTATCATAACATAAAACTTGAATGTTAGTTTGGATTTGAATTTTAACTTATCTTTCAATACCCTACACTACAGAAGCTATTCAAGTTGTATTTTTTAATTAAAATAAAAATCATAAGTTTTTAATGATAATTTTGAGAAATGGCAACATCACAGCGGCATTACGAGAACACAATACGCTGGTGCATCGATTTCTCGCCCAAAATGTTTATCCATAGATAAAGGATAGGTTAAGTTAGGTTGATGTATTTTTATCAACTCCAAACCTAGTCAAACTCATTATCATTATTATTCCAATTAGTGTTGTATTGAGACTAAGTTGAATGTTAATTTTTGTGTGTGTTTATTAAACTGATTTAACTAAACCAGTCCAATCTGGTGTTTTCTTGTTGTGTGCCAACATACAGAAGCCGGGACGACACTGTGAAAATGCATCGATTTTCCAAAAACTATGAAAATGAGAGTACCGGCGTTACTTTCAATATTAAAGCTGTGATAATCATATTAACAAAATCTGTTATATGTTATTTTTTTCACTACTAACATGAGAAAACCTGATTATTCACCTCATTTGTCTAATGAGAAGTAGCTCAATATTTGATTAAATTAACTGTCTCGACCCTTACTTCGTGGAATATGCTCATATTAGTGTTTTCAAATGAATCTCACGGTCTCTAGTTAATTCCACAATATAATAAAAGTTATTAGAAATTCTAAAAAATTGACAATTGTTTCGATGATATTGATTTATCCAAACAATTGTGAATTTTTTAGAATTTTCAATAACTTTTATTATATTGTGGAATTCACTAGAGACCGTGAGTTTCATTTAGAAACACTAAGCTCAATATTTACCTAAAACTTTATTTATTCAATGATATGAACACGAAAAATAAACTCTAGGTAATGAAGACAATGAAAATGATCAGAAAATATGAAAATTATTTAAAATAATAGTAGAAATGACGTTTATTGACAAGTATTCCGAGCTGATATTTCGATATCCTTGAATAATTGGGGAAATAACTAATTTTGAAGTGAGGATAAGGTCTTTCGGTATAAGTTCGGCAATTAGTAGTGAAAAAAATACTATATATACTTCGGTTAAGAAGGCCATATTTGTATATCGTATATTATATTAATTATTATCTAACTTGTAAATAAACGTATGTAGTGAAACCGTTTTTTTCTTCATGAATTCTTAAACAATCTTCGAGTTCCAGAAAAAATTTTTTATATGTACAGTTCCCGCTTTTGCTTTATTTCTGACTACACTCGCCAGAGGGCGCGGTAATTAGTGAACCAAACTCTTAATACTGAGTTGCCCATCTATCTATAAAATCAACCTAACCTAACCTATCCTTTATCCATGGTGTGGATGTAACCACTCCGCTGAACACTCACTGTTTCGTCGCTTATTTTAGTTTTGTGTTTCGAGGTTGTGCGACATAGCTTTTAGAGGTTGTGTGAATTCTCCTGATTGTTTCTGCTACATGTTTGGGAGTTACACTGTTAAAATGCAACAGACTACTGTCAAAGATTGTTTCTCTAAATATGATTTTTTTCAAATTCCCAAATATAAAAATCAGAAGAATTTATTTCTGGCGAACGAGGAGGCCACCTAACAGGACCGTAACATCCAATCCACCGATTATGAAATGGTTCCGTTAAATAATTTCCAATGAATTCAGCATTATGGGCATGCAGGGTTGGGCAAAATCTGATTTTTATTAAAAAAATAAAAAACTATTGATTTTTTTAGAAATATCGCGATTTATTTGATTTCTTTGAAATTATTGTTAATGACTTTAATTATAATAAAATTTGCGGCTCAAAAACTTGTGACAACGCATTTCTCGCGCTTCTTGCAAGAAAATTCTTGTCGCGATTGGTTTTCCTTCTATCCTATACACTCACTATACAGTTCCGAGTACTGCCGAGTGAGGCACGAACGCGTTTGTTGTGCTTCTTGCAAGAATATTCGTGCCGAGGCATGTTTCCTTCTCAACCTATAAATTGACGTTGCCCAACAATTCCACGCATTTGCTAGTTAGGTTAATTAAGTGAAGTGAAAACATATAAATAAAGTGAAATGAGTGAAAGAAAAGAGGACCCAATATGGCAGTTCTATATTAAGACAACAAATCCAAATAAACTGGGGTGTAGGGCTATTTGTAGAAAGTGCTAGAAAGATATTCAAGGGTTAGTCCAAAGACTTAAAGCACACCACGATGTTTGTAATTATCAAGAGAGGGATAAAGGTAATTAAATTATTCTTTTAATTTTATCTATATTTAATAAATATTTTTATTATTAACCCGGGAATGATCGCGTGGTTAGATCCTGCCTAACATTTTTTGTTTTTTGTTAATTTTCCAAGCACTTGTTATTTTATTTTTGAAATAATTTAGTGAAAGTTTTGAGACATAAATATTGATTGTAAGTTAAGTAACCTAGTGTAATTTTTAATTATATATTCTGAGATATTTTGAAATATTTTTTAAATATATACGTATCATATTATAAGTAAATACATTTTTGATAAATAACAGAATACAACAGGGTAACAGATGATTATATGCATTAAAAGACACATTTAAATCAAAGATATTGTCTATAAACACAAAAATTAAAATATACAAGACAGTAATTAGACCAGTCGTACTTTACGCCGTAGAAACCTGGAATTTAACAAAAAAAGAGGAAGACACATTAGAAATCTGGGAACGGAAAATACTACGGAGAATATACGGCCCAATTAAAGAAAATTGAGTATGGAAAATATTAAGAAACTACGAAGTTAATCAAAAATTCAATAGCCCAATAATAACAAATGAAATAAGAAGTAAACGATTAAGGTGGGCATGTACAACGTCTAGGTAATGAAAGGTGTGTCAAGGAAATACAGGAAACTGAAAGACAAGGACGAAGAGCAAGGAGATGACCAAAAACTAGATGGTTGGATGGTGTAGAAAAAGATCTCGAAGAAATTGGAATAAATGACTAGAAGAACAAAGCTAAAGACCGGAAAAATGGAAAAGAATAGTAGAAGAAGCAGAGGACAGATTTCAGAACAGAAACTAAATCACCGAATTCACAAACTCCCTACTGATTTGAAGCAGTAGGATTGGCCAAGCGCCTGGCCACCGCTGCCGGAAAAATGAAGCTAGGAATCCCAATAGGGAGACTATGGACCTTAAGGTCAGAAAGTCAATGAGAAGAAGAAGATACATTTTTAAGATAATTTTAAAATTTTTTGGATAGATATTATTTTTAACAAAGATAATATAGTTTTTAGTTATTAATTTAGGATATAGATTTTAGGCTATAGGATTGTTTTTAAATGATAGGTGAAATCTAACACGTGGCCTTTCTTGTAACTTTTTTAACGCGACCTTTCCCAGGTTAATTAAAGAATAACTTTATTCTTCTATACTTACTTAATTTTATGAAGAGGAAAAAGAAAAATGTTTCCACTCCCTGTCAGGACAGTCCATAAATATGTCAATTGATGGGTGGTCAAACGTGCACAACGAACCAGTGATATGTGCAACGATAACCACTGAAGATGGACAAGCCCTCCTATAGGAAACTATAGACACATCAGGAAATCCACGTACTTCAGAATATTTAACTCAAATAGTTTGTGACCTGATTTCTTCGAGTGAATTAAAATACAAGTGTACCGTGAAATCTTTTGTGACAGACAATGCCGCAAATATGACATTAGAAGAAAAAACGAACGCAAAAGTTATAACTTATGGACGCTCTGCACATATTTTCAATTTACTGTGCAGGGACATTCAAGTTAAAGACGTTAAAGAACATGTGGTCAAAATTGTCAAGTATTTTCGAAATAACCATTTGGCTAGAGCAAAATTTAGTCAAGCAGGAGGTAGCGCTTTAGTCCTTCCAAGGGATGTGCGATGGAATAGCCTTGGCGACTGCTTAGAGATGTATGTCACTCAGTGGGACATCATATTAAAAATCTGCGAACAAAATGAAAAAGAGATGATTGATTCCACTATTTATCAAAAAGTTTCAAATATTGCGATTAAACATGCACCGCAAGATTATTCAAACATTTTCATTGGCTCTTGATACTGTGCAGAGGAAAAATGCTACTATCGCAGATGTTGTAGAGCAGTGGAAACATTCACAATAGATCTTTGATAAATCTGTGGAATTACCATTACAAAAAACACAATAATTATAGCAAGCACTAACGCCATATCATTTTATAGCGTATATGTTGAATCCACAAAATACTAGTTTACACCAGAAGAAAAGAATATAGCTTTAGAAACAATTAACGAGTTATATGAAAACACTGGACTGTTACCTTTAGTAATAAAGTTAAATGCCCGCAGTGCTCCATTTAAGCAAGTTATGTTTTCGAACGAAGTGATAAAAAATGTGAACGGACTACAAAGGTGGTTATCACAAAATGATGAGCCGGAAATCTTGAAACAGTTCCTGTGTGCAACTGTTTTTTCAGCTTCAGTAGAACGCGTATTTAGCTCTTTAGGTCTTGTTCACTCGTATATTAGAAACAAATTAGGCATAGGAAAAGGAGGAAAACTCGTGTTTTTGTTTAAATTGTATAACGAAAATGAAGACTAAAAATATACAGTAATAAAATTTAGGTGTTACGTTTAGTTTAAGAATTTGGAATTATGTACTTCTTTTTTGTTGTTTTTCCTAAAAGCAGATACTTCTTTTGATTTTTGAGAAAACTTTCATATTATGTTATTATCTGGTTCTGAATGAAAAAGAAAAAAATTATTTCAAATCATGATTCTAAGCGTGATATTAATCACTTGATTCTAATCAGCCCAACTCTGTGGGCATGTGCTCCATCTTGTTTGGAACCAAAATGTACTCCTCTCAGCCAAATAGTCCTTGTCAAAAATGTCATTTAAATTTGTATCTATGTCTATACATCCGGTAGTATCTAGTTTACCATCAAATAGATGATAAATCAATTTATTATAGTTGACAAAACGTGTGGAGAGCTGATCTGCTTTCAGGATGACCCCAGGATAATACTTGGACATTATTCCCACCCTAAAAGCCTTCTCTGTTTTGAGAGCTGCTGCGTAACCAGTGGCTTGCCCGGTTACCGTTGCAGCTGTTTTTGATTTCTTGCTTAGAAGCCGCAGCGGAGGAGTAATATGCTCCGGGCCTCTTTTAAGCTTTGTCTTTCCCGTTGGTGATTCCTTCGGGGGGGCTGGGCGCTGAATTACCTGCTTCCTGGCCTCTTCAGGGGATATTCCCTGATTGAGGAGTCGCAGGTACTTCCGCACCCCTGCTCCACTGAGGCCTTTTCTCAGTGGGTCGTCTATGCCGCCCGGTTCTCCCGATTCTGGTAGGTCGAACGGCATACGACCCTTGTGCCGTTTGGCCTTTTTTCCCTCTGTGAGGTGCCCGGATGAATAGGTGGAGGTTTTCTCCACTACGTTTCCGGTGAAAGTCTGGCTTTTTCTTCCATAAGTGGTCCCACGAGAAGCTAGGGTCATTACGGTCCACCGCTGCAGAGCCCTGCATACAATGGTAAGGGGTTCAATACAAGGGAGCTCCCCCGGTGCTCCAAGGGCGAAACCAGTAAGGATTATTCTGCTAATATATAGCCAAGCATTCTTCGGCCTGGTTTCCCACCTTGACTTTAGGTTTTTAATGAGGTCGTCTCCTCTTGGTCCGGGCAGTAAAGCCATGACCCCATCCCCCCCCAATCCCACTGGCCCGCGAGACTTGACAACAGACAGCCAGGTATAACAGGTGATTTCGAGGTAAGCTCGAAATTTCACCCGGCATCGTAACCCTGTGTGCAACCCCTTAGCCACGATACTACAGCTGGGACAGGTAAAGTTCGTCCGGGGTAGGGTATTCGAAGGCTGCCAGTTGAGTTTTTAGACACAACGAGCCCAAGGTATTTCCCCGCAGACCTCCTCCTTATATAAAATCATCTCAGAGGCCCTTCTCTTATCCGCCACCTGGAGACGCGCCGGGTTGGTACTTCACCCCCTCCACATCAATAAATACCCCGACGAACAGCGACGAACTACGTACATATCTACTGATGTGGACCCATTCTTACAAGATGAACAATATATCATTTTAGATTGAAAAAAATGGAATACAATATAGTAATATATCGGGCCAAAAAGAATAACAAATGGAAAAGAAAAAGGGAATAAGATACAGGATGTGCTATTACGTATTGTTACGAAACAGCACACTGGTATAGTCTCTAAATCCGACTCTGTCTAAGCCAGGTATAAAAGTTAAAATTATGGCGGATACGCAGGTTGTTTTTGTATTTGTTTACGAATAGTGACTATCTTATCTACACTGTTTTTGTGACCAGTCTTATCTAGAAGATGCCAGAAAATTGTTTTTGTCTAGAATCCTCTAGTAAGAAAGGCATTCATATATATATATATATATATATTATACTATTTATGATTATAGTTTACTTTTATTGTAGATGATATTTAAATGTATATGTTTATTATTAGATTTTTTTTTTAGTTTGGCTAGCTCAGTTTGTTTTTAATATTTGTTTGGTAATTTATTTTAATTTGATTGTTCGGGAGCATGAAATTCTTTTTCTCTTTGAGTCCTGGCTTATTGTATTGTTATAATTGTTTAAATAAAAAGAAAACACATTATTTGAAATAGATTTAATTTTCAATGCAATATTTTATATTTGATAAAAATAATATGCGACGCCAATGGTTATATTGTATCTACTTATTTATTTTAATAATTTCATCAATGCGCATGCGTGAAAAAACTAGTCATGCGCTTTAACATAAAACGAACAATTCTGATACGTAAGAAGCATCTATTCATATTATACCAAGCTTGTTGAAGATGCAGACAAATGAATGGTTCAAACACATAAAAGAATTTATATATAAATCATAGTTATATATGATACAAATTGCTGTGGAAATAAAATTGTTATATACATGGATGGAAAAATAGAAATTATATACAGATGGAAATAGTTATTACATTATGAAACTTCAATCACCAGATTTATGCGATTACAAAATGGCGTAAGTAAATATTTTAATTTATTGAAAATTCGGCCTTTCATTGAATTTAACGATTTATGCAATGAATTCACTATACAAAGTCTGTTTCTTTCTTTTTCAGATCGATCATATTTGCAAAAGTTTATCAATTTATGAAATTAAGTACTTAATTGAGTATTTTGAGTTTTTTACACTGATTATTGGCCAATAAATGATTTAAAAACACTGACCTGTTGCTCTTGAATTGGGATGAAAGTCTCTGGATCCCAGGAACACTCCGCTGAAGCTCCAAAAAAACCAAAATTGATGATAATTTCTTAGATTCTTGTCGAAAAACTTGTTACAATTGACTGTGAGTATTACTAATATTGTATTTAATAGTACTTTAGAAGTTTAAATGTCTTAAACCGGGAATATCTTAAAATTTCAGGAACACTATCACACACACTCCTCGCTTCTTAACACCAGCTTCCCTTCTTTTTTTAAGCGTCCCCTCGATCCTCTACTTTTTTCAACAAACAGTCTTTTGTTCTTTTTCAGGTCACTATTCCAAAGTTTATTTATTGATTCACAATTTGTTCTGTCATATTTTATAACCAATAAGATATTGTCTTTTGCAATCAGATAATTGAAACTTCTATCACTTATTAAAAATTTCATACATACACTCTTTTACATTATTAGTTCATTTATAGAGTTCCTATGGGTTTTTGCATCATACAAATAAATTAAAATTGGTTATACATAGATACATTTACATGGTACAACATTCAATATTATTATGGATAATATATCACTGTTACACTCATATTAATTATAAATATAAATTCTCTTATGTTATTTGTCTAAACTCTTTGCATTATATTATTTATAATAAACTTTAACAAATTACTATTTATTGATTCTATGTTTATTCCATTTACCATATATCATTTGTCTATATGTCATTATTTGTTTATCTATGAAATCTATTGAATTATATTCTATTCAATATTTGTATTTGTTCTTATTCTTAAATTAATGATTATAATGAATTAACTATAATAATATTTGTTTTCATTTCAGATGAACAGCTGATTATGATATGGAAATTATTCTTCGTCTTAGGCAACTTTATTTACATCATTACATTGGTTAGGCAATCTCTACATTTTGTGTTAATATTGAGGTAATTCCTTATTTATTATATTGTTATAGGCTATTATTTAATATATCTTTATTTGATATGTTGTTTAAATTAAGAAAAGTGTTTCCTTTTTACTTGTTTTCTTAAATTATATTATTTTCATATATATTTCATACTAGCAACATATTTTTATAATACTAATTGTCTTATTATCTATGATATCTGGTTCAATATATATATATATATATATATATATATATATATATATATATATATATAAGGGAGTGATCAGGAAGAGGGAGGGAGTTGATAAAGTGATCTCGTGAAATAAATACACCGAAATAGCAAACAGTAAATATAAATTAGTTAAGTGTTCATATAAATTAGTTTAAGTGAATATACTGTATATATAAATTAAGTGTTAGTGATTAGTCTAGAGTTTAAATAAATTAAGTAAGTGAACCTACCGTGTGTTTAAAATTTATCCCACCCGTTTATTGTTTAAATAAATTAGAATAACATGACAGTATATTATTTGCAAAAAATGGAATAAATAAAAGTATACTCATAATAATATTTAAAATGCTTTACTAATTGTTTCACTTATTATAACTGCCATATTTTTGTCAAATGAATTCTAATTGTTACGTTGTTTGTAAGTTTATTTATTATAATGTCCATATTGTTGTATACATTGTTCACATTCCTATTTTTTTAAGTTCATTGATTTCATTTTTGGCAAAGAAAACTGTCACGGTATAAATTCTCATAATTAAATGTTTAACTGCGTTACTTGGTGTCTCATTTTTAAGAGTCTTTAACGTGGTGTCATTGCAAAACATTTTATTCGGTCTGTAGATTCAACCACTGAAAATCATATATCATATCAGGTGAAAGAAATTTAAAAATGGAAACGAAATATATAGGTTGTTCCATATAAAAGAAATAATTTGCTATTATATGTCCTTAGTGAGACCTCTAAAAATTTTTTGTTGCGTCACTGAACTTTTCCATAATATATCTATCAAATGTTCTTATAAAGTTTTTAAATACTTTTTTTAATAAAGGAGTTCTAGAACTCTGTCATTTTCGACACTTTTCAACAATCGCCCTGTATCTCTCTAATGAAGATTTGATTGAGTTATCGTTACTTTAACAAAAAAAGAATTAATAACATTCCAACCACATTTTTCCTATCTCTTCCAGCTTGCGGTATAACCTTCAAAACATATCAATTTGGGTCACACTGTACATATTCCTTCTCTAACCACTGTATCTAATTTTGAATCAATAAATACAAACAACTGTTTGTTCTCCTTCTCCATTGTTGTTTCTATCAAGTTCCTTACTATGAATTTATTATCAATGGTTTGTCTTTCCGGTCTAAAAGTTGCCGTTTCATCTAATTTAAGCACTATGCAGTGTCCTAAATTCTTGTAAAAAGTTTGTAACTTGTTTGTACCAAGCATGTTGCTCAATAATTTTCACATTGAGTTCCTATCGTCCTATAAAAAATAGGAACAATAATCAAATAACGACACATGAAACTTCAACAAAAAAATATTTTGCGGTTTAGTGAGCATATATTTTCTCTTAATTTCAAGTGGTTAGTTTTACTCATGCGCTTTTGCGGATTGTGGAAAGAGACACTGTGTTGCACGTGAGCGAATGTTAGTTTACATCCGAACGCGCAGAGGGTCGGTCAACGAGGTTTTCTATTTTTCACAAAACGCACGTGCGTCGTTTACGACTTTAAAAGTTCGTATTAAGATATTCGATAAACTATTGTTCTCAATAAACTCTAATGTTTCCAACGATTCAAATATTGTGATAATATCCTCGAAAATCTCAGTTTCATTAAGGTAAATGTTGAGGAATATTCAAACGCATTTTGGGAAAGTCAAATTGGAAATATATTATAAAGTGCGATTTTTATATAGTTTACTGTTATTTGAGACTAATCACTATAATGATTATTAGTAGACAACGAAACAATTCCACTTTGTAATGAAACAAATATCTATTGAATTCTGATATTAATTGTAGTTTTGATTGAAGAAAATTCAAGGACATATTTATCTTGTGTAGTTATGTCTGATAACTGAAATCTAGTAGAACATATTAGATAACAAAGATTAGAAAATTCCTTAAGAAAACTCCGAACCTTTTCAATAAACTTATTTTTCTAATTCCTCTTGTGAAACCTAGAAATATATCTACTATTTCTGAATTAAACCAAAATTTGAAATTATGGCATTGGATTTTATGAACTTTCATTGAAAGAACTATAACTCAATTTCAAACCAAAATAACTAGAACACCAGTCCCACTATGCAAATAAATGTTACAATCATGTTAATTCAGCATCACATTGTGTTAATATTCTTCCTCTTTTTGCTCTTGTTTTCATCACATGCATATCTATACATTCGCTTATGCCCAGCTTAGGGCTATTAACTTTTGCAATGTTCCAACTTAACTTTTCAGCGATGTTAAAGCTCTGCCTTTGTACATTACCGTGATGTTACTAGAAGTAGCCCAAAAGGAGGTCTTCACCGTGATCTAAAAGCAACATTTCTGTTACATTCTGAAATGCTTTTTAACGTCTTGTAAATAACATCTTATCAATGAACTAAATGCGACATTTCAAAAACAATACAGTATATTCACTTATATGTTGTATGAACATTAACTTTAACCCGTAAATAATATATCTTAAGCATTCTAAATAACGTCCTATAGATGTTTCTGTGCCTAATCAGCAATTATAGGGAGAAAAACTAAGAACGCCGGCTGTCGGCCAAATTTAAAAAAATACCTCAAGGAAAATGACACTGAAAAATCGCTGGAAAATATTTTGCAGTACCCAGAATATCCTCTTGGGAGTGGAATGAACACTTAAAACAATATAATACTGTGATTATCTCCAAAAATGACATACTGATGGTATCCTAAAAATACAATTTTTGAAATATTGATAAGACTATGAAAAAATTTAGTTAGGGACTTATTAACCTTTTTCAAATAAGGGGTGGGGAAGGTTCAATCTCAAACAAATCTCATAAACCTTTTTTATTTTTTGCCCATTTCAAAGTTTATGAAGTTATTTAAAATATGTTTCCTCTTTAATAAGGTATGCTTAACAAAAAAATAACATTATTAAACAATTTTGTTAACGCGGTGTGAAAAAGTCCCATTTTTCTCCGAAACTTCAGATGTGATGAAGAATTGTTTGAATTATGATGAAAATATATTAAACTTATATCAGACTTAAAAATTTAAAAAATGTACCATTTTACATTGGTAATTTGCGAGAAAAATCGGAAAATTATCGAGTTTTGACATAGCGGCTCCTAGCGGATACTAAATTATCTACTATCGTTATTGATATTATTAAACAGAAAAATTCATTCATGAATGACGCCGAAATCATTATTATCGGTTAAAAAACGGAAAAGTTATACGTCATTTGTCCATAAGTTAGAACCTAGACCCCCATATTTTAAGAATAATGGCAGAAATTCCTTATTAAAATTTTTCTAATAATATCATCAATATTTCAAAAATTGTGATTTTACACATTTAGTATGTCTTTTTTTGGAGATAATCAGAGTATTATGTTTTCGAATGTTAATTCCACTCCCTAGCGGGTACGTCAGAAAATCAAAAATATGTTCCAGCGATTTTTCATGGTCACTTTCGTTAAGGTATTTTTTTTGAAAGTTAGACCATGATTATTTTCTTAGATATGGCCTACAGACGTTCTTAGTTGTTCACCCTGTACATTTAAAATGAAAAAGCAATAAAGGATTTTAATAGTATATTCATTAATAAGCAGTACAGTAAATTATAAAAAGGTACAAAATAAGAATAAATATATTGTCCAGAAATCCAACCTAAAAAAAAATTGTGTGAGCATGTATTAAATAACCAATGTGTGAAGGGATATATTATACATCTCAACAGAAATTGAATTTGTGTGCAACAGTTGCACGCATTCAGTAGCAAGCAAGCAAGAAATAAAAAAGGGTGTATTAACTGTAGTTGTCACAACGTAACGTAATTTAAAACTGAATTAATAAAGAATAACTGATACACATACATTACAGCTAGTTCACAGAATATTCAATGGAATACTTTTTATTAAAATTTTTACACTATTGAAATTTTACGAAACGTTACGGTGAATTAACTGACATCCAATCTGTCGTTTACTTAGTTTTTCTCAAGAGTCGCTCTTTTTAGTGTCTCAACCATCCCATAATGTACAATTAAAAATCCCTATCTGTGAAACATTTAAAGGTATTATGAAACCCAGCTAAAAAAGCAACTGCTCCAGATCAAATTGTGTCCACGGACACCTTTGATCAAAACATCATAAAATACATATTACTAGACTTTCAGCCAATCGTCTGGGACCCATTTTCCTTAAGAAACGTGAGGGGTTCTTTAAAAAAATAATAACATATTCCATTTAGAGAATTGACTTTTCATGGTTTTCCTTCTATGGGTGTGCCTTGAAAAGTCATATTACTCTTTAGTATAAAATAATATACTATTATCATCATGTTATCCCCTTCCTGGAACATATTGTATTTTAACATTGTGAAATTGAAACTTAAAAAAAATTAAGCATTATTAATACTCTGTACACAAAAAAACTACTTATGATATAAAAACATGAGTAAGTTCAATGAGTTTATAATTAGTTGTGTTTATGTGATATTACTTTCAATCACTTTGCCACAATGAATTTTGTGAGATATACATGGTTCATAGAAAACTGGGATTAATTTGGAATATTATTTCAACGTAACATGACACTTTCTCTTTAGTTCAAAAACGCTTAGTAATTTTCCTACAAAACCATCTTTAAATAAACGGTTTTAAAGATTAAAACTAACTTTTCCGCATCTGTGGCCCTGAACAATATTCTATCATAAAATTGTTACTTGTATACACTTCGGGGAATGTATCGTGCTAACAAACCGAAATTTCTCCAAAAATAACCAAAAATTTAGTATATCTAGTTTTATAGAACTCGCTGTACTCGCTCTAGTCAACTGAAAATCAATAGGGTACATCTGTGAGACACCTTGAACAATACTTATTCATAAAGTTGATCAATCGTATACTCTCTGGAGACTGTATCGTGCTAACAAACTGAACATTCTCCAAAAATGACAAAAATGTGGTACTTATAGTACCACAGCACCCGTTGTACTGGCTTTAGTGAGCTCAATATCAATAGGGTTCATCTTTAAGACGCTCTGAATAATATCCAATCATAAAATTCATCACTTGTATATACTCCGTAGGCTGTATCGTGCTAACAAACTGAAACTTCTCCAAAAATGACAAAAATATCGTACTTAAAGTACTGTAGCACCGGTTGTATTGGCTCTGGTTAGCTTAAAATCAATAGGGTTTATCAGTGAGATGCCCTGAATAATATTCAATCATAAAATTGGTGACTTGTTGAACTCCGGAGGCTGTATCGTGCTAACAAACTGAAATTTCTCGAAAAACGACAAAATGTCGTACTTCAAGTACCATAGCACCCGTTGTACTCGCTCTGGTGAGATGAAAATCAATAGGGTTCATCTGTGAAATGTCCTTAACAATATTCCATTATAAAATTGGTGATTTATTGCACTCCGGAGGCTGTATCGTGCTAACAAGACTTGCAAGGAAAAGTGGCCGACGACAACGACGACGACGACAACATACACACAGGATTTTTTTTCTAAAAACCGTTTTTTCGTGTTGTTGTTGATGGATAACGTTAAAATAACTCAAAAAAAAAATTCAAATTTCCAACTTTTTTGTGAGTAAACCAATACTTTTCTCGCATATTAGATAGGTTGGCGGAAAAGTAAAATGTAATAACTGACAGTTAAATTTTTATATTGAACTCGTTCATAACTAGCTACAAATATATCATTAATCTTCTGTAAGGCAATATGATGTGATAAAAATTTGTCAAATTCTGTTTGTTGATTGGAGCATTCAGTGTTATAATTCATCAAGAGAGCCAAATGAACGAACATCATTAATTAAATGAAATAAATTGTGGACATTATGTATCAGAGAATTTCCTTCATACATGTTCTCATAATTTTATACAAAATATGTTAGTAATTTTTCAGTATAATCAATAAGTTATACACTTTCACTCCAATAAATTGACATTAAAATTCTTAATTAAACATGTAAACCTAAAAAATGTTCGCACCTGTTCTTAAAATTTGTAACGAAGTATTAGCACTATTATGGGAAATATTGTTGTTATTAATCCATATTCTGAAATTATTTAGTAACACCTTATTTTGCCCTTTAGCATCACTTTTTGTTTTTAAAGTCTCAACAGTCTCTAACTGTTCACAAGAGTTTTAAGCAATAATGTTAAAAAATTTCAAATCTGCACATAACCATATTGCTAGCTGTAGCTTTTATTGCTACTATTACAAGACCTTGAATTAGAGACACTAGAGGTACTAATATTTTTTGTACTATTTAATATATTGGATCTATCAGCTGAAATAGTTAGGTACTCCCCTTTTTTCTACATAATTACCAACTATTTGTTTTTTATTTCATTTACGTAAGTAGCTTCTGGAATATCTTGAACATTGAACGAATTTTCTTTTTGAACCAAATCTCTGCAAACATATGAACATTTTTTCTTATTAATAATAATATCTAGCCTATTGCAATATTAAGTTTTTGTAGGTATAATGTATATCTAGGATTTGAAATATTCTGAATCGTTTTTAAAGTGTACCTACTAACTAAATTATTGTTGGGTGTTATTTTTCTGTTTTCAAAAACCTCTCAATCGTGCAGAGGTAAGGCAAAGTGCAATTTTTTATTTTCGTCTTAAATATGTGCCGGACACTTCTGGGCAAATCCTTAACTGTACCATGTTCTTCAAATTTGTGGAAGCTCTTACTAACAGTACCCTGTGAAATGTGACTTTTCAGATATTTTGCATTGCATAAAGTTCATAATTAACTTTTACTTGGGATTCTATTCCCATATCCCCACAATATCAAGACTTCTATTTTTTTCTGAAAATTTCACACCTGTAATTTTAAGCCAATTACATACTGCAATTTCTACAGTTGCCCATAGCAACCTTCAAATTATACTTTCCTCCTATTTTTGTAATACTGAGTGAATTGCATTGCAAAGATAAATATTTGAGTTCAGAAATTAATTGCCTTCTTTATTACTAAAGTGAAAGGAAGTTTTTTTTAATTTTATTAGGAATCTTTGATAAACTGTCATAGACATCGCTTTTCTATAAAAACTTACTTTTCTTCTGTTTTAGTAATACTAAGTGAGATGTGTTGCAAAGATAAATATTTGAATCCAAAAACTGAATGCCTTCTTTATTACTAAAGTGAAAAGGACATGTTGTTTTTTTATGTTTTATTAAGAACCATTTTTTTACTAACGATGGAACCTTTTTTTCATACTTTAGGTATCCTCGTACTTACCTATGACAATGAAGGTCTTAGGACATGACAATTAATTAATGTATTAGTTTTACTCGTGAAAAATATTAACAAAATAATAATAATAATAATAAAGACTAAATATACGTTTAATAATTTCTTCAAACTATTTTGGGGAAGTTTAATTTGCCACTTCTGCTTTTATGTTTTCCGAATTTTCATTTTGGATTTCAAAAAATCGCGAGAAATACGATTAAATTAGGGTAAATTCGCCAGTAGTCGGACAGCTTAAGCAAACCTGAATATTAAATGTACATCCCAATGACCAGAATTAGGAAAATCGAAATGCAACTTATTCTACAGGAAAGTTTTTTATTTGACTTTCCGCCAGCTACCATATTATTATTTCTGAAGCTCACCGATCATTTCTAAAAATTAAAAATAATAAATAAGAGCGATTTGCTGGTAATCGGACAGTGTATGCCAATAGTCTACCAAGTAGTTGCTAGCAGTTGGACAGTCTCTGATTGGTTAAGTTTGTACAGTCACGTATTTTAATATTTTTTTGTTTATGGGTATTGGAGTATTTTTGTTTGATTGTAAATAATAGACAAACATGCTTTGAATTAAATAAATCAAATTAGGAAATAACTTTATTTTTGAATATTAAACATTAAAATATTTTAAACACTGATAGGGACTAGGTACTACTTGTTTGAGTTTCATTTAAAAAGGTACATATAAGTAATATAAGTTTAATAATGAACACTTTTTCCATCTCAATTTCTGTATCGCTTTCCACTTCTTCATCGCATTCGCTACATTTTAGTTTATATTTGGGTCGTTTCTTTCGTCATCCTTTATAGTGATTATGGATGATGACGACCCTGTTTGACAATTATTTGTTTCTTTGTTTTTCAGTACCTTTGACTTAGTCTTTTTATTCTCTTGTCTCGTTTCTTTCCTCTCCATAGTCTCTATTTTTCTCTCCTTTTTAGCATTTTCCTTCTCCTCTCTCTCCCTTGATTTATTTTCTTAAAATTTTCTGCAAGCACCGAATGAAATTGCCGAAGGAATCTCCTCTTTCTGTCGTTTCTTGAATGTTCTTGGAAGAGGTTGGGGATATGAGAAGTGTTTCTCAAATGAATCCTCAGGTTTCTCTATCTGTAGTTGTGTTTGAGAACTATGAGGTATACAATCAGTTTACTCTATTTCTCCTTTATCATCTGACAAATATTTTTTTATATCTTGCTTCTCTTGACTGTTTCCTCTTTCTAGGCTTTTTTCATCAATTGGCTCAGCGAAGTCTTGCATTTCTTTTGCAATTTTTTCAACAGTAAAAACACAAGAGCTTTTTTTTTATCGGATAAATTTCTCTTTGCAACGAAACAGTTTTGCCAATCACTAATTTTACGAGAAAAACTGACATGATAAAATCGCGACACCGAAGGTGGAGCGATTTTATCTAATGTCAGTTTTTCGAGCAAATTTAGTGATTGGCAAAACTTTGAGTCAAAGAGGAATTTATCTAATAAAAGAAAAGCTCGAGTGTTTTTTGGCAAGATAAATTAACGACAGAATATATGGATGAACAACAACAATAATTGCGACTCATTGTCATTGTGTAAAAGTGACGTCCGCTTACTAGATATTGAGGAAGAGAAGTTTTTATCGCGATAAAAAAGGAAGCACCTTTTTTATCGATGGCAAAGTGACAATAACATTTCCAGGTATATGACATTTTAACATTGGAGTTAATTTATCATTATCTATTTCTATTAGATCCGGGTGGGGATTATCAATGTCTTTATCAATTTCTATCAAATCTTCGTCAGTTTTTTTCCCTCTATTTGTTTTTTATTTGATTCGCTAATGTCCTCGTCCACAAATATTTCTTCTAAAATGGACTCCCCGGTTTCTAGTATATCTTGAACGACATCCATTATTTCTTTTTCTGGAATTCCAGCACTAAAGTCAGATTTTTTGCTGTTTTGTTCTCTTTCATATGGATTGAGGAGTACGGCTTGATGTATTATTACTAAACCATTATTTTGATTTGCAACATCCTTTTCAACTGTGTGTTCATCGAAAACTATTTCCATTTCTTCAAATTCATGTGGCATAAAAAATGAGATGTTGCTATCACTAGTATTTTGAGGCAGCAATGACTTTACCATATTTAAAATCGTGTCTGAACACAGTCCAAGCTCTGAAAGTTGAGTTTTTATATTTGCAATCACTTTTTCGGTAATGATGATATCAGCTTCTGTGATTTCGTCATGATCCTTCTCTATTTGAATTGGGAAATGCTCTGAAACATTTTGGACGCACTTTGAATAATTTTCAGAATCGGGATTAAATGGATACAATCCACAGGCTTTAAAGCCGTTTTTCATACTACTGGACATTTTTGAATTTTGAAGAGCTTTCTCAAATATGGGACAAAATTCAATTTTTACGACTACGTCATGTTTTGCTTGCCACTCTCTCACTTCATGGCGCCATGGTTTGAATACGCCAACGTCATCAGGTTGAAAGAGATTAGTCGCATTTGGGGGTAACGCGTACAAGATTATGCCACTTTCATCACAAAACTTGCTTAGGTTACGTGACATATGAGATTTATGCCCATCTACTAAAAATAGCACATGTTTCTGGATTTTTACTCTCCCTAACCATTTATCCAAGCCATCAGCTACACGTAGAACACGTCTGACTTCATCCATCCAGAGTCTGTTTTGACGAGGATCCAATCAGGGGGCATGCTTTTCACTAATGCTTTAGGTGGTTTTACGTATGGAAATATTACGAGAGGCGGTCAAAGTCTACCGTCAGCTGTAAACGTAATCAAAGCCGTTAAATTTTCCTTGCTATTTTCCTTTTTAACAATAAGTTGACTATGTCCTTTTAGACCTAGTACTTTTCACGTCTTTGGACACAAGCTGAAGCCACTTTCATCAGCGTTCAAAATGCGACTTGAATCTTCTAAAATATCAATGGATTCTGAGTTAATTAAAAAAGATTGTAAGTCAGTAAACCAAGATCGTATGTACTCTTCTGTAATTTGGGATCTATATTTTTCGAGCTACTCAGCATTTTTCAGAGATAAATGCGGATGCCTCTTTATAAAACGGTAATACCATGTCTGAACAGGCCTTCCATTGATAAACGGAGTTTCCAACTTTTCTGCTTGAACAATTTTCTGGACCGTAGTTAGCAACTTATCTTTTGTTATTGGAAACCCAGATTTTGACATATTTTCAATCCAAGTAGCTAATTTTTCTTCATGGTCCTTTGTTAAAAATGGATTTGGTCCCATCTGGTTACAAATTTTGCTTACTTTCCCTTTAATACGGACCTGTACCGTGAACTTCGGATCCCGTATTGTCTACATATTTCTCTTAATTTACCTCCGTGACAGCTTCGACTGCGTTCTTGAAGGCATTTTCACTGGTGGAATTTGGCTTTCCCTTTCGGTTTCATGTCTGGAAATTAGGAAAAACCTTATAAAATCAAGAAATATTATTCAAAAAAAATCTTAAAGAAAATGTTATTGTCCAATACACTGAACAGTAAAATTTATTATTGGCCAGTGGTTGGACACATTTTATATGCAAGAATCTATATTATAATTCACTACTTTGCTGTCTGTCCAACGAATGTAATTTAAAACTCGTTATGTTTATGCTGTTGAAAAAAAAGAGATGACTTCTTGACGAATATTACAACAGACAAAGACAAAAACAAAGAGACCTCATATTTTCCGTAGTCGGACACCCGTCCGACTACTGAACTTCTAACGAAATGGTCAGTGATTTACCGTACACCTAAATTTAACCTCAAAATATAAGAAAATGTAAACTTTTACTAGTTGCAATGCAAATTTAGACCATTCTTGAGATATTTAACAATAATAGAGAAAAGGGACCTAATATGAGACACCTTTCTATTTTTTTGAATAATTTTGCACAAATTTAACTTTTAGAAAGGGCTTTATTTCTAAAGAATAGATCGTTGTGTATACTTCACATCCTAACAAATCAAATTCAATAAAAATGTTAATTATTTTTGTAAAGTGGTAATAAATAGAAAAAAATCACTCTAATAAAAGACTGTTTCATAATAGGATACCAAAAAATAAAAACAAGTACTGAAAGAATATAATATATTGTTTTATTTCAGAAGTAATCAAAATGAGAATCAAAAGTAATAAGACTAAAATTTAATCGAACAAAAGTTTTTTTTTCCTTGTTTTTTTTCGCATATAGGGCAAACAAATGTTGTGCCATCAACTTCGCCGCAATCTTCGTGGCACCAATAAAAACAAACGATACATCTAGCCCACTTTTCTCCACGGGTGTCTTCGGAAAATCTTCCCTGACAAAAACGACTCTCTGCATCATTGTAATCCTCTTCATCAGTCGAGTCATCATAATGCACAGAAGTTTCGGAATCTGAGCTGCTCGATGTAATTTCAGCCTTTTCGGTACTTTCAGTCTTGGATTTTTTATCTGTTGTTCCCAAAGAGTTTGGTTTCACATCTTTCTTTTTTTTTAGTTTCTTGGCAATGGATTCTTCCAAGTTTTTCATATATGGAGTAGATGTAATTAAACTTGCTTTGCCTTTTCTTTTATTAGAGTTTTCACCATGATTTGAAGAATTTGATGGCAATGGACAAACGTCTTTTGGAGAAACTAGCAAAAGTTTATCACTTTTGTCAGAGCATTTGTTGTGGGCAGAGCCTGATGATATTGATGGATTTGCCATAGTTTTTCTGGACTCTGCAGGAACATCCACAACTAAATCTGATGACACATGTGGAATATTGTTGTCGTTTAATGAAATATCTGCACCTTCATTTTCAATATCAGTTCTTTCTTGTGTAGGTAGATTTTGCTCTTCTTCCAAAAAGTCAGTTTCTCTAAAAACATGTCTGTTACAAGGAAAGAGACCCGTTTTTCTAAATGAATTGATCGATGCCTCCATTTTTGCAGCCCGAGTATAAGCTTTCCCAAATAGCGAGCAGATTTTGAGAAATGTCTCTATTTATTGAGCATAATATTTTTCTAGTGTTGCCATGAAACCCACATCAAGTGGCTGCATTTTATGAGTGGCATGTGGTGGTAAGCACACAATTGAAACATAATTCTCTCTAGCCATGTCTATGATTTCTATGTTTCTTGTGTGAATAGTGACCGTCTAAAACTAACACGATCGGATAATCTTTTGTTGGTTTAGTAAACTTAACAAAATGTGAAAACCACTGCGTAAAACTATTTGTCTGAATCCATCCAGATGGATGGCAGGCCCATATTGATCCAGGGGGGCGCCATGCATTAGATGTTCCGACATATTTTCACGAGGAAACACTATCAAGGGCGGAATAAAAGTACCAGAAGCGTTCATGGATGTCACAACGGTGAGAAGTTTTCCCCTCTCTTGTGTTGTTATGGCACAAACCTGTTTTTTTCCTTTCAAGCCGATGATTTTGCTTTGTTTATGCTGCACAACAGTAATGCCTGTTTCGTCGACATTAAATCATCTATGTGGAGAAAAATTAATTTTTTCCATCTCCTTCTTAAATATGTCAAAAAACTGCGCAACGTTTTCGGCGTTAAGCCCTTTAACTCTCGCAGCAGATATTGCCTGTGGTGTAGGTACAGACAACTGCGGGTGCCTTCTTAAAAACCCCCTGATCCATTTTTCACCTGCAGATTCCTTTCCTGTGCTAAAAAGATGCTTTAAGCCATTTCTGATTGCTAACTGAAACGCCATATATTTGACATCTCTCCTCCGAAGACCGTAATACTTTTTTTCCATTTCATTGCAGTAGTCTGCTAACTGCTTCTCCAAAACATCAGGTAAAGCTTGTTCCCTACCAAAAGCTATTTTCACGAAGTCCTCTGCACGTCTGTTATCTTTTACATATCGTTCAATGGTTCCTGAAAAATAGTAAAATTTGATAAAAAAATTAAACAATAACTAAAAAAGCAGGCTTATCTTTCGGAACATTGAATGTTTTAGAGGCCATCAGGTACCCCATCTCCTTGTTCCTTACCGCTTTAACAGCCCTTATCATGGCATTTTTATCCCACCGCTTCCTTTTTTTCTTGTCTCTCCGCATCTGCAAACAGCTTTCGTTGAAATTATTTGAAAAAGAAAATTCTCCTAATATGAGATACCTCATATTAGGAGCACCAAGGTATCTCATATTAGGAATCTCTTGTGAAAATCCTTTACATATTTTTTTCTCAAAAATCAATTGAGTTGCCACGCGTTTTATATGTTTAAACAATAAAGCAACTCCAATAAAACAAAGCAAATACGACAAACTTAATTGTTTCCTCACCTTTTCAACAAAAAAATCACGTCAAACTGAACACTAATAAAATTTCGGTATTGCACTAATGCGTAAAAACACGTACACGTGGCGGGTCGTAAGAGCAACTGAAAATAAATCTAGCTGATCTAACATTTGATGTTCCGATGAGCTAGTTTTAGTAGTTGTCGGTAGATGGAGACTCTTAATAGGTGAGAAAATACGGTATCTAATAATAGGCTGCTATCTCATATTAGGCCTCCTTCCTCTACTACTCCTTAAGTTATCAAGATTAAAAATTTACTTACCTTTCAAACGTCTTATTCTATCCTTAAACATATAAGAATTGAAGAGCACTTGCACCAGGTGAATTTGGGCGCTTTTATTGGTTTCAAAGTGGCAACTTAGAACTAGAAATTAGCTATATTCTTGGATAGAGATTGGTGCAACTGATAAATAATTAATTGAGGACAGAGGGTTTAATATTTTAGAAGTTACTTAAAATCATACATGCTTTTTCCGACTACTGGTGCTGTCCGGCTTACCGGCGAATTTACTCTATGTGAAGTTTAAGTCATGCACCGCAAAACAATAGGGATATTTCGAAGAAGCAAACCGATCCAAACCTGGTGAACATTTGACATTTATCACATGTCAAATGTTCACCGGGTGTAAACTGGTTTGCGTCGCCAAAATGTCTCTTACATCTACCTGTCTAGCTAACTTTATTTTGGCGAAGTAAGTTTCGAAATGAAACATGTCAGACTTTCAAAATAACTTTTCGGTGAAAAATTTTCTTACCGAATCCCCCACGTCCATGAATTAATGTCCGGAAGTGTTTCGAGCACTAGGAAGATTATAAGTGATAATACCGTTTTCGTCTAATAATTTAACCTTCCGGAACACGCACCCTTTTTTCGTACACAGGCACATGCACTGTATCTGTCAGATCACTATAGATAGTAATTATTATAAACACAAACTAAGAAACAGAAATAGTCTACAATGTATTTTTACATAAATGTCAGTATGAAACAACACTTCTTCCTTATTCTAGAAGGTTTTAATTAACATATTCTAAAGTTGTCAAAGTAATAGGAGCTTCTCTAAAGTTTATATGGAAATCAAAATTAAAAACAGTAACATTGAACCTAGTCTTTATAAAACTGTTCATTGTTTCTTATTGAGAACAGTTTTTGAACACAATGAGAGAGCGATCCAAACACAAATAACTCCTACATTTATAGCAAGAATACCGTGACAACCTACGTTTACTGCATCCTGTACAGCTCACCCTTTTATTTTCTCTTCCCACTGCATGATCACGTTCAGGATCTTCGATTTTCAATATTTCTTTCAATCGTTTCCGTATTTGTTTTGGTACATTAATGTTCTTGGCTCTTAGTTGTAGATGCTCTTCTAGAAGTTGAAATGAGAGTTTTTCTAAAAATAATCTTCGCCGCATGTACTGGTCCTCCTTCAAATATTATTTGACTATTAATGCCAGCTACATTCATCATGTTGTGAAAAATGACCATTGGCCACCTTTTGGTATTCCGGGCACAGTTGTGAGATGCACACATCTTATCAACGACATCTACCCCTCCCTTAGTTTCATTATAAAACGTTACAAGTTCAGGTTTCTTTTTTTCCCCTGTTTCCGAATCAATTGTATCATCGTGATGCATACTAGATAGCAAAAGGACTGTTTTGAGTTCTTTGGGAATGTAGGATACTAATGTGGTGTCTTTTGTAAAACCAAACACGGAGCTGTATTTTGGTCTAATTTTACCATATACAAAGATTGGTGGAATTTTTATCCTATTTTTACTTTTCCGCCAACCTATCTAATATGCGAGAAAAGTATTGGTTTACCCACAAAAAAGTTGGAAATTTGAAATTTTTTTTTGAGTTATTTTTACGTTATCCATCAACAACAACACGAAAAAACGGTTTTGAGAAAAAAATCCTGTGTATATGTCGTCGTCGTCGTCGTCGTCGTTGTCGTCGGCCACTTTTCCTTGCAAGTCTTGTTAGCACGATACAGCCTCCGGAGTGCAATAAGTCACCAATTTTATGATGGAATATTGTTAAGGACATTTCACAGCTGAACCCTATTGATTTTCAGCTCACCAGAGCCAGTACAACGGGTGCTATGGTACTTGAAGTACGACATTTTGTCGTTTTTCGAGAAATTTCAGTTTGTTAGCACGATACAGCCTCCGGAGTTCAACAAGTCACCAATTTTATGATTGAATATTATTCAGGGCATCTCACTGATGAACTCTATTGATTTTCATCTCACCGGAGCCAATACAACCGGTGCTACAGTACTTTAAGTACGATATTTTTGTCATTTTTGGAGAAGTTTCAGTTTGTTAGCACGATACAGCCTCCGGAGTATATACAAGTGAATTTTATGATTGGATATTATTCAGAGCGTCTTAAAGATGAACCCTATTGATATTGAGCTCATTAAAGCCAGTACAACGGGTGCTGTGGTACTTGAAGTACCAAATTCCCAGGTAACCATTGTCGTCTAAATGACGTCTAAACGACAGCAATGTATTGAGCTAAATGACGTCTACTGACGCTACAAATCGACGTCTAAAAGACGTAAGTAAGTCACAGCTAAATGACGTCTTTTTAACGTCTTTATGGTCCTTAGATAGACATTATTCCGACGAGTTTTAGACGTCACGGTGACGTCATTTTTACTGATCAATTAGACGTTAACCTGGCCTTTAGCTAGACTTTAATGGACCTATTTTAGACGTCGTATTGACGTCTTTTTGTCGTCAATATGATCTATAGATATACCTTAATCTGATCTCTTTTAGACGTTAAAATGACGTCTGCTTGATATCCATAATTAATCCTCATATGCACAGGAATTATAAAAACACACTTTTATAAATGACTTTTTATTTACATCTAATACAAAAAAATACAGGATGTCTCACCATTTACGAGGCGATCACAAGAGAACTTTTTTGTGTATATTCTAAAAAGCCATTATTTAAAATGATTTTCAATTACACAGCTTGTTCCAAAAAAGTTACATATTAAAGTTGTTTTTTAAATTGGACATCCTGTATATTTTTATAATCCTCTCGGTGAGTTGATTTCAGTTATGCATCATACTTGATGTTTGTGATGTATAGTAATTTATGGATTTACAGCCAACTGAAAATCATATTTCTTTTTAATTTCGGTGGCAGTAGTAGCCAAATAGTATAAAATTGAATTCTGTTTGGATTTTTGATCACACTGTATCAAATAATTTCTTGCCTAGCAGAGAACTATAAAAGTAAGAATAGGTATAAAGCCGTTTTTTACCATTTTTAACCACGTGGCTACAACAGCCACCAAAACAAAAAATATATTATTTGTTTGGCTGTACTTCCTTTAAATACTACATAACAGACATCAAAGTATGATACTTCGTTGAACTCAGCCCGTCGAGGATTAAAAAAATGTTAAAATATACAGGGGTCCTAAGAAAAATAACTTTGATATGTGTAACTTTCTTTTGGAACAACCTGTATAATTGGAAGTAATTTTAAATTATGATTATTTTTACATGCACACAAAAAGGTACTCCTATGAAATGTTCATAAATTGGACTGTTATGGACCGTCTCGTACATGGTGTATATGTATACAGCGTGATTCACTGTATTCGTTTTAGACGAAACTAGATGGGTTATCCAAAATATTTTGTAGCAAAAGAGCGCTCTAGAAAATAATTCAATGAAATTTTCAGATTTCAACTCCAGCTTGTTTCCTCAAACGGCAAATAATAGGAAAACATCGTGTGAATCACCCTGTATACATATATATATATATATATATATATATATATATATATATATATATAGAAAAAAGCACATAGGTACCCTCAAATATAGAAGAATACAAAAAGTCCCATTTTTCTAATTCTATGTGCATTCATAGCCATTTTACAAAATAAAACATTATGACTATTGAAGGTCACTATGAACCTATTAATTTATAAACGTGCGTAAATTTACATATTAAACTTAACTAATCTAGGTAACACATCATGTCAATCACCATGTTTATAAATAAATATATACAATATGTCCCCCTATTAAGTTTGAATAATACGTAAAACTTTTTTATTATTAATTATAGGAAAAAAAGTTATTCGTCATAAACAGTTCTGCTTTATCTAAAACCTAAAATACAGTCATCAAATATCAAATATATTTTTTGACCAAACCTCGTATACGACTAAAAAAATAGATGACTGGATTTTAGGTTTTAGATAACGCAGAACTTTTTAGGAAGGATAACTTTTATCCCTAAAATTAATAATAAAAAAGTTTTCCATATGATTCCAACTTAGGAGGACATATATTGTATATAAAAATACATAGGTTTCCAAAAATGTACAAAAAATCTCCAATTTTTCTAATTCTAACAGGGTTCATAGACATTTAACAAAATAAAAAATTCTGACTTGAAGATCGCTATGAACCTTTTAATTTATAAACCTACGCGAAAATTTACGTAAACTTAACTAAGCTATATAACACATCGTTTGAATCACCCTGTATATAAATGAATATATTTAATAAAAATATATAATAAAAATACTTAGGTACCCTAAAATGTACAAAAACCAAAAAAAAACAATTTTTCTAATTCTAACAGGATTCATAGACATTTTACAAAATAAAAAATTCTGACTTTTGAAGGTCGCTATGAACCTGTTAATTTATAAACCTATGTGTATGTATTAAACATTACTAAGCTAGGTAACTTATGTAGTGTGTAATAAAGGAATGGACACAAAGTTCAAACTATTCATACCATTTGGAAATACCATGCATTTTGCCAGAACTTCAGATATTTTCCATACTTGTAAATCCGACACATCACTGATTACATATATATTTATATCTTTAGAATTAATGGGATAGTTATATAATGATTTATAATTTAAAAATTGTTTACCAATTATATGCATTTCATCATTTATATCTGTACAAATATGATGTATTTCAATAACCAAACCGTTTTTTGTCATACAATAAGCATCTTTCATGGAGTAAATTTTCACACTCAGAGTAAAATTATTATAGAAAATTTTCTTATATTGTTTAGTTATAACAATATTTAAAATGGCTGCTGAATTTTCATGTTCATTAAATAACAGATTTTTTTGTAAACAAGTGGGCTTTAAGTAAAAACTCTTTTCACTCAATCTATTATAAATTTGTTGTAAAGGTTTCACGGGAGACCTAATGAAACTCTTAATGAGTCCTAGAAAATTTTCAAATGCGAAGGCCGAAAAAGAATCCAAAGTTCCATACAGTTCAGCTTCATGAGCTAAATGACACAAAGTATGTATATTATATACATAAAACTCTGGACCGTATATATATTGGCAATGTTTTATAAAAGTGTTTAGTAACTTATCCGCACTGTTTGTACCAAAGACTGATAAGTGACTTGAAGAAATTAGTATGGAAATGCCAACATGCAACAATAGAAAATGTTCATAAATTGAAATATCTATATTATCTTTAAGAATAAATGGTCCATAATACAGTAGGAAATTTCGAAATTCTGTGGCTTTCCAATATGACAGTTCATTCAAGCTTCTGGGTTTCCGATTAAACTCACAAGGGACATATTGCTTTAGGAACAACATGTTTTCACTTAAAATTTTAATATCTGAACTTCTTAATCGAACATTTAGATTACCACAAACCCAAGATGACAGAAGTTTTTTTACAACACCTAAACACACTGCATGCATATAATCGATTGTAAATGATGAAACAAGTCCTATGTTTAAATCAAGTAATGGGGATTTAGTTTTGTGATGTTCTTCATCAGTTCCCAACTTAAATTGCTCATCTGTTCTCAGTGAACTGTTTGTGCCTTTGAAAATTACTGTTCTAGCTTTATCGTTGTAAACACCATATTCCCAACATTTCTCACAAGATGCGTAACCACCGTGAGATTTTATACCTTTTAAGTAAGCTTTAGCAGGAGCATCGCAAATAAAATTTAGTATTTCAACAAAGTATACTCTATTATGTAAAAAAAAACCTGTTTGATTTAATATCTTAATATCATCTATAAAATCTTCTAAGAATATGTTGAGGGAGGAGGGCTTGGACTTCCCACAAAATATACCAATAGCAAATGGAAAGGATTCAACATTTTTCAATAAACCTAGTATTGGCCAAAACTGTAACTTGCTACTGGAAAACAGTGGAGTACCATCAATATTAATACTAAGTTTTAATATTTTATCAAAACATTGTGATGGAATAATTTGTTTTAGGCAATGTTCAACACCAAAATGGCAATATTCGCCATCGTCAATTTGTTTCATTTTTGATTTCCTGGGTGTTTTTAGTAAAGATCTACTGTCTAATGGAAGTTCTGGATGTAGTGTAACCAAAATTTTTAAAAGACTAGTAACAGAATGATGCGAAACCTTCGATTCAACAGCCCACTGCCTTAGTGCAGATGTTAGATTATCACTACCATTAGAATAAGTATTAGAGTTATGAGAAGTATAAAACCCACAGCTAAAACTATTATTTTCTTCGAAATTCTCAGAAAATTCAGATTCATTTTCATGAGTTTTGTCAAAAATTTTTGTATCGTTATTATCTGATTCTAAGTTATTTTCCTCAACATGATTATATTGATTTATCATATCAAATTTATTGCTATTACTAATCTGATGAATATCTGAATTAGTTTGAACATGAACATTTTCAGCCTTATGAATGTTTTTTAACTGATTGAAAGCTATTTCATTTTCCTTTGCTACTCTGCGATAATACTGTCGTTTACCTACATCTTGCTCTAAATGTTTTCTTTTATACATTTTAAAAAAAAAATTAAAATTCAGAAAAACGAGTGTATGCCAATGCCGGTTTAGCCGCTTACTGATCTTTGTTAATAATAAATATTATGATATCAGTTTGGCAAAAAACATTTGCATTCCCTGTCAAAGAAAATATATAATCAATACTAACTCATATATCTAACCAATTACCACTTGAGGAGTTTTTCTTCTTGATTTGACTCTGTCAGGAGCATGCTTAATCCAAAGTTTTGTCGTTTCTTCTATATCTGTCAGAGACATCGTCGTAGTCAACTGAACTGCTCCTAAAAATTGAATATTTTTATAAAGAGAAAAAATTGTAAAAATATCGTTAACTTTAATAAATAGGCACTACTGACAAAGTATTATTATCGTTTTACTTACTAAGTACTGCTTTATTCAAATTTAACTGGTGAAATGCGTCTTTTTTTCTCTTCCCATAATAACTAAACATTGAAGCCAATTCATCTTTTACCAATGCCTTTAGTATATTATGAGTCTTAGATTTCAAGTTCTTTCCTCCCAGTGATCCAAGATATGAGACCTAAAATTAAATATATTGTTAGGTAGAAAAACACTTTTATTCAATAAACGAGTAACTTATTTTTGTGATATATTTCAAAAAAATATGTTACAAAATGCTTTTATGTATATCAACAACCTTAATTATTTTCTATTTATTGACTGTAAAGAGAGAAAACTGAAAAATTACCAGAATCTGCAAGTTCTCTTCGTTATTAAGAAATTCTTCCAATAGCTCCAGATGGTCCTTGGTTATTAGAGGAAGGTTTACCGGAAAATTTTCTTTTACATCTTTTACTGAGGTACACAGTCTCTCGCTTCCTTTCAAATTCTTTTCGATATTGTCAAGTCGAGCAAAAATTAATTTGTTTTGCTCCTTTATTTGGTTCACCGCAGTTATTAGTAACTTGATGCCTAAAACATTTATCATAATGTAACATTTAAGTACAATAAATCTATTTATTATGATTTACCTTGCTCTCGACATATATTTTCTGATGAAACAGATGGTCCTTGACTATGACTATTTGTGCTTATCCTTGCAACCTCTTCTAAAGCTAAATAAAAACAATACTATAGTATCTAGTAAAATACAATGTGCTGGATTTACATAATTCAGGTGGGTTATCCATCTAAGATTTATTAATTTTAAACTGTTTTGGAATTAATTCTGCTGATTTTTTGTTTTTCCTCGTAACGACTTATCATTTTGATATAATTTACTTTTCAAAATGAAAGAGAATGAACAGTGTTATTGTTAAACTTAATATTGCTGCAGATACCTTATACTGAAATTGCTCTTAAATCTTACTTTCGTTGGCGAATATCCTCCTTTAATGTTTTTAACTTTATTTATTCTTATTGATGTACGTATTTCATAATTTGTAATTCGTAAATTTGTGTTTCAATTGTCAATTTCTTAGAATTTAAAAAAATCAATATATTTTGGAATTATCTAGAAACAGTTAGGTTCATTTTTAAAAGTAGCTTTTATTTCATTCAATTTCTCTAAAATCTCAAAATTAATTAAGTAGATACCCAATATCCTTGATCCTAAAATTCAAATTAGTAGCTATTAAAGTTACATATTATGTACTATTTAAATGCTAAATTAATTAAAGGTGGATTCATGTACCATTTTATTTTTTAATTTAATTCTCCTATTTTACAGTTGACCAGCTATTTAGTCATTAGTATTCTTTACTAGTTTTTCATGAATAAATAGCTGAACATATGTAAAATACTAGAATTAAATAACATGAATCCAGCTTAAAATATTTACTAAATAAAGTAAAAAACCCATATAATTACTCACCTGAAGATCTATTTATTTTTACACTAGGAGGACGCGTGTAAGAACTTTCGTCTCCGCTTGAATCACTCACCATTCTTCTTTTAGTCTTTGTTCGAACGGGTCTCTCTCTACTCTTTTCCGCAATCTCAATATCAGAGTTTAGATCGCTTATAGTTTCTGCCTCTTTTTCCTTCTGCAAAGCTTTATCCAATTCCGCTAAAACATGTACAATTTATTTAGGACCAACCTTCCCAGCAATATTAAAAAAATGTATTTAAAAATACTTACATGTTTCGTAGAAAACTCTAGTTACGCCGTACAACCGCCATTTCTCATCAATGCTCTCTCCTTCAACAAGAGCCCGCCTAAATGACCGACTGTCCTTATAGGGCGGCCAAAAAACATCTTTCTTTAGAGGGGTTAGCCAGCTCTCATGAACGGTGGCTAAACCGTTCCCACCCTTCTCATCAAGTTGAATCACACAATACATTTTTGTATCTACCAACAACCTGCACAATCACAACACAGCACGACAAAGCTGAAACCGCAAACCATGTAACGAGCACTTTGCATATTTTTATAAAGAAAGAACAAAACGGGGGTGTTCTGTGCAAAACATGTAAACACAAACAACATGCGCATGCGATTCCATCCGATCTCACTGCAACTGCGTGGGTGGCCTATTACTGGCGTACAGAGTTGCCAGAAAAGAAATTCGCTACTAATATCTAATAATAAGACGTATAAAAAGTATTTTATTTACATTTCGTTTCATGTTATTCACTATATTTCGTTTCATGTTAGCAACATTTAAAATTCCGAAATTTCAAATTAAATTCAAAGATCTGTATTTACATGTCAACAATGATATAAAATTTCGGAAATTACGGAACAACTGGCAAGGAGTAAAGCACAATGGCGCTTCAAGTAACGACACCGACCGATCAATCGAAATTCGAATATTATCGACTTTCGCTAGAACCGACCAATAATATGCTTAGTGTAGAATTGCGCGGCAATATTTGAAATAATTTCATCTAGTATAATCGGTAACATATGTTCAACTATTGGCCGTATTTAACCCGCAATGGATCACGCTTCTAAATTAAAAACATGAAACATTGATCTGAATAAGAATTTAAAGCACAAAAAAAGGAAATGAAATTAAAAATAATTCAGACTTAAATGGCGACATGAATATATATGACTACTATGACTACAATTTAAGGTTAATAGTCGGATCAGACCAAAAATTACAAAAAAGAGTTTTTTGTGCAAATATCTGTTTTCTTTCAATGATAAGTTATGTTCCTCTTATCTTACGATAAGATCTTTGATAATGATAGAAAAATCCATGTTTAGACGTCTATAAGACGTCAACAATTCAGGCTTATATGACGCCATAGCCTATGACGTCTATTTGACGTCATAACCTCTGACGTCTATATGACGTCGTAATTTATGACGTCTATATGACGCCAATTTATGGTCATTAGACGTACCAGACCAATAATGTCCTAAAATAGTCGTCTTCTTGACGTCGGTTTCGACAATCTGGTTACCTGGGTTTTTGTCATTTTTGGAGAATTTTCAGTTTGTTAGCACGATACAGCCTCCAGAGAGTATACGATTGATCAACTTTATGAATAACTGTTGTTCAAGATTTCTCATAGATGTACCCTATTGATTTTCAGTTGACTAGAGCGATTACAGCGGGTCCTATAAAACTAGATATACTAAATTTTTGGTTATTTTTGGAGAAATTTTGATTTGTTAGCACGATACATACCCCGAAGTGTATACAAGTAACAATTTCATGATAGAATATAGTTCAGGGCCACAGATGCGGAAAAGTTAGTTTTAATCTTCAAAACCGTTTATTTTCTTTAGTGTTCTGTCTACAGTAATCTTATGGTTGTTTAACATATCAGAAACAAGCTGCACGCTTGTAAACCAATTATCTATGGTAATTTTCCTTGCAGAGCCATGGATTGATATAGAAAGACGTTTCACTATATCACTAAAAGAATTAGAAACACGATATGGTCCTTCGGGCTGCTGTCCAACATATACTTCTAATGTTTTCGTGTAAAACATTTTGGCGTCAAACAATGCAAATATTTTGATTCCATATTTGTTAGGTTTTGATGGAATATATTATTTAAAACTGCAGCGACCTCTAAAGGTCTCCAATTTTTCATCAATAGTCATATATGCTGAAGTACAATAGGACCTGATGCAATTGTCGTTGAATATGTCAAATATTTCCCTAATGGGAGCTAATTAATCAATCAGTAGTCACTCTGTTCTTGTATTTTTGTTATCAAATCTCAGACAACTTAGCAAAAAATGAAAACGGTTTATACCCATCGTAAGTCTGAATATTTCAATGCCAGTACCGTTGCGACTCCATAATTGTCTAGTATTCAATCTGCCACTTTTATTTACTGCTGTGAGGTATAGTTGCAACATAAGAGCCAATATTTCAGATGTCTTTCTTGAATCTCTTTCCCTGGAGTAATGTTCAGAATTGGTTTCGATAATTGTATTAGTATATTCCACAATTTTTTCAATAATGTTATTGCTAAATATACAACTCCAGCAATCCAACGGATTAGTCTTACCCTTTGAAACGGCAGTAGTACTTCTTCTTCTTTCGGTGTCGTGCCTGTCTTCAAGCGTGGGATATCTCCATGACAATTTGGTTGAACTGTTCTCTATCTGTCGCTACTCGGGATAGTTGTTCTACTCTCAGTCCTGTCCAGTTCCGAATATTTCGTAGCCACGACAGCTTTTTGCGACCTACCCATCTTCTGCCCTCAACCTTTCCCTGAATGATCAGCCGAGGGATGTGATATTTGTTTGCTCGCGTTATATGACCGAAATAACTGACCTTTCATATTTTTATGGTGTTCAGGAGTTCTCGATCCTTATACAGCTGTCTGAGTATCTCTTCATTACTGGTATGTGCAGTCCACGGGATCTTAAGGATTCTCCAATAGCACCACATCTTAAACGCTTCTATTATATTCATGATGTCAACTTTAAGCGTCCGTCTCACATCCGTACAAAAAATGCTCCATACGTAACAGCGGAGTTTTCTTAACCCCTTCTGAACTGTGAGGTTTCTATTCGTGAGAATTGGTTTTCATTTGCTGAATGCCCTACGTGCCATTTCAATCCTCGCTCTAACCTCTTCGTCGCACGTTATGTCATTATTCAGCCAACTACCCAAATATTTGAAATGGGATACCAGTTCAATGTTGTGTCCGTTGATTGTAATCGGAATTGGTTCTATGTTTATTCTACCTGCAGTCATCCATTTCGTTTTCTTGATGTTTATATTAATACCCCATCTTCGACCAGCCTCATGCACTCTATCCAGCAGGATTTGCAAGTATTCCATGTTTTCTGCAATGATGGCAGTATCATCTGCGTACCTTACGTTGTTTATAATTTCGCCACCTATCTTTACTCCCTCTGTCCTGCCATATAAAGCCTCACGAAATATGTTTTCCGAATAAAGGTTAAACAGCAGGGGTGATAAAACACATCCCTGTCTTTCTCCGCTTTTTATTGGTATTTCATCTATAATGCTGTCATCTAGCCTCACTACTGCTGTTTGACTATGATACAGGTTTAACAAAAGGCGCATATCATGATGGTCTACGTTATATGATTTGAGACATTGGAAACGTTTTGTGTGTTTGACTCGATCGAACGCTTTTTCGAAGTCAATAAAACAGATGTGGATATTTTTTCGAAACTCTTTTGTGATAGTGTCCTCATGCAGAAAAGGGCTTTGCGTGTGCCTAGTTCGCTACGAAATCCAAATTTTTCTTTGCCAATATGTGAACACACATTTGGCATAAATTCTATTGAGGAGTATCTTTAAGAATATTTTTAAAGTGTAACTCATTAGGCTAATTAATCGGAAGTCATTGCACCTATTAGCTTTCTTGGTTTTAGGTAAGGCGATGAAGATCGATTTCTGCCAGTCGCTGGGAAGTTTTCCAGTTTGGTAGACCTGGTTGAAAAATGCCGACAAAGCAGATATGCTTTCGTCATCGAGCAGTTTTACCAGCTCAATAGGAATTTCATTGGGTCCTGGAGTTTTTCTTGCTTTTGATTGGTGTATTGCTTTTTGAACTTCGGATTTGAGAATGCTTGGACCGTGCTCTGCCATATAATCATCCAGCAGATTTTCTATCGTTTCGCAGGTCTTGTCCTCGAACAGTAGTACTAGGTGCATGAAATATAATGTTACATGATCTCGTTCTCACATTTTGATTCGAAGGGTGCTTGAACCATCTTATAGCATCATTTGGTTTAGTTTTTGAGGGCTTTCTCAGATAATAAGGTTTATTTGAATCTCCTTCAGTCAAATCCTCTCTATCGCTAAGATCTTCTTCGGATTCGGAATTTTCTTCCCTAGTTTCAAAAACATCCAACTTTTCGTTTGTAAATTCTTCATCCGTATCATCAAGCCCTTCCTCATCAACTGTTTCGTCCAAAAGACGTTCCAGACGAGCCTGTTCTGCTTCATAAGTACCCATTACAACTATGAAGAAAGTGAATTGTAAATCACACAAAATATTTGAAATTATTCAAAAATTAAACTTATAGACTGTTTACACTTTGCGTCAATCAGAATAATTTTACATACACCAGAACACGCACTGTATCTCTCAGATCACTTTGTCACCTAGCTTTTACCAACAACGAGCTAGAACTAACCACAAATCACCCACCTTATAGATTGATCACACAACACTGAAATGTCAAACTAAAAAGTGGAGCGCCGCGTACAATTAGGAATGGAACTAATTATTAGTGGCAAATTTAAAATGAAGGATTTGGCGGTTAATTTAAATTCTCTTAAGCAATTAAGGTGGGTGATTTGTGAAGCAATTATTTCAGTATTTCAATTCGGCTATATTCTGGTTGCACTGTAACCAGAAAATAACGTCAATTGAAATACTGTATACTTTCTGTTCACTCATCGTCTCAGTAAGATTAGTTTCTTCCAATTATTATCAAATTATAGGACCCAAAAGTACGTATAATTTAGAAAAATTTATACTGTCACCTGTAAGATGATAACTTGTAGCTAAAAGAGAAGATTATATGGTCAGGAAAAACACTTCCATATCATGTGGCATATTTCCATGGAAATCTCCTCCCATAAATATAAAATAAAAATCATTTATTTACCGTAAAAGCACGTCCATAATATAATAAATGCCACTTATCAGGCTAGTGAAAAACATTACATCATTAGATAATAAGAGAAACTTTATGATATACAGAAAAACAAAGGATATACAATAATAATTTATTTATTCACGGGCAAGCCCTTTAAAATTATATAAAATACAAAAGTGAGCAAAATATATAATGTAGACAAAACTTAATATATATTCACTACAATGAATACAGTTATTAAAACAAGACACACAAAAATCATGGGTTGACAAAATATAAATTACTGAACATTTAAATCACGGATAAAGCGTTTAAATTTAGTGATTGAGGCATCAAGAAGTGAGAGGTCTTACAGTGAGTTTGCGAGTCTCATAGATCCAGGAAGATATGTCTAGTATGCAATTATATCTGTGAAAACGTATGTGAAGTGTTCGATTCTACCTAGTGGTCTGCGATGGAACAAGTAAACTAATTTTATTTAGAAGTTGAGGACAGTTATATGTACACTTCGCATCATATAAAACTGGTACACTTTTTTTTCCAATGTAAACCTAACTAATTAAAATGACAATGAGTACCACGTGTCAAATTTGTCAAGGCGCATTATTCGCGATACCAGCCCATTTTTGAATAATTGTTTTCAATGCAGTTGTTACTGAAGCTATTAAGTTTACTGCTACTTTTGCATGGCTTGCCGTATTATAGGGATTTTCGTATAAATAATCAGTTAAAGCTTTGTCTAGCTCTATTCTAGTTAAAACTGGTCTTCCATCTCCTATTTTTCTAACAACAGTTTGATCCTTGTTCTACCTGTTTTTAAGTGAGTCATCTAATGAACCTCATATTTAAAAAAATATTCGAACCAGTAACAATATAACATTTTCATATTTATTAAAATATCACACTATTTCTAAATTTAAGCCAGTTACTCTTTTTGTAAAAATGTTGTAATAAATTTGTATTTTTTCCATCTCGTTCCATTGCTTTACAAAATTCACTTTTATCATTACATCTACTAATATTTTTGTTCAGCTAGCATCACTGTCCTAGAAATTATATCAAAACAACTAGTTCAGCACTGACACTTTTAAAACGATCCATTTACATAGCTAGGAAAACACTATTTTCGATTATAGTAGTTGTACCAGTTCCTTGTTCTACCTGTTTTTAAGTGATCCATCTAATGAACCTTATATTTAAAAAAATATTCGAACCAGTAACAATATACCATTTTTATATTTATTAAAATATCACACTATTTCTAAATTTAAGCCAGTTACTCTTTTTGTAAAAATGTTGTGATAAATTTGTATTTTTTCCATCTCGTTCCATTGCTTTACAAAATTCACTTTTATCATTACATCTACTAATATTTTTGTTCAGCTAGCATCACTGTCCTAGAAATTATATCATAACAACTAGTTCAGCACTGACACTTTTAAAACGATCCATTTACATAGCTAGAAAAACACTATTTTCGATTATAGTAGTTGTACCAGTTTCATATTACGCACAGTGTACCATTTATGATAATAAAAACCATTGTAAGATATTTCTCTTTCCTGCGGTTCTCAAGAGAGGAGATTCGAAGCTGCTGCAGCCACACAGCATAGTCATTATACACATGAAGCTAAAATGTAATGTGGCGTATAAAGTTGTTCTAAACATGTTCGAGTTTTCTAATGTTAACTAAATGAGGTGGACACCATACAGAACAGTCATCAAGGTGAGACCCACCTAAAGAAAAATATAAAAGTTTAATATAAAATCACGAATATTTCTCTTAACGAAACCCACCACAGTAGTGATGTGGTGGTTATAGATAAGTGCATGGTCAAGAACCACTTCTAAATCTCTTATCTTGTTGATTGTATGAAACAGTGGACCTTTCATGTTATAATTGAAAGTTATTAAGTGTTGGGAACGACAAAAGCAAATCACGTAACACTTTCCAGCATCAAGATCCATGCCGTTGAGAGTGAAATTAGTGGCTTTACTACAAATAGATTTAATTTGTAAAGCATCAGTCAATTCAGGAAGATTGAAAATTAACAGGATTTTAGATTCATGCAACTCATTCATCATATCTTCCATTGAAAATGTATCAGCACTCCTGTCCTCCTTCAACCTTAGAACATCTTGCTTCAAAATATTAACTTCGCTCCTAATAAGCTCAATTTCTTGAAGTAGCTTGGGCACACTCGTAAAAGACAAACGACTGTCGCTGCAAAATTACACTAGAGTTCTTCTCTGCACAACTGCAGCCCGAAGCTCCCAATCCCGAGCAAGTTTCAGTAGGATGCATGGTAACATGACAACTATCGCAGACAACGAATCTGTCAGAAAGTACATCTTAGCAAACAGAACAATTACTGGCTATTTTAAAAGAAATGCTTAAATAATAACAAGTACAAATGAAAAATGTAGCACTAATAATTCCTGAACTATGAAAGAATATGGTATGAAGTATTGGTATTAATTCCAAGACTATAAGGTAGTACTTAAAAGTCAATTAGCATCATCAAATTGTATCTTCTTACTAATATTTGGAAAAACGTTTAACACATTTATTTATAGCACAGAGAAAATCTTAATGGAAGAATCATTCTAATGGACCACTTGATTATATTTGATGAATTCATCTATGAATCTCGAGGCACTAAATTAGTTAGTATGAAAAACAACGGAATTTGTACACAATGTTCAAGTAGATAAAATGAGTAAAATAATGAGGTAGCAAATCTACACTGTATACTTGAACAAATTTATAATGTATGTTGATAATACCTTTATAAAATTTAAAGACATCAAAGGAACTTACACGGTCATTTTTTTAAATTTTTTCTTTCTAACCTTTTAAGATAGATAGATTTGGCTTGTAATTTCACTTTATTTACACCTGTATAATTTGATTTACCCTGTAACATCTGGTTTACATTATTGCACCAATTGTGCACTATTGTGCGAATGGTAATTTAACAAATTAAATTAATAATTGTTGCTTTATGCACAGTGCATGGAATAAAATCAAAATTTACTCTACTACAAATTTTTGCTTTAATTAATGACATTAAAGAATTTGATTCTGGTTGCTTATTTAGGCAAAATGTTATTGTGGTGTAAAGCTAATAAAACATCAACACAAACTGCTATGTTGGATAGCACAGCCTTTTTGCCCATGCACCTCCATATTCCCATGCTTTTATTAAAATATCGTCTGGCTGGATACTTTCAGAATATAAGCTCTTCTTACAAATGGGACAAGAGACCATTTTTTTTATTTTTTTTAATATAAATCCTGCAACATTTTTGGCACTAAGCCTGCTCACTTTTTGCGAAATTGTATGGTTTGCCATTTCAGTAAATGTAGAACCGCCAATATATTCTACCTGAATAGGGTTACCACTATTACTAGGGGACGCAGTCCTAAGTAATTGTTTAAAAGAATAAATAATAGTGTTACATTCATCATCTTCACAATCAAATGAACTGTTATAACCCACAAAAATTGAATTAGTTACAAAAAATTTTAAAACTACCCATAAACATAGCAGGCGACGGATTTGTGTATTGCGCTCCAAAGCTTCTAAACTTACCAAATGCATTTTCTATTGGGTCCTGATTAATATAATGTGGAAGCAAATATTTGTTATTTTTCAGAACGTTCCATATTGAAATCATATTATTAATATTAAATTCCCAGTGTTTCAAGCTAGGTGGTCTTTCCTGATCTCTAGGACGTTCTTTCTGAAACCTCATTAAAGATAAAAGAGGTAACGCTTCTTCTATCCAAAGTTGCAAGTGTTGTGATTTGTCAGTTATTCCACATGGCAATAGATTTCCATTAAATGGGTCAAACAATTTATCAAAAAACAGCCTCCAATCTTTCTCTCGGTATCTGAAACCAAAGAAGAACTTTTATTGAAGTAAATATAACATTAAACAAAGATGTAAAATAAAATGAATATAAATAAAATGTTATAAAAACAAAAATTAAACTAGTTACCATCAATATGGATAGGTATATGGTAAAAGGAAAATCATATATGTAATATACAGATTTTACCATTATATCTCTTCTTACAGTGCCATATCCGTGATCGGACGTAGGCGACCTCTCACTTCTACCTGTGTTGTGCTCTCCAGTTACCACAGATAGAAGGGACCTACAGTTTAACGACGGATCCGAACGTCTATGTTGAGAGGCTGTACTAGGCAGTATACTGTCGGTGGTTTGCCATTGCCTTCCGACAGGTGGCTCTCCGAATTTTTAATTATGATGTTAACTAGGCCCGGGTTTAATCCCGGGGCCTCTCGGTTACCATTATATACCTACTCCTAATTCTTTTAAATAATATTCTCAAAAATAAGCTAAATGAGCTAATTTTTTCTTATTCTATTTTATCCTATTGTTTTTTGAAATTTATAAATATATTGAACCAGATATCATAGATAATAAGAGAATTAGTATTATGAAAATATGTTGCTAGTATTAAAATATATGAAAATAATATAATTTAAGAAAACAGGTAAAAAGGAGACACTTTTCTTAATTTAAACAACATATCAAATAAAGATATATTAAATAATAGCCTATAACAATATAATAAATAAGGAATTACCTCAATAATAACACAAAATATAGAGATTGCCTAACCAATGTAATGATGTAAATAAAGTTGCCTAAGACGAAGAATAATTTCCATACCATAACAGCTGTTCACCTAAAAAGAAATAATTATATAGTCAAGTCAAGAGAATTTTAGATATAAGTAGTTACATTAGAATACAAATATTATTATAGATAATTCATTATAATCATTAATTTAAGAATAAAAACAAATACAAATATTGAATAGAATAGAATTCAATAGATTTTCATAGATAAACAAATAATGACATATAGATAAATGATATATGGTAAATAAAATGAATGTTGAATCAATAAATAGTAATTTGTTAAAGTTTATTATAAATAATATAATGCAAAGAGTTTAGACAAATAACATAAGAGAATTTATATTTATAATTAATATGAGTGTAACAAGGATATACTATCAATAACAATATTGAATGTTGTACCATGTAAATGTATCTATGTATAACCAATTTTAATTTATTTGTATTATGAAAAAACTCATAGGAACTCTATAAATGAACTAATAAAAGAGTGTATGTATGAAATTTTTTAATAAGTGATAGAAGTTTCAATTAATCTGATTGCAAAAGACAATATTTTATTGGTTATAAAATATGACAGAACAAATCGTGAATCAACAAATAAACTTTGAAATAGTGACCTGAAAAAGAACAAAAGACTGTTTGTTGAAAAAGGTAGAGAATCGAGGGGACGCTTCAGAAGAAGGGAAGCTGGTGTCAAGAAGCGAGGAGTGTGTGTGATAGTGTTCCTGAAATTTCAAGAAATTCCCGGTTTAACACATTTAAACCTATGAAGTACTATTAAATACAATCATAGTAATACTCACAGTCAATTGTATCAAGTTTTTTGGCAAGAATTTATGAAATTTTCATAAATTTTGGTTTTTTTGGAACTTCAGCGGAGTGTTCCTGGGATCCAGAGACTTTCATCCCAATTCAAGAGCAACAGGTCAGTGTTTTTAAATCATTATTGGCCAATAATCAGTGTAAAAACTCAAAATACCCAATTAAGTACTTAATTTCATAAATTGATAAACTTTTGCAAATATGATCGATCTGAAAAAGAAAGAAACAGACTTTGTATAGTGAATTCATTGCATAAATCGTTAAATTTAATAAAAGGCCGAATTTTCAATAAATTAAAATATTCACTTACGCCATTTTGTAATTGCATAAACCTGGTGATTGAAATTTCATAATGTAATAACTATTTCCATCTGTATATAATTTCTGTTTTCCTATCTATGTATATAACAATTTTCTTTCCACAGCAATTTGTATCATATATAACTATGATTTATATATAAATTCTTTTATGTGTTTGAACCATTCAATTGTTTGCATCGTCAACAAACTGTGTTTAATATGAATAGATGCTTCTTACGTATCAGAATTGTTCGTTTTATGTTAAAGCGCATGACTAGTTTTTTCACGCATGCGCATTGATGAAATTATTAAAATAAATAAGTAGATACAATATAACCATTGGCGTCGCATATTATTTTTATCAAATATAAAATATTGCATTGAAAATTAAATCTATTTCAAATAATGTGTTTTCTTTTTATTTAAACAATTATAACAATATAATAAGCCAGGACTCAAAGAGAAAAAGGATTTCATGCTCCCGAATAATCAAATTAAAATAAATTACTAAACAAAATAACAATAACCAACTGAGCTAGCCAAACTAAACAAAAATTCTAAATAATAAACATCTATCTTAAAATATTCAAATTAAAAGTATACAGTAAGCTTTTGATAAATATAATAATATATACACATACACTGCAGGAAACTAAAATGTACGAGTTTCGGGATTTTAAAATAAAAAGTATACTTACCAATTTTACCAGCTAAATTTATAGTTGAAGCTATACTTTGGCTGAAAATATGCGTCGCATGTTTCACTTTCATTTTTTCCGCATATATATGCTCTACTTTTAAATGTGGCAAAACTCGTAGACCCTCAACAGTTTCCGATTCAGCAACACATTCATACAAACGTTTTATATGCTCCCACTTGGCGATTCGTTTTACATTATTTTTCAAGTAATGCAAATCTAATACAACGTAATAAAAATATAACTACCGAAGAACAAATTGAACGTCTAAATAAAGTTTAATTATTTATCAATTCAAAACGAACACTACAAAAATACAAAACTACACCACTAGGATCTTCGTGACGATTCCTTTAACCTTCAATTCGCAAAACATTCAATCAATTACGTGAAACGTCAAATTTGCTACCTCTACAATTAGGAATGGAACTAAAATTTTTATTTGGCCTTGACAATTCACGTGAAACCACCGTGGAACTAACAAATTGAACATCCAAGCACAACGCATTGTTCACTACAGCTACCGACAATGAGCGATCGTAACCGAAGTTCAATTCCGAGATATCACGATAAACATGAATGGTTGATCTCTCAGATCAGGTGCGTGTTCCGGAAGGTTAAAAGAGAGCACTATTAACCCGCTAATTAATAAGCTAAACATCTCAGTTCAATTCTACAAAGAAATGCTAAAATCAGGCAAAAACTTGATACAAAAAATGCGAGAACTTTTCTCATTTTTGATGTATACTGCTCAACAATAAATTGCTTGCGATTAAACTCATTTTGTTTCAGTTTTTTTCTAAAAATATAGATTCCAACGAATCTTGATGATAGGTTGAGTATTGTCAAACTGAAATAATACTATTGTTAGACAACGTAATCTGAGGAATATTTTCAGAAGCAATAAGCAAAAAATGTGTACTTATCTGTTTATAAAAAGTTAAAATTAGTTAATCGAAATGTTTAAGAACCTACAGAATGGGTTAATGTCGTTCAATTCGCGAAACTAATTTATTTTTCGTCTCTCCAGTAAACTCAATAAACGCCTGTCGTTTTTTTCATCCACTTTTAATAGTCATTTTATCCTCAACGACATTTTATCTGCAGTAGTCTCATTTCTGTATCATATTTCAGGTCTCGATGTGACAGATTATGTGAAGATACGAAAATAAACAATTGTATATAGTATATAACATGTCGGCTGATGAGGATTTATTTTTGAACGGCACCGGGAAAACGAAAAGCATTTATCAACAATCCTCTACGGGCGAGAAGCACGTCCTTTTTTATCCTACCAGTTCTTTGCCATCGATGGGCACTGACAATCCGACAGGCGATAGAAATACAACTTCCAGAAAACTACAAAAACAGGTATGTATACTGTACATTTTATTTTTGTTAGGATTTTTTTGAATTGGTCAGATATTTTCTTCTTGAGAGTAAAAGAAGGATATTTATAGTTGCCTTATAACTGACACAAAGAAAAAATTGAAAAACTATGAACCTATGAGTGCTTTATGGAATCTAGATTCTCAGAACTATTTAACTCATCTCAAACTCAAATTTTATTATGTATAATAAGTTTATAACATATAAATGCATTTTCTACATAATTATGCCTACAATAGACAAATCTTGGAATTGGGTACATTTTACCTATAATTCATACATTATAAAGATTGGTGCCCGTTATCAATTTTTCATTTTTAAACCTAATTCAAGAAAGGAGATTTATTATATTAAAACGTATAATAGTATAAACATTACTTTTTCAAATGAAACTAACTGTTTCTTAATAATTCCACAACATATTGAAAAAATGATAAAACTTCAAAAAATATTACTATCATCATCAGAATAACAGAAGTGTTTTTAAATGAAACTCAAGGTCTCTAGTTAATTCCACAATATAAAACGAGTTATTAAAAATTCTAAAAAATTGACAATTGTTTTGATAAATCAATATCATCGTCAGAATGACAGAAGTTACATTTCATTTTATGCCTACCTGATGTTTAGTAGTTATATTTGGCTAGACCAAGAAGTAACCTAACTTGTGATTGGCTTAATATATGTTTATAGAAAAAAGAAGAAGATGTGATATTACAAATATTGAAGCTTAGATATTATTAGCCCTATGGTGATATCCTGGATATCATTTTTCCAATTAAGATCAGTATAACTGTGCAATGATATAGAAAACCAGGAAAACTATATCTGCTGATCTTTACAATTATCACTTAAGAAGACAGTTTATTAGGGGAGAATTCCCTAGATTTAACTGTTCATTGACAACTTCATATTGTGGGTTTCTTGAATGTCTTCTAATTTCCAGTTCTTCAAGGAAATCCAGTTCTTGTTTCTTTTCACAAATATGCAGTACTTCTAGTTTTGTGTTAGGTGTCAATGAATGATTGGTGTCAAGTAGATGTTTTGCGTAGTGGGATTTATCTGGTTGTTTTAATCTGTATGCTCGTAAGTTGTCAATGAACAGTTAAATCTAGGGAATACTCCACTAATAAACTGTCTTCTTAAGTGATAATTGTAAAGGTCAGCAGATATAGTTTTCCTGGTTTTCTATATCATTGCACAGTTATACTGATCTTAATTGGAAAAATTATATCCAGGATATCACCATAGGGCTGATAATATCTAAGCTTCAATATTTGTAATATCACATCTTGTTCTTTTTTCTATAAACATATATTAAGCCAATCACAATTTAGATTACTTCTTGGTCTAGCCAAATATAACTACTAAACATCAGGTAGGCATAAAATGAAATGTTACTTCTGTCATTCTGACGATGATATTGATTTATCGAAACAATTGTCAATTTTTTAGGATTTTCAATAACTTGTTCTATATTGTGGAATTAACTAGAGACCTTAAGTTTCATTTAAAAACACTAATATGAGCATATTCCACGAAGTAAGGGTCGAGACAGTCAATTTCAAGAATAACAGAAGTTACATTTCATGCGATGCCTACCTGATATCGTAAGCAAAATAGTCATCCATAAATGACTTTTTTTAAACTTTTAGAAAGGAGGAAAAAATCAAGGGACATTTTTTTGTCTAACAATCACCTTTTTCTACCACTGCCGGGGACAGTTGACACTAAAATCATTACACATTGTTACTGTATCTTTGAAATTGCGTGAAATAAAAAATGCAGAGTTGTGTCAAAAATTATTATTTCGGACCTTATTTTACTGGACTATTTTGAATAAATCTAAATGATACAATGACTATCTACCTTGCAGTCTTGCACTATAAGAGGCGAAGAGTGAATTAGTCTTCCAATTTTTGCTTAAAAATAGCATTTTGAAAAATATTTATATAATATTTATGTCATGCTAAAAGAAGAAAGATGAAAATTTTGATGATAAATGCTACCTTCCAAGTTTATTAATAAAGCAGTTCGAAAGTAGCTTTACGGATCATTTAATGTGCTCTCCAGATGATTCCTGATGAAAACTTTACCTTCTTAATATGAAAGATGCTGCTATATAGGTATTTTAGAAGTTTTAATAAGTTCAATATTTATTCGCTGGTTTTTATAAACACTTTCCGTACATTTACTGTTGTTGAAATTATTTTTGGGAAAATTACTTCATTTTCTACCTAATTGAAAAGAATAGTTACATACAGTGATTCCAAGAAGTATAGGAACTATGTTCTCGATGTATTTACAATCTCCGTATATTTTTTTGATTTTCTGATAGTCTATTTAAAAGGGGAATGAACTGAAGGCATTTTTTTGTTGATCACAATTACAAATAAACGGTTTTAAAGATTGGAACTAACTTTTCCGCATCTGTGGCCCTGAATAATATTATATCATAAAATTGTCACATGTATACATTTCGGGGGACGTATCGTGCTAACAAACCGAAATTTGTCCAAAAATAACCAAAAGTGTAGTATATCTGGATTTATAGGACCCGCTGTACTCGCTCTAGTCAGCTGAAAATCAATACGTTACATCTGTGAGACACCTTGAACAATATTCAATCATAAAATTGGTCACTTGTATACACTCTGGACGCTGCGTCTTCCTAACAAACTGAAAATTCACCAAAAATGACAAAATTTTTGTACTTCAAGTAACCTAGAACCCGTTGTGATGGCTTTAGTGAGTTGAATAGCAATAGGATTCATCTTTGAGACGATTTGAATAACATCCAATCATGAAATTGGTCAGTTGTATTTACTCCGGAGGCTGTATCGTGCTGAAAAACTGAAAATTCTTCAAAAATGACCAAAATATCGGACTTCAAGTACTATAGCACCTGTAGTACTGGCTCTGGTGAGCTGAAAATCGATAGGGCTAATTTTTGAGATATACTGAATGATATTCAATAATAAAATGGTAACTTGTTGAATTCCGGAGGCTGTATCGTGCTAACAAACTGAGATTTCTCAATAAATGACTAAAATGCCGTACTTCTAGTACCATAGCACCCGTTGTGCTGGCTCTGGTGAGCTGAAAATCAATAGGGTTCATCTGTGACATGTCCCTAACAATATTCAATCATAAAATTGGTGACCTGTTGCACTCCTGAGGCTCTTTCGTGCTAACAGTACATGTAACGAAAAGAGGCCGACGACACACAAGATTTTTTCTCTAAAAACCGTTTTTTTGGGTTGTTGATGGAAAACGTAAAAATAACTCAAAAAAAATTGAAATTTCCAACTTTTTTTGGGGTAAACCAATATTTTTCTCGCTTATTAGAAAGGTTGGGCGGAAAAGTAAAAACGGTTTTAAAGATTAAAACTAACTTTTCCGCATATGGGGCCCTGAATAATATTCGATCATAAAATTCTCATTTGTATACACTTCGGGGGATGAATCGTGCTAACAAATCCAAATTTGTCTAAAAATAATCAAAAATTTAGTATATATGGATTTATAGGACCTGCGGTACTCGCTCTAGTCAGCTGAAAATCAATAGGGTACATCTATGAGACACCTTGAATAATACTCAATCATAAAATTGGTCACTTGTATACACTCTGGACGCTGTATATTGCTAACAAACTGAAAATATCACAAAAATGACAAAAATTTGTTACTTCAAGTAACATAGAACCCGTTGTAATGGCTTTAGTGAGCTGAATAGCAACAGAATTCACCTTTGAGACGCTCTGAATAATATCCAATCATAAAATTTGTCGGTTGTATTTACTCCGGAGGCTGTATCGTGCTAAAAAACTGAAATTTCTTCAAAAATGACTAAAATATCGTTCTTAAAGTACTATAGCACCTGTTGTACTGGCTCTAGTTAGCTGAAAATTGATAAGGTTCATCTGTGAGATGTCCTGAATAATATTTAATCATAAAATTGGTGACTGGTATACACTCCGGAGGCTGTATCGTGCTAACAAACTAAAATTTCTCAAAAAATGACTAAAATGTCGTACTTCTAGTACCATAGCTCCCGTTGTGCTGGTTCTAGTGAGCCTAAAATCAATAGGGTTCATTTGTGACATGTTCTTGACAGTATTAATACATAAAATTGGTGACTTGTTGCACTCCGGTGGCTGTATGGTGCTAACAAGACATGTAACGAAAAGTGGCCGACGACAACGACGACGACATACACACAGGATTTTTTTTCTAAAAACCGTTTTTTTGGGTTGTTGTTGATGGAAAACTTAAAAATAACTACTAATAACTGAACCAATACTTTTCTCGCATATTAGATAGGTTGGCCGGAAAAGTAATTAGATTTCATTTTGTAGAGCTTTGGATTATTTTCTTTTCGATTAGTTTACCAATTTTTCGATGTTAGTGTATTTACTTAAATAATAGTATTGCAGATCTCTTTTCTGGAGCCTCGCAGTCTTTGATTTGCTTAGTTTATAACATTTTTAAATGAGGATCGACCGACATGATTGTCTATGGCCGATACCGATGTCGGCCGATACCGATATACTTATAGCCGATTTTGGCCGATACCGCTATATCGGCTATAAAATGTTGCAAATAAATGAGGTAAAAGTGATTTATAATGATACACTGTTACCGTTACACGTATTAATCATAAAATAAAATGCAGAGCAAATGCCCATATTTTGTAAAATAATCTAGCGGAATTAAAATAGATACGGCGAATCCCCGAATTTGACAAAGCCTGATCATTCGGTAGCTTTCGGTCGGGGAATAACAGATTTTCCGAATATGCCTGAAAACAATAATTTATTAAAACTCTGATTTTTCACAAACATGAATCGTTTTGTCGTGCGTTCTCCATCCGTTCCACTGTCTGGTTCTGGTTCATTATGTTCAATAAGTAGCAATATAAGTGGCAAGTGGTAAACGTATTTACTGGAAGTATTTCACTATGAACGAAGTTAATGCGCCTACAACAAAAGCAATTGTCACCTGTAAATAGTATAATTCTGTTGTATCTCTGGGAGGTGAAGGCAAAAAAGCAAATACCACCAACTTAAAGGACATTGAGAAATTAAGTGAGGAGTCAAAAGGAAAAAAGTATAGGGTAATTCCGAAAGAGATGACACACCTTTTTAATTATTTTAATAAATCAAAATATATTCCAAAATAGCAAGTCTCTCATAGTAATGAACGTTATCCATGACTAAATGCACTTTTCTATTCTTGAGTTTTTTTGCCAAATAATAAAAATTCTAAATATTCCAGGAAAAAACCAACTCACCCTATGGTCATGGGTGAGATGGCGCATTCAAAAAATAGAAAGAAAAACGTTGACAAACTAAAAAATAAACAGTAACGAAGACATTTAATCGTTATTAATGTTAAAAAAAGTATAAAACGATATATAGGTGACTAAAAAAAGATTATATACCTAAAATATAACAAATAAGAACAAAAAGCATGCCGAATATTACATGACAATATTTTCTTTTCTTCCACACCGCAGACAATGGTTTGCAAACGTGGTGCAACCTTCATGCAGCCATCTGTGGCAACCGAGACACTGCAACCAGTCTTCTTTGCTTGTAGTTTTTTCGTAATTTTCTCCGCAGCCAATGCAATCATTTTCACTGTCAGTACCGCTGTCTGAATCGTTTTCTAAAATAATGCTTTAGTCGCTATTGGAGGAAATATCGCTATCTATTTTGTGCCGTTTCTTTGTTTTCACTCCAGATTCTACATGTTTCTCCTTTTTTTCATTGTCGATTAAACTCTTAGCTTTCTTCGTAGCCAATTCTTTCCGTTTACAAATATTTTCAGGAGATGTTAGGACCTCTGCAAGCTGTCGACTACGTTTTCGAACTTCATGGACTTTAGACGTGCTAGGAATAGGAAAAATTACGTTTAAAATTTCACCCAGAGTGTCTTTTTCATTTGTGCCAAGGTTTGCCATATCTGCAGATTGCGTTTCCGCATTACGCTTCGTTACGTTGGAATCAGTATCATTCTCGGCGTGAACAATTTCAAGAGTAATGTTATCCTGAGCTTGTTCATTGTTGAGAAAGGCATATTCTTGGATTGCGTTCGGGTTAAATAGAGCGATGCCTGTAGATCTAAAAGCTGAAACTGCATTTTTCACAGTGGCAGCTTTTTCTCACGCTTCAGCTAACAATTTCCCAAACTGAAGTCTTGTATATACTGAATATTCTCAGAATACTCCATGATCTTACTCAATGAATATTCAAAGAACCTCAGGAATATTTGATAATAGCTTAAATCATTTCCTAATATTTCATTATCATTATCATCGACCAGCTGCCCCTTTACGAGCAGCCCTCAGAAGTCTTCGAAAGACTTGTACGAGCTAGGGTCTAGGCCTTGTTTTACTAACTCCCTTCGCCTCATCAGAAGCAGCATGGTTATTCGTGGTCCCGTCAACCATGAAACGTGAAAGAGTTATTCTTCAATTAGCCAGAAAAATTCTCGAAAAGAAAAAATCTGCCTTATTGGGGAATCGAGCCCGCGACCTTTCGATCACGGGCCGAACGCTTAACCACCGCGTTAACTCCAAATAGAGAGTTCCCCACATGCGAGTAATTCGAATATAAAATTATAAATGCCTCTCTCTTATTGGGGATGCAGTTAGTATAAGATGGCCCCGAATCAAAGTGAGCTCTTTGGTACGTCTGAGCTTTCAGAATTCTTTATATCAGCCGAGTATGCCTTATTCAGACTGGGTTGAGAGTTCATAAAAATATTTATCTAAATACCTCTAACGTTTTTAGTTATACGACCATTTTCAGGGGAATTATGAAGAGTGGAAAATGTTCTTTGATGAAAGTGTAAAACTTTTGAAATTAAAATAATACGAACTTTTAGCCGAATTGATTAAATTTATCTATATTGTTCACTAGCAAATGATGGCAAGTTTTGAAGGAAATTTTAATGTGTCATTTTTATATAAAAATTTGCATTAATTCAAGAAATATTAACCTTTGCTTCCATTCGTCAGAAAACAAAACACACCATTTAAAAAATTCAACGATCTGGTGTAATGTTTTAGTGCTACAATTGTTTTCCTCAGAATATTCATGCATTGGAATTACAGGTTCAACTAAGAAAAAACATTTTATTTCCAGACTGGCACACCTTCCCCACAATGAAATGAAAATAAAATTAATTTGAACACCTATTTCTTCATAATTAGATCAATAATTACATAATATATATTATGCGTTGAACCATTTCAACCGCAGCAGTCTCTTCCGTAACTACAGGTATATCTCTGAAAAAAAAGAGTTGCAATATTAGTTATATGTCTCACGCCGACTATAACATATATCGAAGAAATGAAACTGTATTGAGTATTTATTGGAATCACTAGAACTTTTAAACTAACTCAACCTATTATTTCATTCCATTTTGTGATTTCACTTTGAATCAAATTGTTTAAAATTGTTTTTTTCATTAATTCGCAGTCGTTTCCTTACAAACGACGGGCCTCAGAAGTCGAAACTTGGGAGCCGAGGATAAACGAGGTCTTACCTTTTAACGTGCGATTCCTAGCAGAAAAATATCTGCAGTCGCTGGGCTTCGAACCCATGTCCGGTAGCCAGAGTGATTAAAAGATTGATGCTTTCGCCACTTTGCTACCTGACCCACAAAATAAACTGATAGTTGTGTGATACAAAAATTACTCACCTTTGTCGTTTCAGTCTATCAGACTTGGCCAGATAGACACTTACTACGATTTCAATTTCTTTTAGGGTAGCTTCCCTTTTACAGCGCTGTATTGCTCCTGAAAAAGTCACAATGACTTGAGAAAAATATTGTGCAGGAAGATTATTTGATTTCATTATAACCATGGATATCCTTAGTTTATACAGGGTGGGGATTTAAAACTACCCTGTGAAATAAAATTACCCTGTCGAATAAAACTTGAAAAACTATAGAGTACCAGTTTTCATTTTACAATAGCTCTTCAAAAAGAAGTCACAAATGGCATCAAACCATTCAAAAAAAATCGAGTAGGGTTTACTACAAGGGCGATAAAAAATATTGATTGACTTGGCCGTTACTTGACGAAGAACCATATATTAATTATATAGATACGAGACGATTCGATCTTCACAAACTTTTATTCCACACCACGATATGTTTCGCTATCACAGTAGCTTATTCTTGATAGTCACCTGAAAAAGCTACTGTGATAGAGAAACATGTTGTGTTGAATAGAAGTTTGTGAGATCGAATCGTCTCCTGTCTATATAATAAAAAAAAACATCTCGCTGAATTTGTTCACTCAACAAATGTTGTTATCGCTCTTCAGTTAGTTGCAAATTATCATTAATAAATGCAATTCGATTATTTATTAATTCATGGTACTTTTATTATGGTCGATGGGAAGATGAAATTTCTTAGAACTTTCAACTTTTGTTTTCAATGTCAATTACCAGTGAAATGGCCCATTTGATGAATCAGCAAAAGAGTTGAAGCTATTTTACTATCTATTGGAATTGAAAAAGTTACTACTATATTCAACTAAGTGCAGAAAGTAAAATAGATCTATATTAAAAATGAAATCAACATTTTATTGTGATAAAATAAAAAAGGAAACTCAACTTCCCTATAGATACGGTATCCGCCAAAATAAACAGTACTGAAACAGAGAGTGTTGTGGAGTTGTTTATGTAATATGGATTTGTCATATTTGACTTAATTGTCATTAGTTGATATATTAATAGTACGCTGCAGTTAAATTTGATTTAAAAATGGTTCTAACAACGGAAGAAAAGTTTTTTTGGTAGAGCATTATTTTCGTTCATACGGAAAAGGTCGTAATGATGGTCCAAGCTTAGAACAGGTGTCAATAAAATATCAACAAAAATTTAACAAAGCAGCTCCTAGTAAAAGTGTGATATTAGGTGTTGTTGAAAAATTTCGTCGCACTGGTAGTGTATTGTGTCAACGTGAAGGTTCTTCAGGTCGTCGAAAGACAGTATGCACTAACGAAAATGAAGGACGTGTTTGTAACCAAGTTGTGCAATCACCTCAAAGAAGTCTCTTTAGAACTGCATGTAAACTCAACATTAGTGAAACGTCTTTACGTCAGATGTTCAAATCAATTGGTGGTTATCCATACCGTATTGAAGTTGGACAACGACTAAATGCTGCGGACAAACGTGCAAGAGAAATTTACTGTGGTCGCATGTTGAGTTAAATTTACGAAAATCCCGAATTTTTGAAAAACATATGGTTTTCAGACGAGAGTCACGTTCATCTTAGCGGCTATACTAATCGACAAACAACCAGATTCCTTGGATTTGAACGTTCTGATGTCATTGTAGAGAAACCACTCCACAGTCTTCGAGTTACCGTTTGGTGCGCGGTATCTGGTCATGGAATGATTGGTCCTTATTTCGTTGAAGATGATAATCAGAATCCACTTACTGTCAACCAAGAGCGTTATAGAGAGAAAATTATTATACCTTTTGTGAGAGATCTAAATAACTTTTGCCGTGCACGAAATCTACAGTTTCGCACACAATGGTTCCAACAAGATGGTGCAACGAGCCATACAGCTGTGCGCATCTTAGACTTACTCCGTCAGCATTTCGATAATAGAATAATTTCTCGGGGAACAGACTTCGAATATCCTTCTAATTCACCTGATCTGAAGCCACCTGACGCATACATTTGGGGCATAATGAAGGACAAAATATTTCACACGGAAAATCCGCCGGCGAATATTGCCGAACTACGGGAAAGAATACAAAATATTTTTCGGCAGTTACATCAACCACTTTTTATACATATGTTTATTGACTTACAAAATCGATATGAAGCTTGTTTGCGTCTAAATGGTGAACATTTTGAACACTTACATTACAGAAATTAAAAATTAATTTTTATTTTTATTTTCAGTACTGTTTATTTTGGCGGATACTGAATTCACATATAATTACACTGTTAGTAGGTATACTCACTAATCTGTTAAGAATCTTGGATAAGACATCTGCAAATGGACAACTCCAAGATCGTAGATAACTTCTTTGGACAATTAAAATCTACACTCAAGTGTACATATTGTGGTCACTGTTCTGTTACCTTTGATCCCTTTTGGGATTTATCCCTTCCCATACCCCAAAGAACAGTTCAATTATGTCTTAAACACAATGTTTGGATTCGTTTACAAGAGAAGAATCGCTCGACTGTGATGAGAAACCGACATGTTCGAAATGTAAGAAACGAAGACTATGCACTAAATCATTTTCCATTCATAAATTTCCGAAAATCCTGGTTATTCACCTGAAGCGCTTTTCGCCGACAGAATGATTTAGGCGAAAACTTAATGATATAATAGATTTTCCAATGAAAGGGCTTGATATGATCCATTACGGAGCTGATAATGTGGCACCCTGTAGGTACAACCTCTACGCTAAATCAAATCACAGCGGAACCACTTACAGTGGTCACTACACGGCATACTGCCGACATCCCTATACTGGACAGTGGCACGAATATAATGATTCAAGGGTGTCATCAATATCATCGAAATCTTTAGTCAGTGGGGAAGCATACGTTCTCTTCTATGAACAAGAAGGCATGAAGTCCTACCTTTTAAGTCAGCAACTTTTTTTTTTAATTTAAATTAGCATTTTTATGTATATTATGTTTTGTATTGTCGTTTTAAATTCTTTTCGTGATTATGTGTTGAATTATAGTGAAAAGCACTTATTTTAGTTTGAAGTTTTTACAGTAGCCATTTCGTTTATTTCCACAGGTGAAAATGAATTCTCAAAATTATTATAAAATTTATTATTTTCTTTAATATTCAATTTATCGAATGTTTCCAATAAATTTTCCAATCCGTTCATAAAATAAATCGGCAGCAAGTATATTTAAATTGAAAAATAAATCTCTCATACTCTTTTAAAAAGGTATGGAAAAATGAAAAAGGAAACTTGGCACTTACAAGCGACTTGAAGTGCTCCGGTTTCTTCTTTCTTCGTAAATAGTAGATTCTGGAATCGGCGCTCGATGTTGAAACACCAAATCGTGAGTTCTTTATATGAACGATTCGACAAAGTTTTTCACGACTGCACAGATCCTACTGACTGCACCAATTATAACTTTTCAACACCGAACACTATTTTTTAAAACTTTATTTTTACAATATAGTCAAAATTACAATACTTGCTCATAATGCTAAGAATGAACTAGCTTTAAACAACGACTTTTGCCAAATAACTACCAAGCTTAACAACAACTTATATTCAACAAGAACTTGAATAATAATGGATATGAATATATATTGAAATGAAAGCTAACTCTGCATTTCTCATCTTTTTTACAGTAACATAATATTTTGATTTATTTATAGAAATTTCTGTTTCTATAACTTACTATTCGTTTTTGCAAAAAAGTATTTGAACATAACAATTTCAACATATAATCGCAACAGTTGATAAATTATATACTTTTATATCAAGAATACGTAAGAATACATAATTGTGTTTTTCCATTACTAGCTATGAAGATGACAAGTATTGCAAATTCTATCTTACTGAGAAGTTGAATTGCACTAGTAGTGGTCAATATTTTTTTCTATTGTTAACCGAGGTTCATAATGGACAAATTCTATTGTTTTCAGAATCCAAGGATAGCAGTTTAACAAAATATTGTGTATACCCTGGAGTTTGTCTTTATGGTATTGTAATGTAATCCAGGCTTTAATTCAACTGTCACCTGATGTACAACTCTACCCTTTGTTACCGAGTTGTTTCTTCCACAAAAAAAATTGTCACCACTCTAACAATTGCTGTCACCACTTGAAATAAAAAAAGGAACCCTACCTTTCCTTCACTCTATATCGATCCCGAACTTCGAGTCCTCCAAATTCTGTCTCAAATGAGCGGCTGAGCGTGTAAGGCAAATCCAGTCCGATTTTTGAGCTAGGTTCGCCTGGTCTTAAAACGGATTAATCTTCCTTTACCAGGACAGGGTTGTTCTCCTCGTTTCGGTCACACTTCCACGGTTGTTACACTCTCCAGAGGGGGAATTATGGGGTAGGGATGATAAATGAAATAAGGTAGAACCACGACGTTGTATAAAAAAATATATAATGAAAAAATAAATTCTCTGAGAGTACACGTATATATATCTAACCTTAACACAAACTAAAATCCAGTATGCCCCAAATAACTAGTGTTCCCTGGTATAAGCCTACCTATACATATATCTATCTATAAATTGTTCTTTTTAATCCTACCCCTGTATATCATATAACTATTCAAAAAAAAAAAAAAAAAGTTATGACAGAGTTCTCGTTTTTGCGATGGTACAGCAAAACTATCCCCCTTATCGGCTTGGTCTTTCTCAGAGTGCATGAGAGGCGTATGGTTTATTATTTTCGGTTCCCACTTTCTAGTCACCGGTGTCGAGACAATAAATAACGATTATGTGTAATTACCTTTTAATCGCGATAACGTTTCAGCTTACGTCGTTTCAGGTCGCCATTGACCTTGAGGGAAGGAAAGTGAAATTTTTGTTCTATAAAATTGTGCTGAGCTAGGAAACAATTAAATTATTTATCGACACCGGCGTTACAAGTTGCGAAATTCCCCAGTAATTGAATTACCTACGATAAATTTATGCATTACACTGGCAAAATAAGAAAAATGTTATTTTATAATCACGTCTGAACAAAAGAATGATAACAATGTTTCTCTATAATAATTTACTTATCAGCGCAAGTTCGCTGAAACCCACGAAAAATGGAAAAACATACGCTCCGGCCTTTGTGTTACCATGTACAAAATTAACCTCGCCTAATTTTCTATCTCCTACGAGGTGGAAGAGAAATATGTGACACAACAAAATGATAACTCCTACGTAACAAACTGAAACCTAACGTTTGTCAGGTTGGCGAAACTCTGCAAAATTTAATTATACCAGTACCCACGGTAAATTATATATCTATCAGGGCGAAAAACTTAACTGAGAATGAACAGATGTGTCCAGTCTCTTTGAAAATAAAAAAAATCAAATAGATATATTTGCTATCGCTACACCTTGTATATAACAATTGACTTATACTCCCAAGTTCAGACTCCAGCTCAACCAATAACGAGTAAATATATCACTAGTGAAAAAAATTATCCCAATCTGAATTTAATTCAAAAACTTACTGCGTTGTCAAACTTCCTCCGTCTCGCCGGGATATTTCTTGATTTTCGCTATCTGCTTGTCACCACGAGTCGTGCCAATAAAACGGTATCGTGCTATGTCGAAAAGAAATCAGCGTAGAGGGTAATTATACCGTTTGTGTATCGAAACAGGGGACAGTGTTTACCGTCAAGGAATAATCTCAGTATCCCTATCACACCCTAACACAACGGAGAGAACTTTTACCTCTCGTACCGCCAACACTAAAAACAAACTAGTACCGTTACCGTGGCAAGGGGAGGACTTTCCCTTCGCGTGTTCGACCCGGTACACACACTCTGGCGCTTCTGCTCTGTGTACACCCGTTTTTGCTTTTCCCATGACTTCGCTTTTGGGGTTTTTGTCGAATTGCAAAAACAACTTTTTGTTTTTTGAATCGTGCTAATTTTCGTTATCGAAATAATTGTATTCAAAACAATTATTTTGCTTTGACCCAGTAAGATGTTTTATTTTTTCTATTCTGTTTTGACTTCGTATTATTTTATTAAAAAAAATGTGGGTCACATTCCAGTTATTATTATGATTTAAAATAAAATATGTTTACCGTGTGTTCTGAAATTTTCTACAATGAAATTATATTTTGGGTATTCGTATTTTTTACAGTATTTGCTGCTTGAAATTACCAAACACGATTAAATTATTTGAATAAAATTGCCATTAGTTAAATACTCCCGCTCAACGAATACTGACGGATGACATCCCGTAACTACAACATGGTGATAATTACAAAAGTTTGAAAATATGTTATACTGGTGAAAAGGTTAATCTGCACCAGACTATTTGATTTTTGTTTTATTTGTGGAAAGGCCAATTTGCATTCTTGTGCTACTTGATTTTTACATGAAGAATTTTTATTTCTAATTTTAGTCTTAAATTTGGCTATAGTCTGTTTCTTATTGACTGACAGCACGCGAAAAGGTCACAGATGCCAGTCAGGTAGTGAAGCATAAGCGTCACAGTTGATCTGAGGAATTTATTTACCATTTAATTTTATACCTGATCTGATACATAAAGGTAATATAAATGTAAACTCGGTTAGTTACAACAACTAACTGACCTCCATACATTTGTAGAGTACATACAGTTAGAACAATAAACCATTTTTGAAATAATCTTGTAACGCAACTATTCTGACTGAATATTTCATTAATTTTCATGAGAATTTGAAGCAGGTCAATTCTTGGGAGACATATTAACAAACCATTTATCAATTCATTCTCCAGATAATTACTTTCTGATTATCGAAATGTTGATAATAACATTTCCAAGAAACATTACAATAGGGTCCTACTAGGGATTGTCCCAATGATTACTTAGAAATTTTGCAGGTATATAGGGTGAAACTTGGTCTCTCCCAAATTTGTATAATTTGTTTTGCTTAGAGTCGCTTAGGTTCCATAAGTGTTGACTGTGTTATGAAAAATGTCTTCAAGTTTCACCCCAGTAAATTGTAAGAGCGTGATTAGCTTACAAACGAAGACTGTCGTGTTAAATGTGCATGATGCTGTTGTACATCAAATGCTGGCTGCTACTGTTAGAAATATAGTTTCGACATGTTCCAGTATTACAGGAGTTAGTGAATCTATCATTTACAGGCTTCTAAGAGAGAGGAAAAATGGAAATATATCTCCACCTAAAATGTCAACTGGAAGAAAACCATTTGACCTTGATGAACATATGCAAAATACAATAAGACGAAAACTACATGAATTATATTTTAAAAAAGAGATCCCAACCCTTGACAGAATTCTAAGAATGGTGAAGGAGGATGAGAATTTGCCTGACATAGGGCGAAAAACTTTGTGGAAAATATTACAAAAATTAAATTTTACTTGGGAGAAGCAAAGTCGCAAATCAGTGCTAATCGTCAACGAAGAAATAATATGTTGGAGACGCCAGTATTTACGAGATATCCGAAAGTACAGACAGGAGGGAAGACAAATCTATTATCTAGATGAAACATGACTCAATGAAGGACATTCAGTGAAAAAAATATGGCAAGACAAAAGTATTCAAACCAGTCGTCAAGCTTTCATAGAAGGTTTATCTACTGGACTGAAAACTCCTATCGTTAAAGGTCGCAGACTAATAATAACGCATATTGGATGCAATGAAGGGTTCGTTGAGGGTGGTTTACTGGAGTTTCAGTCAACATCAACCCAAGACTATCATGAAGAAATGACTGCAGATGTATTTTACACAAATGATCGAATTAATTCCAAATAATGCTGCAATCGTTATGGACAATGCCACTTATCATTCGCGATTAACAGAAAATCTTCCATCTACCTCTTGGAGAGGTTAATCGTAAAAGATATACCATTTGGAGTTGATATGTTGGAAAAAGTACTTTTAAATGTTGCTTCAGATCACAAGCTACAATTTAAAAAGTTTGTTATTGATGAAATAACCAAGAATCGTGGGATAACAGTGCTTCGTTTGCCGTCATACCATTGTGAATTAAATGCGATAGAGTCAATATGGGCCCAAATGAAAGGTTATGTAGCTAGACATAATAAAACATTTGGAATGAAAGATGTTCGTGAACTCATGAAGTACTGAACGATGAAATAAAACAATATAGTTTGTTTAAATCTTCATATATTTGAACTAATGTTCAATTTAAACTTGTTGTCGCGTTTCACTAACACAGTAGCTTTGTCAAAACGAATGAAGGTAAAATATAAAAATGTCTTAATATATACAGTGCTAAATCTATTTACTAAGGTTAACAATGGTATTGAAAGAAATTACCTGGAAATTCATTCACTACAAACATTCCTAAGCTATCTTCTAGATAAAGAGGTTCAATGTATATGTGATAGTTGTGAATGAATTACCTTAACATAAATGCTAAAAATATATCTCTTACTATACTGAATGTTCTTTTCTTGTTTTAACCATTTTTCTTTGCCACAGATCTGGTTTTGTTGGCTGGACTGCTCTTGTTGTCTGTTTTTAATTTCATGTATCTAGGGAATACATGATTTCTGGAACACTGCCCGAAGAACCACAAATTTTGCGTACACACTGCACTTTTTAAAAGTAATTTAAAATATAATATAGCCAAATAGCTGATATCAGCTTTCTCCAAAAATTGAATAGATGAGGCTTTCACTTGATGAAGATCCATACTGAACGATGGAATAAAACAATATAGTTTGTTTAAATCTTCATATATTTGAACTATTGTTCAATTTAAACTTGTTGACGCGTTTCACTAACACAGTAGCTTTGTCAAAACGAATGAAGGTAAAATATAAAAATGTCTTAATATATACAGTGCTAAATCTATTTACTAAGGTTAACAATGGTATTGAAAGAAATTACCTGGAAATTCATTCACTACAAACATTCCTAAGCTATCTTCTAGATAAAGAGGTTCAATGTATATGTGATAGTTGTGAATGAATTACCTTAACATAAATGCTAAAAATATATCTCTTACTATACTGAATGTTCTTTTCTTCTTTGCCATAGATACTGGCTTTGTTGGCTGGACTGCTCTTGTTGTCTATTTTTAATTTCATGTATCTAGGGAATACATGATTACTTTTAAAAAGTGCAGTGTGTACGCAAAATTTGTGGTTCTTCGGGTAGTGTTCCAGAAATCATGTATTCCCTAGATACATGAAATTAAAAACAGACAACAAGAGCAGTCCAGCCAACAAAACCAGATCTGTGGCAAAGAAAAATGGTTAAAACAAGAAAAGAACATTCAGTATAGTAAGAGATATATTTTCAGCATTTATGTTAAGGTAATTCATTCACAACTATCACATATACATTGAACCTCTTTATCTAGAAGATAGCTTAGGAATGTTTGTAGTGAATGAATTTCCAGGTAATTTCTTTCAATACCATTGTTAACCTTAGTAAATAGATTTAGCACTGTATATATTAAGACATTTTTATATTTTACCTTCATTCGTTTTGACAAAGCTACTGTGTTAGTGAAAGGCGTCAACAAGTTTAAATTGAACATTAGTTCAAATATATGAAGGTTTAAACAAACTATATTGTTTTATTTCATCGTTCAGTATGGATCTTCATCAAGTAAAAGCCTCATCCATTCAATTCATGAAGTACTTATTGACAACAATAAGTGAAGAGAACTGGAGAGATGCTGTGAATCATGTAATTAAAGAGGAAGATAAAATGTGGGTTTTAGATAACCTCATAGAACAAACTATAGAACCGATAGTGATCTCTCTCGACTAGTCTTCGGATGATTCTTGTAGGGCCAGCGAAGAGGATGATACTATAGATTGAATTTTATATTTCCTCTAAATAGTATGTTTACTTTACTTAATATACATCAATTCATGTCAATAAATTTGAATTATGAGAATTAAACTATATTTTCTTTAATTAATTTAATTCAATTTAAATGAAAATGTTACTTGTTAATAGGCCTAAACGAATGAATATTATTTCAACTGTAATGTTGACCGAATCTAATTAAATAAGCAAAATGAACTAATATCGTAATATCCGCCACTGCCGCACTGTTTATCCTTTTGCTGGCATTGTTCAGTTTTATTACCATATTATATTTTGAGCCGAAACAGGATGTACAGATAACCAATACAGACACCTACTTGTTTTGCATTAGAATTTTAGTATTTACTTGTAAAATTCTTAGGATCACTCTGTAAGAGATAATTTCCTATTTGAATATTTAATGAGGCTACTGTGCTGTCAGACATTAAGAAATATACTATAATAGTGAAGATATTTATGGGCCTTGCATCTTATTCCGATCGGGGCAAAGCCCCTCGCGGTCACCAATAACAGTCTCCGCCTCCTTGGTGTTTAATATACTATTTATTATTGCTACATCCCTCCGAATTTATTGTTGCAGATAAATAATAATCCCTGTTAAATCGAATTTTTAGGACGAAAAATTCAAATCCCTTCCTCAAAACAATTAACATTGTCAATGTATCGAGCTGCTACACCATATTTATATGTTCATAAAGTAATGGTGGATTAATAAAAGAGTTGTGGTTTCAGAAAAAACGAACGAGAATATGTACGTATACAGCTATAAAATCGTTACATCTCCATTCGAAAATGGTTCTCAATTGGTAATAACTGGTAAAATGCCAGGTGGTCGGAATCTACGAGTGTCAGAATTATAAAAGATTTAGATGACAAATGTGAAAAAAAATGTATTTATCGAAGCTGAAGGTAATGTTCTGAATATATACATTTATACACAATGATAGATTACGCCAAGAAATACATTGAACAGATATATTTGTTAGTATAAACTTGTCGGTACGGGGATGATATTTTGATTAACCCTATTATACTGCAGAAGTATATTTCTCCACAGTCAATTATGTTTATTTGAACTGTATATCATTCTCGGTCGAACTATCCTAGAGTGCGGACGTATCGGTTTGAGTTCTCTTCCGATAAGTGATTCACTTACCTAGCAGTTTCCTATTATTATTTTTTCTGTGTTGTATATAATTAGTCTAGCAGCGATACTGTAAGTAGTTTTTAGCTATTTATTTCTTTTGTCCCGGCTCTGAAGCCCAGATGTCCGGTGGCCATTATGAAAAAGGGGGCAAGGACCCACCTCTGCGATCAACGAGAAGAAATTGTCCTAATGTGCATGTGGAAGAAATTACATTTTCTGGAGATATTGATATGAATCATCAAAATAATCAAAATACGATGGATTTAACAATTAATAATATTTCAAACCAAACGGTGAACAAAAACAATGATGATACGGAGTCGGTAAAAAACTTACTAATGGGTTCGAATATATCAAGTAATCTAAACAGTGATCGTAGACCAGTTAATACAGACAATAGATTTCTACCGACCGATATAGGTCCATATTTTATTTTTGTAGAGCATTTCGAACTAAATATTGCTCGTTTACATCCGATGAAATTAGGTGAAAAGTTGTTAGCGCTATCAAATTATGAAAATAATATTACTGAAATAACTAGTAACTATGCTAATAAATTAGTAGAAGAACCATTTTTCGAGAAAAATAACCTGATATAAGTCTACACCTATCACCTAAAAAATCTTCTGTTGTAATCTTCACACGACATCGTCTACCAGCTGTTTCCAACCTGCAACTCACTAATATGACGATATCAGTTAATAGAAATTGGGTATCACACTGGATTCAAAACTAACTTGGAATGATAACATAAACCAATGTATTGTCAAATGTGAAAAAGTTTAAATATGCTGAAGTTGTTAATCGTTACTATTGGGGCGCTGACCCCAAAACCAATCTTATGTTCTACAGGGCCTATACGAGATCCATCTTGGATTATGGAAGTTTTTTATATGGCTCAGCCACAAAATCCCGCTTAATCAAATTAGATAGAATACAATTCAAGGCTTTACGATTGGTTTTAGGTGCTCTCATATCCACACTACTAACACACTGTTGGCTGAATGTGGTGAACCTCCTTTACATCTAAGGCGCTTATTTCTTGCAGGAAAATTCATTCTTAAATGTACATCCAATAATCAAAAAGTACTTCTACAGAAGATAGGTCAATTATCAGTGAGCAACCTAACAGGAAAATGGTGGCTAAATAAAAATTCTCCAATTTTAGCTATTGCATATCCCAATTCATCACACCTGTCAATTAATAGAGACGAACAAAATGCTTTTTCAGCGCCTTATGACTTATCTTTTTTTTCGTGTACAGTAGTTATACCTAATTACGACGTACCAAGTAGCTATTGCACAACTATGGGAGAATACTTTGGAAAGCTGGGTAATCTCTGCAAAATATTTACAGACGGGTCTAAATCTTCTTTAGGTGTGGGATGTGCTGTATACATATCTATTGAGAAAACTACACTACAATATGAATTAAATTGTCATTGCTCAATCTTCACTGTAGAGCTATTGTCCATATATTATGCACTATATTGGGCTTTATACAGTAATCTCCAATATCAAAACTTCGTCATCCTTTCGGATTCCCAGTCAGCTTTAACAGCCATTAGAAACTCTGCAAGAAGTATATATCGCAATAGTATAATCGTAAAAATATTATGCACATTAGTTGAATTTAGACAACTTAATAAGTCTGTAGCGTTTATGTGGGTCAAAGGCCACTTTCAAATCTCTGGAAACAAAAAAGTTGATCAACTAGCGAAAGCCGCAGTTCTCTCCGGATCGGAAGATCTTTGTTTACCATGGAGTGACGTAATTTGCTCAAGAAAGGAGAGTATGAGACACAATTGGGAAATAGAATGGTCACAATTCTGCAACAGAAGCAATATTTCGTACTGCAAAATACACCCCACTCTTCCATCCACAAGACTTGAGGAGCATAGTCATCCTATTAGAAAGATTAACGCTATGTGCTTCAGATGTCTCGTTAGTCATGCAACAGTACGCGCATACCTTTATAAAATTAAAATGAGCGACTCCGAATTGTGTGATTGTAATCAAAGTTATGATGATATTAATCATTGGATGTTTAGCTGTCAACATGATAGTCAAGCTACAAGATATCTGATGAAAACTCTGTCTAAAGAAAATTTTTCTCTCCCACAAAGTCAAGTTTCTCTGTTATTTCTCAGTCGGCGACATACTATGGTTCGCACTATATTATGGGCATTTCTTAAACGTACCAAAAGAAAACCACAAAAATCTGTACAACTGTATTTTAGATGTAGAATGGTAGAGGTTAGTTGTAGTATACCTATTGTCTTTCCTTTGTTACATTGATATACCCCCTTACCGTTGCCTTTATTGTGTGTTGTAAATAAAGTCGCTATGACGGGCACCTTGGCATGAAACGAGTGTCCATGTCTATTATCCTTTCTTCTTCGTTTTCTACGAATTCTGTTGTATAGGGCAATGAATGATGTGTGACTTGGATATGAGTAAATATGTTTGCTGCGACATGTCCTTTGTTTCTCTTTTTATGTCATATTACTTATTCACTTATTTCATGGCTGAATGGGATCCAGCTCCCAAAGCCAAAAAACGAAAAAAAAATTAATTGTATATAAAGAGATGTTTGTATCAGATAGATATTGTAATGTTTTTGTTATTTATCTAAACAATAAACGGGTGGGAAAAATTTTAAACACTCGGTATGGCTACTTACTAATTTATTAGAACACTAGCTCACTGACACTTAATTGATATATACTTAACTAATCGCTTAATTATTAATTAATATTAACTGTATATTCACTCAAACTAATTTATAAAAACACTTTATATTTACTTGTTTTTCTGTCAAGATAACTTTATCAACTAACTGGTCCGCTGATCGGTCCTTTTTATATACTAGTGCCTTTTGTACTAGAGAATTCTGGGCTGCGGCTACACAAAACAATTAATTCTGGCCTTTTCTAGATAACTCTGGTCACAAAAACAATGTTTACATAAGATAAGTCGTAAACAGTTATAAAAAAAATAGTGCGTATCCGCCGTAATTTTAACTTTTATACCTGGCTTAGACAGAGTCGGTTTTAGGGACTATACCAGGGTGCTGTTTCGTAACAATATTAATAGAATTCCATTCAATTGGAATAAAATGTCTATTTACTGAACAATACTTGTTTATTTACAAACACACTGTTTGGAATATCATTATAAAACGACATTTTCGTTTATTATTTTTATTTGGATTCTACAATGAGAGAAATTAACTAGTTGTATTCCCATTTTTTTATAAAAGCATCAGATGATGAGGAAACAAACGTTTTGTGCATAATCTCTATTCCAACTCAAATTGTTATAAGGTTCGAAAAGCAGAAATACATACATGTGTTACATAAAAATCGGTCTATAGAGATATAAAAAACACATTAAAAAATGACAACAAAAAAGAGTGTTTACATCAAGATAACTGAAGATATGAAGAAAGACATTAAGTCAGTATTAATATGTCCAGCAAATAGACAGCAATTTTCAGACTTGATACCACTATTATATAGGAAATTATGAAAATTATTGATAAATTCAGGAATACTTGGATCATTATTTTCCTTAGAAGGTGAATTACAAAAAGCAAGGATAATAATTTTATTGTTTCATTATTAATATATACGGTGACCTGAAAACCCCACATGAAATAAGCCCAGAGGAAAAATACCCACAGAAAAATCCTCAGGATCTGGTCAAGTCTGTCTTCGTCACTTTCGTCTTGGATGGTCCTAACTTTGTTATAACTCGAAGCCTTGTCGATGATTCAGCCATCAATGAATCGACGAATGTTTTCGGATGGGCTATTTCAAGCATCCATTGCATATCGGGGTCACGTAAGCCATCAATAAAGGCATGGATTCACAGACATTTCATAATGTTCTCTAGTACTGATGGATAAGCGAATTGAACCAGTCAGGCAATATCACTTAATACTCTTGAAGGGTTTCGTCACGTTTCTGCCTTTGGTTCTTCAGCTAAGATTGGTACAAATATTCAAGATGTGCGTTGCCATATTGAATGTCCAACCTCTTCTTCAGTCATCCGTTTCTTCAAGTACATCTAAGGCATCTCCCCGAAGCGCGATGGTTAAATTCACTACCTTTTCCCTATTGGACCAATTATTCACTCTAGCGGCTACTTCAAACTGTTTCACATAATTGGTCCAGAATGTCTTTCCGTCAAACGTTGCAGCCTAAACTGATGCAAAACTGCCAATATGTTCTATCGTGGGTTGTATTTCTGGCTTGCAGAGTTTTATTTGTGCGATCATATTTTCTTCTGCTGGCATGTATTGTGTTGTTAAATCTGTTATCTTTACCTCTAACCCCTTGATTTTCTCGTCCATCGTTGTCATCTTATCTTCAATATTCAATTTAAGAGACAAAAGTTTGTCGTTCTTAATAGTAGAAATATCGTTCATCATAGTTGGAATCTCTTCGTCAATATTAGCAGATATATAAGCAGAAATCGACGAGTTTAAGGTGGAAGCCTCGTCTTTGAATAGAAAGGTTTCTGTATCCAAGGCATTACTTACCAGTGCCATTTTAAGTCTTTCTCCTTTCTGGATGTTTCCATTTCACGATTTTCCAATTCAGCTTTCAATTTCGTCACTTTCAGGTCTCTTGGCCATGTTTACGTAACTATTTATTCATATCACACCACATATGACACAAATGTAATGTTTCCCTTATTCATTTAAATAGTTTTTAAGACATCGGATGGGATGAAGATATCAAACTAGAACAAATTCGGTTTCAGAGACTACTACATTGTGCAGTTTCGGAAAAATATTATTACTTCGAGATGTCGACAAAGCCGAGCAGTAAAATATAAGTCAATGCTGAAAATGCAAGGGGAAGAAATAATACAGGAACCAACAAATCACTTTTTACCTTGTGAGCATCTTTCCAAGTGAGCATTTTTCCATGCGATATTTTTTCTGTGTGGGCTTTTTCTATACGAGTTTTTCTTGATGAGCTTTCTTCCTGTGAGCTTCTCTCTGGGAGTCTTTTACCTGTGGGCTTTTTCCCGCGGTTTTTTTTCCTAGAATCATAATTACAATCACTTTTAAAATATTCGTAGGCCCTAAATTTAGGATATTATATTCGAGAGAGTATTTGCAATTTTCGTAAGCCACGACTCCATTGTTTTGATTTGGATCGCCTTTGTTATATATTATATCTCAATTCGGTATGTTATACAAATTAATATCGGCAATCTTCCAAGTCTTAGAACTAGATAATCAAAGTCTGTAACATTGGATAACGAGAGTCTAAGTGGAACTAGGAGTTTCGATATGCTTCTGATATTGTTTTCAAGTATAGCAAAGTTATGGTGGGTTTATTTTAAACATCTTATCACATTCACTGAAATATTTCACATTATTTGTTTCAATAATGGAAACATTAGAATCCCTCACATGCTTGTATATTGTAGATTAATAAATAATGTAACGGACAGTTGAAAGTTGCCGTTAAAATCAGTACTAAACTAAAAATTAAAATAAAATGGTAGTATTAAAATATATAGATATGTTGAAAAGTGTGCCTATATATAAGTATATGAAGAAAAAAATCCAAAGGAACAGTCCAATCAGCTACAAAATAACGAATGAGAAAGTAGATTACTTATAACTAAAAAAAAAAAAATTCTTTATTTTTTGAATTACAAACAAAGTTTGTATAAAATTCGTCAACAGTTTTCTTGAGAACCAATATAACTACCTAACTAACTAACTAACTAGTACAGCCTTGTAATGATATAAATTCATTACTATAAAACTCGATTCAAGAAATCAGTTAGCACCGCGATGACGAGGTACGCCACCAGAACAGCAAAGCCCCCACGCCAAGATGCGCACGAAAAATCGACAGTAGAAGGGAAGGAAACTTCCACCACCACCACGACGATGGATATAAAAATGCAAACCGACAGACGATGAGACGACTTGGTTTACGGACTCCTGCTCCTGATATAAACGATCGCTTTAACTGTTAGTATAATTTCGGTGTGGTATTGACGCGCCGTAATAACTACAGTCCCTGCAAGCAGAGATATTCGTTAAGCTGGGTACTGACTAGCTACAAACGATGCTCTCAAATCTTGAGATTAAAACCGAAAGAGTATTGATCCGCCGGTTGATCATATCCCTGGCTGTCTGAACATTCCATAGGACGCAGAGAATCCCGTACACCGTCGAGTATATTGCCGGAATCGAAATACACACTGCTACAGTTACACCTACCTACTATTCGGACCATCAGTACCTATCGATCGACGAAAGGATACGGACCATCGAAGCGTGGCCTTCAAAATATTTACGTACCAGACTAATATATATATATATATATATATATATATATATATATATATATAGAATATTGAATTTTAGTTTATTTTTTGTCATTGTAAATAATATTTTTTCAGAAATAAATCAGTTAATTTAATTGAACTCTGTCTCTTTTGGGCTTACCTGGGCAACACGAATTACAGCCTAAAAGTGAAGTGAAAATTACGCATAGTGAAAAATATAGGATAATCTACACAACGTTCTTACAAATTTAAAAACTCATCGACTGAATAAAAACACATATCTACTAAAAACGATTTGAGTAATTGTTTTACTTGATTTAATATATGATGGCAATTTATTGAAAAGTCGTTGTCCCATTATAGAAGGGGATTGGAAAGTATTATTACTTTTAGGAAAAGTCAAAGACAGATTATTACAGCGTTTTGTATTGATATTATGCTTCTGGTAGTTAGTGTTGAAATCACATATGTTGGTATATATGAAAACACAAACATCTAAAATATACAAACAGGGCAACGTTAATATTTTCAATTTTTAAAGTGTTCTCACCAACCAGTTAGACGAGAGACAACAGCAATACAACGAATTATTCTTTTCTGTGACACAAATACATCTTTAGAATTGGTAGACATTCCCCTGAAAGATATGCCATGCCTCAGACGGGATTCCACTTGTGCGTGATACAGCATAATCATTTGTTTTTGTGTAAGAACAGATCTTAGATTTCTAAATAAGTAATTACTGGAATTTAACTTTGGAATAATTGCCTCACATTGCTTACTCCAATTAAGACATGCGTCGATCAGCAAGCCCAGAAATTTGACATAAGAGACACACTTTCTCGATTGATTATTAATTTTTAGATCTACAAACTGCAGTTGTTTTTGTCTATGATGAAATTGTATCACTTGCGTTTTTTCTGCATTAAGATAGAGTGAATTCATGCAAAACCAATTATAAAGACCCGCCAAGAGACGATTACAATTATCTTCAACTACTGATTGACACTTATCAGAAACCAACAACGAGGTGTCATCAGCATATAATGTAAAGTGAGTTGGTAAGTTAACTGACACAATATCATTTATATTAATTGAAAACAGAATTGGACCCATAATGGTTCATTGGGGCACTCCTACTGTTGATGATAGATAATGTGATGTACAGGTTTCGGTACTGTTTTTTGCTATTTTTGGTGAGCTCACGTATTGTTGACGTGCATTTAAGTAAGATATGATCCAATTTAGTGAGTGATTTTGGATTCCTATATTATACAATTTCATAGTTAAGATGTTATGATTGACACAGTCATATTCCCTGCTCAGATCACAAAAGATCCCAACCGGACACTCGACTGCTGTAGAACTATAATTACTTATTTTTCGAGATTGTCAGAGCCAGCCTGGGAGATAGTATTTCGATTTTGCGAAGACCCTCGGTTTTACCTGTTTTGATAGGTATTTTAATTATTTTATATTTCCTAGTTCTGGCTGTTCTATTTTTTTGTTTTTATTGTGGTAACGTTTTTTTGTTTGGGCAGGGAATTGGTGGACCACTATTGATTTGATGTATAGATTCGGTTGCAAGTTCAATTTCTAAAATTTCACCACTTGTAAAAATAGTATACATACAATTTTTCTCCTTCAATGTAACCTTGTTGGTTGATGTCTTCTTGAAGTCGCAACTATTTCACGTTTTGCAGGTGTCAAGTCATGGGATATGAAAATATTTGTTCCTTTTAGTTTGCTGCTGGTTTTTAGTACCTTGCTTTTTGTAAAATATGGAACGAATACTACTTTCATTGGCTGGATTATAATGAAAACCTCATTTAAAAACATTATTATTCAACCATACTTTAAGCCATGTACACAATATAACATATTTCCGCGGATTTTCATCGTTTTAAGCTTTATTATAAAGGCAGTCGCAGATAATCGAAGTATTTTAAGAGCTCTGTGTTCATAAAAAGTTATGAAACCACGTTCGTTATTCTAATGGTCATTTAATATGAAAAGGGTAATTTACTTTAACACGACTCGAGTCTAAGAAACATTAAATTAAATTGTAACGAAAAAGTTCTACCTGTTATTTTGATCGAAAAATAAAAATGTCATTCGTTAAATATTTTGCACTTTAACAAAAGTTAGAAACACGCGATACTATTATTTGTCACGTGAAAACTTATACAAGGGCTATTAATATTGTTTGGGTGCCACCACGTCCTCGATGTTTCAGATAACACCATTTGAATATATATAAACGTCGATATTTATGTTTCTTTCTCCTTCCTGTGTTATATGACTTGGAGAACCAATTGTTAGTTCAATTTGATACTATAGAATTGTTGATTATTTACAGGTGTTACATTTTTTCTTATTTTAATGTCTATACAGAATAAGAGCATCTTATTTTCATATAATTGCTAATTGATTGAAAATATGATTGGAGTTCTGAAAGCTCACTTTAGTGCTCAGCAAAATATTTTTGAGTATATTAATATCAAATCACGTGGGGTAACTACTGCATCATTAAAAAATATATTACAAGGCATATCCAAAATATGTCAGCTTTATACATATTTTTCTTACATCTTTTTCCATTTAAAATTTACTAGTATTTTCTTTAATAGTCTATCATTTGCTATGTGTCCTCCAAATATAGGATCGTTGAGATCTCTCTCTAGTATTTTTGGCACGTCGAAAATGTATATTAGTAAAAAATCTAGTGTTTCAAATGAAACTTACTGTTTCTAGTTAACTCCACAGTTTATTGAAAAATGTGACTTAATATATGTTAATAGAAAAAAGAAGATGATATTACAAATATTAAAGCTTAGATATTATTAGCCATACGTGGAAATCATTTTTCCAATTAGGATCAGTATAACTGTGCAATGATATAGAAAACCAGGAAAACTACGAGTATATCTGCTAATCTTTACAACTATCACTTAAGAAAGCAGGTTGAAAGTGGAGAACTCGCTAGATTTATCTGTTCATTGACAACTTTATATTGTGGGTTTCTTAAGTGTCTTCTAATTTCCAGTTCTTCAAGGAAATCCAGTTTTTGTTTATTATCACAAATATGTAGTACTTCTATTTCTGTGTTAGGTGTTAATGAATGTTTGATGTCAAATAGATGATTTGCGTCGTTGGCTTTATCTGGTTGTTTTAATCTGTATGCTCGAAAGTGTTCACTGTATCTGATTTCAAAATTTATAAGGGTCTGACCCAAATAAACATCATTACATTCTGGACACTTTAAATATTATAGATTTCTGTAATGGTGGTATTTTTGTTTTTACATTTAACAATATTGTACTTATGTTACTTTCTGTTTCAAAAGGAATCGTTGTTTTTTTTGCTAAAGATATTATAATTGAAAAATTATTAGAATTATTTCCTGCATATGTAATGGTTTCATATGTTTTTATTTCTTTAGTTTGTTTAGGAAATAATATTTCTACTGCCACTTTTTCCTCTTTTTACTAATTACTTTATTTATCATATGTAATGGGTAACCGTTGCTATTTGTTTAATTGTGTTAATCTCTCTATCAAAATTACATTTGTTCATAGGAACTGAGAATGCTCTATATGTCATTGAATTATATGCCGCTAGTTTATGGGACATGGGATGATTGGAACTGTATGGAAGAATCACATCTGTGTGTGTTGGTTTTCGATGAATCGAATAATCAATTACATTATTAGGGAAGTACTATACCGCCAATTTTGGCAAACATTATTATGGACAGTTTAGAAAGAAAAATCTTCGAAAGTAATATTCCAAAATATGTTTTACTTTGGTATAGATATGTAGATGGCATAGCTTGTTTTATGGGTAGTGAACGACAATTAGATATATTTTTTCAACCACAATAATAATTTACACCCAAAAATTAAATTTACATTAGAAATTGAAGAAAATAGTTCAATCAATTTTCTTGGTTTAAAAATTCAAAGAGTTAATAATGTACTTGATTATTCGATTCATTGAAAACCAACACACACTCATGTGACTATTCCATATAGTTCCAATCATCCCATGTCCCATAAACTAGTGGCATATAATTTCAGTAAAAAATTTAATAATCTATTACCAGCATCTATAAATTCTTCGACTGTGCACCTTTTAAAAATATGCTAAGCTCCGCCCATCCGCCAATAATGATCAAAATTTAAACACTGGAATAGGGATTTTACATAGTCGAATTTGAATTTTATTTTATGGCTGCAAATCAGCTATGAAATGTAATTTTAATGCAAAATATGGCATGCCTATTAATTGAAATATCAAGAAATCATTTTCTGTGGTAATTTGAATCACTCATTTTGAAATTATTTGTAAATTCGGGTTATAGGTAGACGATTTCAATACCTAGGTATATTTAAAATATTTCCAAATGATTTGACCTCATGATAAAAATAGCTAGAGTAAATAATTTGAGTTAACAAAAAAAATTGTATTTATTAAATCTGGAATTAGAATTTTGATATTTAAAGGGGCTGGTTTTTAATTATTATTATTATTTATTAATACACTGTTGAAATTGGACGAACCCAACTACAGAACAGGATCTTAATTATATCGATTACAAAGAATAATATCATCAATCAAAAAAGAATGCTTTAATCGCAGATATGCGGCAATGAAATATATCAAGCTGGTTACCCACATGATTACATATCGAGCACATCTTGTGAAGTGGCGAAAATTTTGAAATATTTGTTCGAGGGGTATTAAGGTAAAACGTATTAACAGCTCTTGAAGCTACTCTCGGAGTATTGAACTCGAGTATAAGAACAAGATTGGGATCACTGATCTTGTTATTCACGATTTTGAACAGAAATATCAATAAGTGACAGTCGCGACGAGCACTTGAGTTGTTCACGCAGTGCCTCGTTTGAAGTGTACCGGTACGAACTCATACCGGTGGGTAAATGCTATCCATTTTAAAGGAAAGAAATTTCCAAAACCCTCATTAAACTGATTAAAGTTTCTGAATGTGTATGTCATGAAATGGAATCAAAATAACATCTGCGTATTCAGTTTTAGACCTAACATAGGCGTAGTATAAAGCCTTCAAAGTGTCTTGATCATTGAAGTCACGCGAGTTTCGAACTAAGAAGCCATACATTTGGAATCAAAAGTGACACCCAAGTCAATGAATGTCGCCGGGCGTTCAAGAACAATATTGTTGATTTCATAATCATATATAATTTTCTCAGGTTTTAAGGAAAACGTCATTACCTTACATTTACTGGTATGCAACAACAATTTATTACTTATACACCATCTCTCAATACGTCGAAGGTTAGTTGAAAGTGGGACACAATCGCTCCTATCACCAATCCGGCAGAATAATTTCAAGTCATCAGCATATAGTAAGCAGTTGACATCAAGATCGTCAACTATATCATTGATGAAGACATTGAATAATAAGGGGCCCTGGTTACTTCCCTGTGTAACACCAGACGTTGCTAAGTATTCAACTGACTTATAACCATTAAACACGACATACTGGTGTCTATTGTTTAGATATGAGGTGAATAATTTGATAAGAGAGGGTGATAATCCATATCGAGATAATTCACTCACTAGAGTTCCGTGGACTAGTCTATCGAACGTTTTAGAGAAATCGGTGTACACAACGTTAGTCTGCAATCGCTCATCGATGTTTTCAGCAATAAATTGGGTTATATTTTCCAAATTGGTGACAGTTGAGCGACCCTTCACAAAACCATGTTGCTTTATGGTTATTATGTTGCATACATGGCTATACATTCTATTGTACAATAACATTTGGAATACCTTACAGAAATTACAAATAATTGAGATTGGTCGATAGTTGCTAATATCAACTCTATCACCATGTTTGTAGATAGATCTAACCTTTGACGATTTCCACATATTCGACACAGTGCAAGTCTTCACGCACGTATTGAGCAACGGCGGAGCAAGTACAGACGCACAATCCTTCAAAATGAAAGCAGGGACAGAGTCTGGTCCTGTTGTCATTTCATTTCTTACTTGTTTTAAAGCTATAAGTACTTCATCCTCAGTGAAGGACATGATATTTAGGAACTGTGAGGTTACTGAATCATCATAAGTAACGCACATTGTAATAACTGAAAAATATTTTGCAAAATATTCAGAAAAATCATTAAGTATATCGGTAGGCGTATCGAGCGTTTGACACAAGAGGTTAAATCGAACGCGGCATCCACCAATGGAAGGCCAGGGCCAAATAGCCATGTATGTATGGCTGGTTGCATAGTCGTATGTCCAGTTAGAGTTGTTAGAAATTTGTGGTAATTCATGGGGGTTGTTCTGTGATTATTATTCTAAAGTTGATTTAATTTAAAAATCGCAGTTTGGGCTGCAGCTATACATTTAAGTCCATATATTTTGTTAAAAAACGGACATCAATAATTTTTTATGGACTATTTATGAAAATAATTTTGATTATTATAAAAGTCTTAAAGCAGCATGAAGGAAAGTTTCAGGTTTCACAATCGTAAATATAGAGGTTTTAACTGTCCACTTTGTGAATGTGCAGTCACTAGTGCTTCTTATGAAGATCATTTGTTAAAGACTCGTGAAACTAGTTTAGAGAAAGAACAATTACCAATCAATAATATTGCAAGTAATAATAAGTTCATATTTGCAGTCGCAAACAAGCAACAACAAGAAATCCATATTAATTGAGTCAGCTCTTGCACAAGAGTTAGAAATAGTGAAAGAAGTTTCAAATGAAAATAACTATGAATAAACTTTTCTTCCATGTTTATCAAACTTAATAAAGGTTACCCCTTTTATTTCTTATTTATTTAAAAATATGTTTCTATGCATTAATCTAAATTAGGGTTTTGTACGATTAATAATGCTACACAGCGTGAGTATCAAGTTTTGTATATCATTAATTAGACAAGTATTTTTATTAAATTATTAGCTGGTATGTAATTATATTATTGTCGCATAACTTTTGGTATTCACATAAACATTTCTTAACATAGTAATTCGCCTGTTTAACTTTTAACTTATATATTCATACCAAATAAATTTATGAAATTGAAGTGCATTAGTAATCCTTCTGAAATTTCGAAGTCAGTGTATTTCCATATTACATATCCGCAAATCTATGCAACCAACCATTCATACACGTTGGTATCTGTTCTCTCATTGGTCTATGCCGCGTTCGATTTAGCCTCTTGTGCGTTTGACCGTTTGTAACGATACCGGCTTGAAGCCAGTACTCCAACACCACGGCGGGTAGCTCCTACAACAGTTACCTACGTCGTAAGACCCGACCAGAGCGATACTATAATAAGTTTGGACGTCCCACACCGAGATGGCGATACTTTCGCCGTAAAACGATAGAAATGGATCACGGATATACATTCGAGGGAATTCGAACACCAGTCAAGCTCGAACCTGACACCAGGAGTGATAGGTAGCTTCATATTGAAGGTTAAGCCCTTACGCGTAAAATAGAAGACGAAACCTGTTACCAGAAACTTGATCCTGGCACCGCCGTTGCAAAGAAGTTTCGAGCGACGTCAGCGTTAGCCGTCAAAACTCCGTTGAGTATTGAGCCGGAGATAACGGTTAACCCTAGGTACGTGTCCTACCCTTCTGTCGAGTATTGATCCGGAGGGTAGAACACAAACCAACCCTATCCATCGCTGAACTCCCGGTGAGAATTGATCTTGGGACAGAAGCATTCCTCGCAGGTACGAAATCTTCGTCGAGTATCGACCGGGAGATAGTACTGAATTACCACCCTACCGAACTCCACTGAGTATTGATCGTGGGAGGAGGCACCTAGACCCTAGACATTGTAAATAATCCAGAGAAGGCGTGGTTAGATCCCAGAAGCCGGAGATATCGGAAGAGCGACCTTCATCAAACCCAGAATACACCGCAGAATACTTGAGAGGTGAAGTACGTAAGATTTATAGAAACCAACCACCCCAACCGGCGACCGCCGGCCCAGATTGAAACAGCGTGGACCAGAAGCGAGACACTTTGTACATAGTTGTATATAGAATTTTATTGTACACAATTTTATTATTTCTACGAAAGAGTTTATTCAATTTTATTTCCAACGTAACTGTAACGAAATTTGAATAAAAACAATTCTAATCAAACAGCCCTTTAGGTCCTACCCCCTGACTACCCAAGGCAATCAAACGTTAAACGTCATTCTATCGAAGATATTAGTTGACCCTTTTTTGCTGTTGACAAAAGCCCAGAATTTTTTGGGGTCTGCTTTCATACTCGCCTCAGCTGAATGAGCACAATCCCTGTACGATTTGTCTATGTCAGATTTCACCTTTGCTCGTAATTATTTACATCATTGTTGATTCTACATTCGTTATTTGATTTCGATTTCAGCCTAATGTCTTTAATAATAACCCAGGTAAACCTCGGTGGATATCTTCTTTTATATTGTTTTGTTTCTCTTTGCACACACTCATCGAATGCATTATACAACTTACCGTAAAAATAGATGCAGGCATCATCGGATCTATCAAATATTTGAAGGAAAGTCCAATCTATATTAGAGAGACTTTGATACAATAGTGAAACATTTGCTTTTCGGAAGTTATTTCCATTGCAAGATAATGTTGGAAAATTTCGCTTTAAGGTGTGGCACAAATTTAGTTTACAGGAAATGTTTAAAACCGGATGATACCGATCTTGAGCAACTAAGTTTTGAATAGATCTTTCCACAAAACAGTCATTATTATAGAGGACAAGCTCGAGAATACGTTCCAAGTCGTTCGCAATAGTATTGTATTGAGTTAAATTAAAAATTGGGAGAAAATTGGTAAGAGCAGAAACAATGTCATTCCCTAAATTATTATGGAAATATGTAGCATAAGAAGATATATTAAAGTCGTCCACAATGAGTAAATTATTATTATGCAAACTTTCAATATTACTGTTTGAATTAAAAAAGATTAAGGTATACTTCGCTACCAGCAGATGGAGGAGCATAAACATTTAGCACAGAAACATGACCTGAGTCAGCAGTTCTTTTGACCAAGACCATATCCACCGTGACTATCGTGGGGAGATTGAAACTATCTATTATAACAGTCAAAATATTTCACCGAAATATCTTTAAAGAAACGATGTAAATAGTGACTTTATTCTGTACGTCATCGTGTTGTATGGAATGTGTGAAAATATTTAATTTGACAGCTGGCAGAATTATTATTCAAATGAGGTTAGATTGCAGGCAAAAAGCAGATATAGATCACAAACAATTCAAAAATAGACGGAATTTCATTGGATCAAACGATTTAGTACTAAAACAAAGAACTGAATATCAATTGGATAATTTTTAAATAAAATTGTAAAGATGAAAGTAAACAGGATTATAAAAAATGTATAGGATCATGGAAATTTAGAATTCATTTTAACAAAGTGAGAGAAATTTAAGATGTATTTTCAAATTTATAAACCTGATTCCTTTCATTGGTTATAGAAATTGTAATTTAATTATTCGTGTCCTAATTGGTTGTTAAGAGTTACTGTGGTGGGTAATAAAAAAAAAGACAGTTGGCTGTAGAGACGGTTTTGAAGTTTGAAGGAGAGAAGTCAAGAAAATGATATAAAAACGATTCTAGAAGATATTATTCACTAAAATTTTGAAAAGTATTAACTGAAATAGGTGAAGAATTGTAAAGACAGTGAAATGAATGATCAGTGAGGGAGGTGTCAATATAGAATATCAGGTATACCTCCTAGAGCGGATCTGGTGCCCGGAGAAAGGTGTTTTGGAGTGAAACAGAATTCCCGTCCAATTTCGGCAAACAAGGTGATTAGAAAAATTATTTTGTTTGGCCATTTAACTAAAATTTTAGATTGCAATCTATGAACTTTTAAAATTCTACTAAATTATTTGAATACAATTTGGCAGCAAAACTTTCTAAATTTATCAAAATTTTTTTTTGGTTACATTTATTTATATAATAAGTTTCTTTAAATAGAGAGGCCTGATCAGTCTACTCTAAATCAAAATCATATCTTCTTTGTTTTGATTTGAGTTCATTTTTAATTGTTATATGTAATGACTAGTATTAAATGTTTTCGAAATTAAAATTATTCAATTGATTTCTCATTTTCATTAAAAATATTTTTTATATTAGGTACAGTTAAAATTTACTACCTTCTGTGATCATAAATATCTGATTTTTGTCAATAGAATCTATAGTTAATTTTACTCTATTACATATTTGATAGTTGGGCAACAAAATTTCACATATTGAAATAAATAAAATCTCTCGGCACTATATGAACCCTACCTGAGATAGGAATATTTACAAAATACGAAAATTGACAATAAAATTGAAAAGGGCAAGATTCATATTATTATACTATATTCATTTCACACGACGGGAATTCATTGTTCACAGCTATAAGAACTCCTCCGCCCCTCGAGCAATTACACGCCTCCAGATTTCTATCAGCCCGGTATACTGAGTAGTTTTCTGGAAACAGTTCACCATTAAAGACTGAATTGTTAAGTCATGTTTCGGTTAGTGCTATGACCTTAAAGTCTGTCATAGATATTGCATTGAAGAAATCTACAGTTTTAGATCGCAAGCCTCTGGTATTCTGATAGGATACATTTAAACAATTTGTGAAATTACTGTTAGCTTTTAACCAGCAGTGCAAGTGGTCGACGACATGGTAGATCCACTTGAAGCTATTGATTGCTATATTCCAAGCAAATCCTTCTTTAGTTTAGTTAAAGCAATTTTATATGCAGTACAAACACTTCTGTCCCACACCGCATGATCACAGGAAGTAGTAGATCCCTGAGCATCTGACAGTTTAACGCAACCAGTGCAGTTTCGTGATTGGGATCTACAGGACTTTACATTGTGATTTCCACCGCATGAAGGACAGCTTAAACAATTGTTGCACGATTTGGATGAATGATTAAATTCGTTACAGTTGTAACAACGCGACACTTCCAAGGCATCATATACTCCACAGCTATCATACCCTACAAATAAGTAACCAGCTTTTAATATTATATCATACACATTTCTATCTATCTGAATGATAGCCTGAAAGATTGCAGCATTTTTCTTAGTTGGAAAGTTTTTCGCAATTTTACAATCACTATATTTAGAAAAAAATTCAGGATTTCGATTCCCAATTTGGTATTGATGCATTTCTTCAGTATATTTTTCTGACAAACGCACAATGCACAATCTGGGATTAATACCAGCAACCTCCTTCACAGCATAAGAGTCAGATATTGTTACTTGAACCAGTTTCACTATCTTCTCATTTTCCTCCTTAGATTTGCATGCAATAAAAATACCACCATCCTTAATATGTTTAACTTTAGTCAAATGTATACTGTTATCAGTTGGATTAATATTATGCATTAGCTCTGGTTTAGTTTGTTTCATCTCCTGTGCCTAGTTCTTGAGTTGTACTATCACTACAGGAAAAGTTTTGTTGTTAACAACATCAGCATATCGAGTCGTTGATGGAATATTCACAGGTTCTTTAGCAACTTTAGAAACATCAGATTTCAGTGAGGACAATTCAGCTTCAATTGACCGAAGCGCGTCGCTATAGTCTATATAGAAAGGACAAGGAGTAATAAATCATTCATTTAAGTAGATTTCATAGACGTACCAAAATATATTTTAAGAGGGTATACCGTAAGGTACATTTTGTATTGAACGAATGAGTTGCAGCTATGCTAAAGAATATACGATTTAGGTCAGAGGTACCGGGATGTACTAATTTTAATGAAAAAACGTGATAGAGGTACATAAATTTTAGTAAGTTTGATAAAGAAAGGCAACACAGTTTATTCCGGAGTATTCGAACTCTGCCACAAAATGCAGGTAGTCATTACGGGTTGTTCGAACTCTGCCAGTGTTTAATATTTTGGAGATTAACTACCAAACCAGTAGGGGTCTAATAGCCTAATCCGATTTAACAATTTACCTTGAACTTTAGGTACTCAAATTCAATATAAGAAAATATTAATAACATACATATATTTTCAACGTATATTTGCCACTTCTAAAAAATTACATCTACATTACAATAAAATATATTCAATATACATAAACATATAAAAAAAACAAAAAATTAAACGTGTGGAAGATGTTTACAAGCAACCGTTTTCACAAACATAAAGCGAGAAATAACATTTTTCCTATATTGATCCAAATGATCATTAATGAAATTAATTTTAACATTAATAGTTTTTTTGGTTTTTTTCTGGCTTTGGTTTGCCGAACGAATTTTCGCGTATACCTCCGTTTGTAAATCCAATAACACACTAGTAAATAGAACAATGTTTGGATGTGCTTTGTAAAAAGGAGCACCGAAATGCGAATGAAAACTCTCACAAGAATTCGTTGTTCTCTTAAAAAAGGATGCATTATTTGCCCAAATAAGTGGTGGAAATATCGAATTTTGCGTTATATATGTTTTATTGACATAATTTCGGAATTCTATAACTCTTTCGTCATTTGGAAGCAAAAAATGTAGTTCATTATAAATAAATTCTACAACTTCCTCAGGACTAAGATACATAATACCGAAATGTACTTTTAAGTATTCGCCAATTACAGAACCTTTCTGTCTGTACTCTTGTACTAAATGAAACTCCTGAATCCTACGAAACCAAGCTTGACAGAGATGAAATTTACAACCAAAAAGAATTTGATCTCTGCCAAAACATTCATATATAGCGTTATGAATGCTTAGTTCAAAATCTACTACGACTTCTTTAGGTTGAAAATTTAAGCCTAATTCTTTACATTTTTGTCTTAAAATTAAAAACAAATTTGAATATGTTTGACTTGATTGGTCCGGCAGCAAACAAATAACAAGAGGTACGTAATAGCCGTTTTTAAAACCATGAATGGTAAACATTTGGTAAAAAAAAGTTGAACAGTATTTAAAAGTCCCATCCATCAAAATACAATCCGAATTACATAAAAAATTAAGGTTGAAAAAACAGGAGAACACAATAATTTTAAATACCTGGTCTGCTGTTAATAGAAATTCCTCTTCTCGGTTCGTTCGTAATTGTAATTCACGAACACTATTAAATACTTCTTCCTGATTTTTAGGCAATAGTGTAAGTGCATCAACATCCTTCCCCTAATCCCCTAGATATCGATCAAAACAATCAAGATTTCTTCAAAATATTTAATTCAAGAAATCTTTGAGACCTTTCAGAAATATATATATAATTCTATGGGCCTCCGATTTTATCTATTATAAACCCTAATGACTCTAATAGGATTAAACTAAATGGTTGCGGCACAGTTCGAACATTTCAGTAATCCTCAAATTGATACAAGTCAGGTAAAATTGTATTTTGTGGCAGAGTTCGGATATGCCCGTTTATTCATAATATTTTTTATTTGTATTACTCCTATATGTAGTGTTTGGGGAATTTTTCTCAGAAATTGTAAATGGCAAGTGGCCTACTGTAATCGGCTTAATACGATTACACCTATTTACAGATTATTCGATTATTGAGAGAAACAACCCAGTTTTCTTAGAAACATTATCGAGAATATTATTTTAAAAGAAAGTAGGTACATTAAATCAGTACTTAGTATTAGTTCTTTGAGTATAGTTGTATGAAGTTGTATGGTTGTCATAATATTGTAAACAGTTGGAAAATATTTAAAACATTTGTTGAATGTTAATTGTGCAAGTACCAAACAATGTCGATAAGCCAAGGACCATCTAAACGACCAAAAACAGGTCCATTATCTTTAAATGAAAAAACTCTGATATTGAATTGTTATATATCATTGAAAAACAAGGATCCAAGTGCAAGTGTTGATGATATTGTGGAATTAACGGCTGCTATATTGTGTGTTGCTAAATCAACCATTTATAGATTAAGAAAGCAAGAATGGAACTCTTCAACCCCCTAAAACTCCTTCAGGCCGAAAACCAATTGAGATCGATGAGTCATTAAAACAAAGACTAAGGCGTAAAGTCCATGGATTTTACTTACGAAAGGAAATTCCAACACTTGACAAAATTATGACATCAGTGCAAGAAGATACGGACTATCCAAAATTCTCCAGAATGACATTATGCAAACTTTTGAAAGATGTGGGTTTCAGATATACAAAACATAATAGAAAATCTCTCTTGATAGATAAACCGGAAATAGTTTTTTGGAGAAGAGACTATTTAAGAAGCATTCGACATGCCAGAGAACAAAATTTGAAAATCTTCTACTTAGACGAAACATGGATAAATGCTGGATATACAGTTTCCAAATCTTGGCAAGATGAAAACATTAAAAGCGGAAGGCAGGCATTCGTGGAAGGTTTGTCGTTAGGTTTGCAGCCACCATCTGGAAAAGGATAAAGACTTATCATTGTCCATGTTGGAAGTTCTGAAGGTTTTGTTGATGGTGGATTATTAACTTTTATTTCAAAACGCACGGGGGACTATCACGAAGATATGAATGGGGATGTCTTCGAGAAATGGTTTGTTCAAATGTTGGATCTGATTCCAAAAGGGGCTGTTATTCTTATGGACAACGCAAGTTACTATTCACGGTTACGAGAAGCATTGCCCACAAGTCGTTGGCGTAAAGCAGAGCTTTTGGAGTGGCTTATTTCGAAAAATATTATTTTCCATTTTTTATTATATTATAATTTAAAACGTATTTTTTTCCCAAAATACACCCCACTGCATTGCGTTATTGCTTATCCGCTAATCCTTTAACAATGAATAAACCCTAAACTTTGCTACAACTGAAACAAATACGGGGTCAATCTACCTGGTTTTTAGATTTACGGAAGAAATGTAAGTTGAAGTAAGAGATTTATCAAAAATTTCATGGTGCTCCCTGTAATGGTTTTGCATACTTAATTAGGGTTTATTACTCCTCGTACTTTTTGTACATACTATAACTGTTGATTCTAACAAGTAAGTTACTTCAGTACTGTTTATAGAAATACAACTTTTCGCACATTCGTCGCATCTCCACAAGAGTCCAGGAACAGAATCTAAGACGTCCAGTATATCAACAGTTCTGGAGACACATACAACATGAAACTGCTTTTTGCAGAATTCGCAAAAAGTGGCCAGCCTACTTCGACTTATCGTACCAGAACAGGTTTCACAATTGTTATTGACCGTTGTTTACATTACAAATTTATTAAAAGCTTACGAAAAATATCGAATTATAATCCAATATGCAGGTACACAAATGAGTCACCACTTCTAAAATGTTTTAACAGTCATAAACCACTTTAAAGCGCAACGTAGGTGTATTACTCTTTGTTACAATTGCAAATTATAATAGGTAAATATGGTTCAAAATCCTGATCAGGGAGATAAATTCGCAAACGCACTATTGAAATTGAGTCAAGCAAATTAAAAAAAACAGTTTACTTTACGTTTATCAGAACACTGACCACGTATTGTCGGCAATATCTTGTATAAAGGCACTGTAGATCCATCGTTAAACTGTAGGATCCCTCTGTGGTAACTTGAAACCACAACATATATAGAAGTTTGAGGTCATGGCTCAAGAAGCAGAACAATGCCTCGTTGAACCTGATAGTTTAGTTATGAAATTTTTATAGTTTACCTGTTTGACATAAAAGTGAGTTACATCATCGATAACAAAGATATTAATTCGAGATTGCAATATTTTCGTTTCAAGATCATTTCCATAAACCTGTATATCAGGGAAAATTTAATATTAAAATTTTTGAAATATGCTCAACATAATGTATTCTGCAATATACTGAAAATATTAATGCAAGTTTTGCTTTCAAGTATATACTTTATCTATTTGCTTTTGCATGGGTTTATAATGAAGGGGATTCGCGACATTCTGGAAGCTAATGTATTGCTGGAAAGATAATATGACAAATTTCCATGATGAAATAGTTAACTAACTTGAAACAATTGAAAATATTAGTGTATTTCGTAAGTGTTTTTTAGGGTTTTCAGTCAAAGGTGAAAAAAGAAGAGAACTCTTTTTTCTGTTCAAGCTTTCGAGACTTTATTGGCTCTTCATCAGGAACTCTACAATAAATTATTAAATGTCAAACGACTAATCACAGGAATTGCATATTTTTGATTACGAAAGTAAGGTTAGATTTGTTTGATGTTAGTAAAATATACATAACAACCGAAATTTTTACGAAATCAAAACACAACCTGATTAGTACATTACAAATCATATATGAACACAATAATAAAAATTATTATTAAAAGAAAAAGTTAATAATAATTCAATCACTTGTTGAGGACCATGAGGAATTTTTCAATTCATGAATCTACAATTGACAACTGACACAAACACAGAATCAAAAAGATGTCATTGAAATCCAATGCCACCAATAGGTAATATGAAAAAGGAAAGGAAATAAAGTTCCAACAACTGAAGTTCATTGTGAAAGTTGAGATGGTTAGTGCTAGCAATACAAGTAGTTATGAATGAATTATGCTATGGTTATCTATATCATTTTTGACATCCATAGCATTCGGTTTTTTAAAAATGTGAGACATCTCCAAAATAGATTTCTTTTCAAGATTAGATTCGCGATCCAACAAAGTGTGATGTGCTAAAGTGCAAATATCTCTGAAATTTCTAATATCACTCTTATGTGAGCAACTTCGGTCCATTAGTTTGCGATTGGTTTGACCGATGTATTTTTTATCATATTGTGAACATGGAATGCAATAAATTACATTGGATTGATCTAGTACAGTATCTTTATCCTTTATTTGTGAAAAAATGTTATGAATTGTGAGTATACTTTTACTAGTTAAAGTGATTGAAGGAAATTTTGAAAAAATCTTTTCACATATATGATTGATTGTGTGAATATTTGGTAAAGAAAGGTACCGTCCAGATAAATTTTGATTTAGAGGAGCGGTAATAATCGGAGGCTCCTCACCAATAGAAGACCTACCGAACAACTAAGAATAAACCAATCTTCTAGGATAACCACTGTTGACGAAGAATATTGGAAGTCTTTTTAAATTTTGAACATGTTACGAAGTGTGACTAGTCTTGATCACTTTCTTTTCCATGCCTAGAACGAGGTTGAAATTTTTGTTTATGCTGGTGATACGATTCATAATGTAAGAATCTACCTGAGTCTCCAGGTTTGGTATACCAACTGGTGATAATAGTGTTATCCACACTCCTAATTACTTTAGTATCTAGGAAAGGAACACTGCAATTTTCATCTGCTTCCTCTATCGTAAACTGTAAGGCTTCGTGATAAGAGTAACACCTGTTTAAACTATTTTGAGGGACACAAAGTGTTATATCATCCACATATGCTTTTAGGAAGTAAATATAGAAATGTAACCGGCTTAAACAAAAATCGATAAGATCATCCATGACAAATTTAGCGATAATAGGTGAAACTGGACTCCCCATCGGCATACCTAACATCTGTTTGTAAATAGTATTATCAAAAGTAAAAACAGTAGTATCATATAAAAATGAATCAAATCGGGGTACCATCATTGAGAAATTTTATAATGTGTTGATATCTCACCCCAACGTCTGAAAATGCTATCTTTGGATAATTAATCAGTAACATTATTAAACGAATACTTTTGAGGAAGTTGAAACTCATTAATGAAAGTACTGAATTCGAAAGAATCAGTAATGAAATAATACTTGTTGGAGTTGTATGATACTCTCAAAAGATCGGTCACAAGTTGAGCAACAACTTCGTTAGGACTATTGACGCCAGCAATGATAGGTCTAAGTTGTAAAGTGGATTTGTGAATATTTGGAAGGACATAAAATGTATTACACGTGCCATTGTAAATCCTATACATCACTCCCTTCTCCTTCAATATCACTTTCCTCCTTTCTAATTCAATAATGAATTTCAAGTTCCCCGAAATTACGAAATTACCATCATAGATGTAGTTTCTTCGTTAAATAATGTCACTGTTTGATTAGCCAAAGATAACATTGCAGACATTGGGGTGAGATATGGGGAGACATTGTAAAATTTTTCAAAGATTTGATTGATTTTTTATATGATACTACTGTTTTTACTTTTGATAATAGTATTTACAAATAGTATTTACAAACAGATTTTAGGTATGCCGATGGGCAGTCCAGAAGGAGAAAATTGTAGAGCAGAATGAATGGTCATAAATATACCAAAAATGCATCAACTGCTTTACACAAACTTGAAAGCACTGATAATCATGAATTTGACTATAAAAAACAAAAACCTTAACTCGAGACAAAAATTATCAATTAAAGAAATGGTACACATAAAACAAGATACATTTTCTGTGAATGATTGACAGGATATAAAAAACTTAAATAATGTTTCTAAGAACCTTACTAATGTTATGATTTTATCTATCTGCAAATATTTCAATGTTCCCTTATTCTTACAATTGTATTATTTTGAAAATTCTTCCAAAGAAGGAGCGCAACGTTAAAATTACATCCATTTTCAATACGAACTCAGGAAAAAAACTTTCTCAATGTTATACACAAATGGTTGAAGAAATCAAATGAATTTATATACTCGTATATATCTATATATATAAAAATACTTTTATTATTATATTATATATATATGTTATTGTTATAATTAATGTTAATATTATTATTGTTGTTACCTTAATAATCCCTTTTTGCAATCAATATGTATACCATAATACATCAACAATCCATTTGTGTACATATTAGCTGTCATTCAATTTATTTTTTCCGAATCACATAGAGAGTCACGTTTAAAAGGGGATTCTTCTTCTTGCCGTATATTACGGCCTGAATCCTCTCCCCTTACCAGTTCTATTAGTGTTGGCAGATAGAACCAGCGCGCCGCTCTCACGTTTCGAGAAATTACTTAATGACGACTACCGTGAACTGTTGGTACCAGTGGATGTCAGTTACCCGTTTCCATTTCCGTCTTGGAGGGAAGGATTCCTGCTTTGTGGCGTCCTTTTCGGTTGTGTTTGTTTGAAAATGATTCTACAACATTAATCTCGTGCAAGTTTGGTTTTTTTATTGTTTTTATTATTATATTATCTTATAACAGCCTTGATGTTGTTAATATTATTGCTAATTTGAATGTCAATTTTCCCTAACTGATGCCATGTGACGAGTTCTTCAATCTCATGCTTTACATATAGTAAAATAATTTCATATTGGATGTAAGTACACTATTTTCTCTTTATTGATGGAGTTGAGAATAATCCCATTTTTCTTCTATTTGTAGCGTCCCTGATGATAAAAACCAACAAAGAATTCTCTTTTTCGCTATTGCTGCATTCCCCAATATTTCTAAGTTTCATATATATATATATATATATATATATATATATATATATATATATATATTCGGAAATATTTTTCTTGGGATTGTAAGGTCAGAAATTAGATGGTTTTTGGGTTTTAATTAACATTTTTTGTTTTTTTTCCACCATTTTTGTTGACGTTTCGGACTGTTAGTGTCCATCATCAGAACTTTATTTTCTACAACACAAAACAAGAGTCTGCAAGCGCATGTGAATTTATAAGAAGACAACTATTTTTATTAAAAAACATTTAGTACTAAAACAAACACATTCACAACGATTGACCGTACAACATATTATTATTTCCGGAAAATATAATAATGTTAGGTTCAAGAAATGAAGCAAACTAAATATATATATATATATATATATATATATATATATAATATATATATATATATATATATATATATATATATATATATATATATATATATATATATATAAAGATGTACGAGAAGTGCGTGACATACGAACAATAACAAACAACAGATTTGTGGGTATTGCACGCAAATAGAAGAAGGGGCTACTGAAAAGAGTGGTGACCGCAGACATGCATGTTTCTGGCTCATTAGCTTTCATCGGTACGGCATAACCAAGAAGAGGTGTACAACTTGGGAGCAAGGATGTTAATTGAAACATGAAAAAACACAAACAACGGATTTCAACAAGATAACCAAACGCACATTTGTGCCTCCAAATGGAAGGTTCAGACGGAAGAGCTATAGACGCCTCCGTGTCTCTGTTGGTTGTCGTCCTGAAAACTCGGGATCTTCCATTTGAAGGCACAAATGTGCGTTTGGTTATCTTGTTGAAATCTGTTGTTTGTGTTTTCTCATGTTTCAATTAAAATCCTTGCTCCAAAGTTGTACACCTTTTCTTGGTTATGCCGTACCGATGAAGGATAATGAGCCAGAAACATGCATGTCTGCAGTCACCACTCTTTTCAGTAGCCCCTTCTTCTATTTGCGTGCAATACTCACTAATCTGTTCTTTGTTATATATATTTATATATATATATATATATATATATATATATATATATATATATATATATAGTTTATTTTGTATTCTTGGGATTGAAGACCATTTTTAAAGACATATAACTAGTAGTTAATACATTTTTATTTAACGTTTCGGTCTTTCCATGACCTTCATCAGAAATAAAATTTTTGTCAAAACTAAAAGAAATGGTACAAGTTACAAAAAGAATCTTAATAGCAAAACAAATAAATCTTACCTTCGACAGAACGTTCATTTAATTATTCAATATATTTTATAGCTGTTTAGGACGTATCACATAACAGAATATAACTCACACACAAACAAAACGAACATTTTAAAAATATGACAGTCATTGATGAAATTTTGTATTGAGATACGAGTATTTGTTCTATACAATAAAAGCAGGCGTGACGAGGTTTTAATTTGTTTGTCGTTTTTGTGTTGACTGGTATTGCAAAGGATTTTATATTTATATAGGGTGTGGTAATAAATTTATTATATTTGGAATGTGCCACGTGTTTCTCAATACTTCTAAGATTTTATAATGTTATTATAAATTTTACTAAGGTTTTTTGTGTCAGTCTTTAAATTTACGGAACTGGTTTTTCTTTGTATTTCTATCATTTCTAGAACTTCGCGTTTTTTGTGTGGTTTTCACTTCGAAGAATTTTTGTATTTTCGAAATCAAATTCGTGTTGGTTCTCTGAAACATGGATAGTGAGTGCCGTTTTGTTTAGTTTGTCATATTTGTGACTATTTACCCTGTTTTTCAAATACTGACTTGTTTGTCCGATGTAGACCCCTTCACAGTTTTTACATAGTATTTCATAGACTATGTTGCTCTTTTTGTCTTTTGAGATTGAACTTTTTAGATAGGTGTAATTGGTTTTCAGTAGGTTGTACCCTTTATGAGCAACATGTATATTGTGGTGCGAAAATGTCTTTTTTAGGTTTTCTGATAAATTTGGTATATATGGCAAAGTGAGGAATTGGTTTGTTTTATTGTCTATTTTAGTTTTTGTATTATTATGGTTATAAAATATATGTAAACGTTTTTTAAATATCTTATTTATCAAATTAGTGGGATAGTTGTTGAGTATAAGGGCATATTTAGCTTTTATTATTGCAATCTCTCTGAATTCGGGGTCGGACAGATTTATTGATCGATCTGCGAGTCCTATAATAACAGATTTTTTTGTGTTAGAGGGTGTTGTGATTTAAAGTTTAAATATCGGGAAGACCAGGTATCTTTTGTGTGCCATTCCGTTTTTATGGTGTTAGTTGTATGATGGAGGGTAAGGTCGAAAAAGCTAATTTGATTATTTTTTTCTAGTTCAATGGTAAACTGTAGTCTGTCATGGTAACTGTTGAAATCTTGTAAGACCAAATGTTCTGTATTTTTTGGAATTGCTAATATGCAATCGTCAACATACCTGTAAAAAAATAGTGTTTGAATTGAGTTTTTGGTCAGTATTGTTTCTTCAAGATCTTTCATAACTAATTGGGCAATGACGCTAGAAATCGAGGTCCCCATGGCACACCCTTCAATTTGTTGGTAAAATGTCTCTTCATACAAAAAATAGGTGGAATTCAGAGTGAGTTCTATAGCTTCTAAGAAGTCACTCATAGGTATATCAGTGTATGTTCCAATCTGACTCCATTTTTTAATTATTATATTTTTTGCTAAATGTATAGGAATACTCGTATATAATGATTTAACATCTAGGGATGCTAGTATATAATTTTCTGGCATGATGATATTTTTAATTTTATTTTTGAAATTCATCGAGTCTTTTATGTAGTATTTATTCTTGTAAACAATGTTTTCAAGAATTTTTTAAGATATTTGGTGCAGTTTTGGTAGACCATAGATTCTAGGTGGAAGCGAATTTTGTATTTTCAAATTTTTTGCTGTGTTTGGAGAAATATATGTTTTATTTTCCCAATTTGTTACTAATGCATTGTTTTTCTTCTGGTATATATTTGTAGGATCGTTTTTTAGTTGTTTGTAAGTAGTATCATCTCTGAGTAAGTTATACATTTTTTCTTGGTAGTCGTGTTTAAACATTATCACGGTTTTGATAGTTTTATCAGGTTTTAATACTATAATATTTTTATTCTGCCTTAGAAACGATTTTTTTTATTTTGTTGGTAAATTTTACCCTCCATCATACAACTAACACCATAAAAACGGAATGGCAGACAAAAGATACCTGGTCTTCCCGATATTTAAACTTTAAATCACAACACCCTCTAACACAAAAAAAATCTGTTATTATAGGACTCGCAGATCGATCAATAAATCTGTCCGACCCCGAATTCAGAGAGATTGCAATAATAAAAGCTAAAGATGCCCTTATACTCAACAACTATCCCACTAATTTGATAAATAAGATATTTAAAAAACGTTTACATATATTTTATAACCATAATAATACAAAAACTAAAATTGACAATAAAACAAACCAATTCCTCACTTTGCCATATATACCAAATTTATCAGAAAACCTAAAAAAGACATTTTCGCACCACAACATACATGTTGCTCATAAAGGGTACAACCTACTGAAAACCAATTACACCTATCTAAAAAGTTCAATCTCAAAAGACAAAAAGAGCAACATAGTCTATGAAATACTATGTAAAAACTGTGAAGGGGTCTACATCGGACAAACAAGTCAGTATTTGAAAAACAGAGTAAATAGTCACAAATATGACAAACTAAACAAAACGGCACTCACTATCCATGTTTCAGAGAACCAACACGAATTTGATTTCGAAAATACAAAAATTCTTCGAAGTGAAAACCACACAAAAAACGCGAAGTTCTAGAAATGATAGAAATACAAAGAAAAACCAGTTCCGTAAATTTAAAGACTGACACAAAAAACCTTAGTAAAATTTATAATAACATTATAAAATCTTAGAAGTATTGAGAAACACGTGGCATATTCCAAATATAATAAATTTATTACCACACCCTATATAAATATAAAATCCTTTGCAATACCAAACAACACAAAAACGACAAACAAATTAAAACCTCGTTACGCCTGCTTTTATTGTATAGAACAAATACTCGTATTCCAATACAAAATTTCATCAATGACTGTCATATTTTTAAAATGTTCGTTTTGTTTGTGTGTGAGTTATATTCTGTTATGTGATACGTCCTAAACAGCTATAAAATATATTGAATAATTAAATGGACGTTCTGTCGAAGGTAAGATTCATTTGTTTTGCTATTAAGATTCTTTTTGTAACTTGAATCATTTCTTTTAGTTTTAACAAAAATTTTATTTCTGATGAAGGTCATGGAAAGACCGAAACGTTAAATAAAAATGTATTAACTACTAGTTATATGTCTTTAAAAATGGTCTTCAATCCCAAGAATACAAAATAAACAATATATAATTAAATAGAATAGACCAAGAACCAAAAAAAAAGAAACTATATATATATAATATATATATATATATATATATATATATATATAGGTCAACATGGCTCTTTCCTACAACCGTTATCCATTTGGTATCATTGGTGGAAGTCACTTTCTCCCTTGTAAAAAATAGGACTTCCCATTTTTTTGACTAGTACATCCCTGAAAAGCAGCTGATGAATAGGGATTGAAAATCGAACATAGAATTATTTCATGTGAGTCAGGAACATGGCAGATGCTGAGTAACATTTCTATTTGTGCATACATTTGTTGGGGTTCTTCAAAGTTTAGATGCATAGCACACTGGCAATCCTTCTTGAAATAAACTTGCACCTAAACAACTCTTACTTGCATTCACCATCTCATATTATTGCAAATCAGGTTTACTTGCTAGTGCCTCCTGTATTTTATCAAAGCTATCCTCATGTTTCCGTTCCCTAGTCCATGTTACATTCTTTTTTACCAAATCCATCAAGTCGCTACTTAACTCTGAACAGTTTGGTATATATCTAGCAATGTACGTAACACTAAAAGTTTGTATTTTTTTACATTATTTGGGTTTCCCATATTTAGAATTGAGTGTATTTTTTGTAAATCTGAAAAAATATTTTCCAACTTTTTTACTTGAACTGCAAAATTACATTTTATGATATATAATATACTATATTCCTTTGCTTTGTCTAATACTTCTTTAAATCTACAGTCATGCTCTTTTTGGTCTGATCCATATACTTACAAATCACCCATGTACATACACTTCCCATCCATCAAATATCAATTTAACTTTTCTTTGAAAAATTTCGGGATATGTTTTTAAATCATATGGTAATTTTTAAAAACAGTACCTCGCAAATTGTGTGGCAAAATTACGTAATGTACTAGTATATTCTGGTAACCCAACTTGATAAAATGCTGCTGCAGCATCCATTATACTAAAAATTTTAGCACCTTCTAGTTTAGTGATTATTTCTTCAAATGTCAGTAACTTAAAATATTCTCTTTTCATATTATCTATTATTAAGTGTTTTGAGTTTGAGCAATCTCATTCTTTCACTACTTACTTTCTTCATTATAACTAAAGCATTTACGAGTTCAATTGGTTCTATAACTTTTTCCATAATCCCCAATTTTTGTAATATTTTTAATTCTATTTTTAAAAGTTCCATTAACATAAATGGTATTTTTCTACATTGTATACACATACATTGAGCTCCTTCTACTAATTTATTGTCATATAAAACACCTTTTATATTTCTAATTTTCTGCTCGCATACCTATGAAATTTACTGTCTCGACGTTACTGTGTGAAATCTATTCATATTACTTTCTTAAATGAATCTGACTGTTTCTGACTATGGAATTATTTAGAAACAGGTAGTTTTATTAAAACAAGTAACTTCTTCAAATATTTCAACTAATTTGTTATACTCGCTTTGAGTTTGTATACAATATATACCAACTTTTAACACGTATTTAAAGTATGATATCCTATAACTACTACTGTTGAAGGCTTAGTTATAGCCACCTGAAATACTACAACCTCATCTATATTTTTTATGTTCCATTTTAGTTTGATTTGTGTTAATCTTTGAATATTAGATTCACTGTGAATTTTTAAATTTACCTTACATTAATCTATTTCTATATCTCCATCTATATTTTTAAATAGAAATCTGGTATCACATTACGATCACTACTCGTATCTATTTGTACCTGTACGTTTGAGTCTTGTATTATACTTCCTTCCATAAATTTAAATTTGTTTTCTACGTCTCCTACTAAATTAACAGTTTCTATGAACGTGTGAACGTGTCTTGTTCTCCACTTATTGTATCTTCTTGCACTAAATGTATCTCCCTGTTTCTACAGGCTCCTGCAAAATGGTGTACCTATTAACATTTATTGCACTTTGTAACGATGTTTATAACTATATTATTTTGACTGTACCACAATATTTGTGGGATATCACTTGAATAACCTATGGTTATTCTGATCCATATATTATTAGTTATCTTCTATTAGATGTTTGTGTAATAAACCTTGACCCATTTTGTCACCAGTGCGACAAATGTCTAGCTTACAATGAAATAACGCTGTCGCCAGTCTAATAACTGCTCTCACCAAATTTTAATAAAGCAGCTGAGCGTGAAAAAAAAATCCAGTCCAATTTAGGCTGGGACTCCTGGACTTAAACCGGTGTATTTACCTTTGCCAGGCCAGGATTGATTTCTCTGTTCAGCCTCGCATCCAAAAGCGCTGCACACTCTAGAGGGAAAATCGGGGTAGGGATTTGAATAAAGTATCAGAAAACACAAATTTGTATAAAAAAGATATAATAAATCTTTCCCAATATCAAAACAAATATTAAATCCCTCACAATAAAAATATTACCCACTTATCTATAAATTTGTTCAATGTGTGCGAGGGCCGTATGATTTAGCCCTTATTCTGTAAACTGACCTGCTTCGCTGCGAGAAATTCTTATTTATATTGAAATAAATACTGTACAAATCGACTGCCGCTAATCCCCATGTTTGTTGCAAGTCATTGTACTTTATGTAAACAGAAAGTGAAAGTAGAGGAATTTAAAATCCTGCTGATTTATGAGTAATAATTCTTATCGGCAACCAGTTCAGTGTGCTTCACAAAATTTCCGAGTTGCAGTTTTCGTTTCTTTGAATAACCTATAATTTTTATTCATTTAACTTTCTATGAGGAGATTACCTAACCTCGTCTGAAAAAAACCAAAATTATTCAATCGTAGCGAAACTTTACTGATAACGTGACTTTACGGAGACAAAATCATACGCTCCGGGCTCTTGATACTAATTATAATTAATTTTGTCTTAACTCTGTCTTATGTCTATCTACGAGGTGACTGCGAATTATGTGACACAAAAAATTTTAAGTAATTCCTAAATCCTGTCAAGTTTACATATACCCTAAAGAATACACAACGTTCCTACTATCTTGTGGAAAACCTTACTATATTATCTGAAACGATAAAATCATACTCTATATAACGAGCAGGATTATTAAGAGCGGGACTACCAAGGCCGGGCAAGGTAGTAACCAAATTATGAGCAGGTGTCCTGCCTCTAATAGCTGCTATTTTCAACCATTTGGTAACATTTTTTCTATACGAACTGTTTCTGATGAGGGGTAATGCTTCTTCCTGTTCTGTTTCGGAATTATGGTCACTTATTGTTTCATTGTCCTCTTTATCATTCCCGTCCCTCTTCAGCCAATCTTTCTAGCTATTTCAGCACAGTTTCTCTATCTGGATCGTTCACGGATTACCTCCTCTCGTTGTAGTCTTCGTCGTTTCTTCAGACTCCAAAATATTTTTTCTCATTGTATGTCAATTCCTTGGAACTGGACGCCATTGCTTTTCATGAAACAAAATGTAGAAAATGTATTATATGTATTAGCTGGTTCCCACTTTTAATAAATAAATACCTTGCAGAAAAGAATAAATAAAAATAGGTAAAAAAACTTTTTAAGTTAAACGGTTTTATGTTAAACATACATTGCAATGTTTAAGATAAATGTACTAAAAACCAAAAAATAATAAAATAGATACAGTCGTGGGAATTATAAACATATGCATAGACTAGACTAAAATAAAACCGTGGGGCACGTCAATTGTCTACAATCGTTGATTAAATTTTTTGTTTTGTAATGTTACACTATAATTAGCCAGTTGTTCAACCGACAACGATGGACGTGTGATAAGTAGGGCTAGAATGTGGAAACAAGCTAGCAAGCTCGATTATACGCGAGTTTTAGGGTTTCATAGTGGTGAGCGAGTAGTACTTTTATCATATGTTTTGTCGATTAAAGACAAACTACGAGCAGTGAAACGATTCCTCGCCAGCCAGCAGTGTGAATGTCCAACGATAAACTAGTTGAAACATCTCTTTTATTTACATGGAGTGTATAACTATTGGAATTTCCATGAGCAAGAAAATAGTAAGTAACTTCCTCACCGTCTGCGGGCCAACTGCCTAACGACGAATTAAACGATTCTTCTATCGCACATTAAGTCGATAATTTGTAGACAATTGACGTGCCCCACGGTTTTATTTTAGTCTAGTCTATGCATATGTTTATAATTCCCACGACTGTATCTATTTTATTATTTTTTGGTTTTTAGTACATTTATCTTAAACATTGCAATGTATGTTTAACATAAAACCGTTTAACTTAAAAAGTTTTTTTACCTATTTTTATATTTGAAATAAAATATATTTTACCGTGTGTTGTGAAACTTACTGATTGAGTTTTTCTATTTGATATTCGCATTTATTACATTTGTGTAAATTGATATTCCAACTTTAATTTCTCCGTCATCAGTGACGAGTGACACTACATGGTAGCCAACTTAAATAGCTTATTAGGCCTAGTTCTCCTAACACGCCGTTTTTCAATCACATATTATTATTTGTAAATCATGATACAATTCATCATATTTAGATTTCATTCGGCGCTGACTTAGACCAGGTCGTCTACTTCCAATGGTGTACTTTGGATGCCCATTGCCGATGTATTCGTTTCGAGATTCCGGGCGGACCAGACGGAATCACCGATAGCGACAGTGATTTTGTAACCGATACTTATATCGCACAACTCAAACGTTCAACTTTGGAAAAAAATTCACAAATGTTTTAAATTTCATTTTATAGGACAGAACATATTTTTAATACATGCATGGAAAATTGAAATTGAAGCTGTACATGGAATATCATATATACATTATACGGCAAATGTATGCATAATTTGTCCATATATGATATAATTCTTGAGTAAATAAAAAATTTCAATAGCCGGGTGATGAAATTTCGTGTATAAAAGTGTCTGTCGTCCAGCGCATCAAGATAGAGAGAGTAAGAGAGAGTCAAAAAGAGGGAGATAGAAAAGTCGTGGTGTGACATTGGCGAGTAACGAGCAGTCATTCTTGATTTTCAAATTAACTTGATGCGTACCAGGAATCTAATCTGATCTGTCTTTGCTCTTGTAATGAAACAAATGAATATCATTGATGAAATAATATAATATCGTCTTCCTTTGTTATTTACAAAAAAATGCATACTGTTCACTCCAATAACTTTTGTTGAAACTTTTGATAAACAGTCTCATTGAATTGCATACAGTTTTCTTCGGTTTTGAACCAACTTATAATATAATGAATCGCAAGCAAATAGAAAGTATGTGTGCCAAATATCACCAAAAGAAAATAATTTTTACTGGGAATTCGCGCTTCCATATCACTGTGTATATTTTACTACAAACTAATAAATAGACTTGCTGCACAAATTATTTATGAAGCTTTTATTGAAATTTAAAATTTTAATTAGAATTAGACTGGATAAAGCAAATTTTATCACAGCAATAATAGTTTAGCTTCTCTTTATAAAAGTCACATAAGGTTAACTGTAGATAGGTATTAAAAGTAAATCTTTAGAGAGAAAAGTGAAGACTACGTGCATAAATCAACTGTCTCCATGCTGTTAATTTCATGTCTCTGTGTGAGAATAAGTTAGCGAAGCTTAATGTAATATAGTATAGGTAATATCTACCTGCCGCTTGCTAGTAATTACACTTTACAACGATATTAATGTCACGAATATATTCCGTTAGATTCTCGGAAAACACGTGCCAGATCTTCGGGAATTGTTACAAGTCTGAGCAGAGAAATAAGTGCGAATTCTTTCAACGAACCCAAGTTATTTTGTAGTTGGTATTTTAGTCCATATTTCCAATTTTTATTTATAAATAAATCGAAACAAATATATTTATCTATGAAGTTTCATCAACTATTACTATTATATCAAATTACAGAAAAAAACTACAAAATAGTAGAAGAAAGCTTAAAAGTGAGCCCTATTAGTTTTTCCTTCATGTTTATAAGTACTTCTATTTCTCTACCACTATAATAATATAGCCCCTTCGATATTTTTGATTTTTAGTCTTGATAATGATGTTAACCTTCCGATAGTTGCGACAAATTTTTGAACGTCGGTTTCACAAACTGTACAAGGTAATTAATCCACAAATAAATTCTCGATCGTACTTTACAAAAAAGACATAAATTCCAACAACGTAGTAAAAGAAATATCAAGTACATTCTGCCAAGTTCTCCAAATATCCTACAGGATCCTTAAAAACGTATTTTTTTCTTGAATACTGCTTTTTAATAATTCGTATACAGAAAACAAAAATGGAAGTAATACAAAGAGGGTGAAAAACAAGAACATAAATCTATTACAATGAAAAATAAACGGCTTTAAAGATTAAAACTAACTCTTCCGCATCTGTGAGATGCCCTGAACAATATTCTATCAAAAAATTGTCACTTGTATACACTTCGGGGGATGAATCGTGCTAACAAACCCAAATTTTGTTGATTATAATCCTAAATATAACCAGTTTGATGACCAGCTAGTTACAGTGGAGAAAGGGGTGGGTAAATCAATATTATTCACATTTAATTACCCTGAAAGGTACTGTGTAACAGTTCTTAACGTTTTATTTTGCAATAGAATAGTGGAGGAGACAAGATATTTAAGGAAAGTTGAAATTGTTTACGGTTTCACACTATACGCAATTCCCCTATTAGTACTGATAGGTTCACAAGGTAAGTAGATATTAAATGTTATTTCATTAACACATATAGAATCTTAGTTCGGCGGAGTCCTCTACTATGGTGGAGTGGAAGTCAATTTCTCAATAGTCGATAGGCGAATGATGCTATACAAAATAATAACTATATTCTTACTTGTGGTCGGTAGTCTGGCTATATTAAAAAGGGGCTATCCGGACGTCTAGCTGTGGTGAACCATGCAGATGGTCACAGCAATGGTATTACTGTCAGTAAATGATCCAAAGTATATCCAAAGAAAAAAAGCCTAAAAGAGTTGAAAGAATATGGTGGTTAGTTGAAACGTGGTTAGGTTAGGTTAGGTAGACTTACCGAAGGTGGAGTGGCTTTAAATAGACTAGTTTATGAAATATCCCCTTGCGGGCTTTTCAATACGTGAAATATTATAAAATGTCTCGGAAAGTGTTTCCCTTTTTCCTTTTTGGCCTCAAAAATCCGGAAAAGTTCGGTTCACCTCATTCGGGTAAATTTCAGCCATAAAAGAAAAAAAGTGGAGTGGAAATAAAAGCATAATGACAGTAGATCAATTTGATAGATAAGTCAAAGTACCAACCTTAATTACTTACTGGTCTTCCACTAGCCAGCTTGACTCTTTGGTAGGGATAGCCCTTTATGTTTAGACCGTTTAAAGTGAGGGAACAATAAAAGAAGAATTTCTTATATTATTTAGTAAACAAACAATGTGATGACTAAGTGATTGGAATTGAAATTTTTAATTTAGTTTTAACTAACTTCAATCAGTTTGAACCCGTAACAAGAATAAAACTAACTCTTCCGCATCTGTGAGATGCCCTGAACAATATTCTATCATAAAATTGTCACTTGTATACATTTCGGGAGATGAATCGTGCTAACAAAACCCAAAAATGAACGATTTTAAATGAAATTGACTGTCTCGACCCTTACTTCGTGGAATATGCTCATATTAGTGTTTTTTAATGAAACTCAAGGTCTCTAGGTAATTCCACAATATAATACAAGTTATTGAAAATTCTAAAAAATTGACAATTGTTTCGATAAATCAATATCATGATATTGTCAATTGTCAATTTTTTAGAATTTTCAATAACTTGTATTATATTGTGGAATTAACTAGAGACCTTGAGTTTCATTTAAAAACACTAATAACGATTTTAAAGATAAAAACTAACTTTTCCGCATCTGTGAGATGCCCTGAATAATATTCTATCATAAAATTGTCACTTGTATACACTTCGGGGGATGAATGGTGCTAACAAACCGAAAAATAAACGGTTTTAAAGATAAAAACTAACTTTTCCGCATCTGTGAGATGCCCTGAATAATATTCTATCATAAAATTGTCACTTGTATACACTTCGAGGGATGTATCATGTTAACAAACCAAAATTTCTCCAGAAGTAACCAAAAATGCAGTATACCAGGACTTATAGAACCCTCTGTACTCGCTATAGTCAGCTGAAATTCAATAGAGTACATCTGTGAGACACCTTGAAAAATATCCAATTATAGAATTGGCCACTTATATACACTCCGGAGGCTGTATCGTACTAACCCGAAATTTCTCCAAAAAGGACAAAAAATGTGGCAATTCAGGTACCATAGCACCCGTTGTACTAGCTCCGGTGAGCTAAAAATCAATAAGGTTCATCTATAACACGCCGTGAACAATATTCAATCATAAAATGGGTCACTTGTATACACGCTGTATCGTGCTAACAAACTGAAAATTCTCCAAAAAGTTGGTACCTCGAGAACCATAGCATTCGTTGTACTGGCTTTAGTGAGCTGAATCTCAATGGGGTTCATCTTTGAGACACCCTGAGTAATATCCAATCATAAAATTGGTCCCTTGTATATACTCCGGAGGCTGTATCGTGCTAACAAACTGAAATTTCTCCAAAAATGACAAAAATGTCGTACTTAAAGTACTATAGCACCTGTTGTACTGGCTATTGTGATCTAAAAACGGAAAGTGGCCGACGACAACAACGACGACGACATACACACAGGATTTTTTTTCTAAAAACCTTTTTTCGTGTTGTTCTTGATGGAAAACGTAAAAATAACTCAAATTTTTTTTTCAAAATTTCAACTTTTTTGCGGGTAAACCAATAATTTTCTCGCATATAGATAGGTTGGGCAGAAAAGTAATAACCAAAAATGTAGTATATACATGATGAATATAACCCACCAGTGCATTTTACTTTTCCGCCAAACCTATCTAATATGCGAGAAAAGTATTGGTTTACCCCTACGTTTTCCATCAACAACAACACAGAAAAACGGTTTTTAGGAAAAAACTCCTGTCTGTATGTCGTCGTCGTTGTCGTCGGCCACATTTCGTTACATGTCTTGTTAACACGATACAGCTTCCGGAGTGCAACAAGTCACCAATTTTATGATTTAATATTGTTAAGGACATGTCACAGATGAACCCTATTGATTTTTAGCTTACCAGACCCATCACAACGGGTGCTATGGTACTAGAAGTACGACATTTTAGTAATTTTTGAGAAATTTCAGATTGTTAGCACGATACAGCCTCCGGAGTTCATCAAGTCACCAATTTTATGATTGAATATTATTCAGGACACTTCATAGATGAACCCTATGATCTTCAGCTCACCAGAGCAAGTACAACAGGTGCTATAGTACTTTAAGTACGATATTTTTGTAATTTTTGGAGAAATTTCAGTTTGTTAGCACGATGCAGCCTCCGGAGTATATAGAAGTGACCAATTTTATGATTGGATATTATTCAAAGCGTCTCAAAGATGAATCGTATTGATATTCATCTCACTATAGCCAGTACACCGGGTTCTATGGTACTTGAAGTACCAAATATTTGTCATTTTTGGAGAATTATCAGTTTGTTAGCAAGATACAGCCTCCAGAGTGTATACAAGTGACCAATTTTATGATTGAATATTGTTCGAGGTGTCTCACAGATGTACTCTATTGATTTTTAGCTGACTCGAGCGAGTACAACGGGTCATATAAATAAAGATATATTACATTTTTGGTTATTTTTGGACAAATTTCGGTTTGTAGGTACGGTACAGTTCCCTAAGTGTATACATGTAACAATTTTATGATAGAATATTATTCAGGGCCACAGATGCGGAAAAGTTAGTTCTTCCATTTATAATGATAAATACATCTGCAATTTCTGCAATGAATAGATGCAGTTTTTGCCACTAAACTTATAGCTATTGTGGAAAACACACGTTCAACAATTTTTATTTTCATGTATGTCAATGTCAGTGTCAACCGATTTTTCCAACCAAAACGGTCTCCCAGTTAAGACCTAAATGTTTAAGTATTTACAGAAATTATTACATTCCGTCTTTCGTGGATAAGTGCATTTTTTTGTATAAAGTTAAAATTCAAGAAGTTATTTTTTATAGTGTTTATAGTGTTTTGGAAACTAAGGAGAAAAAGTAAGATTGTGCTTTTATTCTTAGATCATACTGAAAGGCTTGTACCCATTCATTGTTTCAACTGTATATATTTTTGACGTCAGTTAAAGTTTGTTAAATATTACTGGATTGTTGACGAGATTACGGTGTATTTAGTTTTGCCCAGAACCGGCTACTACGAAGGCGCAGTCCGCTAATCGGAGGCAGATTTATCCACACTGTGTTATGGTGAAACGGCCGTAACAGCTATATCAAAAACACGTCTGAAACAAAAAACATCTATTTATGTCAGGTGAATTACTCTTTGTGTTCAATTCTTTTTCGTTGACACCTTTTTTTTCTCGGCTCTTGTATTTTGCGCCCTACTCCTTCTTATTAAGAACTCATGTCTTCGTGTAGATGTTGGGTATGACATCGAGTTTAAGGTCAATTTGACGAAGTGTATATTAATCAGAACTGAATCATCTATATTGTTCAAAGGAATATATGGAGTATTTGGGACCCAGACATAATTTGAATTTGCCAGAAAAATGGTACATATTTTTCCTTTGATTGACTTTTGCCATTTATAATGATAAATACATATGTAATTTCTGCAATGGATAGATGCAGTTTTTGACACTAAAGTTATAACAATCCCAAAAAACACGTCTGAAACGAAAAACTTTTATTTTATGTCAGGCGATTTACTCCTTGTGTTCAATTCTTTTTCGTTAACACCTTTTTTTATCGGCTCTTGTATTTTGCGTCCTACTTCTTTGTGTCTTCGTGTGGATGTTGGATATGACATCGAGGTTAAGGTCAATTTGACGCAGTGTATATCATTCAGAAGTAAATCATCTATATTGTTCAAAGGAATATATGAAGTATTTGGGACACGGACATAATTTGAAATTGCCAGTAAAATGGTACATATTACTTTTCCGCCCAACCTATCTAATATGCGAGAAAAGTATTGGTTTACCTCAAAAAAAGTTGGAAATTTAGGATTTTTTTTCAGTTATTTTTACATTTTCCATCAACAACAACCCAAAAAAGGGTTTCAAGAAAAAAAATCCTGTGTATGTCGTCGTCGTCGTAGTCGTCATCGTCCTTGTCGTCGGCCACTTCTCGTTACATGTCTTGTTAGCACTATACAGCCTCCCGAGTTGATTTATTAACGAAGAACAAAAAAGTCTTGAAATATTTGTATCATATTTTCATTAGTTTATAAGACATTTGGATTGAAAAGTAAAGAAAAAAATAAAATTCGGGTGAATTTAATAAATAACAATAAAAAAAGTTGATAAACAATTGAGTATGAGGTTCGTTCCAGAGCTCAATTTGTTTAATAATTGAAGACACAAGTGGATAAAGGTGTCATGTAACATTTTTTCAAAAAACGGTTTTTTTTTATTAAACATATTACATATGATATTTTTATTCTGGGGTACTTTTGTTTCGAAAGTTCTGTAAATAGCTCAGATTTTTCATGGATAAAAGTGTAATGTTCCGATATTTAGATTAATTTCGATGGATGAAGGTGTCAAGGTAACATGACACCTTTATCCACTGAAATTTATCTGGAGGTCGGTGGAGCCAGAGTGTACATGACACATTATTTTGTATTTTGAGGTTATGCCAAATTAATATTTCATGACGAAGTGTGTGAAAGTGAACGTGAGCTCAAACGTTTTTTCAAATATCTTTTAAAGGGTTGAGTAAAAAAGTGATGTCTTGAGGAAAACATATATTGTCTTTGCTCGAGAAGCAACAGAAACAAGATCATTCAACAAAAGGTAAGAAATCACTAGATTTTTTGCTATCTAATATATTGTAATGTATTTCAATTTTGGTTAAGACACCCATACGGATTTCTTCCATAACCTATCCAATACGAGAACACCTTTCGGAAATGCAATTGTTGAAACAGAAATCTGTGGACATATCGAGAATATATCAAAAAAAGTGATAGTTAAGCCTGAACGAGGAAGACAAAATTTACATAATATCTGCAAAATAGTAGTCGTGACGGAAAATTATGAACTTACCCCGAGATATACTCCTAGCTTACCTAGTATCAGCAAAGAAGTAGTTGCAGCTGAAACCTTAATGTCTGCTAATACGATCGTCACATCAGGTGAAATGCTTCAAATTAAACTGTTTTGAAACATACTTAAAATTATGTTTGGTATGTCATTTTACGTCTTAATAGTTTCACATTGTCACAAACTGATTACAGTGAAGAATATGATTCATCTGGTAGCGAATACATGCCTGAGGACGAATCCAGCGATGATTCAGACAATGAACCATTATCCAACATTCGTAATAAAGCGTTTCAAATGGATCAGAAATCTTTGGAAAAGGGTTTGGCCACTCCAGAAAATTATTTTTGTGGTCATGTTATTGGCGATAGTAATACATGGATAGATTTAAATGAGAACCAAATTTTCGAAGAAAAATAGAGAAAGTGAAGAAAAAGATATTTCAACTTAAGGAAAAACTGCAAAGGTTCGTATCAGAAATCCAGATAATTGGAAGAAAAATAAATATGCCATCGCTAGACAAAAAGGCGAAGAATACATTTCTCAGAGAGGAAAACTCATGCCGGAAAAGAAAATGAAGGTTGGATTGCTAAGTGAAGGAAAAAGTAGGTTAAAATGCTCTGAAAAGTTTAACGAACAAAACAGAGAAGCGATTTTGAAAAAATATTATTCGCTAGACGTAAACTCCAAAAATTCTTTGTTGCTTAGGAGCATTAACATTCATCCCGTTAAGAGACATAGAGCTGGTGCAAAAAAGAGAAAAGCTTTACATTTTCTTATTCAGTTGTCTTTAATACAAAAAACAGAGGTAATATGCCGAAATGCGATGTGTTTCCTTTATCAGTTTAGCCGAAAAAAAGTCGAAGTAATACAAAATAAGTTAAAAAAGGGACTGAATGCGCCATCGCCAGATATGAGGGGCCGACACGGAAATCGGCCCCATAATATTAATGAAGAAGTAGTGACTTATATCACTAACCACATCAAAAAATATCCTGCGGAAGAATCACACTACTCACGCAACAAAAATTGCCATAAAAAGTATTTGTCTCCCATTCTTAATATGAGTGTAATGCACAAGATGTATCTTCAAGAATGTGAAGAAAATAATCTTTATGACTCCTTTAAAGTTAAAACTTTCATCGTATGTCTATATATTTTCAAATGCATTTAATTTATCGTTTAGCCAGCCACGAAGCGATACGTGCAGCACCTGTGATTCTGGTCGGAACACAGAAATTCACACTGAAAATTATAAAGTTGCATTTGATGCGCAAAATCGAGACAGAAAAAACTATTAACTGATAAAAATACCTGCTTCATTACCATGGATTTATAGTAGACCATGCCCCTTCCAAAACTGTCTACTAGTAAAGCTTTTTATTTGCGTAAAATATGGTTATACAATTTTGGAATACACTGTATAACACCTGACGGACCTAAACCATTTTTTTTAATTGGACGGAAGACGTGGCCAATCGGGGAAGTCTTGAGATAGCAAGTTGTTTGTTTAGATTTTGTCAGCTGCTGAAAGACGACTATAAACAAATCGACCACCTTATCATTTGGTCGGACTCGTGTTCCGGACAAAATAGAAAATTTTACGATAATCTGCCTCTATCAGCTTTTAATTTCAAATGACATATATAAAGTGATTGACCATAAGTACCCAGAAGTGGGTCACAGCTACTTAGATTCGGATCGGAATTTTGGGCGAATAGAGGAAAAACTCAGGAAGTATGAGAATATATACGTGCCAGAACAATACAGTGATATTATTAAGGCTGCAAGTACCAAAAATTCTGTATGTAGTAATATGGAAAACTACTTTTTTGCCTTCGACGAACTACCTACAAAGTTACATATTTGGAATAAAAAACACAATGCATTGAATGAAAAAGTTAATTTTAGAGATGGTGTTAAATGGGTCAGAGTTGATGAGTTTGGAAGTTACATGTACAAAGAAAATCTTGACGAAATGTCACCATTTCACAAGGTTGACCTATTGAAGAAAGAAAGTAGGATGGTGACTAGAGCAAATAATCTCAAAATTCAAAGAATTACGAAAAAAAGGGGTGGGCTCACATCTGAAAAACTGTCGAACTTGCGTGAACAACTGGTGTTTATTAAAGAAGAATATAAATGGTTTTATCTGATGGCATGTCATAATGACAACGTTATGTCACTCAATTTTGATGACATAAGGAAGCTCATTATGGGACTAAGTACCATAATGAATTCATTATGACACTAAGTACCATAATGAATTCATTATGGTACTAAGTACCATAATGAAATTCTATAAGGAAAACATGTAATGGTTTGATCAAAAAAGTTTATTCAAAATGCATAACTATGTACAAAACTATTTATTATAAATGGTAAAAGAACAATTACAACAATTTGTAATATTAATTCCAATGTATTCTACAGTTTTTATATCAGTAGTTGATGATTGTTGGCAAACTTGTAATCCTGTTTGGTTGTTGGCACCAAAAAATGCTTCTGATATTTTTTTCTTTTGCTCTTTCGAATTTTCGATGTAACCTTCAGCGACAGTATTGCTTTTCCATCCGCCATGGCGTTTCACGGTACACAGATCAGCTCCAGAATCAGCCAAAAATGAAGCAGACGATCGCCGAAAACAATGTCGAAAATGCAGTTTTTAATTTTTCGAAAATGTTTTGATATAAATGCCATCAGATAAAATTTTGTATGTAATACGAATCATAAACAATCATTATGGCACACGCCGTGTTATCGGACTCGGCTACGCCTCGCCCGATAACATTCACGACTTGTACCATAATGATCGTCTTTATGATCCTTATTACATAAATAACTATTATGAACGTATCTTGTAAGAAAACGAAAAAAATACTAAGAAAAGGAGAAAAACCAAATAGCATTGAAATAAGAATATTTTTGTCATTTTTTTGTAGTTGTTCAACTTAATCAAATACATGTTTTTGTACATGACGCCTTTTTACTTTTTAATAGATAATAATTTTTTTTAATCTTCAATGGATGAAGGTGTCATGTACATTCAAACTTCATTTTTTCATTAAGATGAGTTTTCACTAAAACTTTAAATATAATTCAAAGTTGTATATTATAATCCTTAACGAAATATTGAAACTAACATTTTCAATTCAATCACATAAAAAAGTTCCAATAAAAAATGTTTGAAGTTGATTATCTCAAGAAAATGAATTTGCGACATGACACCTTTATTCACTTGTGTCTTCAATTAATAACGAACAAAAAAGTCTTGAAGTGTTTTTGTCGTATTTTTAATAGCTTATAAGGTTTTTTAATAACAATAAGTAGAAACAGAAAGAAAACTAAAAGTCCCAAAGTACAATATATTTAAAGATTATATAAAAAATACAAAAAAAGTTTTTATATAAAAAATTATACAGGATGTCCCACGACGTTTTGACAGTTCGATTTCTCGAAAACTGTTCATATGACAAGTATGAAATTTGGCAGTTATAAACAGTCAACACTGATGCTTGTATTTATTATAAAATGATCTCCGTTGTTCCTGTCATTTCGGGTCACGTGACCCCAACATAATTGTTTTAAATGGGACAACCGGTATAATATTACAATTTTGGATATATCATTCAAAAACAAATTCAACGATACCACACTTGTCATAATTATATTATGCAGTAATGATAATATGGGCTATTCATTTTTACTAAATTTATTAAAGCAATATTTTGCACTCAAAAATTTAGGTGGCTATGAAACAAATAATTATAGTAGCAACAACATAGGTTGTCATTAATTATTGTTAGGTGAAGTTTATTCAAGAACTCTCATTAATTATTAGTCATAATTAGGGGCAATTAAATGAACATCTGTATAAATCATTTTATTAAAAAATGTAACATAGGAAATTAAAAAGTACAAGTGATTAAAAAATTAAAGAAAATGTTTAAATTGATGACCATGTACATTGACACAATGTTTTATTTTATCCTTTAAATGATTTAATCAATCGGGGTGTGACATAAAGCCGACCTTTTGAGTAACTCCAGAGAAAGAAATGGTGTCGCCACTTAATTGTACCATTTCGACCAATCAATTTTTCAGGAAGTGTGTTATCAATATATTCTATAACTGACCAAAAGAAGGGAGGAAAAGACATATCTTCAAGTAATTCTGCAAGAGTATTTTGAAGAAAATATAGATATCTTGGCCCCGTTTATGTTCCTTCATGAAAATAGGGACCGATCAACCGATCGTTAAATAAACCACACCAAGCATTGATTCTCCATATTGTTTGAAAATTGGTTTCGCTCATCCACTTTGGATTCTCTTGCGAAAATAATGACAATTATGACGATTAACAATACAATTATTATGAAATCTACTTTCACCACTCCATAATATTTTTTGTAATACAGAAGGGTCATCATTACTTGCAACTGACATTTCAACAATAAAATTTATTCTCCTTTCAGAATCTGCAGGAACCAAACATTGTGTTAAATGTATTTTATAAGGATTGTATTTGTAATTTTTTTAATACTCCTTGTATTGAACTTCTACTTATCTGTAATTCTTGTTCAAGAAATCTTATTGAGGTGTGTGGATTTACCTGAAGATAAGCCAAAATATTTATCACATCGTCATCTGTTTGAGCGGTCTTTTGTCGAGGAACTTGATTTTTACCGCTTGAAAAAACTTTCCTTCGACATAGACAAAAGTATTTTGGCTTGGAGTTATTCTACAAGGAAGACGATTTCTGTACAAACCTTGAGCATGAGTTTTGTTTTTCCACATTCTCCATAAATAAGTAGCATGCCAGCATATTTATAGCATGTAAAAATTGAAGTCTTTATTTATTCATTATAACAGTGTCTTCACAAAATTATGACTAATAATTAATGACGGTTCTTGAATAAACTTCATCTAACAATAATTGATGACTTCCTATGTTGTTGCTACTATAGTTATTTGTTTCATAGCCACCTAAATTTTTGAGTGCAACATATTGCTTTAATAAATTCAGTAAAAATGAATAGCCCTTATTATCATTACTGCAGAATACAATGATAACAAGTGTGGTATTGTTGAATTTGTTTTTGAATAATATATCCCAAATTGTAATATTATACCGGTTGTCCCATTTAAAAAAATTATGTTGGGGTCACGTGACCCGAAATGACAGGAACAACGGAGATCATTTTATAATAAATATAAGCATCAGTTTTGACTGTTTATATCTGCCAAATTTCATACTTGTGATATGAACAGTTTTCGAGAAATCGAACTGTCAAAACGTCGTGAGTAAATGCATTTGATTATAATAAATTATTTGTTTAATAAACAAATGAAAGAAATTTTTTTTATAATATGAAAAAACATCATAAATAATGATTTATAAAAATGCATCCTTAATATTAATATTTAGTAACAAAAAAAATGTTAATTAACAAGTGCGTTAACGATAAATTTTTTTTAGGAACGATTTTATTTCAAAATCATCATTTCCATCAAGGATGGAATTCCAAAAAAAAAGTTTTCAAAAATCTTATAAACAATGCATTTATTTATAACAATTATTTAAATAATGTTAGTCAAAAATAAAAAAAAATATTGTCATATGGCTTTTATCAATAAGTGAACAAACTATTAACAATTATTGGAAAAACATTTCCTGGAGGCTTTATTTATATAATTAATTTTTTAATGCCTAACATTGTAATTAAAAAAGTGAAAAATCAAAATTTTTGTATTTTTCCAACGGGGATCTCTTCTAAACCCTTTCAAGATTAGCTCCAAAGAATAAAAAAAATGTAGATGTTCTGTTTTGAACAATAAAATGGTGAAAATTAACTAATTAGCAAAAGCATATTTAATTGAAAAATTGTACTCTAAAATTTTTTTACGGATTATTGTTCGATCATATGTCTACTCAGTAACCAAATTTTTTTATTCCTTAATATTAATATTTATTCAGTTAAAATAATTTGTGTCAGATTGGCGCGATGCGCGCGGCAGCAGAACCACTCGTTTTTACCGTTATTTTCGCCGCGAAATTAAAATTATAAGGATTGTCGGTACAGTTCCGGGAGGTGGAATTTTTTTTAGCAAATCTCCTGCTCTTTAAGGATCTTTTTTCAAATTTCGATTATCTCAAATAGTTTTTGAAATATTCCAAAAAAACCAAACACTTATTTTTTATTTTACTTTATTGTTTATAACTTTTGCATTTTTTTTCAGCCCCTCTTGAAACTTTGACAGAATGATCTAGATGCAATTCCGAATCGAATGAGACCAAAAATCATAATTTTCGGTGGTCCGGTTTAGGTTCTGAGGAAAATGGGACTTGTGAACCAAACTATCGTATAACACGTCGTACATTTCTTACACCAGTCCTTGACATCGTCGGAGATGTTCATCCAATAAAACCTTCCACGGACTCACAGATGACCTCTCGATGGACTGTTGTAACTTTTTCTGTACCTCAGCTACTATAGTTCTCAGGATAACTAGCTGTCTACTCATCTCGGAACCTTCATCGTTTTCAAGAACTCTTTTCAACAGCCCTTCTTCCAGGACAAGGGAGTCTCCATGAGCCCATGCCTTGAGTGTCGATGAAAATCTTGACACTTCCTGCCAGGTAGGTCGCCGAATTTCTTCCTTCCATTGCCAAATCTTGTTTAGGTGAGGATCATTCTCCTGATCTTCTCTGATCCTGGTGGGTGACCATTCTTTGTTGAGTACTGTAGCTCTTGAAACTGTAGCTTCCCTTTATTTCCGCCTTGTTGCAGAGAGAATAGTCTACAGGGTATGACCGTATAGGCAGAGAGCCCGCGTTTCGGTGAATCACATCAGCTTGATGGTCACCCTTGTCTAGTTTCCCCCGTGACTGGAGTTCTTGGGTTGCAGGAGTACTGGGTCGCTTAGATGGGCTGCGTACGTGCTATAGCTCGCCATACTTTCGGATTTGATCTTCTTCGGCTTCTTGTCAACCATACTCTTTATCAAATTGACGATCTGGTCAAGATTGTCTTCGTTATATTCTTCTTGCATGGTCCTAACTTTGTTGTGCCGCAAATCCTTGGTGGTTGCTCTATATTTAAGAGGTTCTTGGTTTTCAACAGTAGTAGGACAGTTACAGGAATTTCGTACATGCTCTAGCTTGCCACCTGCTCTTCTTCGAGTTCCTGTCTACCATGCTTCTCAACAAGTTGACGATCTGGTCAAGTCTGTCATCGTCATCTTCTACCTGCATGGTCCTACATTTTCTGTATCCCGAAGCCATCATGGCTGCTTCATATTCAAGAGCAGCGGTCAACACAGTTACCATGGTTTTGGGATGGGCTAATCGGAGCGTCCTCTGCATATCGTGATCACATCAGCCGTCAATTAGGGCCTGGATTCCCAAACATTCCATCATGTCCTCTGATGCTGATGGATAAGCAAATCGAACTAGTCAAGCTATATTCAGTTCATACTCTTGAAGGGTTTCGTCACGTTTCCGCCTTCGGTTCGTCAGCTGGAATCGGTCCTAATCTTCTAAATGTTCGTGACCATATCGCATTCTTCAGCTGCTCGAAGTCATCCGTTTATTTAAGTGGTATCGTCTGAAGTACATCTAAGGCATCTCCCCGAAGCGTGATTCTTAAGTTCACCGCTTTCTCCCTGTCACTCTAGCGGCTGCTTAAAACTGTTTTACATAATTGGTCCATGAGGTCTGCCAATATAATCTGTCTTGGGTTGTGTTTCTGGCTTGGAAGGTTTTATATATTCTTCAACTGACGTGTTTTGTGTTCCTAAGTCAGCCATATTTCTCTCTAACTCCTTGATTTTCTCGTCTATCGTTGTCATCTTATTTTATATATCTAATTTCATTTTCTCGTTCATCGTTGTCATCCTATTCTCGATTTTCTCGTCCATAGTTGTAATCTTATCCTCAATATTCGATTTTAGAGACAGAAAACTAATAACTATACAAGAAATGCTGGTTTTTGTATATATTGCGTAGCTTAAAATAAAAAGTTGCAGATGTGCATCAATATGCATTTTAGGGTAAAGACTACTAACCAAGTTTGAGTATGATGTCGGTGCATCCGTATGTCATAAATTTTTGGTCTACATTGAGGAGTTGAGATATGAATTTCGAATTTGAGAGTTTATGGACAATAATGAAGACCCCAATTACTTTTGCTTGAAATCCGTCGACGGGAAATGGTAGTTCACTTGAAGCGTTAAACAGTTTTTCTTAATTTTAAGCATGCAAATTCTAAAATAATGGAAATTTTTTCAAATGAAACTTGAAACAAATCAATAGTTTCTATTTAACTTATGATATGACTGTAGAAAACTTGATATGTATCGTGTGTGAGGAAGTTTTGTGTTAACCACAAGATATTAATCATGTGAACAAAAACATGGTGTAACTGGGGATTAAACAATTCAATATATGTCTTCTAAATAGTAATGATATTGAACTATTATGAATATATTTTGAATAGTACATACAATAAAAACGATAACAAAAAAGTTATTCAAACTTGGAATCTGAATCAAATACCATTCCCTGCACATTGTAATATTTACAATGATACATTCGGCAACCATACATAATATATAATCTTAAATCCAATACTAAACTTCCTGTAGACTGAATATACACAAACTGTTACATGTTATGTCCAAAATTAACCAGATATATCATTCTGGTTATTTGCGAATGCCTATCTTCATATACCGAATTATAACAGAATTTAATAACATCAACTGTCTGTTAACACAGAAATTACGGAGATTTGTTGTCTCTGAACTATATTAGTATTTAATTAACTCAAAGATGTGTTATCTTGAGTTAACTTTTGCCAACAAGAACTGAAATATATATTTCTTAGTTTATTCATTAATTAAAGTCTTCGTTAGTTGATGAATGTGAAAAATAACAGCAGTTAAAAAAGTGTCAATCTTTTAAGTCAATAATTCTCAATATAAAACCAGAAAAATATCGAAAAATTGTGTTGTCATTGCTATAGGAATATTCAAACTAATGAAATTATACAAAACTAAGAGCTCTGAGTATGAAATAAAGCTACAAGAGTACCACATGAGCAATATCAGTGAAAAGAGGATCCGAAAAGACTCGGAATATAATAAATTATACAGGTCTGCGATAAAAAAATTGTTTCAAATAATTTTAGTGATTTTAACGGTATTTTTTGCGCTGATTATAGAAAAAATAATGAAAAAATTCCATCACCCTCTGTTTATCCACAAATCACATAATAAATTATTAATTTCAGGTTTCTGTATAACACGAAAAAACTGTGATCTTTGTGAAATAGATTTTTATAATATTTTTTAGCTACATACGTTATTTAACTAATTTAATAAACTTAATGTTAGGTTGGAAACATGAGACAACCTTTCTTTTGATTAAGAAACTGTACTGTAAAACTGGTAGAATCTGGTTCAAACTAGATTTGGTGCCAGTATTCTGTATTTGTTAGTACCCCCTTCTCCTTTCCCCATCCAGTCTCTGTCAGCTCAACACTGCAAGGTCAAGTTACTGTCTGTAGTCATCAGCACAAAAGAAACACTTCACACACACACACACGAGCAAACAACACCCAACAGCGAACACTACACTACAAAAACACAACAACAACCCAACTACTCTACATGATTATAAAAATAATACAATTTAACGCTGGTCGAGGTATACGGGCCACTGACCAACTCTTACATGTTATGGAAACTGAAAACATAGACATCGCGTTAATTCAGGAACCAGGGAGGAATGTGTGTAATAGCAGCGACTATACACCAATTGGAGTAAATCAGGCCTTTAAATCAGTAACACTAATACACAAAAAACTGACAAACTAAATAACAACATTGACAAACAGAACAGACGAAAACACAACAACAATACACTTACAAACAACAACAATACACTTACAAACAACACCAAACAATATCACAACAATAGTTAACGCCATGATACTTGACGATGACGACGACTAAATATTAACACATAAACATATCACACACTGGACCCCTGTATTGGTTCTTGGTCTACACTTAGTATTAAACAACAGCGTTTTTAAACGCTAGAATTCATCCAAATATTAAATTTCATGTATAACGAAAAGCTCTATAAACAACTCGTCTTATTGCGTAATCAATAAGGCAGGGTCTTCTTTTCCTGCGACATTTTTGGAGTGTAGATGTTGGGATGAGTTCTTCTTGACAAGTGGAACGGTAGATAGTGGATAGATCTAGCCATATACCGCAAGGTGGGTGGGCTGTTGTCCGCGAGACTTGACTCTCATTGATTTGGGGTCAAGTTAAGGGGGCAACGAATCTTCTCTCCTGTAGTCAGTGTGGATGTAACCACTCCGCTGAACACTCATTGTTTCATCGCCAGTTTTAGATGTTTGTTTTGAGTTTGTGTGAAATGGCTTCTAGAGGTTGTGTGAACCCGCCTGATCGTTTCTGCTACATTTGTGGGACTTATATATATTAATACATATCCTCTATCTAAATTCTAAAGAAAACATTGAAATGAAGAAAATATGCATATTTAGATGTAATACTAGTGATACACACTGTATTATCAATAATTTGAAAGGTTCAATATACCAATAAAATTTGATATTTCAATTTCATATGACATTACTGCAGGATAGATTTAATGACAGATAGATTTTAAAACGATTTGAAAAACCAGAATACAGATGTCTCTATTGGCAAAATGGAACTTATAAAAAATAATGAATATCTCTCTTGGTATACAAAATCGTAAATTTGTATTTTTAAAAAAAAAGAATTCTTGGTAACCAAAGGAGAAGAGAGTTATTCATGGAAACAGTTTAGTGAGTTGATTCATAACATCGCGAGAGACAACATCGAAATAAGAGTTGTCTCAGAATTTTTTAGAATAGAGTTGAATTTTAATATCTCGAGAGACAACATCGGAATAAGAGTTGTCTCAAATTTATTTGAGAATATCAGAATAATTTGTAGCATTATTATCAAATTAACACAATTTGCCTTTGAAAGCCAGTGCGTGTATTATTCGCAGATAATTATAGCGGTAAAGTGCGAGTGTTGTTCCAGTTTCTAAATAAGTCATTTAGAAAATTGGTCCAGATATTCTAAAACGTTTTTAGAATACAAACAAGTCTATCTGTATCCAGTTTGGTGAGTCCAGACCATATTATATATTATTTCTCGAGGATTAATAGGCCTTTAGTAAAAAATATTTCGAAACTAGATGCATCTGATGAATTAAATATTTGATCTAATTATAGTAACATTATTGATATATCATTCTACGTAAACTCAGGACAAATTTTGAAAAAGACAATTTACAAGGAAATTGGGGAATGTTACATTGACATATAAGTCATTATGGACTTTCAGTTAAAGTATTTAGATAAGAATTTCTAATTTTAGATTGTTTATAATATTAAGGTTTTGATAGAAAATTCTATTTTTGCGTATTCGTTTGTGATATTTTTTGAAAAGTTTTAATTTTTGTAAGTGTTTATTTGATAATATAATATATAAATTTGAATTCTAATCACCTTTTGGCTCTCTTTTCATAATCATTCTCATTACATTTGATAATTTCATCCTATAGAAAATTTAGTACAAAAAGTGACATTTGGTTTAATTTCTAACAGTAATTTCATATGTGTCATGAGATAATTTAATTGTCTTATAGTGTATTGGACAAACAGTTACTTTCGATTTGAATAGTATAATACGTGATTTGGAAAGTTATTTGGAAATTTATAAATTTTGAATTATTCTTTGAAATCTTCGATACCTCCCTGAGAAAAGAGTGAGTTGATTGATATTGTGTATTCATTTATCTTTCAGGATATAAAATTTAATATTTATTTAGCCGGGCATATTAATTTGACAACTGCTGTCATTAAGATTTTTATAGGTTATATTTAGCTAAAGGTATGTTCACAATAGTATAGTTATTATCACAAATTGTGACGACAGCTACAAATTAAATTCAGAATCATATTAATTCATATATAATATTATATTAAAAATATAAAATAGAAGATTGAATATATTATAATTTGTCAGCCGAACGTGGGGCAAATATTATTAAAAAATTATAATAAAGAGAAATATTATAATTTATATATATATATATATATATATATATATATATATATATATATATAACAAGATGTACGAATAGTGCGTTACATATGAACAATAAGCAACGAATAGTTTAGTGGGTATTGCACGCAAATAGAAGAAGGGGATACTGAAAAGAGTGGTAACCGCAGACATGCATGTTTTGGGCTCATTAGCCATCATCGGTACGGTACAACCAAGAAAAGATGTGAAACAAGGGAGCAAAGGTGTTGAATGAAACATGATAAAATATAACAGAATTCAGCAGGATAGTCAAACACAACATTTGTGTCAGTAATATTAGAAGATCTCGATTATTCGAGACAACAACCAACATAGACACGGAGGTGCATATAACACTACCGTCTTAAACTTCCGACCCAGATTAATGAAATAATAACGAGATGTACGAATAGTGCGTGACATATGAACAATAAGCAACGAATAGTTTAGTATCCCCTTCTTCTATTTGCGTGCAATACCCACTAAACTATTCGTTGCTTATTGTTCATATGTCACGCACTATTCGTACATCTTGTTATTATTTCATTAATCTGGGTCGGAAGTTTCAGACGGGAGTGTTATATGCACCTCCGTGTCTATGTTGGTTGTTGTCTCGAATATTCGAGATCTTCTAATATTACTGACACAAATGTTGTGTTTGACTATCCTGCTAAATTCTGTTATATTTTCTCATGTTTCATTCAACACCTTTGCTCCCTTGTTTCACATCTTTTCTTGGTTGTACCGTACCGATGATGGCTAATGAGCCCGAAACATGCATGTCTGCGGTTACCACTCTTTTCAGTATCCCCTTCTTCTATTTGCGTGCAATACCCACTAAACTATTCGTTGCTTATATATATATATATATATATATTTATACAGGGTCCGTCAGTAAATGGCGAAAACTGGCGGACGACATCCCTCGCCCCTTGCCAACCTGCATTGAGGCAGCGTGGTAAGGTAGGCCTCACAACCCCAGCATGACAGACAAGGACAAGTTACGGCCCTCATTCTCCGTAAGCCCGAAGGGCCCTAGGAGGGGTAGATCCTGGGAACCAGCCACGAGGGCAGAGGGTGCTAAGAATCTGCGGAGTCTAAACCACTACCCATTGACTACATTACACCTAGCAACTTATAACTGCCGTACACTCTCTAATCAAGCTAGGATTATGGAACTGGAAACAGAGGCAGCAAAAATGAAGTGGGATATCATGGGCATTAGCAAAGTAAGACGAAAAAATGAAGAACTCATAGAACTTGAATCAGGGAATCTTCTATACCACCAAGGAACACCAACAGGAAGAACAAGCGAAGTAGGATTCCTAATTAAGAAAACCTGGAAAAATAGAATCATAAGGATAACAAGCACCTCAGACAGAGTAGCCAGCATAACACTAAGACTCTCCAAAAGATATACTATCCAGATTATTCAGGTATACGCCCCAACAATCAGCCTTAGTGACGACGAAATAGAAGAATTCTATAATGAAATAACCCAAGCGCTCAGCAACGATAATAGTCACTTCAAATACATAATGGGAGACTCTAATGCCAAAGTAGGACACAGGAAAGACCAAGAAAAAGGAATGGGGAAATATGGATTTGGAGAAAGGAATGAAAGAGGAGAGAGATTAATACAGTTCGCACACTTTCAGAACATGTATGTGGCAAACTCCTTCTTCAAGAAGAACCCTAATAGGAAATGGACGTGGGAAGGCCACGGTGCAACTATCAGAAACGAAATAGACTTTATCCTCGCCAATAAAATTAACACAGTAAAAGATCTAAGCACGCTCAACAAGTTCACTACAGGAAGCGACCATCGACTAATTAGAGCTCGACTGGTCTTAGATATAAAACTAGAAAGGTCAAGACTAATCAAAACCAACACAACGAAAAACATAAACAACGAAAGGCTGAGAGAGAACTCTCACCAATATGAAGCACTAGTAGAAGAAAGACTACAAAAAGTGGAATATAACAACCCTGAACTGATGGACACAATTCGAAACTGCGCCGTAGAAGTGGGAGGTCTGCAACAACGAGGTGAACACAAAAAACTAACTCCGGAAACAAAAGCACTATTACAAAAACGAAGAGAAATGAAAAAGACAACAAACATTCAAAGAATTGAATACACCGAACTGTGCAAGACGATACGAAAGAAAATCGCAGAAGATATCAGGAATTACAACGAGAAACTGGTACAAACAACAATAGATAACCGTAAAAGCTACAAAAATGCAAAAAGGGCACTAATAATAGGGAAAAGACAGATAGTTGCATTAACTGATGGAAACACAAGAACCACAGACAGGAATGAAATAATAGACCTAGTAGCCAAATTCTATGAAGACCTATACAAGGCCCCTGAAAATTTGGAAGAAATAATAGAACACTCAGAAGATGCCATACCAGAAGTTTTGGTGGAGGAAGTAGAAATGGCACTGAAAAGCATGAAAAATGGCAAAGCAGCGGGAAATGACGGCATCACGACCGAAATACTCAAATATGCAGGAGCTAAAACATGGAAGTACCTTGCCAAACTATACACGAACTGTCTGATGTCCAGGAGCATACCTAAAGAGTGGAACAGCGCCCTTATAGTGTTGATCCACAAGAAAGGCAGCAAAGAAGACATTAAGAACTACAGACCAATAAGTCTACTACCAGTGACGTACAAGGTATTCACAAAGATCATTCACAACAGAATACAAAATACACTAGACTCGGCCCAACCACGAGAACAGGCTGGATTCCGCAAAGGCTTCAGTACAATAGATCACATCCATACCCTCAAAGAGGTTATCAGTCGAACCAAAGAATACAACCAACCACTAGCACTAGCCTTCATCGACTTTGAGAAAGCATTCGACTCTATATATCCCAGAGCAGTAATAAATGCCCTAACAGAACAAGGGGTCGACAAGCCATATATTGAGACCCTAGCAAATATATATATAGGGAAGCCAAAGCGAGAGTTAGGATATGTGAGGGCACACCAGAATTCCCCACCAGCAGAGGAGTTAGACAAGGAGACGCAATATCACCAAAGTTATTTACAGCAACACTAGAAAGCATCTTCAGAAAACTGGGCTGGAACAACACAGGTCTGAATATAGATGGAGAATACTTGAACCATCTAAGATTCGCTGATGACATCATCCTGATAGCGAGTAACCCTGGCGAAATGCAACAACAAATAAATGAATTGAATGCAGCAAGCAACGAAGTAGGCCTTAAAATAAATCTGAGTAAGACCAAGATAATGTATAACGAACTGATAAACGCACAAGAAATAACAATTAATGACACTGCCCTGGAAATAGTAGAGGAATACATATACCTGGGTCAACTAATACACATATCAGGCTCTCTACTTCCAGAAATAACAGAAGAATCAAATTAGCATGGAGAACATTTGGACAGAACTCTATCATCTTCAAGTCTAGAATGTCACTCCGTTTGAAAAAGAAAGCGTTTGATCAGTGCGTACTACCAGTATTAACATACGGCTGTGAAACCTGGACCCTGAAAACTGATATCATTAGAAAACTCCAGGTAACGCAGAGGTCTATGGAACGATGCATGCTTGGAATAACAAGGAGAGATAGAAAAAGGCTTGATTGGATCAGACAAAAGACCCAAGTGATAGATGTCATAAATAGAATCAGATCCCTAAAGTGACAATGGGCGGGGCATCTCGCTAGAAGGACAGACGATAGATGGACCACAAAGATAACGCAATGGTATCCCCGAGGCGTGAAAAGACCAAGAAGACGCCCCAACTTAAGATGGGACTACGACATAAAGAAACTCGCAGGATCAACTTGGGGCCGCATAGCTAGCAATAGACAACAATGGGCCCACATGGAAGTGGAATATATAAATATGTGAAGGGAGGCTACACCATAACAAAATGGTTGAATAAGCTGCATATGATGATGATGATGATGATGATATATATAAATATATATATATATATATATATATATATATATATATATATATATATATTGAGTGAATGAAAACGACGAATACTCAGTGTGTATTAATTTATTACTTTTAGGCTAAGCGCTTTCGGCTGTTAAGCCATTATCAAAGCCGTCGTCATTTAAAAAGTAATTGTCAAAGACATCAAGCTGATCAAAAACAATACTACAATACTCAAGATCTATCCAACCATCGTTATGATTGAGTCATTCGAATAAAAACATTAAATACCCTATTATAAGGGTGTAAAATTATATTCACAAGATGTAAATACACTCAAAATTAAAAAACTGAATTCAGAATTCAGTTTTTTAATTTTGAGTGTATTTACATCTTGTGAATATAATTTTACACCCTTATAATAGGGTATTTAATGTTTTTACTCGAATGACTCAATCATAACGATGGTTGGATAGATCTTGAGTATTGTAGTATTGTTTTTGATCAGCTTGATGTCTTTGACAATTACTTTTTAAATGACGACGGCTTTGATAATGGCTTAACAGCCGAAAGCGCTTAGCCTAAAAGTAATAAATTAATACACACTGAGTATTCGTCGTTTTCATTCACTCAATTTGCATATAGTGTGTACACCATATCCACAGGCATTTCTATATATATATATATATATATATATATATATATATATATATATATACAAATCAGTTTATAACGTTCTCCGCCGTCTTCGGATTTCCAGTCTCCATTGTTCTCGATCGGTCCAGAGATTCTCATCTACTCCTCTTTCTCTGATGTCTCTATCTATTCCTTCTCTCCAACTCAATCTGGGTCTCCCTCTCTTTCTTCTTCCCTGCGGTATCCAATTTAGTATTTTCTGTGGGATTCTGTCTTCCGCCATTCTTTGAACGTGTCCATACGATCTAAGTTGGTTAATTTGTATGTCTTCCGTCATTATGTGTTTAACATCCATAATTTCTCGAATTCTCTCATTTCTCAGTCTTTCCAGTTTTGATTTTCCGGCGGCGCGTCTCCAATAATCCATCTCGGTGGCTTCAAGAGACTTACGTGTTTTTCCTTTAGAGGCCACACTTCACTACCATAGCTGATGACACTTTTCACTATGCTGTTGTAAATTCTATGCTTATTTTGTTTCGATACTGCCTTATCCCACAAAATACTGTTGAGTTGTCTGATTGCTTGTCTTTCTTGGTTGTTTCTGTGTTTGATGTCTTCATCCAAATCACTGTCATTAGTGATGTGTATTCCAAGATATTTGTATTTTTTACAGTGTTTTATCTGATGTTGTTTTTCCAAGATAAGTTCCTGTTGTTCTCCAGCAATGCACATATATTCCGTTTTCTGAAGATTCACCTCTAGCAAAAAATAACTACGTAACATCAGGTAGGCATCAAATGAAATGTAACTTCTGTCATTCTGACGATGATATTGATTTATTGAAACAATTGTCAATTTTTTAGAATTTTCAATTACTTTTATTATATTGTGGAATTAACTAGAAACCGTGAGTTTCATTTTAAACACTAATATGAGCAGATTTCACGAAGTAAGGGTCGAGACAGTTGATTTCAATAACACTAAATGTATTGAATATAAGCAAACATAATTAAAGGAGAAACGAAAGATAATTTGAGAGATGAGAATTACGGTTTCTATGTCACTGAGTACAATACAGGACTTTGTCAACGCTGTATTCATTTGTTTGAATTTCTCGTTAAAATGCAAGTCAATCCAAAAGATTTTTCTTCTGACAAATTAAATCAGATCACTCTCAAATCAATTTTTTCGTTAAATTGATGCGAAATATGATGGCAGGCATTTTATCCACCCAGTCTCTTCAGTCAATTAATCATACGAACCTAATAATTAACCGTTTTCCTGGATGCAAAATCATTTTTTTCAGATCAAATATTTATATTGTCTAATTATCAGTAAATCTATCGAAATTTCATACTCCCTTATCGACGTGAAAATTCGTGTCTACCTGTTTGATTTCAATTTTTGTCATTGAAAATACAATTCAATAACAAAGTTAACAACGCTGAATTAAAACAAAAATACAGATTGGCAAATCAATTTTGGCAGTCGGAAGTTTGGCAACTTCCGATGCGCCGTAGCAAAGACATATGCAGATTGCAAGAGCGCACATCGCTGGCAAAATTCGTAATCTTCGTTTCGATAGTTCAGAGAAAAGGGTGATTACCGGGGTTGTGCAATACTAACTTGTTATGGCGACATCAAAAAATGAAGTTGTTCATTAAAAGTTGAGTGAGCAGTGTCATGAAATAATTATGAACGTTTTAAATTTAATGACCAATGAGGCAAACAATGGGAAGTCGATGATTCCATTAACAAAGGTGAGTTTTATTTATTGCAATAAAATTTTTAAACCAGAGTAATTATTCAACTAATTTATACTCGATAGTAAATTTTTTCAGTCGATTTTCGTACATAAAATATTTATTTGTTAAACGATTTAAAAAAGTGACATTAGGGTGAGAAAAAGTATTTTATGCACTCAATTGTAAATTTTATGCACCGTTATGTCATCATTACAAACAAATAGACGCCATTTTTAGTCCATTTAGAGCAACCTAAATGGGACATTATTTGGTTTTTGCATGCCTGCAGCTAGTGCGTAAATTTTTCCTTTAGTCCAAAAAAAGCACTGCTATATGCACTTGTTGCATAAATAACTATTCTGCTTCTGTCTACAGGAGTATATAAAAAGGCACATGTTTATTTTGTGTAATAGGCTTTTAGGTTATGATTATAATTATTATACTCATTTCATACCTATCTCTGCTACGTTTCGGTTTTAATATTTGTTTTGAACCATCCTCCGATTCCAGTTACAATTGCGGTTGGGTCACATTAAAATATGTTTGAACTAAACTCTAAAGATCGATTAAAACAACTAATGAACTGAAATGTAATAAAGTATTTTTAAATTTAATACTTCTTTTCAATGGCCGAAAACCACGATAAAATTTTTATTTCAAAGAACGGTCACTGAAAACAAATTTAACTACTTCCTCAATTTATTTGTATAAAAATACACATGAGTGAAACTTTTAATACAACATATATAACGACTTATTTTATTGTCAGGTTATTGAACGAGGTCATTTCTGCTGCTACGAAAGTTAGCCAAAGAACGCTTTCCCGTATTACAAATGAAGCTCTGGCAGGAAGTAATGCTGACACTGATGTGCCTTCTAAAAAACAAAGAACGTCCAGTATCCGTATGGATCAATTCGACAAAACTGTGCTCAGAAGGTGCATAAGAAATTATCACATATCCGAGAAAAAAGTACCCACGTTTAGAAATGTACACCAAACCTTTGCAGATAGTTATGGCTTCGCAGGAAGTCGCGAATCTCTGCATAAACAAATAAATTCTTTGGGTTTTCGTTGGACCAACATGAAAAACAACAGTAGTTTGTTAGTGAAACGTCACGAATTCAGACATTTACGCCTACTATATTTAAGAAACATAAAAAAAGTACAGAGAGCAGACCAAACCTATTATTTATATCGATGAAACATACATTCATGTATGTCACTCGCACTTTAAAGGATGGAGCGACAAGAGAAACGGAGGATTAAGAAAACCCGTTTTAAAAGGTAATAGGCTCATCATTGTGCATGCAGGAAGTGAAAATGGTTTTGTATCTAATGCTGGTATTATATGGAACTTCCAGTCAAAAACAGGAGATTATCATAATGAAATTGCGTACGAAAATTATGAGAAGTGGGTACAAGAAAAATATATTCCAAACTTATCAAAAAACGCTGTTGTGGTAATTGACAACACCCCATATCACAATGTTCTGAATGAAAAATTACCTACGACTGCTTGGACTAAACAACATTAAAAAACTGACTTTCTGAAAGAAACATATATTACAGTGAACAAATGTTAAAACAGGATCTATATAACGTTGCAAAAATGTACAAACCTCAATATAAAACTTATAATATTGATGTATTATTTATTTATCACCCACACTCGATCGAAACTTTCTGGGCGGCACTTAAAGGATATGTGGCCAAACCAAATGTTACTTTCAATTTTACAATGGTTAAAGAATTCTGTAATGAATTTTTCGCTACATTTTCTGCAAATTATTGGAAAGTTAGATGCGACAATGTTAAAAAGATTGAAGATGAATTTATGAACATTGAACCACTTTTAGATACTGTTGTAGATAATATTATCATTAATTTGGCTGAAGACGGAGACAGCGAGGATAATGAAGTTGATATAGAAAGTGATTTTGAAGAATCATTTGTAGATCCACATCATTATTTTACTGTTGATGATCCCTGTACATCTAAAACATATTTTCCATTGTGGTGTTTGTTTGTAGGTGGTATGACTGAATACATTAAGCGCAACAAATGTAAAAATGTAAATAGGTGCTATAAAATTGTAGATATTAGAGACGAATTCCACTAGAGTAATATAATATTTGTAGCACATCTGTACATAGTTCTAAATAAACAATAATTGACGGCACCCAGAACCAAGATTTTTGTTCTGCCAGTCCTAACTCTATGAAAAGTGTGAAGGGGTATCCTAAATTCATAGTAAATATTTGCAAATGACTCCAAAATTTACATATGAAAGTAGAAATATCTACCACAAAAAAGCTTTACTATTTTATTTATATTATTAGTATACTTATTAGACCGTCTCTAAAGGCGATTTCCACAATTTGTTTGTACGCTTTATCTACAAAATCTACCCGACTTCCAATTTATATACAAATAACCCTCAATGACGAATATTATGAAGGGACCTCTCAAAGGATATTAATTTGAAGTAAAGGTGAAAGTTTATGTCTCCTGGAATCTATTTATTATTTACATCACATAAAATAATAAAGGGTATTTATAGAATTCCCCGTATGGTTTTTGAAGCAATAAATAATTATGTCTGTACAAAAAAAACCCAATTTCAGTTGAAAAATCTAATGGTTTTTATTTCCTTTTTAATTTAATTAATAATAAAGAACACAATAGTGTCCTTTTGTTTTGTAAACTCGATTTTATATGGTATTATACATGTGCCACAATTTAGTATTCTTAATTCCAAATTCAAAATATTGTGTTACCCTCGTACGTATTAGCAGTCTCACAACCTTCAAAACTTTGCATGCGGAATGTACGTCGCCTGCTCTTCCCGGTAACTGCATTAACAACGTTGTCAAGTTGTATGGCTTTCTCGCGCATCGGAAACTGCCAAAATTAATTTGCCAACCTGTACATAGAAGTAATAAGTGAAATGTATTTGAAAATATGAAAGATATTAAAATTGAAATAGAAAATGTGGATTCGTCAAACTCTAGGAGAGAAACCTAAGAACTGAAAGGGAAAATGGACGGGCAGAAAAAAGATGAAGATACTTCCAGTAAAGAATAATGGTTCATGAACTACAATAATAAGCTGTGGCTACAGCTATATTATATAGTGGATTTTATAGTACTTTTTATATCCATGTATTCAAAACTAAAAAAGACCCTGTACAAGTCACTTTCATCTAAAGTTGGTATTATACAAAAAAGTCAATATTATACAATTATTCTGTAGGAACAATCCCACTTATAATTCTTGCAGTATCATGATACTATAATCTATATCACAGGTAAAAAAGGGGTTGAAGACATCGAATTCTAATTGGCCGTAATTACAGTTAGAGGATAATTTTCCCATTTATCTTCTCCTTTTTGACAAGTTTATGTACTTATACGCTACAAGATAAGCCCAATATGTTACCGTGACTATGAGAATTGCATTGGTTCATTTAAATTTGAAAGAAACTGAACTAAATATTTTTTAAAAAGGATCATTAGGAAATATTTTGAGTTATATTATTACTAGGACTTTTATTTGTGAGTCACACTGTGATACAAGTACTTTGATTTATGTAACGAATATTCATTTAACTGATGATTCTTCTTCCAGTACTACTATTTTTAGAGAACCAAGAGATATTAATTTACATACTTTGATTTTTCTTATTCTGAAATATTTGCTCCTATCCAAGTTTTTCTGCTGTTGTCATCAAGTCATAAGCACTCTTTCCAATATTATTCCGTTATTTTGAACATTCAATTTAATATAAAATGATATACTCAGATTATTGAAAAATGTGGCTCTGAAGTTAATATAGACGCCGATGCCGATGGTCTGACTATTTTTCAATCCTATTGTGATTCCGGTATATCCTCGCGGCTCCTTGCTTCTAAGCATTATACACATCCCACTATGCAAATAAATATTACAGTTATGTTAATTCAACATCACATTGTGATGATGTTCTTCCTTTTTTTCCTCTTGTTTTCATCACATGCACATCTATACAACCGCATATCTCCAGCTTGTGGCTGTTAACTTTTGTGATGTTTCAACTTAACTTCCCAGCGATGTTAATGCGCTGCCTTTTTATATTACTTTGATGTTACTAGAACTTCCTCAAAAGGAAGTCTTCATAACGAACTAAAAACAGCATTTCTGTTACATTCTGAAACGCCTTTTAACATCTTCTCGATGTTAATGCAATGTCTAAAAAATAACATCTTATCAATGATCTAAATGCAACATTTCAAAAACAATACAGTGTATTATCTTAGATATTGTATGGACATTACGTCAACCTCTGAATAATATACCTCAAACATTCTAGATGACATCCTATAGATGTTTCTGTGCCTAATCAGCAAATACAGGGTGAACAACTAAGAACGCCGGCTGTCAGCCATATTTCAAAAAATAGTCATGGTACAACTTCAAAAAAATACCTCCAGGAAAATGACCCTGAAAAATCGCTGGAAAATATTTTTCAGTTCCTAAAATATCAGCTATGGGGTGGAATGAACACTTAAAAACATAATACATAATAAAGGTATCCTAGAAATACAATTTTTGATATAATGATGAGATTATGAAAAAATGTAGTTAGGTACTTTTAGTCCTTATTCTTCAACTAAGGGGTGGGGGAGGGTTCAGCCTGAAAAACCAATGTTGTACCACTTTTTTGTTTTTCAATCGATATCAATAAATTTTGGCGTCATTTAAAAGAGTTTTTCCTCTTTAATAAGATATGCTTAACAAAAATAACAAAATTGAGCAAGTTTGTCAACGTTATATTTTCCCATTTTTTTTCGGAAATTTCAAATGTAATGAGGCATTTTCTAAATTCTGATGAAAAGGGGTTGAAAAATACGAATTAATTCCAAGATATAAGGTTTACGATATCAGATATAAAAATTGAAAAAATGCTTCAATTTACATTTGAAATTTCAGAGTGGATACAAAATTATCTAACTTTGTTATAAATCTTATTAACCAGAAAAACTCTTTCAAATGCAGCTAAAATCATTAATATCAGTTAAAAAACGAGAAAGTTATACATTTGTTCATTAGTTTGACTTTTCCCCAGCCATTATTTGAAGAATAATGGCAAAAAATTTCCTTAATCAAATTTTTTCATAATCTCATAAGATTTCAAAAATTGTATTTTTATGACATCTTTAGTATGTTTTTTTGAGGTATTATGTTTTCGAGTGTTCATTCCACCCCTAGCGGATATTTTAGAGACTGCAAAATATTTTACAGCAATTTTTCAGGATCACTTAAGAGTAATTTTTTGAAAGTTGTACCATGATTCTTTTCTGAGATGTGGCCTTTAGTCGTTCTTAGTTGTTCAACCCGTACATTTAGAATAAAATAGCGAAAAAAGCAATAAGGGATTTAAAACGTTTATTCACTATTGATGAACAGTACTGTAAATTTGGAAAAAACAGGTACAACATTAGAAAAAAAAAATATCTTGTCCAGGAATCCAACCTAAAAAAAATAATAAATTGTGTAAGCATATTACATAACAAATGTGGAAAGTAGAAACTATTGAACGCATTCAGTGAAAGCAAGAAATAAGAAAGGCTATATTATTCTGTAGTTACCATAATATAACATACTTTGAAACTGAATTAATAAAGTTTAACGGATACACATACATTACAGCTAGTTCATAGGAAATTTATTAGAATAGCTTTTTAATAATATTAGAACTAATAAAAATTTTACACCATAAAGATTTTCTGAAACATTACGTTAAATCAACAGAAATCCAATCTGATTAAAGAAAATTCTATCGTTTACTTACGATTACTTCTTCTTACGCAAGAGTCGCTGTTTCGAGTGCCTCAACCATTCCATAACGCACACTTCAAAATCCTTATCTGTGAAACATTCAAAAGTGTTCTGAACAGCAGCTAATAAAACAATTACTTTAGATCAAATTGTGCGCATGGAGATTTTTGATCGATCATCGTAAACTACATCAAACTTGATTTTCAGCCAATTGACTGGGACTCATTTTCCATAAGATACATGCAGGGTTCTTCAAAGGAATAATAACATATTTTATTTCGAGAAGTGACTTTTAGTGATTTACCTTCTATTACATGCCTCACTTCTTTTCTGTATAAAATAATATACTATTCTCATCTTGTTATTTTCATAATATGTAACTGCGAATTCAAGTATTATTGTGTACATCAAAAATATATTTTATCTACATGACATGGATGTTGATAGAGTTGGTAGTAAAATTAAGACATCTAGGAGATATTTTATTAACGTTTTAAATAAACATCACGAAAAGTCTCTAAAAAGAACATCACAAAAAAGACTTGTTATGTTTCTTGTTTAGTGGGATGTCTCTGGCTGTATAACTTTGTCCCTAATATAATTGCAAACGAATAAAATACTCAAAAAATGACGAATACACTCAACAAAGAAATATGCCCAGTGAGACTGTTAAAAAAACTAACAAGCAAGCGAGGCCCCATCAAAACGAAGCATTTATTTTTGACGCCAAATTCTAGAACAGTATCTCCTAGTTCCAATCCGCTGCATCATTGATTGGAATTGATGTCAAAAAGATCAAAATACCAAATCATTCTACAAGGGCTACTGCTGTTTCGATTTTAGCCAAAACGTGAATTGGAGAACAGCAATTGATTGAAATAACCGGTCATGGTAGCAGCCACTCAATAAAACAATATCTTCAAATAAACTCGGGCCATCATCAGGAAATAATTGAGGCAATAAGGTTTGCTTAAACTTTGGCCAAGACGATTCGAGAATCTCTGAATCAAGAACAAGCAACTACTTCCAATCAACCTGCCATAGTTTATAATAATTGCGTTTTCCATATAAAAAATAAACGGTTTTAAGGATTAAAACTAACTTTTCCGCATCTGTGGCCCCGAACAATATTCTATCATAAAATTGTTACTTGTATACACTTCGGGGGATGTATCGTGCTAACAAACCGAAATTTCTTCAAAAATAACCAAAAATTCAGTATATCTGGATTTATAGGACCCCCTGTACTCGCTATATTCAACTGAAAATCAATAGGGTACATTCGTGAGACACCTTCAACAATATTCATTCATAAAATTGATCAATCGCATACTCTCTGCAGGCTGTATCGTGCTAACAAACTGAAAATTCTCCAAAAATGACGAAAGTTTGGTACCATATCACCCGTTGTACTGGCTTTACTGAGTTGAATATCAATAGGGTTCATCTTTAAGACGCTCTGAATAATATCCAATCATGCAATTGGTCACTTGTATATACTCCGGAGGCTGTATCGTGTTAACAAACTAAAACTTCTTCAAAAATGACAAAAATATCGTACTTAAAGTACTGTAGCACTTGTTGTATTGGCTCCGGTGAGCTGAAAATCAATAGGGTTCATCAGTGAGATGCCCTGAAAAATATTCAATCATAAAATTGGTGACATGTTGAACTCCGGAGGCTGTATCGTGTTAAAAAACTGCAATTTCTCCAAAAAATACAAAATGTCGTACTTCAAGTACCATAGCACCCGTGGTATCTCACTGATGGACCCTATTGATTTTTAGCTCACCAGAGCCAATACAACCGGTGCTACAGTAGTTTAAGTACGATATTTTTGTCATTTTTGGAGAAGTTCCAGTTGGTTAGCACGATACAGCCTCCGGAGTATATACAAGTGAAGAATTTTATGATTGCATATTATTCAGAGCGTCTTAAAGATGAACCCTATTGATATTTAGCTCACTAAATCCAGTACAACGGGTGCTGCGGTACTTGAAGTATCAAATTTTTGTCATTTTTGGAGAATTTTCAGTTTGTTAGCACGATACAGCCTCCAGAGAGTATACGATTGATCAACTTTATGAATAATTATTGTTCAAGGTGTCTCACAGATGTACTCTATTGATTTGCAGTTGACTAGAGCGAGTACAGCGGGTCCTATAAAACTAGATATACTAAATTTTTGGTTAATTTGGAGAAATTTCGGTTTGTTAGCACGATACATCCCCCGAAGTGTATACAAGTAACAATTTTATGATAGAATATAGTTCAGGGCCACAGATGCGGAAAAGTTAGTTTCAATATTCAAAACCGTTTATTTTATGTTATTTTCCCACTGCTGGAAATATAGCTAGGCAAATACAACAAATTTACATTGCGTCGAAGTTTCGATACCATCCTCTAGGGTTAAAAGCCTGCGATTATTCTGAAATCTTTACTCATTGTTGTTGCAAGAAAATGACAACCTAAAGCATAACGTAATATATTCTCCTATTTTTTTTTCATTTTTGGATTAGTACAAGTGGTAGAAAGTTATAATTCTATCAAATTTATTGTGTTTTGCCGTTTCGATAAAGGCCATGTAGTGTCTTCTCAGCCTGCCCTTTAGGATATGGTTTCCTACTCATTGTAGTTACACGGTGATGCAGTTTTATCATGAAATATATTACATTCTTTGATTCTTTTAATTACTTCGGGCTACCAGAGGTGGTAGAAAATGAAAAAAAATATTAGTTTTACAGATACATACCTACATGATAATTGAGTCCTTCTTTACTTAAAACTCACTCTGTATATACATTATAATAAGTTTTTAGTGCTAATAGCTTTTTGAGTTGATGCAAAAATAAGATAAAAATATGACTGAACTAACGTAAAATGTAATTTTTGGGTTATATTTTTGAGAATCAAATAAAATATTTCATATGTATCAAACCAATAGTCTGCAGACAGCAGACAGCTTTCCTGAGACAATTAAAATATCAAGAGCGAGATAAAATCGATTATCTATAATTTTACTTTGACATTATACTCCTTTTTCTTGTTTCAGGTAAGTCCCAGTTGTGTCTGCGAAAGGGTAAGAATTAAATAAATCAATACCTCCCATCTACCATTCATAACCATGAACATGTAGATATAATATATGTCTATCCGAATTTTAATAATATCATTCTATGATTAACCAAACAAAAATTTTGACTATAACGCCTTTTAACAAATCTCTTAGTTTATGCTATACCGAATGTATCATGTTCTCGAAATATACCAGCCTGTTAATTCGAGATAAAATAGCTATGAAAATTCAAGAAAAAAACAGATTCTGTTTTAAAATTAATGGTTTATGCTTTTTTTTAACGCTTCTTGTTACTATACCTTGTCAGTAAATTTACTTTGATGAGGGTTACAAAATAATTATGTTGAAAGACATTTCTCGGTGGATATTTTGGTTTTTATAGTTTTTTATACCTTCGCAACTTTCGTGTTGAGAATCATTTTCCCTGATTCTTCTTCTTGGCGTGTTATATCCTAGCGATCGTGTGGACTATCATTACTTAATTCACAGGTAAATTTGAAAAGTGGATTGTTTGGTTGCCTGTCCGAATCATGTTTCTTAACTAGTATGTTCTTTTAAGAGGTTCAAGCCTTCCATCAACTTTCCCTCGGATGATCAAGTGCAACATATCGTATACCCTTGGATGTTCCATAACATGGCCAAAGAAAGACATGTTTATAATCTTCACGGTTTCTCGCTTAGTCGGCATATTCAGATTGTCTTCACAGCAATGGACTCTTCACCTATAAACTGTTGATTTCTACTGATTGTAGTAGCTCAAAAGTGCCATTTAGGGACCAAAAATATTCTTCTGTTTTATAGGTACTTGAACTCACTACAAGTGGTAGTAAATTATAATTTTAGAGGTTTTTCGGGAAGCTGAATGAACAGATTCATACCACTAGTCAAGGCGATAAAGCAATCGAAATGGATGTTGTTTGAGAACGCAAGAATTTTTATGCAGGAAGATGCCGAATATTGTGTATAACAATAATCTATATTTGCCTACTCCAAAAAGTACTTGCTAAATGCTGTAGAACAACAAATGTACCGAAATATCGAAAAATTACCCATTTTTCGATACATTTGTGTCTAAAACTTTGAAGCAAAGCTTTAAATAAAAAAAATTACTCTTTCTTTTTTGTTTATTTGACGATTTCCTATAAGGTTATGAGAATCGCGAATCGAAAAAGTTTCCATGAATAATATTCGAAAATTAGTAAAATATCATACGTAAACTTTGAGAAATTTTTTCGGTAAGTAAATTTTTGATAAATATTTATCAAATTTCCAGAAAAAAATTAAACATATGACAATTACGCAGAAAAATTTTTGTAACGATCGATCGCGTAGTTTTTCACTGCCACAATTATTAATTAACAAATTATAAAAAAGTTGATCGCGCGTACCTCGTTTAAACAACGGTGAAAAAGGAGCACGCAACTTTTAACAGTTACTTAGTGTCATAACAAACAATAAGCAATTATAACAATATCCATTTTACGTTTTAACAATTTTTCACTATTTTATAAAAAAAATTTCCATTATAAATAATTTTTCTTAATGTTCATCAAATTATGCAACTAATTAAACGTTTCAATAATAAATATTGATAAAAAGTATATTTATCTAATTTTGACATATAAAGTGACATTTTTCAAAACTGACTTCCGTTAGCAAACGTCACATTTCTCGTAACCAGTTACATAATGAAAAATATTATGTAACTGCTGATGAAAAATTAATTTTATCACCAGTTAATAAAAACAAGAGAGAAAAAAAGAAAGTTTAATGTCATATTATAGAAAAATAACAACAACTAGAACTGAAGAGAACTACTATCAATGAGAACAACTAGAATAATTCACATTTTATTTTATGCAATATAAATATTTATGACACATTTCGGACACAGTTTGTTAGGTTAACTCCTGCAGAATCAGAAGTTGATGTAATTTCGTGATGCATAACTGATCTTGAACTTGAGGTGCTTGATTCACCAAGAATTTCAGTGGCAATCCTTTTCTTATTTTCTATTAATGGTAAAATAATAAAGAAAAGTCTGAAATTAATGTATAAAATAAAAGTATTGTCTTGTGTAATAGTGGTTGCATAACTTGTAGGAATCAAAAACTGCTGTTTTCAAATTAGAAATAAATTATATTTTCTTTTTGTGAAATGGACTCACATAAAATAAATTAAATTTTCTTTTTGTCAAAATTAGATAAAATCTTGTATAAAACGTTATGAAATACTTTATTGATAGGTAAACTAAAACTTCTTCTTGCCAAAATTAGATAAAATATTGTATGAAACACGTTATGAAATGCTTGTTTGTGTAACACGTGTCATTTTTCGGGACCTCGCTCGCCCTGGTACGCGGAGCTCTCTCGTCCCGCAAAAATTTCCCTCGTTACAAAAAATGATGCGTCTCATAACTGGTTACATAAATAGCTATTTCGTTCGTAAATGGGCTTTGTTCATAATAACTAACCGTCCTTATTTCGATTAATACGAATACCAAAGAGATAAATTTATTGTAGAAAATTTCGGAACACACGGTAAAACATATTTTATTTTAAATCAAAATAAAAAAATAGAATGCGACCCACATTTTGTTTAGAAAAATTATACGAAATCAAAACAGCTTGGAACAAATAAAACATTTTACTGGGTCAAAGCGAAATAATTGTTTTGAATACAATTATTTGATAACGAAAAATTGGCACGCTTCAAAACATAGAAAGTTGATTTTGCAATTCAACAAAAAAACCCCAAACCTAATTCGGGGGAAGAGCTAAAACCAAGTGCGTAGAGCGGCGGCAAACAGACAGTGCCGGGCCGAAGACGCGAAGGGAAAAGTTCTTTCCCAGTCACGGTAACGGGTAGCAGTTTTTTTAGTGTTAGCGGTATCAGAGGTAAAGTTCTCTCCGTTGTGTCAGGGTGTAATAGGAATACTGAGATATCCTTGACGGTGAACACTGTCCCCCGTTCGAGACACAAAACGGTAAGAATCACCCTCTACGCTAAGTTCTTTTCAACATAGCACGATACCGGTTATAAGCACTACACGCGGTGGCTAAAAAGATAGCGAAGAATAGGCAGTAACCAGGCCAGAGAAGGGAAGTTTTCCAACGCCGTAAGTTTTTGAACAAATTGAGATTCAAACTTTGTTTTTTTTATGAGAAATTTATTCGTTATCATTTTGCGCTGGATTATGAACCTGGAAGTTATAATTCAAATGTTAAACGTAGGGAGTAGCGATAACAAATATATTTAGTTGATTGTCTGTTCTTTCAAGGGGACTGGACACACCTGATCGTTTTCAGTTGAATATTGCATGTCCAGGCTCACAATTCTGGGGGCACAGCTCGTTCTGTAATATATAAAATTTACCGTGTGTGATGATATAATCAAATTTTGCAGAGTTTCGCCAACCTGACAAGAGTTAGGTTTTTTTTTCTAATTAGTAGTTATTATTTTGTTGCACCACATAATTCGCTTCCACCTCGTAGGTAGGACGGAGATAGAAATTTACGCAAGATTAATTTGTACGTGGTATCAAAAAAAGGCCGGAGCGTATTGTTACACTCCTGTTAGGAATTTGACCAGCCATTGCTCAGGGGGTGAGTGTCGTACCCTTGGGCAGGTCTGACAAAGAGTTCAGATAGGAAGAGTGCAACTATTGCGTCGTTGCACTCCCGGTTAATTATCTAAATGACAAATTAGCCGTATTAATACGAGCTGAAACCAAAATTAAAATTTCAAAACAATGGGCGCCACCTATCCAAACTCGATGCCTGTCGAATAGAGGTTGTAGAAAGAATAACGCAAGACTTAGCAAAAAAATATCATAGCTTTTATTTCCTATTTTCTTTCAATGATTTGATTTACAAAGTTTTTATTTTTAGATTAGGTTGACGATACTGACAGGATAAGAAAAGGAAATTACAAAATCAATTATAACAAAGTTAAAGTTGACAAACTTCGTTAATTCTCACAAAGTTAAAGTTTATTACAAAAGTTAAAGTTGACAAATCTTGTCTATTCGCTTTACCAAATAAACTGACCCTTAATCTTTCTTTATTTGAAGAGAGACTCTAATTTGGTGACTACTTAAAACATTTTTACTTATCTTGGAGTCATGAGCCGCTCCTCCTTGGGTTCAGATTCGCTAATGTGTTCTCGGTCACACTTCCGTGGTCTTGGGGTGCTATGGGTACTACAATTACAGGATGAGCTTATCTTAGCTCACGGAGCTCCGTAAGGTTAGGACATGTACTAAGTGCCAGAGGGTAAATGTGCCTAAAACATCATAAACGGGGAGAATCTGATTCGACCCAAAAGCATAGAAATGGTAACACGGTTCTGGTAAAAATGTTTGAATTCGTCACAAACTTAGATCGGAATACAGTGAACAAGAGTCTTAATAAAAAGTGAAACTACGATTTTAATCAATGGAGTTGATTACAATTCATATAATAAAGTGATCTGAAAGAATTAGGATTTTAAAGACTGTGCCTAATTATCAATTTAAAAGCAAAGTTTAAATAAACAAAACAAATGAATAGCTGATTAATTTACTATAAAAAGTGAATTTAGTTTAATTCTCATCACCAGAACTATGCTCCAACTAAGTCTGCTTACATTTTATTATACAGAAAGTAAACAATAAAAACATTTCAAAAAAACTAGCAAAATAAACTATGAAATATTAATTCCCCGATGTAATTTATTTTCCCCAAATATAAACTAAAATAGTGACCTTTTCTATCTGAGGGATAGAAGGTCCCAATATATCCAGGTAACTGGAAGAATATTTTAATTTAACGATTTACTCTTCGTGTAAATTCCCAAAAAAAATTAATTACAGTTATCTTTAATTTCTATCAAAAAATATCACGCTATCAGAGAAAAGAAACAGTAACAGAACTTATGTTTCTATTGAAATACCTGTCTGTCCTATAGAAATAGGGCTCCCGATCTTCCAGACCTTCAAGCGAAAGGTATGTGTCTCATAAAAACCATGATTCAATGAAAAGCATCAAAATAAACTTGAATATTTGTTTTATCGAAAATCACTTCACAAGTTGATTCCACAAAGAGAATTAATTTTAAGCTGATTGACAAATTATTAGGCAATCGTTAACCTTTGATTTTTAGTTATCCTAGGCAATATTTCCAATTTTCAATAGACACATCCTTTTCGTTCAAGCTTGGAAGTTGGAGAGAGCTCCAAAAATTCATTTTATTCTCAAGAAACCTCGCTAGGAAGTGTCCCCAGTACTTATACACCTGTCTCTATCTTACTACAGTCACTTAATCGCTTTCTTCCTTCTCGAAAAATCAATAATTACAATAGGTACCTGTCGCGTATATTGCAAATTAAGCTTGAGGTGGGAACTAATTCTTTGAATAACAACTTCAAATAACATGAGTAACTACATTTCTATTCTCAAATACTATTCAAGAGACGATTTATCCTAGATGTCGTTACGAACATGAAATGACCGTAACAGTATCATTTTCCATTTTCCTTAGGTTTCAGCGAACTTGTTCTGACAAATAATCTAAAAAAATTGTTTTCTTTTGTTCAGACGTGATCAGAAATTTCTAAGTTATTAGTAAAATAAATAAATATTGTAGGTGATTCAAAGACTTGGAATTTTGCAACTCGAAACGCCAGTGTCGACAAATATTTTATTGTTCTTAGATCCGCAGTATTTTGTTACGATTTTTTTTACTTTCATATTTTATCAAGGTCAATGGCGCAAAACCATCGTACGCTAGCATAACATTTCGGTTTGAAAGTAAATACATATAATATTTTATTTTGCGCCTCGACACCGGTGAATATCAAATTTAGGAGAAAAAAAACATACGCCTCTCATGCACTTTTAAAATACCAAAGCGATAAGGGGTTAGTTTAATTGTTCTAGCTCAAGGCGAGGGTTATATCATAATTTTGTTTTGTGGGAAAGTTACATGTTATACAGGGGTAGGATAGGATGCACAATTTACAGATAAATGTATAGGTAGTCTTATACCGGAGGACTCTATTTATTTGGGTAATATTGGGATTTCGTTTTATATTTAAATATATATATATATATATATATATATATATATATATATATATATACTCAGAGAAACTCTTATTATATTTTTTTATATACAACTTTGTGGTCCCACCATATTTTATTTATCATCCCCACCCCGTAATTCCTCCTAGAGTGTGTAACAACCTTGGATGTGAGACAGAACCGGGAGAACAATCCTGTCCTGGCAGAGGAGTATCAAACCGTGTTAAGACCAGGCGTACCCATCTCAACTTGGACTGGATTTCCCTTACACGCTCAGCCGCACATTGGAGAAAGTAATTGGTGACCCGAAGGTCGTGATCAATTTAGAGAAAAATAAAAGGTAGGATTTTTATTACAAGTGGTGACAGGGGTTTGCGAACCATCTTCAGACTGAAACAAAACCCCACCCAAGGAGGGTGAGATATTACCTCTGGTGACAGCAATTATTAGAGTGGTGACAGCGTTTTTTTATTAATAAACAGTCAAGTTGAAGGAGGTGAGGAGCATATTTGTTACATTATTTATAATGGAAAAAATTTTACAAAATTTGAAAAAATTGTTAAAAATTATTAAAACGTAAAATGTATATTTTTATAATTGCTTTTTGTTTGTTATGACACTAGGTAACTGTTAAAAATTGCGTGCTCTTTTTTTACCGTTGTTTAAACAAGGTACGCGCGATCACCTTTTTTATAATTTGTTAATTAATAATTGTCGAAGTGAAAAACTACGCGGTTGATCGTTACAAAAATTTTTGTGCATAATTGTCATATGTTTAATTATCTTTTCTAAAAATTCGATAAATATTTATCAATTTTTACTTACCGAAAAAATCTCTCAAAGTATACGTATGATTTTTTACTAATTTTCGCATATTATTCATCGATTCGCGATTCTCATAACCTTATAGGAAATCGTCGAAGAAACAGAAAAGAAAGAGTAATTTTTTTTATTTAAGACTTTGTTTCAAAGTTTTAGACACAAATGTATCGAAAAAGGGTAATTTTTCGATATTTCAGTACATTTGTTGTTCTACAGCATTTAGCAGCACTTTTTGGAGTAGGCAAACATAGATTATTGGTGTAGAGAATATTCGGCAACTTTCTGCATAAAAATTTTTGCGTTATCAAACAACATCCATTACACCCTACTTTTACTGCTCTACCGCCTGGACTACACGTCATAGCTTTGTCAGCAATTATTTAGGCCTTCAAATTAGTAATTTCTACAATTGTAGTTGCATGGCAATATCATGTCAAGATAGACAATAATATATTCTTCAATTTTACACAAGTTTTGAGTAACTGAAAATTAGAGAAAATTATTTTCTTTTGCGTTTTTCTTAACGTGCGTTATGCGCGCTTTGATGGTTTGAAGTTCATAACCAGCGTCAGCAAGCATCAGTCATAGGAGGCTGTGATCATTGTATTTTGATACTTCAAAACATCAAATAACCTCGCGTTTTGTTACAATAAAGAATATGGCACAGCCAGTAAAACCAATAAAATTCTTTATTATATATATTTCATTAGACATGGACACTTAATTGAAAACATGCAAAGTCCTGCATTTTCGCCATTAAGAAAAGACGAAGTGTCCGAAGAATAGAGGAAAAATCTTAGCTTTGTAATTAAAATGTATTAAAACTAAATATTATGTGAACAAATGAAAACCAGTCTGTCAAAAATGGTCTGTTATTGTAAACGTCCAAAAATTTCCAGTTTAATTCGCTGTTGGGTATCCCACGAGAAAAATTTCCACTAACCTTCCGCCACTGCCGCGCGGACTCAGACTCCGAAGCTCCCGAGAATTCCAGATTATTTGGAATTCCCCCACTACCTGACCATCTCTGTCTCAGTAATCCTCAAGCGGCATTCCTCGAATATCAGTGTGTTGCCGGGTGCGCAAAGGTGTGTTACGTTACGAATTATAGGCTTTTGCGGAGTGACAGTCCCACGGCAGTAACGCATTCTAATTTCAACATTCAGATTTTTAGTTGCATTTTTGACTAGAAGAAAGGTATTCTACAATTGTTTTTTTTAGTTTTTGAAGTTTTAAAGTTTATTAAAATTTTACAGATGGGTAGCTACGAGAAGGAATTAGAAAGGTTAAACAAACTCATGTTAGAGTGTTTAGAAGAGGAATCAGAAGAAGAGAAAGTAGATGATTCGGACGACGATTTGGAAGAAGATAACATAGAAGTACAGGAAGATAACTCAGACACAGAACAGGAAATATCCGATACTGAAATAGAACCAACGGCTAATCTTCCATGCTTTCTTGGGAAAGATAAAAAAACAAAATGGTCAAAATGTGCCCCTCCTTCGTCCAGAACACGTGCAGAGAATTTGATAATTCATCTCCCGGGACCAAAAATGGCTGTACGAGGCTTGAAGTCTGCTATAAATATATGGAAGTATTTCTTTGATTTGGAGATTATAGAACAAATTGTCCGCTATACTAACCAACATATCGACAAGCAAAGACCCAAGTTTGGCGACAGATTGTTGCGAGAGCCAGGCACAAATCTTTCTGAGATGCACTGTTTTATTGGACTGCTATATATAGCTGGCGTGTTAAAGTCTGGTCGGGTCAATATTGATGAGTTATGGAATAACGATGGAACTGGAGTAGAAATTTTTCGAATTGGTATGTCAAAATTTCGTTTTTCTTTCCTACTACAGCATTTGCGATTCGACGATATGGATACCAGAAAGGAAAGACACAAAGTTGATAAATTGGCCCCAATTAGATCTATATTTGATTTGTTCGTTGAAAAATGCAAATCTGCGTATACGCCTTTTGAGAATGTCACTATAGATGAAAAGTTGGAGGCATTTCGCGGGAGATGTGGCTTTCGCGTATACATTCCGAGTAAGCCTAACAAGTATGGCCTAAAAGTATATGCACTGGTGGATTCTAAAACATACTACGCTTGTAATTTGGAAGTATATGTGGGATCTCAACCCCCAGGACCATATGTTCAGGATACTTCTGCTTCAGCCGTTGTTGAAAGACTTGTTGAACCGCTTAGAAATTCAAAAAGAAACTTGACCTGTGATAACTGGTTCACTAGCATTCCGTTAGTACGCAATATATATTCGAATTATAAACTCACTTTTTTGGGAACGATCAGAAAAAATAAGCGGGAAATCCCCTTAGAACTTTCGAACCCAGTCAAAAGGCCACTTGGGACAAGTATGTTCGCCTTCGAAAACATAATGACATTGGTTTCATATATCCCGAAAAAAAACAAAAACGTACTGCTAGTTTCAAGTCTACACCACGACGACCGAATTGATGGAGCCACGGGAAAACCCGAGATGATAATCGACTACAACAGCACCAAGGGTGGCGTAGACACACTAGATAAGATGTGTGCAGCTTACGATTGCGCCAGGAATACCAGACGTTGGCCGATGGTTATTTTTTATTCAATGTTGAACATTGCAGGAATTAATTCTATGGTGTTGTTTTCCTTGAAAAATCCAGGCAAAAACATGCGTCGTCGTAAATTTTCACATATGCTTGCTTCGGAGCTAGTAGAAGATCATATCCGTAATCGCGGATTACAGGTCAATATTCCAAAAAGCATAAGACTTAGAATTTCAGAAATGTTTGGAACACCCGAGGGATTACCACAACCTCCAGCTGCAGATCCGGTAAATGTGAAAGGAAGGTGCGAATACTGTGACAGAAGAAAGAACAGGCCGACACGATTCTCATGTAAAACATGTGGAAAATTTATCTGTTTGGAACATGTTACTTGCGTATGTGCAGATTGCTATTTACATTAAAATTACATGTTAATGATATAGATAGGTATTTTTAAATTAGTTTTATGTATTCCATAACGAGTTTTCTACATTATTTCTTTCTTTTGTTTTGTATTCAAACATTTTATTTGTTTCGAGTTTTATAAATTTTCTCAATTATTCAAAATAAAGAATTTTTGGTACTTCTTGTGTTTTTGTTAAAAACAATTAACTTTTGACAAATTTTGACAAAACAAAAAAAATTTTGAGGCTTATTTTGGAGTGCGGACTCTCAGTCCGGCGGCAGTGATCGGTAACAAAATCGTTACGGCAGTGCCGAAAGGCTAAAATACTTCCATTACCTTGGTGATCCGTCAAAATAACGTATTTTGATTGGTTCAAAATTACAGGTGAGGAATTTTCTAATTTATTCGTGTTTCCCTTTAATGAAATATTTATTTATCCAAATAAATTATAAGTATACCTCGTATAATTTGAAAAAAACAATTTTAATGCTGTAATCTAATACGTATTATATTGAAAATGTTAGATTGAATAATCAACTCTAGAAAAAAATTTAATAATTTTTATATTTTTCTACCCTGTATATTATTTACAAAAATATATGCCCCTCGTTTTGGGAGTCATGTTATGAATTTTTTTATGTGCCCCACGTTGGTAGCGACATTTTATGAATATAGATATGTGCGTGTTATTTGGTTTGTGATGAAAGTAAATGAAATAATTGAATGGATTTTACTGATTGATTGAAATTTTGAAGAAAAAAGTTCTTATTTACTAATTAAGGTAAAATATTTAGTTGATATACCCATAGCTAGCTCAATAAAAATCCTTTAAATGGGAAAGTTTGAAATTACTCACGTAGGCTCCTCCTTATCCTGATGACGTACGAGAATGAGTCATCCTATGTCTCGCTGTTTTATTCTATTGAGTGTCTATTCACACTCATAGAATGATGAGTGTTTATATATCAAATCAATATTAAAAAGCAAATTTACAAGAATTAAAACGCAGGAAACAGTTCTTTATTAAAAATTGATATTTTAAAGGTAATATATGGTTTGACAAGAAGATTGTACTTTGTAATTAGATTGTCATCGAAGTTATATAATCTTCAAATTTGAAATGTGACAATTTCATACACTCGAAACAATAGATATGGATTATATGTTCAATTGGTGAGTGATATCACTTTTGTTATTACTAATGTCCTACATAAAGTTATATTACAATTAATTTAGAATTGTTCCTTTCTAGGAGAAAATTATTCAGTATGGAATTAAAATATACACAGTTATGATAAGTCTTTCCAAGAAAAATCAAAGATAGGCCTTTTTTATAAAAAAAAGAACTAAAAGAGTTCATACCATTCTATTAGAAGCGGATGAAAATTTTTCTTTCTTCTGAGCTCAATGTACCAAGTAGAATTTAAATAAAATCGAAGTTTATCTGGATCAAAAGTATACTTTATCTCATGTACTGATTAAATTATGTGATTTTTAATCTCTGTAGCTACTTTCAAGTAAGTGTTTTCATCACAAATTGTTTTTTGTAGTTTTTCTATACCGTTTTCTACTATTTATTGCGACATACCATTCAATATTCATGAAAATCAGCTTTAACACTTTTAACAGCACTACCTACTATAGATTTTTTTTAGGATGTCTACCTTCCCTAACGCTTCCTTTAACAAATTCAAGACATTCATCTGTTTAGCGACATTCAAATGTTCATAATCGCTTCCTATGGTTTTCATATACCAGTCTCTTCAAACCGATTTATCACAGATTCCTACACTTTGTTGCTATGCACAATTCCACTGTTTCAAATCACTTAGTGTTGTAACAAGATTCACATATGTTCTATTGACTTCAAAAAAATACAATATTGATTGACATTAATTGGAAGGTGGATAATTAAAATGATAATTACAATAAATATAAATACATCTTGATACAATCTTACATAATAATCCAAACCATTGAAATTCATTTATAAAATTTTTTCTTAAAAAAAATTAAGAAAACAAGAACTGATATTCATTTCTCACTACCTGCGATGAGTGTTTTAAACTCCGCTATTTTGAGTTCATTGATTGTTCTACCCGTGCAATTGGCATATCTACTTATGTCATATCATGTGATATTATTGATTTCAAAATATATTCTTTATCCTAAAATGAATTATACTCAATATTATATTCATGATACTATTTTGATCCTCATTCTCATTAATTTTATAATTTCTTTCAATATTAATAATAATAATTTATTGCTTCTAAAACATGAGTTTACAGCAAGGCTGTATGTGTACAAATAATACGCTATACACTAACAAACAATTGACCAATAATAATATATGACATTAAAAGACAATTACTCATTTATGATAAATGACCGTAATCTTATATTATTCCACACATATCCACAAATTTGCTTGGCTTCAGCAAGTGTGATATTTTGATTGATGCTTCCAAACTCTGCAAACAAGAAATATTCTGTTTCATGACGACGTAAATTGGACAATCAATAAGAATATGCTGCAATGTTCCTTTCTCATTTCGAATACATACGGAGCATTCAATATCGGGATATATATAACACGTAGTTCCATTTAAGGTGAACGTAATTTTGAAAGCATTTGCCGTACGTAACTGAGCAAGTGTGCGGGTGAACTGAATGGACACTTTTACAAGTGAATTCAAACTTGGATTCCTGGAAACAGTAATCAAACTATTTAGATATAAATAGGTATACCTAGAAATCAAAGACAAGTCAGACTCATACAACTGTGTAAAATACGTCTCAAGTAATTTTTTTCTATTCCTAATTAATGTATGATAACTCAAGTTGTTCCACATTTCTATCTGATTTATTTTAATACAAAATGGTTTCCTTTGTACCGCCTGGTTGAACTTGGAATCAGTACTACCGGATGTACGAATTTGTTATCTAAAGCACAGCCAGAATCTTGAGCAACCAATTGAGAGATAATTTAAAGATTGTATATCCAAGTTGTACTCTTCCCACCTCTAATCGTTCTATGGCGTCAGGTGCGCTGATATGAACAAGGAGAACTCTTTTCATAAACTGTACGTGGACTGTCTCTAGTACATCCAAATACCTGAGACCCCAAACAGGTACCGAGTTGAACTTAACACTCATAGCCAATGTCTCAAACAACTTAATTCTTGGATACCGGGAGTCCGTTCTCACTTTAACCATAATTGGCAATATAATTCCAACGGCTTGCATTCCTTTATTTGCAGTAACTACTGACATTTCATGAAATACACCAGAAGATGACATTGTTACCCCTAGGTAATTATATTAATTCACAACTTCAATGGGTTGATTGTTATAGTGAAATTTAAATTTAGATTTTTGAAATCTTCCTTTTGAAAATTGCATAACTTTGGCCTTTTGTATATTAATTGTTAGGTTATTTTCTGCCGCATACTCCTCTAATATTTTCAATTTTCTAACAACATCAATTTCAGAATGTGCAATAATAACAATATCATCCGCATATAGTAATGCCAGAACTTCATTAACATGATCAATATTTACACCCCGAGATCCACTTTCGTAGAAAAATGTTTCAATATCAGTAATGAATAAAGTAAATAAAAGTGGACTAGCCCTGTTGCATTATATTGCATTGCATTGTTGCATTATATTTTCTAGTGAATCCATCGGAGGCTTTTATTTGAATTGTTGCTTGAGAGTAATATGTTATTATAACGCGAAGTATTTTTGCTGATATTCCAAGCTTAAATAATTTGGTCCATAATAACTTATGGTCTGTTGAGTCGAATGCAGTCTTAAAATCAACAAAAATAGCAAATACCTTGCATTTTTGATGTCTGATATGTACCTGAATCACAGAACTCAACGTGTAAAGACTATCAATACAGCCACGACCTTCCCGAAAATCGGATTGGGATTTAGGCAATAGTCTACAGTCATCAACCCAGGAGGATAACCTATTTAGAATAATGCTGGTGAATAATTTGAGCCCACAGTTTGCCAAAGCTAAGCCTCTGTAGCTTTCGGGGTTATTAACTGGTCCGCCTTTATGCAGCGTGGTGAGTGAATTATTAGCCCAGCTTTTAGGAATAAGAGAAGTGTCAATAATGACGTCGAGTATATAACCCAATTATGTGGTAGATTCTGGTAAACCTCGTAGCAAATGCCATCTGATCCTGAAGACTCACTATTTCTAGTTTTACTAATTGCAGCATATACTTCCTCTTGAGAAATAGTTGAGTCAAGATATGGATGATTAACATATTGAAGACTCTCCAAGAGAACTAATTTAGGCGGATATAAATCTTCATAAAAATTCTCCCAGCTTTCAACAGATAAAGATTTGGATGTAAAACTGCCTGTAATCTGCCTAACCGTTGCCCATAATTCCCTTGTATTACTTTTATATGAGAATTTTTCAATAATATCATTCTGATATCCTCTTTTCTTCAACTTAATTAGATTTTAATAACTGCATTTTAGTTTTATGTAAACATCTTCTAATTCATCCTCAAAATTATTTTGCTTGCAGTTCTAAGTGCATTATTCATAGATTTCTTAGCTTGGATACAAGATTCATCAAACCATGGTTTATTTTCTAGGATTCTAGTGGTATTCAGAAGAATTCTTGTTTTGTCTCTTAACCCTATATTATGAGCAGTTTCAGTAATAGCTGCACATAGGTTATTATAGGACTTGTCTGGGTCGGGGATAAAAAATACTCGACTAGAGTGTTGCATATTTTGCTTATAATTTAAAGACATGTTATCATTCCAAATCAAATACATTCGTGAAGAATTTAAGGTAACAGAACTAGAAACTTCCACGGAGTTGTGATGTTCTGAAACCAAATTCATAGGGAAATGATCCGACAGAAAATCATTATCGGTGACGAAAAAATCATTCACTTTTGTAAGGAATACGTTGTTTACCCAGACCATATCCACAACACTGCTGCCTTGTGTACCCATGTACGTAAATTGAACAGGTCGGTCCAAAGAAATTCTGCCAATTGATACAGAAAATGAATTGTTCTCCATAGAATTGATAAGTTGCCTACTCCTTGTATTCAAATTACTATCCAAACTCAACCTTTCATCAAATACATTAATACCTTCAAGAATTTCTGAAACATTACCACATAATCCGATTCGGCAGTTAAAGTCGCTAGCAATTACAATCATTATATCATTGTATTTCTCCTCTATTTCTGTCAACAGAATCTGGAAAGCATCAAGTATGTGACTTAATTCTAGAGACGGTTTAAAGTAAACACCACAAACAATAAACATAAAATAATGAACAGAAAACAAACAAATAAGAATCATGTTAGGTTTACGAAGTACAGTAACATTAAAATAATCAGTGTTTTAAATGAAACTCACGGTTTCTAGTTAATTCCACAATATAATAAAAGTTCCGGAGGCCGGTTCTGAAACTGCTTACAGAAAGTGTAGTTTTAAATCGTTCCAGTAAAATAAGTGAATTGAGTGAGAAATTTAAAAATTAAAATCCTACAACTTTCACAACTGTATTATAAAAGAAGACAGTATATATATACATGTAATAAAAACACCAAAAACCTGGTAAGAAGATCTAATTTGAAAAAAGCTATGTTATAATACGCCAGAAATTAATTAAGTACAAGGAATAAAAACTTACTTTTTCCATAAACTAATTAAGATATAAAGTTGAATACATTAATACAGGTCAGGCTTCTACAATTCAAAATTGAATTAAATTTTAAACTCCGAATATTAAAATAATTTTCAATGGAAGAGATACTGCAGAAGTTAGAAAACATGGATCAACGAAATGCCAGAATCGAGCAAAAACTGGACAATATCCATAGTCAATTACAAATATTGAAAAAAGAGAACCAAGCTCTGAAAAACGAAAATTATTTATTAAGAGAAGCCACGAAGAAACTGGAAACAAGAGTAATTCAAATAGAAAAGGATTCAAGAAGGGAAAACCTGATAATAAATGGCATCGAAGAAGAAGTACGAGAAAATGCGGAACAACTGAATGATAAGGTTAGAGAAGTACTGAAAAGAGTAAACACCAATATAAATGTAGAGTCAGACGTAATAGAGTCGAGGAGAATAGGAGACAGGAACAAACTTAGAAATAGACCAATATTACTAAAAGTGAAGACATGGGATAAAAAGCTGGACATATTGAAAGGAAGAAATAGATTAAAGGGAACAAATATCTATATTAACGAAGACTTTCTCAAAGAAATTATGGAGCAAAGAAAACAGCTCTTAAAATACTCAAAAGTTGCAAGAGACAAGGGATGTAGAACTAAGATCATCTACAATAAATTATATATTAACGATAAGCTATACACCTTATCAGAATTAGAAGCACAAAATGAAACTGAAATCGAGACTGAAGAAGAGACAGGACTACCAGAACAAACTCCAGCGAAAGGAAGAAAATACAGTGAGAGATCTCCCGAAGGCGCTGAAGAAACGACAAAAAAAATAACAAAAATGAACAGAGAAGTTGAGACATCATCAAAAAACTAATTAATACAGAGGTGAAAAGATCAAGGTTTGTGGACGGAATTGTCCCTTTTAAGATAACATTTTGGAACTGTCAAGGTATTAATACTTTAGATAATTTAGAAATACATGAAATTAATGATTTGTGTAGCTCTGATATAATAGGCTTAGTGGAGACCTGGATTACCTCTTCCCAAAATAGCTTACCAAATATTTTAAACAATTATCATACTTACTCATGCCAAGCTTCAAAAGATAAGCAAAAGGGTAGAGGTAGTGGGGGTATCTTGATACTTATATCAAAAAACCTGGGGGGTGTGAAGTCATTAGATGTAATCGATAGATGTAATATGTGGAATTTTATCAGAATAAATATAAATAATAATTATATTATTTTAGGTGTAGTCTACTTTAAACCTGATTTAGATGATCATGTATGTGTAGAGATGCTTGAGGATACTCTAAAAGAAATATCAGTAAAATTCCCAAATGACGAGATGATTCTGTACGGAGACTTTAATGCGAGGGTAGGTGGTCTGAATGATTTTGATTCAGAGAACGTAATACATATCAATCCCCCGTTAAAACCACGTAAGTCAAAAGATTCCCTAGTTAATACTAGAGGAACATTACTTGTAGAAGCTTTGGAAGATCTAGGGTTTCTCTTGTTAAACGGTAGGTTTGAGGATTATGAAGGTGCTTATACATACATTGGGCGGTCAGGACGAAGTACAATAGATCTGGTCTGGGTAAGAGTTAGTAGTGTAGGCCTAATTTCCAGTTTCTGTATAAATAAAAACCTGTTTTCGGATCATCTGAGTTGCACTGGAAAGATAGAAAATGCATATTTTGTGGGGTCTAATAAACTATCAGAATATCATAGCTATAAAGAAACAATAATAAGGTGGGATCCTGCCAAAACACAATCATATAAAAATATAGTATCTATCTTTGAAATACATTCAGACTCGAGTACTATTAATATAATGGACAATCAAATAAATGAGGCAATCAAGTTAACAGCAAAATTTTTAGGTATGGAAAAAAACCGTGACAATACTAATCATATGTTCTCAAATTCAAAACCATGGTTTGATAACTTTTGCAAGGACGCAAAGAAAAAGTTAAACATGACAAAAAAACTATTAAAAAACTCTAACTTTGAACAGAATGCACTAATATCATATAGTGAAATTAAAAAAGAGTACAAACAACTCATTAAAATTAAAAAAATTAGCTTACGAAAACGTTACAATAAAAAAATTTAATAATATCAGCAACCCCTCCGAATTTTGGGAACTTCTAAAAACTAGAAAAATTAAAAATAGAGGTCCCACAATTGATACCGTCACAATGATTGAGTTTTACAAAGAGTTTTATAGAACGCATTTACATAGGGATTCACAATATTTTGGCGTTATACACCCTTATCTAGATATAAACTTTTCCACTAATGAAATTTTTAGAGTTTTAAACTCAGCTAAAAATAATAAATCACCCGGGGTAGACAACATTAGCAACGAATTCTTCAAAAACTTTTCTTTGGATTGGATAATACACCTGAAAACATTCTTCAACAAAATTTTAAACGAAGAACCAATACCACCCACATGGTCAGATGTTAAAATGATCCACTTCCACAAAAGTGGCGATATTAAAAACCCTAATAATTACCGTAGTATAGCACTTTTAAATCACAAAACTAAGCTCTTTACCCAATTAATTAATACGAGACTAACTAACTTTGTTGAGAATAATGAAATATTACCAGAGTGCCAAAGCGGCTTCCGCAGAACACGCAACTGTGAAGACAACATATTTGTGCTCTACGCTATAATTAACAATTACCTTCGCCTCCCTTCAAGAAAATTATATACTCTATTTGTAGATTTTAGAAAAGCTTTTGATTCGTTAGACCATCATATACTCTGGGAAAAATTATATTCAAACGGAATAAGTGCAAAAATTACTAGAATACTAAAAATAATATACAAACAAGCAGCACTGTTTATAGAACAAGAAGGTAACAGTTCAGAGAGAGTACAAATAACCCAAGGTGTTTTACAGGGGGACCCGCTCAGCCCACTACTATTCGCGATATTCATTTCCGATGTTGATAATTATTTTCAGAACCAAGGCAGTAAGGGAATTACTCTTGATGAAGGGGATAACATACGGATGTTGTTATACGCTGACGATCTGGTACTGTTTGCAGAGTCGCAAATACAAATGGAAAAGAGCCTGAGGATTCTAGAATCATACTGCAACACATTCAAGCTTCAGGTAAATACAGAAAAAACAAAACTAGTTATATTCCGAAGGAGCCCCAATATGGGAAAACAACCCACGTTCTCATACCTTAACAACCCAATAGAAATCTCAAACACTTATGAATATTTGGGAGTGGTCTTTACTTTCAATGGACTGTTTCTAAATAATTTTAAATCACGAGAACGAAAAGCAAGAATTACTCAAGGTACTGTACTTTTAACTATAAACTCGCAAAAATTATCTTCTCTTCAGTCTATTAAGACTCTGTATAACAATGTCGTCATACCCACTTTCACATATGCCAGTAATATATGGGGTCTGCGTTATCTGGATCAAACTGAGAAAATACAGACGTCTTTTTGGAAAAACCTCCTATTCCTCCAGAGAACTACTGCCGCTTATATAATAAGAGTCGAAGCCAATCTGTGCAGGCTAGAATATTATCTAATAAAACAAGCAATTGAATACTTCATCAGGGTAAAATCTCAAAATCACTCAAGGTACCCCTATAGAGCATTATTTCGATTAATAGAATTATATAACTCTGGATATGGTCATCACAAATACAATTGGTTTGTTCAGTTGATTAATGTTGTCAGTATTTATTGTCCATATTATGCTGGCCTTAACACTGACTGTATCAATGAAAATTTTAAACATATTGTATTAGCCGAACATCTAGCTAAAAACATGCAAAATGATTGGAATAAAATATTACTCAGTATTCACCACCCTACATATAAATTCTTTCTGCAAAATAATAATAATTACAATTATTTAAGTGGACCGTCACCGCTTTATATTAAAAGATTAACAGCCCAACTGCGCACAGCAAATTCACAGTATTTATACCTATATGTGAATAACTCCTCTCATACAATAAAAACCGACCAGATGTGTACAATATGTAACCAGAAGGCCAATGAATGCCTGGAACATATCATATTTGACTGCCCATTGTATGCTGGATTAAGAAATACAGTCATAGGAAGACGAAAGCATTCAGACGATCTAGATTGCCTTCTTAATTCAAACGATCTCTTACTATTGAAGCAATTGCATGGTTTTATCAGCGGAGCAATGAAAATTAGATCATTCATTATTAATGATTAGATATCCACAGTATCTCTACATAAACAATTTATAGTATAGGATTAGTTATGGGAATTATGCGTTTGTCTTATATTTTTTTTCTGCTCTTCTCTATTGCTGGACTATTATGTGCTGTACGCTGTCTTTAAAAACATGTAAATTTTATGTCATTGTTTCTTGTAATACCTTCAATCTATCATGTTAGTTTAGGAGTATATATGTATTTTATATTTACTATATAACCGACTCCTTGTTCATGTACTTTGTATAAAAGAACAATAAACTATTCTATTCTATTCTATTCTATTCTATATAATAAAAGTTATTGAAAATTCTAAAAAATTGACAATTGTTTCGATAAATCAATATCATCGTCAGAATGACAGAAGTTACATTTTATTTGATGCCTACCTGATGTTTAGTAGTTATTTTTGGCTAGACCAAGAAGTGACCTAGCTTGTGATTGACTTAATTTATGTTTATAGAAAAAAGAAGAAGATGTGATATTACAAATATTGAAGCTTGGATATTATTAGCCCTATGGTGATATCCTGGATATCATTTTTCCAATTAAGATCAGTATAACTGTGCAATGATATAGAAAAGCAGGAAAACTATATCTGCTGGTCTTTACAATTATCATTTAAGAAGACAGTTTATTAGTGGAGAGCTCCCTAGATTTAACTGTTCATTGACAACTTCATATTGTGGGTTTCTGAAATGTCTTCTAATTCCCAATTCTTCAAGGAAATCCAATTCTTGTTTCTTTTCACAAATATGCAGCACTTCTAGTTTTGTGTTAGGTGTCAATGAATGATTGGTGTCAAGTAGATGTTTTGCGTAGTGGGATTTATCTGGTTGTTTTAACCTGTATGCTCGTAACTGTTCACTGTATCGGATTTCAAAATTCCTAAGGGTCTGACCCAAATAGCCAGCATTACATTCTGGACATTTGAGTTTATATATACTTGACTTCTTTAATAGTGGTATTTTAGTTTTTACATTTAACAATTTTGTACTAACGTTACTCTCTGTTTTAACATAAATTGTTGTTTTCGTTGCTGAATGTGATGCTGTCTATTTGGGTCAGACCCTTAGGAATTTTGAAATCCGATACAGTGAACACTTACGAGCATACAGGTTAAAACAACCAGATAAATCCCACTACGTAAAACATCTACTTGACACCAATCATTCATTGATACCTAACACAAAACTAGAAGTGCTGCATATTTGTGAAAAGAAACAAGAATTGGATTTCCTTGAAGAATTGGAAATTAGAAGACATTTAAGAAACCCACAATATGATGTTGTCAATGAACAGTTAAATCTAGGAAGTTCTCCACTAATCAACTGTCTTCTTAAGTGACAATTGTGAAGATCAGCAGATATAGTTTTCCTGGTTTTCTATATCATTGCACAGTTATACTGATCTTAATTGGAAAAATGATATCCAGGATATCACCATAGGGCTAATAATATCTAAGCTTCAATATTTGTAATATCACATCTTCTTTTTTCTATAAACATATATTAAGTCAATCACAAGTTAGGTTACTTCTTGGTCTAGCCAAAAATAACTACTAAACATCAGGTAGGCATCAAATAAAATGTAACTTCTATCATTCTGACGATGATATTGATTTATCGAAACAATTGTCAATTTTTCAGAATTTTCAATAACTGTTATTGTATTGTGGAATTAACTAGAAACCGTGAGTTTCATTTAAAACACTAATATGAGCAGATTCCACAAAGTAAGGGTCGAGACAGTTAATTTCATTGAAATAATCTCTATAGTAAATGCATAAACCACCGCTTGGCCTACCAAACGACTTTTCTTTAGTTGCAGATGAAGTTATATACTTAAAATCACATAAACAATTAGGTAAGGGTATGGTAAATTTATCGCTAGTCAATCAAGTTTCACTAATTAACAATATATCATATGTTACGGATTTTTCACATAAATTGAAGATATTTTGGAGGCCATGACAATTCCAGAACATTAGGAGAAGTTTTTTGAAGAAGCTGGTTGGACATTTATAATCTTAGCGTAATTCTTTTTAGGTGATTCCCCTTCCGCACGTTTCTTTGAATTGTGGTAATATTTCCGTTTATTTTTAGGGTGAGAATTATTCAGAAATCTATGAAGAAGATGTATCTCATGATACGTTACAAGAATATTTATCGAGTAACCATTCTAACTTATACAATCTTCTTCGCTTATCTACATATTACAATATACCTTAATTATTTTCTACTGTTATGTGACTATATTGAACTTGTGTAGATTTATACTATTAATTAAAATGCTTCAAATAAACCAGATATTTATTATTATGATATCTTAAAAGAAACTAATCAATTATTATTAAAATGTATAATTGGGATTTTTCAAAAAAATAATAAATTTTATTTTATTTCTTTTATAAACTCCTTATAGACTAGATCTATGTTCAACAAAATGATAATAGGAAAAAGAGGAAGATCTGATATTACAAATATTGAAGTTTAGACATTATCAGCCCTATGTGAAGCCGTTGAGTTATTTCTTAAGCACCCAGTAGATATGATGTATTACAAAGTGAGCTCTTCTAAGACAATTCCTGAAAATGAAGATATCAATAATAGGAGATAGAAAGTTTATGTGGTTTTGCAAAGATTTTCATTCTTAATCCATTGTAACAGTTTCGTCATATTTTTCCAAACAAATATTCCGTAAGAATCAACAGTAACAGGCATACTCAACCCCTCCGACACCTCGCTATTGACCTATTTCTATCGTTTTGTCTCAATATTTTGCAACTTGGAGTGAAGATGTTATAATTAGAACATTTTTTATTGAAAATGAGTTATTAACTGGTGAATATCAAAATTTTTGTTACGAAGATAAATGATGTTTTTGTAATATTGATTATTTTACATATTGTTTACTATATCTCGTATTTTAGCTTCGTTCCAAATATTCCCTGAATAGAATGTTGAGCTCAGGTGTGGAGTCTCTTTGATTCTGTGCATTTCTCTACTACCACAAACATCTTTTAGTGATTTGTTCCTTGCGATTTGATGTTCGCATTGAGTATAATGTGCGGCAGCTGCTACCATCGTAGAAAAGAGAAAAGCGTATATTCTGTGAATGTAGATTGTCTTAGGAAAAAGCATCTCAGTTTTATTTCTCAAGAAAATAATATTTTCTGTTCGTGAATTATTTGTATTGATCACATATAATTTTCAGATTGAATTTTGGAAATTATAGGTTTGAATGGAAAACTGAAATTGCATTTTAATGATATTGTCAATTTTCTATTTATTCTAAAATTTTATAAATTAACTAAGGATATTAATTATCACGCTGTATCATCCGTGAACGTTGATACTTATCAAGATATGAGTAATTCAGTGGGATAAAGTGAATACAGGATTGACTCTTGGGGAATGGGATGGGATTGGATATCGGAAGTTTTATTACTTTCTGAAACAAGAAAATGTCTGACAATTGGGTAGATTCGAGTTATTAGGTATCCCACTAAAACTGCCATTTACGGATGTCAGTAAAACTTGTTGCTACACGTGAGTCTAGAAAGAATAAAATTTCGATTTAATAAAAATTAAAGTAATGAAATTTAAATCACAAGACTGTGTTTGAAATTACGTAAAATACCATGTCGTTCACTAAATGTATCCAACTTTTTCTATTTTCTGTTGATACTGACAAAGAAACATTCTTCCAATTAGTTCTCAATTCATTGACTGAAATTTATTCTGATACAATTTTTATACAGTCCAATTTCTCGAAAACTGTTCATATGACATGAATGAAATTTGGCAGATATAAACAGTGGAAACTGATGCTTATATTTATTTTAAAATGACTTCCGTTTTTCCTGTCATTTCGGGTCACGTGATCCCAACATAATTTTTTTAAAGGACACAACTGGTATAATATTACAATTTTGGATATATCATTTAAAAACCAATTCAACGATACCATAATCCTGCGAACGTTTACAAAGAAAAAAACATTACACCTGTACTCGCCAAAACGACTATCCTGAGAGAAGGGCTACGAGCTAAATCCACTAGTAGTAATACCAATAATAACTAAAAGTTCAATTTATCCCTATTAGTTGAATATATCTGTAAAATGGACCCATATATTGTTCATTACGATATTGAACCAATCAACGCGAAAATAATAAATAGTGTCGCAGATTTTGGTGATGCATATTATGTAAAAAACTCGCGATTTAAAGTATTCCATAAAAATATAAGAAGTATTCAAAAAAACTATGATGAAATGTTATTGCTGTTAACTGAATTAAATTGTGAATTTGATGTAATTGCATTCACAGAAACTTATGTAGTATATGATTTAGAATTATATAACATTCCATAATACGATATTATATACAACAATGGAAATTTCAACCAAAACGATGGGGTAATTGTGTATGTTAAAAGTCACTATAATTATGATTACAAACTAATACCATTAGGACCCTCGAATGTTATCGAGCTTACAATTTTAAATTTACAAGAAAAAATAACAGTAACATCAATCTACAGATCTCCCAGCTCTTTCCCTGATGATTTCAATTTTGCTCTTCATGGATATTTGGAGAATTGTAAATTCAAAACCCACATTATTACTGGTGATATTAATATTAATCTATTACTCGAAAATGCCGATTATGTAGATGAATATAAAACAATATTAAATACGTTTGATTATGTTTCATATATTAACCAAACAACTAGGCGACGGAGTGGGTCCTGCATAGACCACTTTTATGTAAAAAACGGGATTTCCACATTCAGTAAAATACAATCATTCATTCTTATGTATGATCCAACAGATCATGATCCAATAGTTTTAACATTCAAGTTTTCGAATTCTCAGCAATCTGTGAAAAGCTTACCTATATATAAAAAATTTATAAATTTCAAAAGTTTGAGAAATGAGGTGAAAGCACAAGATTGGAGCATGATCAATATAAATAATGATATAGATGAAATGACTGAATCTTTTATATCTACTCTAAATACATGTATCGAAAAAAATACCCTTGTTGTGAAAATGGCTGCAAGTAAAAAAATTAAAAAACCTTGGATAACTAAACATTTATCAAATTAAAATTACACAAAAAAATCAACTATACAAAAAGTTAAAAAAAAACCCACAGATGATGCTCATAAAGATTATTACAAATCATTTAAAAACAAACTTATGAAGTTAATTCAAAAATCCAAAAAGGAGTATACAAAACGAATGATAGAACAAAATCAAAATACGTTCCAGAATATGTGGACGTGTATTAATAAATTGTGCGGTAAGGTTAAATCTGAAACAAAAACATTTATTGTATTACATTTTAGAACTTTGTATACATTGAACATAGCTGCACACATAAATGCATCACACACAAGCTCAGGTTTTTTCCTAATAGAGCTTCTGTGATTATTTATGTATATTTTGATTTATAACTGTAATTGTACATTTTTTCTTTCTTTCAATTAAATAAACATTACATGACTTACACTTGTCATCATTGTAGATAGGTGCGGTAATGATAATAGGGGCAATTAAATAAACATCTTTATAAATTATTTTATTAAAAAATGTAACATTGAAAACTACAAGTAATTAAAGAAAATTGATCACCATGTACATTGGCACAATGTTGAAATCTTGTTAAAAGATTTCTTGTAAGTGCTGCTGTGATCATTTCAGGTGATACGGTCCGACATGCCTGTTTTATTTCACCCTTCAGGGGTGTCAAACTCATTTTTCTGAAGGACCAATTAAAACTTATAGGGTTTTTAGCGGGCCAGACTAAAAATTGAGAACTAAACACTTATTGAATTGAAAGCATTACCTTCAATCAATTTTAATATAAAGGTATTAAAAAGTCTAAATTAAGGAGGATCCTGCCACCTGAGATCTATTGTTTTTGATGAGCTCATTGATGTCGGGGGTCATATTTGAGGTAGTTATGTTCAGTATAGATTGGAGATGTTGATCAGTAAATCATGAGCGATGTTTGATCTTATTTATTTCCATAATGGAAAACATCTGCTGGCATCAATAGGTACTACCAAACATTTACAGGATATGTGCTTCATGATTTTTTATATTTGGACAGTTATTCAAAATATTGAAATACTGTGTTCAATATGTAGTAACATTCACTTCCTTAAATTTCTCCTTTCTAATACTCTCAGATTGGAGATCTATTAATTCCATTTGCAAATGCATTGGTGCCTGTGCAGTGAGATGATTGTTAAAAAGGGGCAATTCCATTTCGTTCATCTTGCAAAAATCTTGAAAACGACGGTTAAATTCTGTGGATAGATTCAGCAAAAGTACAGAATGCTAATCCAATTTAGTTTGGTTCATTGTACCAAATGATCTTAAATGAGTAAAATGATCAAGTGTTTGGCTTTTTATCTTAGTATAAGTCTTGTTTTGAACGTTTGCATATGCGAATACATTCGAGTGACGATCAAATCTTTACCCTGTAACTTTGTATTGAAATGGCTTGAGGGCCGCATGTGGCCCGCGGGCCGTATCTTTGACATGCCTTGTAACGAAGTTTTTTCGTTACTAACTAAATACTATAATCAAAGAAAATTTGTAAACTACCCAACACATTTGAAGCCTTATTTCAGGATAATAATTATGATAAACTAATAATATTTCTTTTTAAATTTAATATTGTAACGAAGTTTCTTTTTCGTTACTATTCATGTAAAGGTTTCCGAATTTACTTTTATTTGTTATTATCTAACCGTTGAATATGTAGAAATTACTTAGATATAAATATTAATTCTAGATGTAACGAAGTTTCTTTCCTGTTCTTATTTATTTTAAGTTTCCGAATTTACTGTTATTTAATATTGCTTTAAACCCGTAATATGTGTAAAGATCACTTTGATAAAATATTCATTCCGGATTTCTATTTGAAAATTTCAAATGTTGACCGCGATCCGATGGTAAAATTTATGTTTAACCCTACCATGGAATACTGAGTAAGGAGCGCGCAGGTCGAACTAGCGGAGGAGAGGGAAAAGCAGTTTGAAACCTGGTAAGTGATAGTCGACAGTAGAGTAGTATCGAGTCCCGAGTTCCAACCGACGGCAGTAGTACAACGCTCCGAAAGTAAGCAATTAAATCAATTTATTTACCGTTCTTGTAATTATTTTTCTAAGTAGTTTCTTTTTGAATTTTTTTTAGAATATTTGAAAAACAAAACATAAATGGTCTTTTCAATAGATTTTTGAATTTCTACTTTGAATTTATAGAATATTAGATATTTCATTTTCACTATAAGAATTAGTGGTTTCATGATATAGCAGAAATCGAACTATTATCCGTTTCTTTGAATGTTTTGAATAATTTTTTTCTGTTTTTCTTTTTAAAATAAAAACATTAAAGCAATAACTGTGAAGGTAAGAATATTTGAAAATTATAATAACAGTGGTTTTTAAATAGATATTTGTATTTTGAATTTATAAAATATTAGATATTTCATTTAACTGCAAGCGTTAATGGTTTTGGTGATATATCAAAATATAACGAGAAACAGTACATTCAAAATCTCGACAATATTTTATTGAGTACTAACCCAATTCCCTGTTTTTGCGTTTCGGTTGAAATATCAAAGACTTCCAGGTGTCTAGCCAGGGAACTTCTGATATTTTAATTAGAAAGCGTATATTCCGTTAAATAGAAATCTTAAGGACTTCCAGGTGTCTAGCTAGGGCTCCTTGATATTTCAATTCCCGGATTTCAACCGTCTGTATCCCGTCCCGATTCTCTGTTTTTGCGTTTCGATTGAGATACCAAAGACTTCCAGGTGTCTAGCCAGGGCTCTTCTGATATTCTAATTAGAAAGCGTATATTCCGTTAAATTGAAATCATAAGGACTTCCAGGTGTCTAGCCAGGGCTCCTTGATATTTTAATTCCTGGATTTCAACCGTCTGTATCCCGTCCCGATTTCCTGTTTTTGCGTTTCGATTGAGATATCAAAGACATCCAGGTGTCTAGCCAGGGCTCTTCTGATATTTTAATTAGAAGGCGTATATTCCGTTGAATTGAAATCTTAAGGACTTCCAGGTGTCTAGCCAGGGCTCCTCGATATTTTAATTCCCGGATTTCAACCGTCTGTATCCCGTCCCGATTCCCTGTTTTTGCGTTTCGATTGAGATATCAAAGACTTCCAGGTGTCTAGCCAGGGCTCTTCTGATATTTTAATTAGAAGGCGTATATTCCGTTAAATTGAAATCTTAAGGACTTCCAGGTGTCTAGCCAGGGCTCCTTGATATTTTGATTCCCGGATTTCAACCGTCAGTACCCCGTCTCGATTCCCTGTTTTGCGTTTCGGTTGAAATATCAAAGACTTCCAGGTGTCTAGCCAGGGCTCTTCTGACATTTTAATTAGAAGGCGTATACTCCGTTAAATTGAAATCTTAAGGACTTCCAGGTGTCTAGCCAGGGCTCCTTGATATTTTAATTCCCGGATTTCAACCGTTAGTATCCCGTCCCGGTTCCCTGTTTTTGCGTTTCGATTGAGATATCAAAGACTTCCAGGTGTCTAGCCAGGGCTCTTCTGATATTTTAATTAGAAGGCGTATATTCCGTTAAATTGAAATCTTAAGGACTTCCAGGTGTCTAGCCAGGGCTCCTTGATATTTTAATTCCCGGATTTCAACCGTCAGTACCCCGTCCCGATTCCCTGTTTTGCGTTTCGGTTGAAATATCAAAGACTTCCAGGTGTCTAGCCAGGGCTCTTCTGACATTTTGATTAGAAGGCGTATACTCCGTTAAATTGAAATCTTAAGGACTTCCAGGTGTCTAGCCAGGGCTCCTTGATATTTTAATTCCCGGATTTCAACCGTTAGTATCCCGTCCCGGTTCCCTGTTTTTGCGTTTCGATTGAGATATCAAAGACTTCCAGGTGTCTAGCCAGGGCTCTTCTGATATTTTAATTAGAATGCGTATATTCCGTTAAATTGAAATCTGAAGGACTTCCAGGTGTCTAGCCAGGGCTCCTTGATTTCTTAATTTCCGGATTTCAACCGTCTGTATCCCGTCCCGATTCCCTGTTTTTGCGTTTCGATTGAGATATCAAAGACTTCCAGGTGTCTAGCCAGGGCTCTTCTGATATTTTAATTGGAAGGCGTATATTCCGTCAAATTGAAATCTTAAGGACTTCCAGGTGTCTAGCCAGGGCTCCTTGATATTTTAATTCCCGGATTTCAACCGTCAAATTTCTAGTCCCGATTCCCCGAAATTTCCGAAAGTAGTCCCACCAAATGGCCCGAGTTTTCGACAGTTTTATCCAAGAACCGGACCCTTTTCCGTATTTCCTTTCCCGATCTCTAGAAGCATCGTGTACTCAATACTCACATTTATTCTACATACCGGGTGCATCGAAAGTGATTGGACACTAGCATCCATATAGACTCCGTTTAGTTGATTTTAATTTATAAATCTGTATATTGAAAAGACCCGTGAAATAGGAGTTTGCTTTTAACGCTTTTAACATTTTAACATTTCCTTTGCTGATAAAAACTCTCTCGCTTATGTCCTGCCCGCTTCGTCCCTAAATATATATATAGCTCGCTAACATTTCTCTGCTTTTCTGGGGGAACCAGAGTATGGGTTACCTTTAGGTGTGATAAGTTCTTTTTTCTTCTGCATATAGATAACGATTTGAGTAACTACAAATCCTGTATTTATTAAATAAAAACATTACTGTAATATAACCTAACCGAACCTGTGTTTTACTGACCTATTATAGACGAGTACTTCCTCATAGTAGAGTAGTTGTTTGGGCTGCACGAATTTTAGCTTCTCCGTAGTGTGGATCAGGATAATAATATTTATTTCATGACTAGCGAGAACATTTGTTTTATATATTTAGCAACCTCCTGAATTTTGACGACAATAGACCCCTGGAATTTACCGTACCTCCATCTGAGGCTTCCTGGAACTCTCGACGAGTGAAGTCGAGGGGCCGTGGAGACAACCACGTTAAAAATCTGGCAACCGAGAAAGTGTAAGGTGTTAGAAGTGACGTTTCCGAGGCGTTAAGAGGTAGAGCAAGAGGCAGCTACCGATAAACCACGCGCAGTGCAGCGCGCGGTCATCGCCTTAGGGAGGAAAAGCGCGTCACAGCCTTCTTTAAATCATCTAAATAAATCGGGGGTGTGACATAAAGTCGACCTTTCAAGTAACCCCAGAGAAAGAAATCTGAGAGTGTGATATCCGGAGAACGGGGTAGGCACATAATTGTACCATTTCGACCAATCAATTTTTCAGGAAATGTGTTATCAAGATATTCTCTAATTGACAAAAAAAGTGAGTAGATCTTGCTGCCACAATATTGTCTGCCTTTCATGTAAGGGAATATCTTCAAGTAATTCTGGAAGAGTATTTTGAAGAAAATCTAAATATCTTTGCCCCGTTGATGTTCCTTCATAAAAATATGGACCAATCACTTTGGATGGTCAAAAGTATTTTTGCTTAGAGTTATTCTACGAGGAAAACGATTTCTGTACAAACGTTGAGCATGAGTTTTGTTTTTTTTCACATTCTCCACAAATAAGTAGCATGTCAACATATTTATCTAAAGTTAGTCAGTATTTACTCATTATTATAGTGCCTTCACACGATTATGACTAATAATTAATGACAGTTCTTGAATAAACAATAATGAATGACAACCTATGTTGTTGCTACTATAGTTATATGTTTCATAGCCACCTACATTTTTGAGTGCAAAATATTGCTTTAATAAATTTAGTAAAAATGAATAGCCCTTATTGTTATTACTACTTAATACAATGATGACAAGTGTGGTATCGTTGGATTTGTTTTTGAATGATATATCTAAAATTGTAATATTATACCGGTTGTCCCATTTAAAAAAATTATGCTGGTGTCGCGTGACCCGAAATGACAGGAAGAACGGAAGTCATTTTATAATAAGTATAAGCATCAGGTTCGACTGTTTATATCTGTCAAATTTCATACATATCATATGAACAGTTTTAGAGAATTTGGACTGTCAAATCATCGTGGGACACCCTGTATATACATAGCAATTTTCAAACGAATTCTAAGCTGATCTGAAAAATAATTTGGCAAGAAAAAGATTTAGAAGAATGGGCCCAATTATTGGTATTACCCTTTCCACATTTATTTATAGTTGTATCTTCTGCTGCTATACGGCTCTTATTATAACTTCCATAACTGGTTAGGTATTTTCTTGTCTCAATTTATTGTACAAACCTCTGCACTTCCTATGAACATTTTTTGTTAATGTTGCTTACTCATTAGTATCACAAAGTTGTATACATTTATGCCAGTCTAGATTAGCTGCTTCATTTTAATGTGTTTTCTTCCATACTTCTTATAATCTGATCCCTTTATACCTCTTATAGAGGAGACTAGGGAGGATTGATTCTATGGGAGGGATGATAACGCTTTCAAATTTGCCGCTTAAAGCACTTGTTGCTTGGTAGATTTGGCAACAGTGGAACGTCTCCATGTGATCAGTACGTTTGATGCCTGTTTGCTGTATTTGGAGGCGGTTTTAAGAAATTTGCGCAGAAATTTGTTTTTACTGTATAAATTACAAAGTAAAAACTGGTTGAGATTAACCTATTTATAAGTTTTTTATGATATAACCCGGTGTTTTAGCCACAATTTGCTACCAAGTAGATGCCTGAATATGGATTCTGTTTACAAATATTTAAAGTTTTATAGAATAGGTCACGTACGGGCGGATTGATACATTCCATTACGGGGAAACTTGATACATGTCCCACTATCTCAGAAGGTTTCTTCAACATGTGGCGACTTCTCAAATATTCAATTTCGAAGAAGAAAACAGTTTAGCTAAATATTTGCTAACTGCGGTTAAAATGAATTATGGGTTTACTTCGAAAGAGACGAGAAAATTTGCATATTTGTATGCATTGGAAAATAAAAAAAGCCCACACTGTCCACAAACCTAGCAAAATCATTTCAAAAAAAGAACAAAAACAAGTATCAAAAGTTACTTCAGGAAAACGAGGCCAGACAGTTACAGTCCTGTGTACCATAAGTGCCATAGGGAATTCTATTCCTCCTTTTTTTGCTTTCCCGCGTGTTTTTGAACCATGACGACTCATCCAACCGGTTGGATGACATCTGAAAATTTTGAATTATATCTGTCACATTTCATAAAACTCGCAAAATGTAGCAAAGTTTAGAAATCTTTACATATTTTGGATAATCACAATAGCCACATATCCCCTGGTGGTGTGGATATATGCAAGCAAAATGGCATTGTTTTATTAACCATACCGCCACACACAAGTCACTGATTGCAACCACTTGATGTTGCGGTATACGGTGCGTTCAAAACGTTCTCCAATTAAGCTTGCGATGCTTTACTGGTAAGAAATCCCGGCCAAACTATTTGTTTAAAAGATATTGTCGCGCTTATTGGTACTGCATATCAGTGAGCTTTTACTCCACTGAATATTAGCAAAGGGTTTTCTCAAATGGCTATCTACCCATACAATTCCCACCAATTTACTGATCACGACTTCCTCACTGCAGAGGTTACTGACCGACCTGATCCTCATCAGTCACATACTGCTAGAGTTAATGTTACGCTGACATTACCTGTCGGCAGAAAAACATACCCCAGAATCTACTCCTAGGCCGAAGCCTGAACCTTCCTGCTCACTCAAGACTCCCGAAAAAGTAAAACCATTGCCGCAGGCACCACCAAGAAAACAACAAACATCAGGAGGAAAACCTGCAAAAACAAAAGTTCTCACTGATAACCCAAATATAGAAGAAATAAAAAATGACTATGAAAAAAGGCAAGAACTGAAAAACAAGGGTAAATTTAAAAGAAACCTTATGAGCACTAACAATGTTTTTAGAGTGAAGATACAAAAAAGACGAGTGCGAGATAAATATTTAATAAACTTTATGCGGCGGAAGACCATACCATACCATTTCGTATATCCTGACGTGGAAGACCAATGTCTAGTTTCTGACGATGTTATTAAGCTACTGACATCAAATTTTGTAGGTGGGACTGTCAGATCCACAAGAAAATTATAATTTGCCGTCAAATTTAATGAACTTTACAATGTCAATTATTAATGAGTACTTTTAGGTCTATTTAATTTTATGGTTTTATGGTTTGGCGTATTTTATGGTTTATCTATTTTGTATTAAACCTCCTTTACACCATATCAAAGCTCCCTTACCATGGGACGATTGATACACTTTACAGTTTTTTAAAAAATACCAGGTATCTACTACCATAATCTAAACTGACATGTTTTAACTGCCTACAACTAATTGCAACTTAGTTGGCTATAAAAGGCCGCACAAACCGAGTTCATTGAATGAAAATTTATTACAATTTCCTAGGTCAATGATTAACCGTATCAACCCTCCCTAGTCTTCCCTAATATATATTTAAAGGAAGAGGTTGATTGAACATGTCCATATTTAACTTCATCATCATCATCATCATTATCATTTTCAGCGTATTTCGGTCCATCTTTGGACATACGCCTCTCCAAGTTGTCTCCATCCTGTTCTGTAAGCTGTTCTGCTTATCCATTGCACTCCCACTACTTTCTGGATATCGTTCTTCCGCCTAGTCTTTGGTATTCCTGGGTTTCTACTGGCTTCTCTTGGTCGCCACTCGGTCACTTTTCATGTCCATCTTTTGTCCTCTGTCCTCATGCCCATTTCCATTTTAATATTGCTATGTGTTCATGTGTTGCTATGTTAACTTACTATTTATTTTTAATTCTTCAGGTCTTCCCACTATTTATATTATCACTTCTGTTCTATATTTTATCATCTTCCAATACATGCTAAAGATCTATTGTCATTTTAACCTTAGTTTTTCCATATTCTAGCATCGTTAGTAACAAGTGACACTGCATGTTAGCCACCTTAAATGGCTTAAGCCTAGTTCACCCAACACAGAGTTTTTGCATCACATATTCGGGATTCCGCTTGGACGAAACTCAATCCCCGGTAGCGACAGTGATTTTTCATTCACCTGTCGGCTACCGATATATCGCACAACACTAGCAACATGTTCAACTTTCAGAAATATTATTTACAAAAGTTACAACTTTTATTTTAAGAACTGAATATCTTTCTAATAGATGCATAGAAAATTATCATTGATGCAGCAAACGGAAGATCATATATGGATTATATGTATGCATAATTTTCCCGTGGATGATATAATTTTTAATTATATAAAAAAATATAATTGCGAGGCGAGGAAAAGGAAGAAATTTTGTGTATAAGAATGCCTGCCGTCCAGCGCATCATGGTAGAGCAAGAGAGAGAGAGAGAGAGACACACAAAAAGAGGCAGAAGGCAAAGTGGAGACATAACATGGCGCGAGTGACTAGCAGTCACTCTTGATAAAGGGTGATGTTGCAACTTTTCCAAGTTATAGTAAATACTAAAATTTTGGTCGGAAAATAGGACAGCGGTTACCCAAATACAAGCAAAATAAAACATCGGTGTCTCCAGAATAGATAAAAATGAAACGAAATTATTACCGGCTGAGAGTGGACCAGCAATCAGTTCTAAATTTTCCAAATTGTCGGTCAGACAAAACTATATATAATTTAGAACTAAGATAAATCAAAGGTAATTTAGCGAAAACGATGCCCGTTCCGATAGGGTGACGGCTGGTGGCAACAGCCTCTGATCCGCCCCACAGTCGGTTTTCAATTTTTCAAATTGCTGGTCAGTTAAAACGATATATATAGTTTTAGAACTAAGGTCAATCAAAGGTAATTTGGAGAAAATTATGCCTGTTCCGAACGTGGAACAGCTGGTGGCAAAAGCCTCTGATCCGCCCCACAATCGGTTTTAACTTTTCCAAATTGTCGGTCAGTTAAAATAATATATAATTTAGAACTTAAATAAATCAAAGGTAATTTAGAGGAAACGATGTCCGTTCTGAAAGGGAGACGGCTGCAGCAACAGCCTCTGATCCGTCCCACAGTCGGTTTTCAATTTTTCAAATTGTCGGTCAGTTAAAACTATATATAATTTGGAACTAGAATGAATCAAGGTAATTTAGAGAAAATTATGACCGTTCCGAAAGTGGAACAGCTGGTGGCAACAGCCTCTGATCTGCCTCACAATCAGTTTTCTATATCCAATTATCGGAGAAAAAAAGGAGAAAATCTAAAATCTATTTGGGTAATTTGAAATAGGACAATAGGTATAACAATCTAACTCGCCAAATTAAAATCAAAATACTATTTCAATGTATTGAAGGTTCAGACACGAATTCCACGGAACAATATGGAGAACGCAATAATAAAAATTGTAAATAAATTTTGTTTTTATCGCTTCAGAAAAAACCGCTCACCAAAATACGGTATTATATTCCTAAATAGCCAAACTACTAAATCGTTTACTGAAATTTAATATAAAACTTCTAAAACTCGACGTAAAATTTAATTCAGTTTTCAAAAAAAAATTTCACTTACTCAGAAAATGAGGGACGGTCGGACACTAGACTTTAAAACTATCAATTCAATAACTTGGTGACACGCGGTAGCATATTGCAAAAATCTTTAACCTTCGGATGCCGGAGGGTCGCGCATCTGTAAAGATGCCGGAGGGGGTACATTGTGTACCCCACATTTTTTTTGCTTTACAACTCTCAAAATATTTTATATTTTCATTATTACTTATATCTAAATAATAAAAGAGCCATATTTGTTTTTGAATATAATTTTAATAGCATATTCGATACAAATATAATCAAGAAATACAAAAAATAAGATTGTCAACCTTGCTTTCAAGACTAATAAAAAAATACATGGATGCCGAATGGGGTACAGCAAGTACCCCATCTACTTATTTTCATATTTATTTAAAAAAAAATGAGAAAAAACTGTTTTTTTGATATATGTACTGATAAATGAGGGTCCAACTGAGGATTACTCAGCAGCATTTTTTGATTCTAAGCAAAATGCAAAAAATACGCCCAAAAAACACTATGTGGGGTACATCAGTACCCCCCTCCGGCATCCGAATGTTAAACGGCCACAGGCAGACAGCGAAAGATATCTATATTCAGCTCCCCAAAAACACTCGATTTTTGGGATTTATAATTTAATTCTTACCTAAAATTTTTGGCGATAACGGTGGTTAGAGAATTAACTTGAATCGATTCACTTACAACAAAATTTTTTTCTGTTATACTGAACGGCTTTGGTTTTAATTAAAATAGTTTATATACCGAACGTCCTCGATAATTTAAATTTTGAAAAGCGGAATTTAATAAATTTGACATATTTGGTAATTCATGGCTTTTGAATTACTAATGGAATAAATACTTAAATTAATGTGACGGGACTAAAACGGTACCAGAAATCAAAGTTGGAAAGTAAGGAACGAGTTATATCCACTTAAAAATTAAAATATCTCGGAAATTCTTAAAAAATATAACTCGTTACAATACATCAACAAAAGCCCTAGAAATCCCTACCTTCAATACCTTCCACTCATGTTTATATCATCTCAAATATGGCGGAAACCTAACACAACTGGAATAAAATTTAAGCGATAGGAAGCGGCCACCCTTTAAGCAAAAAAAATTAATCTGATTTCTCCTGAATGATTTTCGACTATATTGTTTGGAAACTCAAAGTTGGATATTCAAATTCACATTGCGGCTCCAGTACTATACAATCAAATCAATCTGTGAATCACTAGTTGGTTGGATATTTGGAACAAAATTAATAGGAATAATCATATATTATTATCATGCACAGTAAGCTTTCAATAAAGTTTCAAATTGTACCGATATTTGTGGGAAATTTGAATTTTAAATTGCCTTTAATGATGTACAAACAATAAACAAATACAAATAAATATGCAAATATCTACTATTTAGCCAACAATAGTATACAATATACAATTCAAAATCGGTTCCAAACAAATGATAGCAGTTAACCTATTTAAGCTTTTAACATGAATATTTATTAATATTGTACAAAAAAGGTAATACACAGGCACCGAGCTAGTGAAATATCTTGAGATTTTATATAACTTAATTCTGGAAACGTCAGAAAAATTCCAAAAGATTGGCTCAAAATAATTGCAATTACTAAATCATGTGATCTTTCCTTTTTCCGAAATTCTTATTTAACATCTTCATCCTCTTCTTCAGAATGTGTGCCTTCTGATAATACATGCGTTGACAATTTAATAAATTATACCTCCAACAAGCTTTTGGGTTTCAGTGTACTAAAAAATATAGATAACCACCAGCCTGATGATGTCTCATTCATAGGAATACTGAAGAACATGACTATACTAGAGAGTGATTCGATTCCTATACGCAATAAATTATCTTTGACCAGAACAAAATATAAAACTGGTTTACCCCCAATAGAGTTGAAGACATCAAATAAGAAGGTAAACGACCAAATGTAAGGTATTTATACTAACAGTGTGGCATACTATAACAATAATAATACAGACAATTTGTCTGATGAAGATGATACCGGATATCACGCATCAGTAGGCGATTTGAGTAAAAATTTTAATGACAAACTCTCCATAACAGTAAAAAATGGTACTAACCTCGCAAATAAGACAACTGAGGTTAGATCCAAAATATATGATGTGACTAATGGAGTGAAACCACTAAGTATAATAGCAATATCAACCAGAGTTAGAATATCTAGCAATAATGTGTCGGTGACCAAAATAAATGACATTGCCTCCAATAAGTGTCAAAATAACCCGGATGTTTTGCAGTCAAATTCAAGACGGGAAGAGAACGGAGACGTAGAAAAAAATAATGGATCAGAAGTCGATAGGGTCGTAGTAACTGAGGAATCGATAAACATCAATTCCCTAGAGTTAACAACTTCTCCTCATACATTTCATTTTTGATTAAAAATTTTCAAAAAGGAGATGAAACTCAACAAGAACAAAAGGACACATCTAAAAATGATGTAGATAACAAGGAATATATAAACAAAGTGTATATCCAAAATACCACAAAAATTGCAGAATATCTCAATCTTCCAAATGCCGAACATTACACAGGGCACAGTTTCAGAAGAACTTTAGCAACTCTGTTAGTAAACGCTGGTGGGAATATTTTAGCTCTAAAACAGCATGGCGGTTGGAAATCAACCAATATCGCTGAAGATTATGTAGAACAATCTTCCACAAAAAAAGAAAAAAATCTTATCAAATTATGGGAAATAATGGAGAACCTGAACTTGATCAAAATCAGCCAAGCACTTCTAGAAGTTACCATCATTACAACGTGCTAAGCGAAAATATTTCAAATACTAAAGCTCCTATTCAAACCCCATCTTCTGCCAATGGTGTTCGTATAAGTGCTGCTCAAAACTGCACATTCAATATTAACATAAATAATTCTAAAATATAGTTATACAATACTATGTACTTAATTGTATAACATATATTGATAAATTTGTTCAATAAATAATTCTTTTGTTCTTAATTATATTCGTTACCTATTTGTGTCGTAAATAAATTTTCAAAAAAGGTGGGTAGGAGGAAAAATCACATGTATCACATGGAAGTAAAGTGCCTCTTCCTCCCTTGGATGTTTACTGCCCTCCGCTTCGCTTTGGCAGTAAAGTACATCCTGCTGGAGGAAAAGTGGCACTTTCCTCCCTAGTAATACAAATAGCTATTCCTTTCTTACACCTGCTGATGTGTCCTTGGACTTCTTCTGGTGGATGGTGTGTCGTTGAATCCCCTGGAATTAGCCTCAGTTGGCACTTCCATATTAATAGTTGCCAAATCTCCAGTGGTGAACTCGGGAATAGAAAATAATTTAATATTAGGTGCTAGCAATACGGCTGTACGTGGTTTTCCGTCAGAAGTGGTATATAGTAACTTACACGATTTGACATTGGGTACTTGCATCTGTCCTTCATTAATCCAGTACTTTTGGGGTATCCATATAAGAATATTGTCTCCAATAAACCTCCTTTCAAGCATACTGATAGTTGCGTTTGAGTTTTGGAGGTTCATTTGAAGATAGTTGAGATTTTGGTTGCCATTTTGCCAGGGGCTTTGTAGGAACTTTTGACTCATCCTCCTTCCTAGCATGAAGGATATCCTTTGTCCTAGGCACTTTTTGTCTTTCATTTTGCAGATTGCTGTGCGCATTTGGCCTCACTTTCAGTTTGTCGCTTATTGCATCTGTTTTGGTACCTGAGATACCATGTATTGCAGGATCAAGGGTGGTAGATTTGGGTTTGCCGCTCCTTGCCCTGAGGGTTCTGTGTCAAAACTTGAGTATATGAGAAACCCCGATTTTCTCAGCCTTTCGGCCAATTGAATATCAACCGGAAGAGTAAGTTGTTCTAGTGGGCCTTCGGATGTTCTCCTTAGTACCATCCATTTGGTTGCATTGAGGCCGTTGTCCTGTGCCTAAATCAGTCCCACGATTTTTTCCATGGTGTACTCAACTCACGACTGCTTGACAAGTACGAAACAAAAATCTCGTTGTAAGGCATTGCTGCCTCTTCAACAACCTTCAGCTCAGCGCCCTCCCTGGGTTTAATGTCCCCAATCTAGCCTTTCAACCACGGCACGATGGCGATATCGGCGCACATTATGGCTAGCCATCTAGGTCTGTTTTGTGATCTGTGGAAGTAAGGCTTTGCCGTAGCATTTTCCCTAACTCAGAATTTTTGTCGAGAATAGCTTCCTTCGCGGTTTATATTTGTTGCGCACTCAGGAGAACCTCTGGATAGTTAGTCGGCAGATTACCCATATTTACTCCTTCAGTAACCTGACTAAAGCTGGGTTTGGTGGGTACTTCAAGAAATGTAATACAGAGGAATTCTGAAAATCAACCGACCGCCTGGTTACGATAAGATTGGATTAGATTTTAACGGGGTTACAATGCAATGAAACCTAAGGTTTATTGTGCCTCCCCTATCAGAGTTGTTCTCGCTACTACTACAGCTCGCCTTCCAGTTCTAGGGTTCTAATGAACTCTAGTTTTTGGAACGGCTTCAAAGAGGTTATATCCTCACTCTTTCAAGTTTCTAGTCCGAATACAAAATCTACACTCGTCCGTTTCTGCTAGATCTATTCTCATTAGGTGCTTCCTAAGGCGACAGTGTCCTGTAAGAAAGCCTGGTTCCGATGAAAAAAGTTGATTAAGAACGCCAAATATCAATTAATTGGAAAGGTTTGGTTTGAAGATTATTTGTAATATTGTGAAAGAAATATATGGCATGTTAAAAATGGTTTATCCATCCGAATTTCCAAATTAATCATCTATCTCAAACTAAAATCATTTCATAGTTACGTTGATAACGATATAATAGACGTTACAGTAATAAAATTACAAACTTCAATAATGTTAGATCAACGTGTTGGAAAACTTGGGAATGAAGTTAATATTTTATCTGTTGCAGGAAAGTTTAACTAAAAATATCAAACAAAAATTACCTGAATCATTTCTTTCACTTCTCGGTAATAAGTATTAATAATACCATCATTTGGGAAAGTTTATAAAGAGAAATTCGACAGCGTTGAGAGAATCAGTTAAGCGACGGCGGCACATCTTCAACTTCTTAAAAAGTTTTTAAATCTATCTCGTTCCAAAGGATCTGTACTAAATATTTTAAATGTGGGATAATCTTCGTTCTTTCATGAAATTCGACATCCAACACGTTAGGATTTTTACTCAAAAAATAATTTTCAATCAATGCTTTCAATTGAAATTGGAATCATATTTTCCAATTGACAATCGAGTGACTTTTCATCACTATCTAGGGGAAGTCCGTGTAATTTGGACCATTGTGTAAAACGGACCAATTCGATAATTCTGAAAACGGAGTATGTAGCGACATCTCACTAATTCGTTACAAACCTTCCCCAACCGAGGTGCACTCAGGAACCTATGTCAATCGAATCAGTTAGTTACTCACAGATTGCCAGTAAGTTCATTTGTAGCACGTGTTGTGTTGTAAGGTTGGGTTATTTTTGTGTCTGAATTTCTACGTAGTGAGTATATATTTCAAAATATCAATGGTATTAGGTTGATTCGTACATATTTACGAAAGCCATACTATGATCAAAAAGTGGATAGGTTTATTAGCTTACTTCGAAAAACAAATATGACGAAAATATTACTATCGTGTAAATTGGTCCAATCTCTGTTGTGTAATTTGGTCCTGGTCCGAATTACACGTATTCAATAACAAAATATTTATTTTTATTTTTTAAGGATGTCAACGAGATCTGAGAGAGAGAGAGTAAAGGAGTTTATGGTAAATGGAAACCAGAAAATATGGATGCTGCAATGAAAGCTGTTAATTTAAAACAACTGGGTATAAATGAAGCTGCAAAAGCATTTCCAATTCCAAAAACAACGTTAAAAAGAAGATTGGAGAACAGAAATAAATATTCCACTGGAGCAGTTATATCAACGGAAGGCAAACAGATTTACCTCCGGCAGTGGAAAAAGATCTTAATAATAACATTCTTCAGTTGGAGCGGATGTTTTATGGACTAACACGTGAAAGGCTGATGAAACAAGCGTACGAAATAGCCGAGAAGACGAGATTTAATGACAAAAAAAAATCAGCTGGTAAAGAATGGTACGCAGGCTTCATGAAACAACATCCAAACATAAGTCTGTGTCTCCCTGAAGCAACGTCATTAGCACGAGCTGCAGGATTCAACAAAACTGTTGTTTATAAATTTTTTGACGTTTACGAAAAAATAATAAAGGAAAACGCTATTTCCGCAGATCGTATTTTCAATGCTGATGAGACATCCCACACTGTTGTCCAGAAACCACAGACAATAATTGCTCAAAAAGGGAAACATCAGATATGCGCCATAACGTCATCCGAAAGAGGCCAAAATGTTACTGGCATGTATGCAATGAGTGCGACTGGAAGCTTTATTCCTCCAATGCTTATTTTTGCCAGGAAGCGTATGAAGGATAGTTTAACGTATGGAGCACCTCCAGGAGCTTTATTTAAGTGCCAAGACAAAGAGGTGGATGGATACTGATGGATTTTATCACTGGTTGGATCATTTTATAAAGTATGCCAAACCATCTAAACAGAACAAGGTGTTAATCGTATTAGATGGACACAGTAGTCATACTCAGAGTATGAGAGCATTAGATTTAGCTCGTAATCATGGTGTTATCATGCTTTCATTTCCTGCACATTGCACAAATAAGATGCAACCTCTTGATGTTGGGTTTTTTGAACTATTAAATACTTTCTTCGCTTCCGCAATAACTTCAAAATTATACGATACACCAGGTAAATGTTTGATTGTTGATAGTATTAGCGGTCTCGTAGGCAAATCGTTTCCCAGAGCAGCTACTATGGAGACAGCTATGAACAGTTTTCGGAAAACAGGATTATGGCCTCCTGACCGTTTTGTCTACAGCGATGTAGATTTTGCGCAGCTGCGACAGTATCCGAACGACCAATTGATTCAGATGAAAATAACATTAACATTTCTGTAACTGATTCTGCTACGTTCCCTTCATTAGAAAACATAAATTTGCTCACAAATAAAATACAGCCATCCACATCACGATCAGTTCTGATGGAAAATACTTCCTTAAATATTTCTACAGGTATCTGATTCAAATCACAACCTATACGGCAAGAAAATTCTTCAATAACAACATCTGTACCATTCACATCAGATCCTGTACATCAAGCAAACACTTCTGCATGTGCTCCAACTACATCACAACCTGTCGTGAAAGCTACTCCCATCAAAAGTTTTGAATCTTCTCCTTCCACATCCCATCCGGTGCATCAAGAAGATAATTTCTTAAATATTTCTGTATTGGCCCCATCCACATCACAATCTCTTCTGGAAACTACTCCTTTAAAAATTTCTGAATCTTCCTCATCAACAACGAATTTACGTGACCTCGAAACCGAACAGTCTACACAGAATCACTATTATATCCCAGTGGAAATAATTCATCCTCTAGCGTCATCAAGTGGTATATCAATGGGACCACGAAAAAAAAACGGATCAATGTCTCAGGAGTGGTTCTAACTGCAACACCTTATAAACAACAGTTGAAAATCTAACAAACGCCCAAAACAAACACACATAAACGTAAGTTAGTAGCGACAAAGGAGAAAAGCAACGAGGAAAAAAGAAGAAAGAGAACTAGGGCAAAAAGACGAAAATCAACGAGGAAAAATGTCATCCAAAGACAAATGAGAAATGCCGCACTGGTCATCAAATTTGTTGCCTTGTTTGCGATGAAAACTATGATGCAGATTGGATTCAGTGCAAAACATGTGAGGGTTGGGCACATGAAGATTTTGCTACCATAACTGATGTCAATTATTATTACTGCAATAACTGTCTATGTTAATGGCAGAATAATAAAAATATCTGTCTTTATTTGTTTTATTTTTTTTTATTGTGTTACTTCTTGGTCTAGCCAAAAATAACTACTAAACATCAGGTAGGCATAAAATGAAATGTAACTTCTGTCATTCTGACGATGATATTGATTAATCGAAACAATTGTCAATTTTTTAGAATTTTCAATAACTTGTATTATATTGTGGAAATAACTAGAGACCTTGAGTTTCATTCAAAAACACTAACCATTAAAGAGTTCACGCTCCTGGAATTTGTCTCTTAAAGTTTTCAAGGTTATGTGTTCCTCTGAAAAATATTGTGTTAGGTAATTGTGAATAAAATAAAACAGTAAATTCAATATACTCACTGTTTCCATACATTTCGGAAAGCATTTTGATCAAAGTTATCAATTTCAACAGTAGGTTTTATGCGTTGTCACTTTTTAGGTGGGCTTTTAGGCTGTTCACCTCTATTATGCTTGGCGGCAATACGGTTAACAGTGGTAACGCTAAGTTGTAAAGCTTCTGCAACTCTCTGCAATATAATTACTTCAATTTATGGAAGAATGATTTATTTTCAAGTTTAATTAATTTAACCTAACATTAAAAACATTTAATCATTTACATTTAAATATGTAACAATAATATTAATAATGATATATACAAATAGCGAATACTATTACTTACGTCTCTTACAGCAGTAAGCGGGAGAAGTGGGCCCACATTTCGGCATTCTCGTTCAAAATAGCTCAACAAACATTTTCTGTTCAGCTGCTTCGGCATTTCATTAACCCCACTCTGCTGATTTGCCTAAATAATTAGTTATGAAAATAACTGTTTTTTTTAATCTTAAAGAAGCAATAAATTAAAAAGCACCAAAAAACTTGGAAATATTAGACGATGATCGAATGTCAATAAACGTCAAAACAAACTGGGGAATTTCACCAGTTGGTTTGACAACGTCTTGAAGTTTTGCCAACCCGTTAGCTGTAAATTTCCCTGACTGTTGAGGATAAATTGTTTTCACGGTTGGTAAATTAATATCTATTCTGATAAGCAGGGCAGTAACTAAAAATGACATCATCGTCTTTTTATCGTAAATTAACTATAGATATGTTGTTACCTATTACTTCCCGTGGGGTAGGCTGTATTTTTAAAAAGGGTAGCGCCAATTTTTCGGACTAAGCCTCAAAAGAACTTCTCGATATAGTATTAGATAGTGTCGAATTCAGGGACTGCTACAGTTTGCGGTCTCGTAACAATCAATTTATTTTTTCTTCTTATCTTCTAAGCAGCGATCTAGATATATAATAGTCTGTTTAAAGATCATATTAGAAGGAACATTAAAAATGGGTTACATGTGACCCCACGTTCCAGTTGGAGTTTCAATTGTCTTACGATGTGGTTCTAGGGTTAATGTTCATGGATTCTCGTGATTATTTGTGTCATTTTCGGATTATTGGTTTAGTTTGGGACATTTTAATTAGTTGGTAGTATTTAAACACAAAAACAACATCAATGATAATCGCCAACGGTACTTATATTGAAATTATACATGGCTCTCCTAACCATATATTGAGAATATATCGTCGAAGGTCTAATAGTATTCAGTGCGTTACTTGGTCTTTTCTATATTTAGTTCACGAAAATTCTTCAAGTATGAATAATTTAGAAAGTTATTAGAAACTTTGTTAGGAGGGTATAACATTTCGGAGGTGGAATAACGATTTATTCAGAAAGTATTTAAATAATTAACATGAAAACTTGACAGGTGGTTCCCGAGTAACAGCAAAGCGGCGATATATTTAACGAACAATTCAAGACACACATTTCTATATATATCACAAACTCCATGTTTCAAATAAAGGCTCCTGTAATGTAATTGAATATATTGCATATTATAAAGCGAGTAGTGTCTTAACGGCGTAACAAACGTTGCATGTCTTCATGATTTAATGGCCAACTTCCGGAAATCCATCATCTCCTGACGTATAAATTTACTAAGAGAATCCCCAGAGAAACATATAATACAAATTTCGAGTATTGTCCTTCCACCGCTGCCGCCTTACGCCAAAAGGGAGGGAGTTATGTGATCCTGATGCTCTTCTCTCCCTCTGGATTTGCGCCTCGCGATTCTGGAATACGAATTTGATAAAAAGAAACACAATTGTTCAAATAAATGAAACATAAAATTATTTCATGGAATTTACTGTTTCGATCCATTTTCTGTGGAATATACTCATTATTTTTGAATGAAACTAACTGTTTCTAAATAATTCCACAATAACATGTTTTCAATATATTGTGGACTTATTTCGAGACAGTTAGTTTCATTTTAAAATAAAATCATTCGCCATATAAACTATTTGTCATAATAGTTCACACTTGCTTTTCTCAGATTCTTAAATTCCAGATGCTCATTTGTGTGTGCACCTTACAGTTTTTGAGGGTTCTAATAGCATTTTTATCAACATTAATGCTTGTCATAACAATGTCCACTGCATGATCCATCTTTCGTTACTATTCCCGTTACGCTCCTTTAACACAAGTGAATGAGCCGTGAACTCCATAATACGTAACAGGAATTAAACCGGTATTGTCGGAGACTGAGGGAAATGCCTCGCAAAAGAAAGAAACAGTACATAAAAGAATTTGCTGTTTTTGCCTCACCTATTTGGGATAAGGTCGATTTAAGGCTTGTATTTTCAACATTCTAAAATAAAAGCAGCAAAGATTTTGAAAATAATAATCAGCTTGATATCAACTCATTGAAAAGCATGAGAAACTTATGCATATATTTTAAATATTTTTTTAATATTCTATTAATTATTTTCATTTGTAAAAACAATTATATACATATAATATAGTCTACCTAGTATGGTTTCATTGAAACTAAGAAACTCACACACAAAGTAGAAACTCAATTTTTTTATAGGTACACGCAAATAGAAGAAGGGAGGACTACTGAAAAGAGTGGTAACCGCATCGGTACGGTACAATCAAGAAAAGATGTGAAACATGCGAGTAAAGGTGTTTAATGAAACATGAGAAAATATAACAGAATTCAGCAGGATAGTCAAACACAACATTTGTGTCACTAATATTTGAAGATCTGGAATATTCGGGAAAACAACCAACACAGACACGGAGGCGCATATAACACTCCCGTCTGAAACTTCCGACCCAGATTAATGAAATAACAACAAGATGTACGAATAGTGCGTGACATATGAACAATAAGTAACGAAGAGATTAGTGGGTATTGCACGCAAATAGAAGAAGGAGCTACTGAAAAGAGCAGTAACCGCAAACATGCATGTTCCTGGCTCATTAGTCGTCCTTGGTACGGTACAACCAAGAAAATATGTGAAACATGGGAGCAAAAGTGTTTAATGAAACATGAGAAATTATAACAGAATTCAGCAGGATACTCAAACACAACATTTGTGTCAGTAATATTAGAAGATCTCGAATATTCGAGACAACAATCAATATAGACACATTTTATATATATATATATATATATATATATATATATATATATATATATATATATATAAATTTGAATTTTTCGATTTTCTACTACACCTGTTTTAGTCGAAATTTCAATAATTTCGACGTATTGGCCTGACCGTTCTTCGAAGGCAAAAACAACTACACTCCTGGCTAATACCACGCAGAATATTGAATTACATCCCCTTCGAAAACCGTGACGTCGATCGGCCAATTTGGCGATACGGACATCTGTGGTGATTCGCCACTGATAGCGGAAGGGCATAGTACACTGACGCGTTCCGACCTTCTTGGGTCTCTTCAAGAGTGCCGTAATGCCTTCCATTTCAGAGTCTCTAATCTGAACTGAAGATTCCGTCCTCCGACAAAAATATGCCAATTGGAGTGCATGAAATTAGTAAATGGACCAAAAAGTCTGCAGAATTGGCAAATTTAAATATGACAAACGAAATATTTTCAAATCATTCTCACCGAGCCATTGCTGTTTCACAATTGGCAAAAGCAGGTGTATCGGAACCAGAACTTATTAAAATAACAGGACATGGTAATATCAATTCTATCAAACCCTACCTACAGATAGATGAACAACATCACCAAAACATGATAAATAAGATGAGATCCAATTTTAAAAACGCTGCAGGTTCAAGTAATAACACCTCCAGTATTTCCAGCACTTCAATGAGCAGTGGCCACGTTTCCTGCGCCGAAAATAACTCAGTTAAAAAAACGTAGTATATAATAATTGTAACTTTCATTGCACCAATTTGTACTTAAATTAATAAATTGTTTATATATTTACTTAATTTACTCAAAAAATAATCGTATCAAATACAATACGTACTTCAAAATAAATACGGTTATACATCTCAAACTTCCTGCATAATTACAAATCGTGTCAGTTTGAAAGAATAATCCTCCCGCTTCGCGGTCGGATTATTTAAGCTGTCAAACTGACACTCTTTATAATTATGCAACAAGTTATCGATGTATAACCTGATTATTTTGAAGTACTTATAGTATTACTACTGATTATACAAAATTGTTTATTTGCTTCGATGGTGGAATACAATCTCAGATGAAAGTGGAATTACTCTTGCATCAAGTACATTGAATGGACAAAATATAACAATTGACATCATCTAATACTTTCTTGTATGAAACAAATATTGGTCTTGGAATCCGAATGAAATAGCGATTTATTTTAAATGATAGATTTATTTCGCCATATTGAAAGAACAAATTTGTTTGACTAAAATATATTTTTTCACTACTAGCTATGAAGTTGTCAATTATTGCGTCTTCTAGCCAACTGGGAAGCTCAATTTCTCTATTAATGGTTAACAATGTTTTCAATTATTAACCTAGATCAATAATGGACAAATTCAAATGTTTTGAGAATCCAGGGATAGCAACATATTTTTGTGTACCCAGGAGATTGTCCTTAACGTATTTGCTTTTTGAAATCACCCAATACGATAAAATTATTTGAATACAAATGCCACTAGTTTATAATTCGTAGTCAACCAATAATGACTTATGACATCCCGTAACTACAACATGGTGATAATTACAAACGTTGGGTGCGTTCAAAAAACACAATCGTATCGTGAGTGTTCTGTAAACGCATTACATGACATTATATGCTGGAATTGTTTCTTGATAATAATTCCTGTTTTTTCACAAATATCACGTCTTCTTACATTATAATCATGTGGTAATGGTTCCTGTAAATCGTCTATTGCATGGGTTATGATATTTCTGTTTGTATCAATTATATTACCATCATCTAATAACGCAAGAATTAGATTGTATTTAGCCATAATATCAGTATCAATGTATTCCAAAAAAATTATCGTTCAGCAGACACACGTCAACCATTATTATTTGTTGCTCAGTGAGCGCACATCAACGGTTGAGTTATAAGTTATGTTTTATGAACGCACCTCTGATTTACAAATAAGTTTTACTAGTGGAAATGTCAATATGTATAAGACTACTTGATTATTGTTTTATTACTGGAAATGCGAATTTACATTCCTGTGCTACTCGATTTTTAATAGAAATTTTGGTTTTAAATTTGGCTAATAGTGGAAAAAATTGTATATAAATCACAGTGGTGAAGACATTTATAAGCCTCGCACCTTATTCCTCTCGGGGCAAAGCCCCTCGCGAAATGATCTTGGTGCTCGTTCAATAATAACAGTCTTCACCACCTTGGTGTATATTATACTATTGTTTGATTCAATACTTCCTTTTTGGCTGTGTAATTCCGGCCTGCCTATGGTTTACAACCATTTTATGGTCCGAACCCCCGATCCATGCTATCAACTTCATTGGGATGGACTTTAGACAAAAACAAGAATAAACAGACAAAAGTTGAAAAATTTCAGAATATTGCCCACAAATACAATTCGTTCCAAGGACTTTGTTTATTTATAAATAAAAAGAAAGACAAAAACTACTTTAGACAAGGATAGAAAGCTACCAATCTCAGTAACCGTGCTGCAGATCTCGGTATGCGATTTGACAGACCAAAAAGGGTACCAAAGTTAGCTTGACGTTAACGTTTTTCGAAACCAAATCGATTGGTACTAAGTTGGGTACCAAAGCTGGCCGAAATCGCATATAATTGTTTCTATTTAAGGGACTGGTAATGCGTATTATGAAGTTTGTTATCGATGATTTTTTTTCTATCTTCTCTGGTCTTGTCAATTTTTTTTGACAATTGGTCCTATATTCTGAATAATGTAGTCCTATGATTTCTATTGAAAAAAGAGATATTCTACTACCTTTGCCTTGTACTGGTGAGCTGCAAATCAATCTAAATGCGTGTAGTCATTAATTTCATAATATTCTCGTAATATTTGTAATATTTTGATGTATATTACTGACTTTAAAAGAGTGCCTGTTCAATATTATAAAATCTTGAATTCTATTGTTTACGATGCTTTAAAAATATGTAAGATATTTGTATGTTACTTCTTTTCTTCCTTGTATATATGTAAAGCGTAAATTCATTTAGTTGCAAGCGTTGTAAAAATGTGTTACAGAATTGATAAGATCTTTTGTATTGTTGTAAATTCAAAGGGTAGTTACGCTTCATTCCCAGCTTTTGTTTAATACCTTTAAAATATCACGTTTTGCAACAATAATTGTAAATAGTTTTGTTTGGGCATTGAAATAGCACATTTTTGAAAGTCGACATCTTGTCGCATTGTCCTATAGTTAAGAAGTTAGGAAAAGGTCACGTTTCACCCTATTATCTATTGTATTGTGAAAACCCTAAACTTATTGACAATTTGTGCGTGAATTTTTATGGTCGACGATCGGAAGATTTGTAAGAAACGTTTGAATAGAAAGGTTACAATTGCTATTGGACTATTCAATAGAAATTGAAATATCTATTTGAGGCATCCATTATTGATTCTTGTCGATAAACCCGACGAGTCAAATGATACTGGCCGATAGGAAATATTTCTTTTCGTTTGGTCAACCCAATCCACGTGAAAACACGCCCCTTGCAGATTTCTATTTAAGACGTCTTACAACGTTAAGTATGTTTGCTTATTCGAAGCGTGTTCAATACTCAATAACAAAGTTCTTATACCCTTCGAAATGAGTTCAATACTCAATAACAAAGTTAGTTTTTTAATACTCATCGAAGCGAGCTTACAACACGAAAACGAAATCAGTTCTATTATTCATCAAAGCGAGCTTACAACTCGAAAACGAAATCAGTTCAATACTTAAGTTAGTTCATAACTCAGTTCAACACTCAATCGGGTTCATAGAGTCGTCGTTACACGTCGAAGTACATTCACTCAAAGTCAAAGAATCAGAGATGTAGTGGTTACTTAGTATGTGCCCCTCGTATGAACTACGTCCAACATAAAAGTATTATATCTTTGGGAAAGCACTTACCTAGTAATCTGTCGTATTTGTTTGTAGCAAATCTAATGAGTCCAAAAATGATTGTAATTTGCTCGCTTCACCGTTAAATTCGGTCGGTAAAACTTTACTCGCAAAATTAAAAAAATAATTCATACTTGTTGCCATTTTCAAATGTTTGCTTATTGTTTGTAATACACTAGTATCGATTTCCTAGAATATAGAGGTAGATATTTCAATACTACAATTTAACGCTTGAAATGCTCTAGCAGTCTTATCTCTAATCCTATCTGAATAATTTTTACAACTCTCTTGTTGTAGCTATTAACTTAGCAAAATTATTATAAAGAACTATTATACTATTAATTACTTCAGTATGTATATCTGGGATTTTAGGTGTTTCCATTTTCAAAATCCTTTTTCCCTGTTTATTACCTTCATCTACAATTAGTCTTAACTTATCTTCAAAATCTGCCCACGTTATTGACATTTATAAAATTCGTTCACAAGAATAGAATGCATAAGTACTCACAATTATTTTCACACCGTCAGAGTTCCTGATGTCTGCTTCGCTGTAATGTCTCGGTTGATGTCCCTTTTCAACGCTCTTCGATGCGTTTTCCACAATGACCAAATACATTTCAAGATGAAAGCTACTGTTATGATATACCATAGAACCATTATGTGCGTCGCAAAACTGTCTTGCTGTACCATAAAAGTATTATTGACAATTCCAGTTTCTTTTGCCTCTTGTTTGGTTGATGAGCCTTCCATAGTTTCTTTTCTCCAAGGTCCCAAATTTAGATAGGAAACCATATACTTCCACTTGTCCTTACCATTTGTTTTGCAGGAATATTTACCATTTATTACCATTACCATGTAGTGGCGATGTGTATTTTACCATCAATTTTCCATTTACCATTCAATTTGCTGGATTATTTACCATTACCATTTGTTCTGCACCATTACCATTTCGTTCGCAGGATCGCCATGTAGTGGCGATTACCATTAAACCTTTAATTTTACCATTTGTTTCGCAGGATCGCCATGTAGTGACGATGTACATTTTACCCTCAATTTTACCATAACTATTTCGTTTGCAGGATCGACATGTAGTGGTTACTTAGTAAGTGCCCCTCGTATAAACTACGTCCACCATAAAAGTATTATATCTTTGGGAAAGCACTTACCTAGTAACCGGTCTTCGGGGGTTGAATAAACGACATCATTTAGAAAACTCACTGGGTTTAGTATATTTAGAATTAACACAGATTACAATACCTCAGACATACATTTTAACTTATTCAAAATAATAATATTGAATGAATGAATCACTTGTTTGTTTACACTTTGTTTTTATAGGAAACATGCAAGTCAGTCACCGGTAGGTTCGACCTTCCGCGTATGTGAACGCGATGTTTACGCTTAATAGAAACGTGATTTCTGGGTGTTCGCCTGACCTTAATCAGATCGATGCCCGCTATTAACATTGGAAAATATAATATACACAATTTAATCTATTTCTATGAAAATGTCTTTTCTTACAATACTGTCTTTTTCGGGATCATCACAGAGATACTAAGTCTAACACATCGTTACTTAGTTTCTATACGAGCCAAGTCAATATTCATCAAATCGAAACATAAAGTGTCTTCAGATCTGAAACCACCGAAGTTCAGCATTCATAACTTTGTACCATTCTTCTAAATCTGTACATAATGAATTGTTAAATTCGACATTAATTTTGTCAAATTAAAATTATTTATCCAGTTGAAAGTATACGCCAGTCGACGAAGTACAATTTGAAATATAATCAAAAACAGTGCCTTTTGCCATATCTTTATCCCGTATTTTAACCTGTAAGGTATTTCAGTCCAATTTTTCATTAGCCATTTATCTATACCAAATCTGAAAAATAAATCGTAAATTTAAAATCGCTGTCGTAAGTATATCGGAGATTTCAGTGTACGTGATTTCGTAAATATATCTAAAACGGCTCCGAATATTTCACAAATCTAACTCATAAGTTATTGCAGTTGTGCGTAAAAAACACGTAGAAAAATATACTGAAGGGAAAAATAAAAGTATTGATTATCAAGAAATACACGCTAATGGAGTTTAAATGTGAAAAATCTGTTTTTGGTTTGGAAAGTGATGGAGGGAGAAAAAATGGATATTAGAATGTGCGATAATGAATAAGAGATGAGGAGAGAAATCTTTTAAATGAATCGTTATAAAGAATTAGAGCGGATAACTCGAGAAATACGTTCAACATATCAATAATCGATTCGAGATCGGAATGCGAATGCTGGAGTTTATCATGAAAAGTCGAAGCATTGGACGACGATGTTATCAGTCATGAAAATGGTAGCATATCTGCTTCATCATTCAATCCACTACAAGTTCTTGTGTCCAAAGTTCTTGTGTCCATCTTGATATCAACCTTTCTACTGTTTCTAGGTACGTCTGGACACATTTGCTAAATTTAAACCATCATATATTCCTAATAAAAATTTTTGGGTTATAATAACTTTATGATATCCTCAAGTTGTTGATTCTGCACTATATTTATTAAGAATATATAATTTTTATATTTGCATGATTTATAGTTACCGTTATATCACCGGAACCGGACAGATAAACACAAAAAACGACAAATGCAAAGTAAAAGGACCATGAATATTGGAACTTGGAATGTCCAGAGTTGGTACAGACCTGGAGCTGCTATAAATGCTGTGGAACAACTGGAGAACATAGGAATGGATATAACAGCCGTCCAAGAAATAAGATGTCCAGACGATGGAAATATAAAAATAAGTAAATCCACCATCTGCTTCAGCGGTAACAAAAACGGAAGACATGAATTTGGAACGGGCTTTGTGATTAGAGACAACCTAGTACAGAATATACTAAATTTTAAACCTATAAATGGAAGGATATGCTACATACGAATGAAGGGAGAGCGATAAAACATTTCGATTATCTCAGCGCATGCACCAACGGAAGAGAAGGATGAAGATATCAAGGATGACTTCTACGATGCTCTAGAAAGAGAGATAGATACGATGCCCAAACATGATATGCGCATACTCTGCGGGGACTTTGATGCTAAAATAAGCAAAGAGCCTAGCCTATACCCCACAATAGGTAAACACAGCCTACACAATACATCCAACGACAATGGCTTAAGACTCACAGAAACTGCAGCAGCTAATAATATGCTAATAAAGTCAACCATGTTTCCGCATGAAGATATCCATAAGCAAACCTGGGTCTCAAACGACCATATTACGCGCAACCAAATTGACCACATCATTGTAGATGCCCGTCATGGTAACCATATTATAGACGTAAGAAGCCTGAGAGGAATAGACGGGGACACAGATCATTACTTAGTCAGAGCAAAAGTCAAATACAGAATATCTAGCCACAAATACAATAAAACAACAATAAACCCACAATGGAACATGGACGAAATACACAATGCAGAGAAACAACAAAACTATAGAGAACAACTTGAACAAACCTTGAACTCTGAAAGAGAAGGGAATGATATAGAACAGCTATGGGAAGCGGCTGCCGAAATAATAACCAAGACAGCTGACAAGATCTTTGGAAGGAGTAAGCAGAAGAGGGCTAAAACATGGTATGACGAGGAATGTCGGAAACAACTGGAAACAAGACAAACAGTGAGAAAGACTTGGATACAACTGCAAACAGACCAAAGTAAAAAGGAATATGACGACTGCCGAAAAGAAACAAGAAAAATAATAGGCACAAAGAAAAGAAACTACGAACAACAAAAATATGGAACTATGGAGAGAGACCGGCCCAAACCAGGCTCCAGAGAATTCTATAAAGCAATTTCCTCTGAGAAAAGAGGGCATAGAACAAATTCCATCCATACACTGAGAGACAACCAAGGCCGCATGATAATCGACGGTAAAGAAATAACTGAATAATGGAAGAAGTATTTTAGAGACCTTCTAAACATCATACAGGAAGAACAGTACAAAGAAGAGATCTATATCACAGCGGACATGCCCGTCAAAAATCCCTCCTTTGAAGAAACCCAAAAGGCATTAAATAAGCTGAAATATCATAAAGCGCCGGGTACGGAGGAGATACCAGCAGAACTTCTGAAATTTGGGGGAGACCCACTACATCGACAAATCCACCAGCTAATAACGCACATATGGTTAGAAGAAAGGATACCAGCACGATGGAAGGAAAACATAATAGTGTCCATCCACAAAAAAAGGGACAAAACAAAATGCGCGAATTATAGAGGAATCTCACTCCTAAACACGGATATAAAACCCTCTCAAACATCATTCTTAGTAGACTAATCCCTTATGCTGAAAATGTCCTAGGCGAATATCAAGCCGGGTTTAGGGCATACACATCAACAATAGATCAACTATTCACGCTGAGACAACTTCTAGAAAAGGGATAGGAGTATAACAGACCCATACACAATCTTTTCATAGAGTTTCGACAGGCATATGATAGCGTAGAAAGAAGCCACGTATGGAATGCCATGGAGGAGTTCTGAATACCAAAGAAACTCATTCGGATGACCAAAGTCTGTGTGGAGGGTGGAATATCTAAAGTACGTGTAAATAATAAACTGTCTGGCAGCTTTGAAATCAACAGTGGACTTAAACAGGGTGATGCGTTATCTCCACTACTTTTTAACCTTGTATTAGAGAAAGCCATGAGGTCGGCCGAAATAAAAACAGAATTGCTATCGGTTCAAGGTCCCAAGCTGTTACTCGCATATGCAGATGACATAGATCTCGTTGGAGACTCCATCCTATCCACGAAAGACATTTTCTACAAGGTGGAAAGAGCAACAAGTGAAGTAGGGCTGAAGATTAATGAAGAGAAGACAAAATATATGTGTATAAATAGAGCGACACGAAGAGACAGAATAGGACAAAATGTGACGATCAACACCTTTAGTTTCGAAAGAGTACAACGTTTTAAGTATCTGGGGGCCGTAATCACAGCGGACAACGATGTTACCGAAGAAATAAAAGACAGAATCCAATCTGCAAACCGCTGTCTATTTGTACTGAATAAGCTCATAAAATCAAAAAATCTCACAAGAAGTTCAAAGATCAAAATCTATGAATCCATCGTCAGACCTGTAATAACATACGGATGCGAAACGTGGACCATGACCAAAGTAAACGAAGAAAAGCTCAGACACTTTGAACGAAAAATACTTGGAAAAATTTTCGGACCTCACCGTGACATCACCACAAACCAGTATAAGATCAGAACCAATATCGAATTAAAAGCACTCTACAACGACGCCGATATTGTCCAAGAAATTGAATCACAGCGACTAAGATGGGCAGGCCACGTGCACAGACTGCATAACGAAAGACTGGTAAAACTGGTATGGGAGGAGATTCCCACAGGCAAAAGACCACTCGGACGTCCCAGAATGCGATGGAGAGATAACATCCAAGCAGATCTCCGGAAAATGAACATTCCATTCGACCCTAGGGTGATGGAAGACCGAACAAATTGGAAAAAAAGTTGTACAGTCAGCCAAGACCCACCCAGGGTTGTAGCGCTACCTGATGATGATGATGTGATATCACGTGATCGGAAGGTCAGAGGTCAACTTCATTAAAACGGGTATGGCTTTAGACTATGCTAAATCGAATGGCGTTGTCCGAATGTTTGTATATATTACCGCTTGGACGCTGAAACTCGCGGCGGATGAAAAGACAGTCAAAGCCAGATCATAAGACTTCGTTTTTTGAAAAAAACTTCTTCGAATTTTTTTTAGTGTTTAGAAGTCTAAAATTGTTCTATCGTTCATTTTCAAATAAAATAAAATGAGTTCGACCAAACTTTGAGGAATGGATTACATTTTGCTGGCCTGCACGCCAGACGATCATTGAGGGTTCCCATCCTACGTCATGGATATTGTGGACTAAGATTAATATGGGCACATGTGCTTTGTGGCTTACAAAAATGGAGTTTTGTGTTATTCACAGATTAAGCTAGGCTTTATCCCTACTCTGATTCAAGTAGAGTGAGAGTCTAGATAGGACGAGGATGACAAGAAAGATTTGGACATGCACGGGGTGTTCGTCCGTATGGTGGTCGACAAGTTATGATGTATGCTGTATCCACTGAACTAAAACCATATGGAATGTCAATGCTGTATTTCATTTCTACGTAAGATTGAGTTCGCGCATATCATGTGATTAGAGAGCAGGGGTCATGCGTAGTAAACGACTTTTGAAGTGACATTACAGGACCGGCCTTAGTTTACTCAATAACCAATCTACAGACCGAAAAAGCTTGACGTCAGAACATGGCCGCTGACAGTTACTGAGGGAAAACAAATCAATTATTAACTTATGTCTTGTCTTGACCATTGTAATATTTTAAAAGTTTATTCGTTTTTTTATCTGTAAAGTGATACTGCAGTGACTATCAAGTAATTATGTCTTGTTACTTCGCTCCTGAATTTCCATCATAAACTTTATATCTACGACATATTCACTATTTAAACTGTCGACACATTTCTTTAACACTTTAATTTTATTATAAAACTGCTCCGCAATGCTCGACAAATTAACAATAGCCATGCTTGAGCATATTACAAACGTAAAATGAACGTGAATAAATGTTTTCCCTCAGTAACTATCAGCGGCTATGTTTAAGACGTCATAGCTTCTTCAGCCTATAGTCCATATTGTACTTTAGCTAGATTTGTTTATTTATTTTAATAAACAGGGGATTGGTAGTTAGTATTTCTAATTCTAACCCATTAGGGCCTACAGTCACCATATGGACCCAGCTGTAAAGGTATCGTTTAACACAATAAAAGTATAATAAAATAGGCAACCAAAATTACGTTTACCGCATAAACACTTAATTTAGACTTGTCTGGACACGCGTTGATGAATAATCATCAGTTGTTTATTAGATTTCTCAAGCGACGGAAGTAAGAAATTCGTATTGTGGTGAAAAGTGTTTGATAATGGACATCCGATTGGTGTAAGTATATTTTCAGTACCTTTTTTCGGAATATTAGGATCAAATCAATTTTACATATTTTGAAAGATCTTAAAATATCACTTAATGTATATATTTTTGTATCAAGATTACAAGTAACAGTTAAAAATTAGTGTAAATATTGCTGTACCCATGTGGACCCACTAGGCGGTTATGTAGTCAAAATTTATATTTTTATGATTTCAGTGGACTGACACTAAAGGAAGCTATAGATTTGGCATTTGAAGAAGATTATGTAACAGACATTTTTTTTAGTCGCCTGAATCAAATTTCCTTATGGATGAGGACTCAGGTGACGAAGACGGAGGTGGTAACCCGGATAACATGAATGCTCGTTAACTTCGTGCTGGTGCGGAAGTTGTATTTGCAGACTCTGAACGTCTAGGAGTTGTACAGTCAGACCTAGAAGCAAGTTATGATGACAACGAGTTGCAAAACGTATATAGCCAAATAAAAACTGATGCAAATCGCCGCCTGGTAATTTCTCTGCCAGAACCTACAATTTTTATTGACGGAGACCTTCATTATACGCCGCGTAACTTTCCAAAAGGGGATTACAATAAATATTCAGAGATGAGTTGTGTGCAACTGTTTGAATTGTTTTTTTACTGATGAGTTGCTAGAAATGGAAGTTTCTGAAACAGGAAAATATGCTCAACTTATAAATCAACCGAACCCTAACGTGACTCTTTCTGAATTGAAAGTATTTATTGCAATTCTCTTAGTGAGCGGATACAATAAGCTACCATCTATAAGAAGCTACTGGGAAAGAAGCCCTGATATGCAAAATATTCTGGTGTCTGATGCTATGAGACGGGACAGGTTCCTACAAATTTGCCGTTTTATTCATTTTGCAGACAATAACAATATAGATAAAAATGACAAAATGTACAAACTCAGATCACTTACAGATATGCTCAAAAAATCGTTCTTAGAGCATTTTGTCCCAGAAGAAAATATTGCTTACGATGAATCCATGATACGCTACTTTGGGCATCATGGATGCGAACAGTTTATCAGAGGAAAGCCTGTAAGATTTGGATATAAGGTGTAGTGTATGAATACACCTAGTGGATATTTGATAAACTTTGAAGTATATCAGAAAAAGAAACCTCAGATCTAATGAGGAATACCAAAAGAATTTCGGAAAAGCTACAGCTCCCATGGTACGGATGATCGAAAAATTGGGTGACAAAGGATCTCTCAGATACAAGTTTTTCGTTGATAATTTATTTACCAGTACAAACTTGTTAAGTACTCTAGAAACTAATGGGTACGAGGTTACGGGTACTGTGAGGGTTGATAGAATTCCTAGAAATTGCCCACTTGTTTCTAAAAAGACGATGGAAAAGAGGGCCCGTGGAGAAGATGGTTCGACAATGAATAATGAGACTGGTATTCAATACGTTCCTTGGAGGGACAACAAAGTTGTAACAGTCGCAAGCACATGTTTTGGTGTTCAGCCGGTCAAAAATGTAGAAAGATATTCTAAAGAAGATATCAAGACTATACAAGTACCTAGGCCATATCTTCTATCGCAGTATAATAACAGCATGGGAGGAACAGATCTCATGGACAGTAATATATCTTGGTAAGATATAAATATCAATATTTCTATAAACGAAAATATATGGGTAATTTTTTTGCAGTTATCGAGTCGACATACGTTCCAAAAAATGGTACTGGCCAATATTAACTTACCTCATCGACGCAGCTCTCCAAAATGCTTGGACGATATGTCGGAAATCGGGGAAGAATATCAGCCACTTAGAGTTTAGAAAAAGTATTTGTCAGGTGAGAGTATATCTATACAAACTGTTTACAAAATGTTCACAATCCATTCAATTTTCAGACCTACTTAACGACATATAAAGTCCTTGCTAAAAGAACTGGAAGAGTAGGTAGAGCAGCGGGAAGTGATTTTCGAGTGTCTGATAGCGTCAGATTTGACCGCAAGGATCAATGGATTTTCTCTGTACCTGAGGGCAAAAGAAAGAGGTGCGCCATGCCAGCTTGCAGTTCAAAAGGGCATACAATGTGCGAAAAATGCAACGTTGGGCTTTGTATTTCATGTTTTAACCTATTTCATACAAATGGTACAAATTAATAAATTTTTTCCATATTTGATCTCGGCGAACGCCTAGTGGTCCCATATGGGACCACCATTTTTTTTAAAAAAAAAAAGGTTTTTCCTTTATTTTTGGTTGAATTTAATAAAAATAAGTGGTTTTAGCACTGTTTTGAATAAAATTTTTGCATACATAAAGAATTTTCTTTCCTCGGCGCTCATGGGCTAATGTAACTCCTTACATTTTACAGTTTATCATGAAAATATTTTTTTATATTTGCAGTTTTTGATTGATTATATTTCCAAAATTGATTCAATTGTTTAATTTTTATCGATAATAAAATTCAAAATGTTATTGAAAATAAAATACCATGGATAATTTCAATTTTTTATTAGAACATAAATGTCTTTACAATTCATTGATTTGAAAATAAAATTATTTCACCCTCTCATTTCTCCAGTTTGCCTCTTTCCAATGTAAAAGAATCTTATTTTGAAATAAATTTCAACAACTGATTTCATCGATTTCAATCTATGATTATCAAACGTAGACTGATCTAGCAAATGATCATCTAAAATTTTGAAAACTTTTTTGACTAATAATTGTTTTATCGTTTCATTGATATAAACAAATAAAAATTAGTTTTCTTTCACAAAACATACATATTTTCACAATATTGTTGTTTCCATCGATAATGTCTCCATTTAATGTTTCAACATGTTTCAAACATTCGAAAGACTATAATTTTTTTAAGTTTTTTAACAACAAAACCACTCACATATGTAACAACATTTCCAGACAGCAAACTTAATGATGGTAAAAACTGAATAACATACTCAATATTATCATCAAAAACGTGAATATCAGAAATATCTAAATTATATTTTTTAATTATTCCAATATCGTCAATAGATATACCATTGGAAATCTTGCTGACATCTGATGAAGTTGTCAAAATACTGACTTCGCCATCGAATAAACAATTTCCTTTAATGTCTTTAATATCATGGCGAAGAGCCAGTCTCTTGTAGGTAAAATAAAATTGATATGCCGTTGGATTATTATTCCACCCATTTTTTGATCTGAAACAACAAAGAATATGTATAACACAGATTGTACGTATTACCTTCAATTAAATGCATGCATTATTTCTGACAATCCCATTCATGTATAATAATTCCCATTTGTGAATACAAAAATCGTAGTTTGCTGTCGGCTAAATAGGAAGGAAGAGAGTTTGCAAGTGGATAAAAATATCGGATAAATTACGTTACAGTAGCAACCCTTCGCTCAAGCGCCGTATCAACTTTAGCTAAGGCAGGTATTAATGAACAAGAATTAATTAAAATAACTGGACATTCCTCTTCGAAGTCTATAAAGCCTTATCTACAACTTGATAATGAGCATCATTCGCATCTTGTGACAAATCTCCGAGATAAAGCTTTGAATAATGAATTAGCCACAGTGCCAACAACATCCATGTCAATGTCAACAACAAAGTCTACATCAGTAAAGGAGCAAATGTCTACTGGACCAATTGTATATAATAATTGTATTTTTAACAATTGTTCTTTCTAAACATTATGTTTCTACTCATTGTTCATTCAGTTTGTTAAATAAAGTTTAATTGAATTGAGTTTTTTATTCATGGGATTGTCTTACCAAATACCACGCGAGCTCAGATTTAGCCAGATATTTTTTGTGGTTGTTTTCGAATACTTACTTTCATTGGCAATTTAACTCGATCTGTTCAGGCAAAATCAACAACCACAAAAAATATCTGGCTAAATCTGAGCTCTTGTGGTATTACTCCCGATTAAACTGATAAATTATTACCAAATGCATCCAAAAAAGAGTTCAATGTGGTCTTGGCTAAATTTGTATGCCAAAATGTGTTTTATTGGTGAGAGTTCTTTCTTCACATACTCATCAAATATCCCTATCAAGGACATAATAGTAATACAGAATCCCTTAAAAGCGGTTTTTATTTTACTTTCATGCAAAAACTGACCATCAAGAGTTTTTAATGACTGGATATATGTGATATTCTCTTGAAATATTGTTCTCCCGTATAACTCATTGTTTCTCCTAAGATGTGCTTTGCATCCTCTTCCCAAAGGGTTTCGAGAATTGCACAAATCAAACGATCTGTCAAACACTCTTATGAAGTGAATGGTACCCTCTGCATCTGCATAATCTGGATGCTTAATACCATCTTTCAGAAACTCCATTGAATCAGCTACACTACTGCTGAGAGTTTGTGCAGTAAGATTGACCTAAAAGTAAATAGAATTATAATATTACAAAAAAAAATGTGTCAACTCACTTTCATTTTCTGTTGACGCCAATTTATGTGTGGTCTTCCAAATTCATTGCCCAATCTGCAAAGTTTATTTTTTTGAATTTTATCCAATTTATTTAAGAGACGAGCATCAATTTTCCTTCCTTGGTTATCAACAAATACTTGATATGTTGACCAATTTTTTCGAACTAACTTGATCATATGCCACGCATCAAATATAATATCAATATTTCGTCCATCAATAGGGTGAGGAAAGTAAGGCTTAAGGTCATAAATATTATTAACTTGGGCTCCTAATTCTGTGGCCATTGTAAAATGAGCGCTACGACCATGACATGTAACAGACGTTATTATTACTCCAGTGTCATACAGCCTTTTCAGTGCCTCTTGCACAATATTAGCCTTCTCTGCTCCCGTTAACTTATGAACCAAAAAGTAAGCAATGGGTACTTTCCAATGGTCATTAACTGCTACTACAAGCAGAACAAAAGCCTCGGTAGCCCATTTTAATTCATCATCTTTTACTCCAGTACCAACATCTTCATATCTCCCTACTACCTCAACTTGTTTCTTGATAGAAATTTCATCAAGCATTAATGGACATACAGTTTCCATATCTCTGTTGTTGTTCTTTTCAACCATTTTTGTTAATGTTGTGAAACAGCAATCTGAGAATCCTGGTTCACAATTGATATTTTTTATCCAAGATCTAATTGTGATTGGAGCGGGCAAGTTTAAATTAAATGTATTCCTTACATAATTGTATGCTTTGCTGGAGTAAAACTGTGAAGTTAATTCAAAACATCTCAAATCATCAGTAAATTTGTCCCTAGATTCTTCTTTTCCTTTCTCAGAATTTTTCAAACTGTTAATATAACGCCTCATCAAGGAAAGGGGTATTCCAGAATACGATTTTTCTGATACGCCAAGAGCCTCATCTTACATTAAATTTTTCTCCTTCAAAATCAAAACGATTTGTTTCAAGTGAGTGACTTTTTTGGATAGTCTTTTGACTCTTTCCTTGGTAATCCTTAATTTGTTTGATATCGTTTTTTCTTTGATTTTTTAACCAGTTCCAATTTCTTTGAAAGAGTTAGAGGTGAGGCACTGAAATATAAATCAATTTCAATCTATGTCTATAATAATATTTTATGAATTACCTGTAGGTATGAAAAACTTTGATGTTTCGTCTTATTTTCTTGGTGGGGCCTCTATATTCTTCGTAATCATTAGAAGAGGAACTATTTTCTGATTCTCTTTTGTAAATGTCCAAATTTTCTTCTAGGGAGACTTCAGAGGATACTTCTTCATTTGGATCTCCATATATAGAAACTACCTCTCCAACATACCAGAATCCAAGTGTATACCTCTAAAACAAAAACAGTAGTCCAACTTTGAATTATTATCATCTCAAGGAAATAAAAGCAAAGTACATAAAAAGGAGTAATTTTTTATTACTTAATGTTCCAGCGAGTTCAGATTTTCTTTGTCCTCATCTGGAAATCGGAAAGTGCTAGGAGTGCCTTGTGATGTACTTGGTTGTTCGTTAATTATATTATCACTGAAATGAAGTTGATTAAACTTTGTGATTCAAAAGGATCATTATTAGATTAATTACCTAGATAATGATAAGTCTAAAATATTCAGAGGTTTACGTGAACCAATATTGATGTGAGGAACAACATCTGATTTCAAAAACCGTTTGCCATCAACATACTTAAAATCATTATCAATAAAATGATTACTGCAGACAACATTTGATGTAGAAAGTTTTCCACTAACAGGGTTTCTTCCAAGTGCTTTCATCCAGGAAACATACCGTTTTATAGTGAGCCTGGAATTAAAAGTTATTTTATTTCAAATAATCTGAAATATTATGATGATAAATGGATATAATTACTTAACGAACTCACTTATAATATTGTGTTCCGGGAATTTTTCCCCTTGATTTGCAAAACAAAACACAACAACTAATCACCATTGTTCTTGAGAGAAAAATCACAAATGTTTTTACGAGTACAGTTTTATTAAATCCAATTTTATCACAACACAAGTGATAAACAGATACAATACACGAAGTGAACAAACAAGAAGTCAATAACCATAAAATAAAAACTCGGGCTATACCTACCACTGTTACCAATACAATTAACCCTCGGGAACCCGCGTTCAATTTCGAAACACAAGCACCCGCGTGGCGTCTGTCAGACACCATTCAATTGGATCATAAGAATAAAATGGAAATATATGATTAAGGTTTTATTTAAATAATATACATACTACTTATGTTTATTTTAATGTTTTTCTTCAAATTCACATTTTAAAACATACAAACAAAACAAATTAAATTCATAAACACAGATAATTTCCAAGCAAAAATAGAATAATACAATAAAATTTAAAAATCCCCAAATGCGACAATATTTCTTTCATTTGGAATGACATGACTGGCATATATACTCTGCATGTTCGAGGAATATATAACTATTGCATTGCTTGCACTTGTATTTGGTCATGCGATTTTTATTCCTACTACACATATAACATCTTTTTCTTATTGCTTGTACAATATTATTTCCAGTTTCCACAGAAGTGCTTGGCTTACTGGCATCAAGAGATGACACTTCTCTAGTCCGTTTCTTGAGATTTATGGGTAGAGTTGAAACTTCTGATCTTCTTCTTATATGTTGTTTGGTCATCTCCACAGCTAACGATTGTAAAAAGTGTCTTCTTTTTTCTAAATCATCATTCAAGTTTCCTTTATAAATTACGTGAGCATTAATTGCTGCTACATTTAGAATAGTATAAAATATAACCATTGGCCATCTATTTGTATTTCTTGAGACTGAATAAGTAGCACATAATTGATCTACAATGTCAACACCCGATTTTGTGGAATTATAAAATGTTATTATTTCTGGTTTTTGTGCCACGCCAGTTTCCTTGTTTATTGTTGAATCGTGATGCATTGAAGAACAGAGAATAACATTTTTGCCCTTTTTTTGGAATATATGACACCAAAGTTAAATTTTTCTGAAATGCAAAACGACTCGAATATTGCTCCCTGTTTTGAACGGTCACAAAACTTGTTGGAAGTTGCCTTTTGTTTTTTCTTATTGTTCCTACATAGGTCAGTCTATCATTTTTCAATAAGTCGGTTATTAGATCGAAACTGGTAAACCAGTTATCACCAGTAATGTTACGTCCACTTCCACGAATTGGTTTACATAATCTTTTAACCAAGTCATGCGAAGAATTGCTTACCTTGAACGGACCATCAGGTTGCTGTCCTACATAGATCTCCATATTCAGAGTGTACCACGTCTTTGCATCCACAAGTGAATATACTTTTATGCCATACTTATTTGGCTTGCTGGGGATATATTGCCTAAATGAGCATCGTCCTCGGAATGCTGGAAGCATCTCATCTATCGTAACGTACTCTCCTACTGAATAATTTTTTTCACAACGATGAACAAATATATCGAATATTTGCCAAATAGGAGATAATTTGTCATACATTTTACGTTCATTTCTTGTCTGCTTATCATCAAAACGAATATATTGTAGCAGAAAATGGAAACGATTACGAGACATTGTAAGACGAAATAATTCAATACCAGAACCGTCTGTGGCCCATAAATCTTGCGTGTCTAATTTACTGTTTCTATGAACTCCTGCCATGTACAAAAGACCAATGAACGCTTCTATTTCAATTGAATCTGTCGGTTTGCAGTCTCTTTCTCTACTGAATTGATCTCTCTTGCTTAGTATATGATTATTTGTATTTTCTACTATGACTACAAATTCGTCGGGCAATAATAACTCCCAACATTGCAGAGCAGTCTTGGCATTCTTAGCTACTTGTTTTACACCTGGCAAATGGGTCATAATATTGTGAGAGCTAGTCCTTACCGCTTGTCTAGAACGATCCATATTCCACTTAGTAATTCCATCTTTCCCAAATAATACATTGGCATCTGAATTTTCATTTTCAATTTCTTAATTTTCTTCACTATTATCACTTTCGTGCTCTGTATCGGAATGTTCATCATATTCTTCTAACTGTTCCAAATCGGATATGGAACTACTGTCATCATCAGCATCTGACAAATCCGAATTGGAAATATAAGCCAGCCGTTGCATTTCCTCGACATCTTCGGTTTTGTCAAAACGGTGAACTTTCTTTTTATCCATCTAAAATAATAAAACAACCATAAATCAAATTATTGAATCATTATTTCAATCATTTATCTTACCTTTCAAGAAATTACCAAAAAATAAATTGAAACACCTGTGCCCGCGTGGAGTCTGATAGACGCCAACCAACTAAAGCTTGATAAATTAACCTACGCTCAAGAGATTTCAGTTCAGACGGAATGTATCAAAGTAGTCGGCGTATTAGGAAGGTAGATGGAAGGGGAAGTCTGTATCTCACTATTTTAAAAAGTTCTGCGCATTGTTTATCAGAGTGGCGTCTGTCAGACGCCACGCGGGTATCGGAGGGTTGATGAAATGCGCGAAGGGCGAGGCCACTTCTGGGTAAAAATATAGATATATCAAGGAAATACGTCGGCTTTGTCCTTGATTCTACGTGTACTGCGCATGTGCTCGGCTCTCCCATTTCACATCGCATAAGTGTCGTAAATTTTCCTCGCGCACGTAATATGTATTGGTCTTCCAGTTTGGTTTTAGTTCAGTGGCTGTATCATCGAACTGTTCCCGTTTTTGTGGAAGGCATTCTGAATCAATATTTTGACTGTATTTTAGAACCTGATGTCTTTCCATTCGCCACTGCTGCAGGCCCTCATTTTTGTTACATACAGGATAATGCAAGGCCACATATCACGGCAACAGTGAGAGATTGGTTAGATAATGAGTATATTGGGTATCCTTCTCCCGAGGACAGCACAGACGCCAGATCTTAATACCATCGAGCATGTATGGGATATATATTGTTGTAGAATGAATGAGGACGTAGATAAAAGCAAATTTGTTATCTAGAATAATAACATTAATATCTGTCAATTGTATTTTAAATTTTATCAATTTTAAATATTTATAGTATATCAAGTTGTTTTAATTGTAAATAAAAATTGAAACAAAGTCATGTTATAATCATAACAACATTATTAATAAAATAACTGAACGCAATACGTAATCTGAGACATAATCATACTAAGAAACGAAACTCAATAAATCTAACTTAACGCAATGCGTAATTTTAGCCACGTTAATTTTATTTTATCAGAAAGTGAAAGGCCAAATTATAGGCTAAGCTATCAACAAAGCTATAATATAATATAAACAATTTAGATTTGAATTAAGTAAAGCATATGACTGTAATAAAGTAAGATTTATTTATTTATCCCTTACATAACATAAATTTGAAGATATATATATATATATATATATATATATATATATATATATATATATATGTATATATATTTTATATATGAATGTCAATGAAAACGGAAATCGTGGTATGATGACATGAGTACCAACTAATAATAAATAAATATATAATGAGTGAGTAAAATAAAAATTTAAACAATTGAGATATTATGTTTAATAATGTAATAAATAACAAACAAGAATGAGAAGAAATTAATACAAATATAACATAATATTATTTTTGTTATAAAATTTGTGAAAGTGAGAAATAAGTTGCGACCAATCTGACGACTCTGATTGTGTGAAGTAATTATGAAGAAACTTATAAATAATAATAGTGGACAATTTATTAACAATTATCAATATGAAGTGTGAAAAACAGCGAAATACGGTAGGTTTATGTCAGAAATAAAGTGATTTTGAACATTAATAAAATAACAATCAGATGCTATGAAAATAGAAAATTCTAGAAGTTTACGAATTTCCGCTTATCAACAAAGCTTGGGGACGCGAAGAAAACGAGGAGAGGGAAGCCGAAGCTGAATGGGTTAACAGTTCAATGCCGAATTGTATAAAAAGTTTTAAGTAAAAATTGTTAAATTAAATATAATTATTAAATCAACACATTTAATTCGTTTACAGAAGACCCAGTAACAAGTGTAGATAATTTTTCCCGAACGAGACAAGTTTTTTTATCGAGATATCCAGGAGTTAAGAGTTCATCGCCAGTGTTTAGTGACGCGTTAGTGCGGACATTTTTCGAGAGAAAGAATTTATTAAACATGTCAGTGATATTTTTTTTAGCTTTTGGATCCAAAGAAATAAACAGATAAATAAAAATTATCATTTTCATAAACAATAAAAATAGTAAGAGGCCATACATATATGAGACATAAAGAATAAAAATTATACAGTAATATCATTTAACTGAATCATAATCATTATAACGAATTACCTGAGTTCCAATGTATATTTTGCACGTATTTAGTTTATAGGAACTTTCTTTAACACTAGTGTTTTTAAATGAAACTCAAGGTCTCTAGTTAATTCCACAATATAATACAAGTTATTGAAAATTCTAAAAAATTGACAATTGTTTCGATAAATCAATATCATCGTCAGAATGACAGAAGTTACATTTCATTTTATGCCTACCTGATGTTTAGTAGTTATATTTTTGGCTAGACCAAGAAGTAACCTAACTTGTGATTGGCTTAATATATGTTTATAGAAAAAAGAAGAAGATGTGATATTACAAATATTGAAGCTTAGATATTATTAGCCCTATGGTGATATCCTGGATATCATTTTTCCAATTAAGATCAGTATAACTGTGCAATGATATAGAAAACCAGGAAAACTATATCTGCTGATCTTTACAATTATCACTTAAGGAGACAGTTTATTAGTGGAGAATTCCCTAAATTTAACTGTTCATTGACAACTTCATATTGTGGGTTTCTTAAATGTCTTCTAATTTCCAGTTCTTCAAGGAAATCCAGTTCTTGTTTCTTTTCACAAATATGCAGCACTTCTAGTTCTGTGTTAGGTGTCAATGAATGATTGGTGTCAAGTAGATGTTTTGCGTAGTGAGATTTATCTGGTTGTTTTAATCTGTAAGCTCGTAAGTGCTCACTGTATCGTATTTCAAAATTCCTAAGGGTCTGACCCAAATAGACAGCATTACATTCTGGACATTTGAGTTTATATATACCTGACTTCTTTAATAGTGGTATTTTTGTTTTAACATTTAACAATTTTGTACTAACGTTACTTTCTGTTTTAAAAGAAATTGTTGCATTCGTTGCTGAAGATATTATCTTTGAAATATTATTAGAAATATTTCCTGCATATGTGATGGTTTTATAAGTTTTAATTTCATCAGCTTGTTTAGGATATATTAGTTGTAATGCCACTTTTTTCTCTTTTTTACTAATTAGTTTATTTATCATACCTAATGGATAACCGTTAGATGTTGCTATTTGTCTAATTGTATTAATCTCTCTATCAAAATTACATTTGTTCATAGGAACTGAAAAAGCTCTATGTATCATTGAATTATATGCTGCTAGTCTGTGTGAGAAAGGGTGGTTAGAATTGAATGGAATTGTCACATCAGTCTGTGTTGGTTTTCGGTAAATTGAATAATCAAGTACATTATTAACTCTTTGAATTTTTAAATCAAGAAAATTGATTGAGCTATTTTCTTCAATTTCTAATGTAAATTTAATTTTCGGGTGTTAATTATTGATGTGGTTGAAAAACACATCTAATTGTCGTTCACTACCCATGAAACAAGCTAATATGTCATCCACATACCTATACCAAAATAAAATATTTTTCGAAATATTACTTCAAAAGATCTTTCTTTCTAAATTGTCCATAAAAATGTTTGCTAAAATAGGTGATATAGGGCTTCCCATTGGTAAACCTTCATTTTGAATATATATCTTATTGTCAAAAGTGAAATAATTCTGATTAATGCATACATCAAATAAATTAAGTATATCTGATATTATTCCTGGATTAATTTTTTTATCTTCTAGTAATTTTCTTACAAGTATTAGACATTCTTTAGGAAGAATTTTAGTAAACATATTAGTTACATCGAACGATATGAGTTTATAGTTATCTTGCAAGTGGATTGATTTCAACTTTTTGATTAGTTCTATTGAATTTCTAATTGAGTACTGAGATTCATATCCGTAAGTATTGAGTATATTGTTGAGCTTTTTTGCCAATATATTATTAGGAGCATTAACATAAGAGACTACAGGTCTAATTGGTTTCGTTATTTTATGTAATTTAACTGTTCCATATAATTGTGGACAATGAGGATTCTTATGTATGATATACCTCTTTTCGTAATCATTTAAAAGATAATTTGAATTATTAACAATATCCCTTACATTATTAGAAAACTTCTTTGTTGGGTCTGCCTTAAGAACTTTTACATCGCTGGATTCTATAAAGTTATATACTTTGGAATTGTAATTTTCAGTCGTCAAAATGACAGTAGCATTCCCCTTATCGGATTTTGTAACTGTTAGGTTATGATTCTCTATCTTCTTTTTTATTGCGTTTAAAACTAAAATGTCATTTTTTGTTTGACGTTTAACTTTGGAAGGTTCAATATTTTTGATTAAATTGGCAATTTTTAATTTCTCATAAAGAAAATTATTTGAATTAGATTTTAAAGCTATTTCTGACTCTGTAGCTATAATTTGTTTAATATTATTCGTAAATTTAGGTGGTATGCTGTACTTTAAACCTTTATTTAAAAATTCTATTTCACTATTTGTAAAATTAGTGTCTGAAAGGTTTTCAAATCGTGGTGCAAAGTGTGTTGGTATGTAGGTACTTACAGTTTCATGATGTTTTGAGTATTGAATTTTATGTTGTGTGTGTTCAAGAATCTGTAGCTTCTTTTCTTGTTTCTTAAATTTCATATGCTTCATAGTGCTGATATTTTCTCTAATTTTGTCATCCAAACAGTCAAATTCTACTGGATGTAATTGGAATGTGAGTTCTGAATGTACAACTTTTATGTAGTTGTCTAAGGAGTCTCTAACTTTGAACCATTTCTTACATTCAGATTTTATCCAAACTCGTTGAGCACATTTTATAGCTTTTTGTGCTTGTGGTGTTTTAGTGTGACATTTTATATTCACATAATTTGGTATTACCTTTTTTCTAAGGCATTCTTGGTTAAACCAAATGTTTTGTGATGCTTTGTAACGTTTTTGTAGTAACTTCTGGTACAGTCGGGTCAAATCTTCTCTCGAAGATTTTTTAATGAAATTGACTGTCTCGACCCTTACTTCGTGGAATATGCTCATATTAGTGTTTTTAAATGAAACTCAAGGTCTCTAGTTAATTCCACAATATAATACAAGTTATTGAAAATTCTAAAAAATTGACAATTGTTTCGATAAATCAATATCATCGTCAGAATGACAGAAGTTACATTTCATTTTATGCCTACCTGATGTTTAGTAGTTATATTTTTGGCTACTGTCATTTTGACGACTGAAAATTACAATTCCAAAGTATATAACTTTATAGAATCCAGCGATGTAAAAGTTCTTAAGGCAGACCCAACAAAGAAGTTTTCTAATAATGTAAGGGATATTGTTAATAATTCAAATTATCTTTTAAATGATTACGAAAAGAGGTATATCATACATAAGAATCCTCATTGTCCACAATTATATGGAACAGTTAAATTACATAAAATAACGAAACCAATTAGATCTGTAGTCTCTTATGTTAATGCTCCTAATAATATATTGGCAAAAAAGCTCAACAATATACTCAATACTTACGGATATGAATCTCAGTACTCAATTAGAAATTCAATAGAACTAATCAAAAAGTTGAAATCAATCCACTTGCAAGATAACTATAAACTCATATCGTTCGATGTAACTAATATGTTTACTAAAATTCTTCCTAAAGAATGTCTAATACTTGTAAGAAAATTACTAGAAGATAAAAATATTAATCCAGGAATAATATCAGATATACTTAATTTATTTGATGTATGCATTAATCAGAATTATTTCACTTTTGACAATAAGATATATATTCAAAATGAAGGTTTACCAATGGGAAGCCCTATATCACCTATTTTAGCAAACATTTTTATGGACAAGTTAGAAAGAAAGATCTTTGAAAGTAATATTTCGAAAAATATTTTATTTTGGTATAGGTATGTGGATGACATATTAGCTTGTTTCATGGGTAGTGAACGACAATTAGATGTGTTTTTCAACCACATCAATAATTTACACCCGAAAATTAAATTTACATTAGAAATTGAAGAAAATAGCTCAATCAATTTTCTTGATTTAAAAATTCAAAGAGTTAATAATGTACTTGATTATTCAATTTACCGAAAACCAACACAGACTGATGTGACAATTCCATTCAATTCTAACCACCCTTTCTCACACAGACTAGCAGCATATAATTCAATGATACATAGAGCTTTTTCAGTTCCTATGAACAAATGTAATTTTGATAGAGAGATTAATACAATTAGACAAATAGCAACATCTAACGGTTATCCATTAGGTATGATAAATAAACTAATTAGTAAAAAAGAGAAAAAAGTGGCATTACAACTAATATATCCTAAACAAGCTGATGAAATTAAAACTTATAAAACCATCACATATGCAGGAAATATTTCTAATAATATTTCAAAGATAATATCTTCAGCAACGAATGCAACAATTTCTTTTAAAACAGAAAGTAACGTTAGTACAAAATTGTTAAATGTTAAAACAAAAATACCACTATTAAAGAAGTCAGGTATATATAAACTCAAATGTCCAGAATGTAATGCTGTCTATTTGGGTCAGACCCTTAGGAATTTTGAAATACGATACAGTGAGCACTTACGAGCTTACAGATTAAAACAACCAGATAAATCTCACTACGCAAAACATCTACTTGACACCAATCATTCATTGACACCTAACACAGAACTAGAAGTGCTGCATATTTGTGAAAAGAAACAAGAACTGGATTTCCTTGAAGAACTGGAAATTAGAAGACATTTAAGAAACCCACAATATGAAGTTGTCAATGAACAGTTAAATTTAGGGAATTCTCCACTAATAAACTGTCTTCTTAAGTGATAATTGTAAAGATCAGCAGATATAGTTTTCCTGGTTTTCTATATCATTGCACAGTTATACTGATCTTAATTGGAAAAATGATATCCAGGATATCACCATAGGGCTAATAATATCTAAGCTTCAATATTTGTAATATCACATCTTCTTCTTTTTTCTATAAACATATATTAAGCCAATCACAAGTTAGGTTACTTCTTGGTCTAGCCAAAAATATAACTACTAAACATCAGGTAGGCATAAAATGAAATGTAACTTCTGTCATTCTGACGATGATATTGATTTATCGAAACAATTGTCAATTTTTTAGAATTTTCAATAACTTGTATTATATTGTGGAATTAACTAGAGACCTTGAGTTTCATTTAAAAACACTAATATGAGCATATTCCACGAAGTAAGGGTCGAGACAGTCAATTTCAGTCTTTAACACTATTCACAAATTTCATTTTCTCACACATACAATTCATCTATTTAATTATTATCGTTATTATAAAATATGTTCATGTAAACTCATAGGAAATCACTGCATGGTGTCTATAATAAACATCTATATTTCAATAGTTTCTTTTAAATGAAAGATTGTTTCTATATAAAAAGTTATAGCGGAAATCTGGTCTGCGCAGGTGCTGTGAATCTCCAAGGTTAAAACGTTGGATAATTTTATGCAAATTAACTCCATACACGTCGCATAAATAATTAAATGTAAATTGTTATATTCTATTTAGATAGTTATCCATTCTTTTGAACAGAATAAATTTCAGTAAAATAATAGCAATGTTGATAGTAATGTTGTTGTAATTATGCGGTAAGCAGCAGTCAGACAATAATTACCTTTCACAGTAGTAAACGGGATATAATTTTCCTCGCGGTGGGGATGGTCAATCGGGATATGTGGAAAAATTCGACCAGACCAGTTAATAACAAAAAAAAAACTAATGAACATGAACTAGCTTATCAATCAACACGTGGCAACAGCCTCAGAGTTGGTTGAGAATCTTATTATTGTAGGAGAAAATACACTTTTCTGAACAAAATAAGTGAACATAAAATAAGTAACTCCCGGATAACGGTCGGGCAGCTGGTGGCAACAGCCTCTGCTTTTTTAAATTTTCAAATTATCGTTTAAATTATTCTAAAGTTTTGAACGGAATATAGGACAGCGGTTACCCAAATACAAGCAAAATAAAACAACCGTGTATTAGAATAGATAAAAATGAAACGAAATCAATACCGGCTGAGAGTGGAACAGCTGGTGGCAACAGCCTCTGAATCTCCCTACAATCAGTTTTAAATTTTCTAAATTTTCGGCCAGACAAAACTATATATAATTCAGAACTAAGATAAATCAAAGGTAATTTAGCGAAAAGGATGCCCGTTTCGAAATGGAGACGGCTGGTGGCAATAGTCTCTGATCCGTCCCACAGTCGGTTTTCAATTTTTCAAATTGCTGGTCAGTTAAAACTATATATAATTTTAGAACTAAGATCAATCAAAGCAATTTAGAGAAAACTATGCCCGTTCCGGAAGAAAGACGGCTGGTGGCAAAAGCCTCTGATCCGTCCCACAGTTGGTTTTCAGTTTTTCAAATATTGGCGAGCTAATATTGTATAGCAGAGAAATCAGTTCCTAAATAAAAAAAAATCACACTTGAAATATACAATGTTTTTTTTACCGGCTGAAGATGGGACAGCTGGTGGCAACAGCCTCAGCTCTGCCCTACAATCAGTTTTCTATATCCAATTATCGAAAAAAAAAGAGAAAATCTAATATATATTTGGGTAATTCGAAACAGAACAATAGGTATAACAATCTAAATCTCAAAATTAAAATAAAAATGCTATTTAAATGTATTGAAGGTTTAGACACGAATTCCAAATAACAATATAAAGAACGCAATAATAAAAATTGTAAATAAATTATATTCCCAAATAGCCAAACTACTAAATCGTTTACTGAAATTACATATAAAACTTTTAAAACTCGACGTAATATTTTATTCGGTTTTCAAAAATAAATTTTCACTTACTCAGAAAATGAGGGAATGTCGGACATTAGACCTTGAAACTATCAATTTAAGCAATTGGTGCCACGCGGTAGAAAATTGCAAAAATATTTAAACGGCCACAGACAGACAACGAGAGATATCTAGATTCAGCTTCCCAAAAACGTTCGGTTTTTGGAATTTATAATTTAATTCCTACCTAAAATTTTTGGCGATAACGGTTGTGAGGGAATTAACTTGAATCGATTTACTTACAACAAGAAATATTTCTACTATACTGGACGGCTTTGTTTTAAATTAAAATAGTTTATAAACCGTGAGTCCTCGCTAATTTAAATTTTGAAAAGTGGAATTTAATAAATTTTACATATTTCATTAGATGGTAATTCATAGCTTTTGAATTACTAATGAAATAAATACCTAAATCAATGTTACGGGACTGAAACGGTCCCAGAAATCAAAGTTAGAAAGTAAGTAACGAATTATATTCACTTATTAAAATTAAAATACCATCGGAGATAGTAAAAAAAATAACTCGTTACAAAGTATCATTCCAATTTGCGTAACATTACTTTCCATTACTATATTATGGAGCAAATATGATACATTTTTGCATATACTATCAGTGCAGCTTTTTGTTTCTACTTTTACCAGGAAATATGTCGGGTTTATTCACTGCTGCCGAGGAGTCGATTGATTGAAAACTATATGAAATTCGAGAGATAACTCTATATAATTGATATTTTTCGCAATGAAGAGACAAAAACAATGAACTTGTAGTATTTGAAAATTCACATATAAATAAATCTATAACTGTCACTAGATTTAGTGGTTTGATGTAAATATACTACGGGTGGAATTGTAGTGATAACAGATGGAATATATTTATATAAAATAGATTCACTTGTAATATAATGGAATATACAAATACAAGAGTGAACATATTGGTAAATCATTTCAGACGTTTTCCGATTAATTCAGTGAATATTTGAACTGAAAAGTGAGTAACCGGTTGACATAAAGATCTGGAGAAGACCAATTACCATGAAAACCTGCAGATTAAATTTTTCGAGGATAATTCAATTTTGAGTTATACTTACTATTTTTCACTCCATTTTATGCAGTCATAATTCTTTTTGCGCGTTTAGGAAAACATTTCACGATGCGCCCTCAAACCAACATGTGAAACAGCATTTTTTTAAACTTTCTCTCAATAATTTGAATGAAATTTCCTTGCGTACGGTTCTTCATTTTCTATTTTTTCGGATCTTGAAGAGAAAAACACCAATCAGGAACTACATTCTAGGAGCTATTGTGTTGGCTTAGAAACTATTGTCATAATTTCTCCACTATCCTGATGAGGTTTCTCCATTGAGAATACCTCGTACCACCTCACTTGAGGTTTATTGTCCATCTTCTCTTCAATCTTCGAGGGATGTTTTCCTGATTAATACATACATCAAATAAACTAAGTATAACTGAAATTATTCCTGGATTAATATTTTTACCCTCTAGTAATTTTTGTACAAGTGTAAAACATTCTTAAGGAGGAATTTTAGTGAACATATTGGTAAGATCAAATGAAATAAGTTTACAGTTATCTCTTTTTATAATAATTGTGGAATTACCTACAAACAGTAAGTTTCATTTAAAAACAGTGAAATGAGTAGATTGCACGAAGTAAGGGTCGAGACTGTTAATTTTATGAGAAAATCTTCGAGAGATTTGACCCGTCTGGACCAAAAGTTAATACAAAGACGTTACAAAGCATCATAAAATATTGTGAATGCCTTAGAAAAGAGGTAATACCAAATTATATAAATATAAAATGCCATACTAAAACACCTCAAGCTATAAAATGTGCTCAACTAGTATGGCTCAGAGAAGAATGTAAAAAATGGTTTAAAATAAGAGACTCCTTAGATAACTACATAAAAGTTGTACATGCTGAACTCACGTTCCAACTAAATCCAGTAGAATTTGACTGTTTAGAAGACAAAATCAGAAGTGTCAGCATGATGAAACACAAGAAATTTAAGAAACAAGAACAAAAACTGCAGAAACTTGAAGACACAAAACAAAGAATTCAATACTCTTAACATCATAAAACTGTGAGTAATTACATACCAACACATTTTGCACCACAATTTGAAAACCTTTCAGACACTAATTTTACAGGAAGTGAAATAGAATTTTTAAATAAAGTTTTAAAATATAGCATACCGCCAAAATTTACGAATAATATTAAACGAAAAAATAAAAAGCTTTAAAATATAATTCAATTCATTTTCTTTATGAGAAACTAAAAATTGCCAATCTAATCGAAAAAATGAAACCGTCTAAAGATAAACGTGAAACAAAAAATGACATTACAGTTTTAAATTCAATCAAAAAGAAAGTAGAAAATAATAACCTAACAGTTACAAAATATGGCTAGGGGAACGCCACTGTCATATTGAGACAACTAAAGATTATAATTCAAAGATACATAATTTTATATAACCTAGTGATATACAAGTTCTTAGAGTAGACCCAACAAAAAAGTTCTCTAATAGTGTGAGAGATATTGTCCATCATTCAAATTATCTTTTAAGTGATTACGAAAATAAGTGCGTCGTTAGTGAAAATCCTCATTCTCCACAATTATATGGAACCGTTAAATTACATGAAATAACGAAACCAATTAGACCTGCAGTTTCTTATGTTAATACTCCTAATAATATATTAGCAAAAACACTCAACAATATACCTAATAGTTACAGATATACATCTAAATATTCAAATAAAAATTCAATAGTACTAATCTAAAAATTAAAAGCATCCAAATTACAAGATAACTGTAAACTCATTTCATTTGATGTTACCAATATGTTCACTAGGATTCCTCCTAAAGAATGTCTAACACTTGTATGAAAATTACTAGAAGATAAAAATATTAATCCAGGTAAAACTTCAGATATACTTAATTTGTAATCAGAATTATGTCACTTTTGACAATAAGATATATATCCAAAATGAAGGTTTATCAATGGGAAGTCCTATATCACCAATTTTGGCAACATTTTTATGGACAGTTTAGAAAGAAAAATCTTTGACAGTAATTTTTCAAAAAATGTCTGATTTTGGTACAGATATGTAGATGACATATTAGCTCGTTTTGTAGGTAGTGAACGACAATTAGGTATATTTTCCAACCACATTGATAATTTACACCCTACAATTAAATTTACATTGGAAGTTGAAAAAATAACTCAACCAATTGTCTTGATTTAAAAATAGTGTTCATACTACACTTGATTATTCATGTAACAGAAAACCAACACACACTTATGTGACTATTCCATATAGTTCAAATCACCCCATGTCATATAAAAAGTGGGATTAAAACTAATATTTCCTGAACAAACTAACGAAATAAAAAATTATAAAATCATCATATATGCAGGTAATATTTCTAATAATATTTCAAAGATAATATCTTCAGCTACAAATACAACAATTTCTTTTAAAACAGAAAGTGAGTACAAAATTGTTAAATGTAAAAACAAAAATGTCACCATTAAAGTAGTCTGGTATATATGAACTTAAATGTCCAGAATGTAATGCTTTCTACTTGGGTCAAACCCCTAGAAATTTTGAGATCAGATACAGTGAACATTAACGAGCATATAGATTGAAACAACCAGATAAGTCCCACTACGCAAAACAGCTACTTGACACTAAAGATTCATTGACACCTAACATAGAACTCGAAGTACTCGTACTACATATTTGTGATAAGAAACAAGAACTGGATTTCCTTGAAGAATTAGAAATTAGAAGACACTTAACAAACCCACAATATCAAGTTGTCAATGAACAGATAAATCTAGGAAATTCTCCACTTTTTATCTGTCTCCTTAAGTGATGATTGTAAAGATCGGCAATATACTTTTCCTGGTTTTCTTTATCATTCCACAGTTATACTAGTTTTAATTGGAAAAAGAAATCCAGGATATCTCCATAGGGCTAATAATAACTAAGCTTTAATATTCGTAATATCATTCTTCTTGTTGTTTCTATTAACATATATTGAGTCAATCACTAGATAGGTCCCATCTTGGTCTAACCAAAATAATTGTTGAATATCAGAGAGGCATCAAATGAAATGTAACTTCTTTCAATCTGACGATAATATTTATATCGAAACAATTGTCAATTTTCTTGAAGTTTTCAAAATTTTTGGATTATATTGTGGAATTACCTAGAAACAGTTAAATCGGGTTTATACAGACAAAAATAAAAATAAAAATAAGAACTAAAATAAAAATAAAAGTTGACCTTATGGGTAACAATGTTTACGTTTATACAGCTCATATAAAAATAAAAATAAAATAAGAGATGCCCAAATTTTATTTTTATGTTTATCTGAAAACAGAAGTGCGCATGTTGAAATGTGTCAATCGCTGCGTTTCGCACGTAACCCGTAACCTAACTTCTTTTGGATGTTAAGTGGGTTAATACAGGCAAATAAAAATAAAAATAAGAATTAAAATAAAAATAAAAGTTGACCTTATGGGTAACGATGTATGCGTTTATACAGCTCATATAAAAATAAAAATAGAACAAGGGATGAAAAATTTTCAACATTTAATTTCTATCTGAAAACAGAAGTGGGCATGTTGAAATGTGCCAACCACCGCGACTCGCCCGTTTTATGCCAGCTAACACCTAACCTCTTTTGGACTTGTTTTGGGCACTCTACGAAAACAGCTGTTTGAAATCAATATAGCCTATATATTTTTGATAAGTTATCATCATGAGTGAGTATTTCAAATGATTTTCAACGGAGGATTCTGAAGTGGCGAACCAGTATAATCAAAAGTTAAATGTATTTGTAACCTGAACGTGAACTTTAAAAAGTAAAGACGTCCCCACAAATGCGACGAAATTTTTTCCACTAATCAATATGGACATTGTTACTTATCTTGTTCTTACTAAAGATTGTTGGATACCACATATTTATACTTATTTTTATCAAATTCAACAACAAATGGATGTAACTGAGACATTTTGTTTGGGATCTGGAGTGCTAAAGAACTATAGAGCGAGTATTATTTAATGAAGATTTTTGGGCTTATGAATTTCAAAAAAGTTTATTGTTTCATAAATGCCATTACTCCTGAGTAGCTTAGTAAATAGTGGTATACAATATTATTGTATAAATATGAATGTTACCTCAAGATTTTGTACTTGTAATTCGATTGATGACAAATGACTGTCAGTGGTAATGGTAATTGGAAAATAGAATGGTAACACATGGACTGTTCGAGAATGACATAAGTTCCTCTACAATTCTACGAAGCCCACAGTATTTTCCAAGCAGTGTTTAAAATAATTTTGTGTTTGTTTCAGTTCACACTTCTTTTATTTTGTTATGTATACATTTTTTTTGCTATGTTTCAATATTTGGGAAATAAAATAAATAAAACATGGGTATTATTGTTTTTGATATTTATTTGCAAACTTTTCACATATTCTTTTAAAGTGCAGAGTTGTACAAAAAGGAAGGCTCAGTTCTGCCATCTGCAAGTCAGTTTGGGAAGAAGGAGGACAAATTTACAGTGTTACAAAAGATCAGATCTTATCAGCTATATCTTTTGCCACATCATTATTAGTCTAAAAATATTGAATACATCACCACCATTAAAATATGTAAATAAACTGTCCATATACTCCTTCGCAACTTGATGAGTACTTGCTATTATCAGTATCACAATTAACCATTCCGCATACAGTATTCTATGTATTACTATGGCAACAACGATATTAGTGAGTATTCATAAGGTTGCAAAAGGATTAGCCCCCAGGAGTAGCACAACAAAATTTTGATCCTGTAACAATTTTTTATCTAATACACTCTTTTCTCATTTCTTTACTGTTCTAGTATTTTCAAAACCTTACTTGTTTTTTATTTCTGTAATAAACATTCAACTGCAGTTGAATGTTTTTGCATATCTCATAGAATAGAAGGGACCCAGTCAGGGTAACCTACATCTTATATATCGGAATTAAGATTCTCTTTTTAAAATGAAAGTAATGATTCTTCGGAATTCTGTAATTTTCATATTTTTATAAACAAACGCAGTGGTATATCTATTAATTCACCTATTATACAGTGTTTTGAGCAAATACGAGCGAACATTAATTTAATCTCATTCTTCTATATTTAGGGCTGCAATCCAATTTTTCCGTATTTTTTCAAAATATTCAACTTTGGTTTATGTTTGTTCTTTAACACTGAAGGTATGAATAAATAAAAATTCACTTTATCCCTCATTCCATGGCTTCCACAATCAAGGACATCACAAAAACTAGGCATTTTAAGGGTCAAAATATTCAAAAATTTTAAAATAAAAATAACTGCCTATTCACTCTCGTTATAATAATCCCTTTGTCTTCTGGACACGATTGAACAGCTGATTATGAAATTAGCGTAGAGTAGGGTCACAGTACCCTAAAGCTTTTAGTGTTATTTTTATGCTTTTTATCTTTGCGTTGTGCTGTTTAAGGCGTCTCATCAAAAAAACAAGTATAAAAAATCTGCACATTAATAGGAGTATGTTTTGCAATGCAATTGGCAAGTGAAGTGCAACGTTTCCTAATTAACATGCGCAAAAATTACTTTTATTTTTATTTTATCTCTGTATAAACACCAACTTATTGATTATTCTTATTTTAATTCTTATTTTTATTCTTATTTTTATTTGTATTTGTCTGTATAAATATATTGATTGAAATTAACTTCATGAGAATTAATGTCTTCTTGTAAACCTGTGTTATTAACTACTTCTAGAGACACTAAGAAATGCGATAACACTAGTAGATTTATCAGATGATCCTGTATTTACAGTAAACTTAGAGAATCTACAAAATTATCTAAAATGTGTTCTGCTTTAATCGATTCAGATTCGCGTTTCTTTACATGTTCGCAAAGAGAGCACCATTCTTGAACTGATACTTCAGAAAATTTCTTCCTGACTAATTTCAAACCTATTCACAATACATCGTACCATATCTTGGATTGCAAGTGCGAGCTGTGGATGTATGTTTCATCAGTATACACAATATCACAGCCTTCTTTTATGTATCCAATATTTTCTAAGAAATTAATTCGCTTAAGGCGAATATCATGCGATTCTATAATCACCTTTCTGTTTTCTTGTGCACGCTGTCATCTACATTAAGGGCATTTTTTAAATTAAATACTTATGCATGTTACATATTATTATTTTTAATTTTTGAATGTTTATTGTAGTTTTATCTTAATTTTTGTTTTGTCCATCTGTGAGATGTTCTAAACAATATTCAATGATAAAATTGGTGATCTGTTGCACTCCGGAGGCTGTATCCTGCTAACAAGACATGGAATGAATGAAAAGTGGCCGCCGAGAACGACGACGACGAGGACGATATACACACAGGATTTTTTTTCTAAAAACCATTGTTTCGTGAAGTTCTTAATAAAAACGTAGAAATAACTCAAACATTTTTGTGGGTAAACCAATACTTCTCTCGCATATTAGATAGGTTGGGCGGAAAAGTAATAAAATGTTCATCAATGAAACAACCAGGAACATAACTCTAAAATGTCAAATTATAAACTGGCTATCGGTACAAATAATTGTCCTACGCTAGTGGTATACTCCGTTTTTAAAAGACATGGAGTAATAAATCACTCATTTTGGCCGGAATCATAGGCGTACCACATTTAGTCATTTAAAAAAAGTAAAGGCTTCTAAAATTATCTCATTTCCGAAAATAACTGTTTTGTAATATTATTTAAAATGAAATTTCAAATTATCAATAATATAATAAACTGTGGATTATATCACTGACATCAATTTTCCAGAAAATTTATTATTATGTATAAAAGGGCGTAGACGAGTCCCTCCACTAAGCTCCAGGTAGTTATAATCCTACATACAATAAATAATAAAATAAATGTTTATAACAATTTTATACAAATACATATAAATATATCGAAACCAACCCCTTTTGCCGATTATTTCACCCAATTAGCAGGTATTTGAAGAAACTTGACAAACAGGTAGCTCAAAAATGGTTTTATTATTGTGAAATATAGTCTTTTCAGTTCTAAGAAAATGCCCCCATAATACAATATACCTACTAGAACTTTTCAACTATAAAAGTAGCGGAAAGGTTGAATATTTTCAATTTACAGTTCATCTGTTCTGAAGAAACTGCTGTGTTGATTGATTTCCCCATTATTACTGTTATTTGTTATTATTTTTTACCGTTATTGTTAACTGGTGTTTATTTTTGTTCATCTATACAAGTTCTCTTCTCATCACACGAGACAAACACCTAACTACACCTTCCAACTTTATAGTGTTCCAACCAAATTCGACCAGATATGGAGGATTTATCACCATCTAAGCGACCTAAAGTTGGCCCATTGTCGCTGAACGAAAAAAATCTGATATTAAATTGCTATTCCTCGTTGAAGAACGAAGAAATTAGAAGAAAAATCATGAATTTGACAGGAAGTGTTGATGAAACTGTGGAGATTACTGCAACAATGATGGGTGTTTCAAAAACAACAATTTATAATTTAATGAGGGAGAAAAAAAAATTGAAACATCACAGCCCCAGCAAAGTCCCCAGGCCGACCCAAACTTGAAATGGATGACGACTTGAAGAATGAAATAAGGCGTAAGGTGCATGCTTTTTTCTTCAGAAAAGAGATCCCAACTCTCTCCAAAATTATGGCTTCGGTTCAAGAAGATTCAGATTTTCCGAATATGTCTTGAAGTACATTATGGAAAATGTTGAAGGAACTTGGATTTGAATATAAAAAAAATTATCGGAACGCAATGTTGATTGATAGAGACGACATTGTCATTTGGAGGAGGAGTTATTTGCGCAATATTCGGAAAGCAAGACTAGATCAAAAACGAATTTATTATTTGGATGAGACTTGGTTAAATGAAGGTCATACTGTTTCAATGTTTCGGCAAGACACGAATGTCAAAAGTCGGAGGCAGGCAGCTCTTGAAGGGTGGTAAACAGGCCTCAATCCACCAGCAGGAAAAGGACGTCGACTCGTCATTACTCATATCGGAAGTGCCGAAGGTTTTGTTAAAGGTAGATTATTGTGCTTTGAGTCGAAGCGAACCGGAGATTATCATGAAGATATGGATGCAGACGTTTTCGAAGAATATTTATCACAAATGTTAGATCTAATTCCAGCGGGCTCAGTCATTGTTATGGATAACGCAAGTTATCACTCCAGGTTAGTGGAGAAATTACCTTCAACTGCATGACGTAAACAAGATATCCACGATTAGCTAACCTCGAAAAATATTGAATGCCCAGATAACCCGCTGAAAAATGAGCTCTTGCAACTGGCCAATTCACATAAACACAAATATAGTAGATACGTTGTAGATCAAATGGCATCAGCGCGTGGCATAACGGTGCTGAAGCTTCCTCCTTATCACTGTCAACTCAATCCCATGGAATTAATATAGGCCCAAGTGAAAGGGGAAGTTTCAAGAAAGAATACGACATTCAAAATGAGTGGCGTAAAAGTTTTATTCGAAGACGCGTTAGGTAACGTAACCAAAGAAAACTGGAAGAAATGTGTTGAACACGTGATACAAGAAGAACTAAATATGTGGGAAATGGATCATATAAGTGAACACATGATTGAACCATTTATAATCAATGTTAATAATGGAAGCTCAACAGAATTGTCTGATTCTGATATATAGACTAATTTTTGTGTTAGTTATTACTATTATTTGTTAGACTTTTTTTTATAAATATTACATTAATTCGTACTTTATTCCTGCATTTTTCTCTTTTCCTCTCCTATTGTAAACGGTATATTAGTAGTAAAGTTGATACCTACTGCAAAAAAGCTATTTTTCATATAATATTTTATGTTTATTGTTTATTCATAGGAACACAAAAAAATGTGTTTTCATTGAATCGATATTGTGAACTCTTTTGAATAGTTTTCGTAATTATAATTTCATAGTGCCTTCATATTCATATACCAAGTTCGTTTTGTCCTGATTGCACGCCTCTGAAGATTAAATTGTTTATTTGTTCATTCAAATACAATAGAGCAACCCTTTCAATACAATAGGCGACCCAACCGAATACAGAGTTACGGGGTGTCTACCTGAAATTCGTAACAAATGAGAAATTTTAGTACAAAATTAGATAAACTTCGGAGATATTTTATTATACACCCTGTATCGGTTTTGCATACCTAATGAGCTTTTATTACTCCATGCCTTTAAAAAACGGAGTATAGTTACTAAGCGACGTAGATAAACAAGACAGAATTTGGTTTCTGCGATTGTCAATGCTCCAACTTCAGGTGGCTTCAACTTTCGCGAAACGAAGTCTACCAGATCAGGTCGTGTTGTAAAAATATTTCGTATATTTACATGTAACTTTTCAATTATATTTAGTCCTTTCTTCTAAGAAGAGGAAGAAGATTCTATGTATATAGGCTAGGTTGACAACACATTTTCTATTGGCAACACGTACATAAATGACTATCATCATGTAATATTTTTTCTCGTTCAACACACAACACCACGCAATGGCATAGAACACTAAATAGTAGGTTATTTCAAATTTTCTTCAACGTGTAAAATGACTATCCTATTTTCCCACTTGTATCTTTGCTGCATTGACTGCATTTTTTGTTTTATATTTATGAATAATTTTGAATTGTGATATATTATTCTGCTTAAATTCTTCCATTTTTTCTAATATCCATTGATTTTATTCCGTATAACAATGATTTATTCGTGTTATATATGAGATAAATATAAATCAAAACTTTAGCGATTTTTCATAATTATAAAACTAGGTAAATGTAGGACAATAAACTTTGGGAAAAAAAGAATATTCCATTCGGGATATCTCTGTATTTGGCGTGGAACGAAATCAACGTAAGCGTGAAAATTCAAAAACAAACCAATAAATAACGTATCAACTTCTCCGTATAGTGTCCGGTGAGAAAAATCTCATGCATATCCACGGGTAAAGGGATCGCCGGTGGGAAATAATTTTTGTAAACGCCATTAATTTCCATTAAACGTACTGCAAGTGGCTCTTAACAAGTTAAATCATAAGTTAAATAGAGACCGGCTCACTCAGAAACAGCTTCGGAGTTACGGAACGTTACATGATTTTCAGACAAAGATGCAGCAGACCGTAAATTTCTAAGTGAAATCCGTATAGCCAACAGGTTGAGCTATAACAATTGCTCAGTATACTGTAATTAGGTGAAATTTAATACCCTCTAAAGTTGATATATTCAGATTAAAAAAGGCTGTATAATGAAATTCCATTGGTAATGAATGAAAATAAACACTGAGAAACTGAATGACAGGATTTTAAAGACTATTTCCATATTCAAATTAATCGTATTCATTATCCATAACAAAATTCAAAGTTAGTTGACCCTTTTACGGTCTCCGTAGTTGCATGGAGGGGAAGTAAACAGCTTCTACAATATAAAATTCTGACATAACCTAGTCTAATAACGTCTAAATAAGAGGTAGGAAGCTAGAAATTGATATAAACCTTTATTTTGTGATTCTAAGTAATATGTCGAATATATCAAGTAATCTCGTGTAATGAACGTGAGATATTGAAGGTGAAAAGTTACAAAAATTAGTCTTTCGTAAATATCTCGCTCCCTATTAGTCCAAACGTATTTCCACCTATTATAAAAACTGTATATCAATAAATTGTACAAAATATTAGTATGAAATATTTTTTATACGGCTCACCGTTTTTGAGATAGAGCGCGAAGAGTGCGCAACGCTCAGTCGTATATGACATAGTTCAGGGTCAAGCAGTTTTCTGAGTCAATCGTACGTTGCTCCTTATTCAATTAAAAAATCGTAATTATGGAAAAACGCTATTCACGTTCAATATAATGTGTTATTTTCACGAAAAATCTGCCTGTGATTACTGATGGGTGGACTGAGTAGCCCAAAGTTTGTCACAGCCGGTCCCAAAACCAGGCAAAAGAGGAGGGTTTTTGGGTTAGGCTAGCTACCTACCCGAAGTGAAAAAACATACAGCTCAAAGAAACAGGACTTATCATCATGAAGACGACCCATGCTATGACAAGGAAAAAACGAAAATGGAAATCTAAATGAAACATCACCAGAGTCGCTTGCTGGAACATGTATGCTTTGTAATAAATGCGAATATCAAATAGAAAAACTTAAATCAGTAACTTTCAGAACACACGGTAAAATATATATTTTCTTTCAAATATAATAAAAGTAGAATTCGACATAATTTTTGTTTAACAAAAATGAGACAGGATAATAACAAATTGCAACAGTATAACAATTTACTAGGTCAAATTTAAATAATTGTTTTGTATGAATGTTTATTCTTAATCAAATAATTTACAATAAAAAAAAATACAGGTTATAAAGAGACAAAAAGAACGAATGATAAGAATAGTATATTCGATAAGTGAGTGAACACTTGTTGCGAGTGCAAATATTAGAATATTAAAATTTATATTATAAAAATCAAATACATAGCACATTAGCAATTGAAAAAGAAAAAATAATTAATATCTAACATCTTACATGTAACCTCTAACTTTTGACATTTCACAATATATATTTACGAGAGAAAAGAATTTAGGTTCATTTGTTGAGTTTGTCTATACTACATTCATATTCCTATACAATTATGTACCTCATGTCTGGATCTCTCCAAAATATACAATTTTAATTTATTTTTGAATGAATGTTCGCTGTTTAATACTTTTAATGATTCCGGTAACGTGTTGTATAATTTTGGAGCCAGGTAAGTATAAGATTGTTGGGTGATTGTTTTTGTCATATGGGATACAGGTTGGTGTGTTTTCTGGCGGGTATCATAGAAATGTATAGTTGTTGGGAATGCATCCTTTGTCTTGCAAAATTTAGTAATTGTACAATGCCTTATATCTATCACTTTTGCGTCTATATACAGCTGATCAGATGAATATTGGTATGATTTATTCAGAATCACCTTTAAAAAACGTTTCTGTGTTATCTCCAATAAGTGTATGTGGGTTTTTGATGCAGCTTCCCATCCCACTATTCCGAAGCGAAGATGACTTTGGATGATAGCATAGTATAAAAGTTTGAAGGAATGCGCAGGAAGTAGTTTTTTTAACCCTTTATTTTGTATAATACCACTTGTAACTTTTTTACAGTTAACTTTTTATGTTCATCCCACCTAAGATGTGAGTCGATTGTAACACCTAAATACTTAACATTAGTCACAGCTTGGATGCGGTAATCACTATCATCTGCTTTGATAGTTATATGGTTAAAAGTGGGTAGGCCAGATTTATTGCAGCTAAATGGGATATAATTTGTTTTATCTAAATTTATTGTGAGTGGTTTATGAGACAGCCATTTTTTAATATGTTTAAAAACATTTTCTACTTTTTCCTTAAGCTCATCCCAGGCGTTAGCTGTATACAAAATAGCTGTATCATCAGCGAAACCAATAACGTGACCTGCGCTACCTCAAGAGAAAATATCATTCAGATAAATGTTAAATAAAAGTGATTCTAGATGAGTCCTCCCATTCGCCCTCTTTCTTTTTTCGTCTTGTGAATCAGGTAGTCGACGTGGTCCTTGAACGTCAGTCCTTGATCTAGGGTAACTCTCAGGTATTTCGCTTTGGTGCTCCAGCTGACTTATTCTTTCGCTATGTCCACGTTGTATGCAGGTCTCTTTTTGTTCTTTCTGAAGAACACGACATTGGTGATTTCTGCGTTGAGGCTGATCTTCCACGTCGAACAACAGTCGTCGATTCGGTCCACAGCTTATAGTGGTCTTGTCGTTACCATCGCTACCATCGCTAGCTGGGTGCGATGGCAATATCGTCTGCGTAGAGGGCCGTCATTGTGTTGTTTGTCTTGGGGATGTCCGCCATGTAGATGTTATAGAGCACCGAAGAGATGATTGCTCCCTGTGGTACTCCTGCTTCAATCCATTCAAGTACAGATTTGGTATTGTTGAGTTTGATCCGGAATGTTTTGATCTTCAGATAGTAGCGCAGCAGCTTCGTGAGGGTTCTGATTATCTGGCTTCCCTCATTTTGTATATCAGGCCTTCATGCCAGAGGTAGTCGAAGGCTTTACTCACATCCACAAAGATGGCTCCCGTTGCTTGATTTCTGTTGAATCCTTGGGTGGCGTATTCTACTAACTTCAGGACATGGTTATTGGCTTTTTGTTGTTTCCTGAATCCGAACTGTTCTTTTGGCAGAATCCCGATGGCTTCTTGAAGTTCCTTTCTAGATTATCCTTTCGGCTATCTTGCTCATCGTGGTGAGGAGATGGATAGGCCCGTATTTCTGGAGAACTTTGGCTCTTTTTTCGCTCTTACTCAACATGATGGTCTCGGCTCCTTTCCATTCGCCTGGTCTTTAATATTTCAATTATGATGGCTATCAGGAATACCACCCATTTTACTTGTAGGTGCTTCAGGATGTTGTTGGTGATTCCATATTTACTTGGTGCCTTCTTCTGGTAGACTACTTCCTCATGGGTGGTGTAGCCTAGTTTTCCGTTGTCGTCGCCTCCTTCGTCTTGTTTTTTAATTCCTTCGACTGGGTCTGAGAAGTCCATGTCCTCGTATGGGTGCTCGTTCTAGGTGAACTGACGTTCCACGGTTCTTCTGAAGGATTTGGATTTTTCCTCGTCTGTGTGGGCTAATCCGTTAACTGCGTGTATTATTGGGGTCCCTGTTTTGTCTTGTCTTAGGATTTTGGCTACCTTCCATCGTTCTGGTGAGGCAGGGTCCAGTTCAACTAGTCTGCTCGCCCAGTCTTATGATCAGAGTTGCTTCAGTTGTGTCTTGACAATATTCTTCTCTGAGTATGTACGCTTCTCTTTCATCTTCTGGGTTTCTTGTCCTGTAGGCTTCTGCTCTCGCTCTGTTAGTTAATCGCGTAGCAATTTCAAGCTTATTACTTCTTATTCCGAGGATGACCTACTTTTTTACAAATATGACTGGGCTATACGAAAATATTGTTTTTTCGGAAATAACTGCAACAATACACCCAATCTAATTCAAATTCAAACTGTGAATTCTTAGCCAATTTACATCACATCAATACCGAGACACAGGAATTTTTTAGTTCAAATTTAGTATATGAATTTATTTGAATTTATACCTGGCTGCTTAAATTCGAAACATTTTTTTTTGGTTTTTGCATTTTCAAATTTCTCGAAAATTTATTCCGGAATTGGAAACTTTAGGTAGCGATGATCCTAGAGCTATATGTATTTTACATATGAAACAATTATCTCTCCTCCACAGTGATCTTTTACCACACACACTACAAGAATGCATCATTCAAAAATGATACATTCCGCGAAGAACTTCCTTCCACCCCCATTACATCCAATTGGGTTCTCAATCTTGATTGTTGATGAACTCCATTTTTATTCCATGAGTTTTGTGGCAGTGCCCGTCTATCCTTTTCTTTTCTTGAGGGTAGTGCAATGCTCTTTACTCCTTTTGTCTACTGTTTCGTCATTCGCGTCGGGTGTGTGTTCGCGTCTCCTAGAATGGGCAAATTCTTAGCCAATTTATCACGACTAAAAATCATTTTAAAGAGGGGATCCACTTACTAAGGCTATCTCTACTGTATATACTGCACATCTTTCTGGGGATCAGCAGTCTCTCTAGTAGTTGGCCCCCTTCCTTTCTTTGTTCTTTCTCTTCTTATAGACTTCGTTGCTAGACTTGGTCTAGCTGTTTTCTCAAACTTGGATATCAGGCGTAGTCTTCTCTCGTGTAGTTAATCAGCTCTCTCATCTGGATTTTAAAGTGGGTCTTCAGCTCTTCGAATCTTCTCCTGGCGGTCTCGTTCAAGATGTCTTGGATCTTCTTCTGGTCCAACTCTCGGTAGATCTTCTGGATTTGATGTACCAAGTAACGTTCATTACTTATCTCGTGCTGTACTTTGAGCATCGTTCGAAGACTTTTTGCAGTGTATCCCCATGCTGTACATGCGTGTAGTATGATAGAGGTAAGGATGCCCCTCATGACGCGGAGCTTGATCTTCAGTTCCAGCTTGCATCTTCTTCCATTCATCTTTTCACTATTCTCGTCTGGTCTTCTAGGTAGTCGGCGTAGTTATTGACGTCAGTCGTTGGTTCAAGATGACTCCCAGGTGCTTCGTTTTGGTACCCCGGCTGACTTCTTCTCCCGCTATGTCTATGTTGCCTTCTGGTCTCTTTCTGTTCTTCCCAAAGAGCATGGCTTGGATCTTCTCTGCATTGAGGCTGATCTTCCACGACGTACACCAGTCGTCACTTTGCTCCACAACTTCTTGCAGTTTCCACACTACCTTCGGAGGCTGAGTGCTCCTGGTTGCGATGGCAATGTCGGCCGCGTAGACGTTTGTCATGGTGTGGTTCGTCTTGGTGGCAGGTCCGCCGGGTAGATGCTGTAGAGACAGAACTGCTCCTTGTAGCTCTCCTTCTTCCATCCATCTCAGTTTGGATCTGGACCTGTTGTGGTCCATCCGGAATCTTCTGTTCTTTAGTTTCGTGGGGCCTCTAGAATATACGGCTTCTCTGATCTCAAATATTACGTATTCGTGCCAGTTTTTGCTGACATCCAATAAGATAATTTCCGTGGATTGGTTCCTGTTGACTCTTTTGGTTGCCGTATTCTACTATTTTCAGGAGTTGGTCCAAACTGTTCTTTTGGGAGGATTCCGATGGCTTATGTATCTTCAGGATGACTTCTTAGCTATCTTGCTCATCGTGGGGAGATGGGTGGGCCGCTAGTTCTGAGGGGACTTATTTTCGTTTTTCCTTAGCATGACGGTATCCGCTTCTTTTCATTCGTCTGGAAGTTGTTTGGTGGCCAGTAATCCATTGATGATGGCCGTCAGGAATACCACTCATCATCTTGATAGGTGTTTCAGGGCGTTCTTGGTGATGTTATCTTTCCATGGTACCTTCGTGTATCTAGTTCGGATGATGTAGGCCACTTTTTCAGGGTCAGCTTTCCCTCTGTGACAAGCCTAAGTATTTCATACTTTCCCTTTCTTATTATGTTACCGGGATTTTCGCTCTTTATAGCAGTATAACTGTTATATTGTTTTATGTATGAGTCCAAGTACTTCGATTTTAGTTATTCTTTTTACCCATGATATGACACTACTACAAATCTACTGCTAATTGGAATTGTTTGAATCCTGTAACAATGGAATGGAATGTAGTTGCTCCAAAATGAAACATTTTTATAAACAAATTTTATACGAAATTGGACAATAACATCGACATATATTCCAATTTACTATTTTGGACGGTTTGCTTATTGTTCCAATTATCTTTCACCAACGTATAGTATTCTACGCTTCGATTATCTCCAGTATTTTGTCATTGAACTTCGTTATAGAGGTTCAATTGATGTGTGGTTATCATTTAAAACTTCCACTTCAACAATTTATTTCCACAATACAAATTGATAATTTTCCAAAAAATATACAAATTGAGAAAATGGAGACGATACAAAAGTAATAATAAGTGGGTTGAGAAAATATTGAGGATTATCTATAAATACGAGAAAGAAATTCTGAATATAATGTTCAGTTTTTGTTATCCGTAATATTTATTTATAGCTACACGGTGGAACAAAAGTGGAACTTGAAAAAGTTTTTAATTGATATGACATGATTAGTTCTCTTGTTATAACATATACAGTTACAATGATAAGCCAGCAAAGCCGATTAAGAAATAAATAAATTTGAGAGCAAGGAGGTATTCTGTCTCCTTAAAATTTCACAAAATAGTCGTCCAATATATCAGTGAAAAAAATAGATATAGAAACAAGAGCATTGCAAAGCTACTAGAAATAGAAATTTCAAAGCATATGGTTCGTAGGAAAATGTCTTACTCAAAAGTTTTGAAATGAATTTATGTTGTTCTGTATTGTGGATCACAGATATCTCATTAGTTATCTAAATATGGCTCCTTGACATCCATCAAAATGGATCAAAACTAACCCCAGAGAAAAATGTACAGCAAAATTAACACTATATTTGCAATATTTCTTAGATAATATAGGGTGTTTTTGAGTTTTCAACTCGAGGTTGAGCGTATGAAATTCATTAATAACATTGACATGTGAAGCAAAATTCAGTCGTCATTTTATTTTAACTGTACCCTGTCAAACAATATTATCCCACAATGTTATTATTAGATATGGGAGAAGATTTGGATTCGTGAATGGTCAAAAGTAATATAAGCTTTAATTTCAGTTTTATGAATACTGTAAATTATTTATTGAATTGAGCTCTCGTTCTATTAATAAATTTCAGTTTAGACTAGAAACTAAAGTAAAACCAAAAAGTTTGCAAAGTGCAATGACCTCCACCTGTACTGATATAGGTCTTGCACAGTGGCGTGGACGTTTTTTTGCGGGGTCAAAAATAGCTGTGTTATATTATCCTGAATTATTTTTTGACTACTAATGAAGTATTGCTTATAGCGCGGTACCATTTTTTTTGGTGTGTGGTTCGCCGGTATCCATATCTCCCACATGAACTTAACAATTGCTCATAAAATAAACTTTTTTATTAAGTTGAATACATTTAATTTCAATCAAAGTCTTCCAAATAATTATGAATGATAACCACAGTAAGTTGAAATTAAAAAAAATAATTATCAAATCACAAAGAAAACAAATCTTAGTTTCCATTCACTTTAACAAATAACCAAAACCTTATCTACCCAAATACAAATTAAAAATTAGATAAATTACCAACTAAAACACCTAATATCCATTTACCGAAATGTTCAGATAATTTTGAAATGTCATTTGAATTCGAAATGTCAAAGATCTGATCACAATACTTTTTATATCTTCTTCTGATTCTATAATTATTCATAACGTATACGTATCGTTCTTAATTAGAATTCATATTTATAAATTTACTATTTAGATACATTTATTTGTTTTAATTTTGTTTTTAGGGCCTGACGTTTTCAATAAAATGATGTATGATTTAATCAATCTGGAACGTACTCACCAGAAATCTGGACCGGAACAAAGATGCCACCTCCTACTATTCTAAATATAATTTAGAATACAGGATATTTCACTACATTTTTTCATGAGCACACACGCACTGAATTTAAATTGGATACCGAATAAAGCTTTCCACTATCAATGACTATACAAATTATTATAAAATATTTACAATATTGGAGAATTCTTATATAGATATTCTCACTTCAAAATATGAAATTCAACAATTCATATATATTCTCTATTCAAGATATCGAAGCGGCTCAACGTATATGTTTTCTCTTCGAGGGATGAAACGCAACTGAACTATTTTTTGCAACAAACTCCTAACTTATTTTTGGTAGTTACCCACTTTCCTTTTTAAAAAAAAACTAAATTTGTTTTTCTTATTACAAATAGATTTGGGATTCTTTTATTATAACTACATGCCTATAGTGACTTCTGTTTCCTTTAACCTTGAATATGTTTCTCAATTGTGACAGGTAAATGTCATCGGAAATTGAATAGTGCCAAATCTTACATATAATGGGTTCTTCAACCATATTCATTTCAGTATTGTCTATGGAATCAATATGGTTGAGAAACCCATGATATGTGAGATTTCTCACTATATAATTTCCGATGACATTCACCTGTCACAATTGAAAAACATATTCAAGGTTAAAGAAAACAGAAGTCACTATAGGCATGTAGTTATAATAAAAGGATTCCAAATCAATTTGCAATAAGAACGACAAATTTATTTTTTTTTTAAAAAAAAAGGAAAGTGGGTAACTACCAAAAATAAATAAGGTAAGAGTTTGTTGAAAAAATAGTTCAGTTGAGTCGCTTTGATATCTCGAATAGAGAACATATATGAATTGTTTAATTTCATATTTTGAAGTGACAATATCTATATAAGAATTCTCCAATATTGTAAATATTTCATAATAATTTGTATAGTTATTAATAGTGGAAAGCCTAATTCGGTATCTAATTTAAATTCAGTGCATGTGTGGTTCATAAAAAAATTTAGTGAAAGATCCTGTATTCTAAATTATATTTAGAATAGTAGGAGGTGGCAGCAAAGAAGAGGGAAACTAAGATTTGTTTTCTTTGTGATTTGGTAATTATTTGTCTTTCATTTCAAGTTACTGTGGTTATCATTTATAATTGTTTGGAAGACTTTGATTAAAATCAAATTTATTTAACTCAATAAAAAAATGTTATTCTTTTTTGACAGTGAGATTTAGTGGAGTGTTAGTGACATATAATTTCATTGAGATTTAGTGAATGTCAAATAGCAATTAAATAGCCTTGTATAATCTGAAACAAACAGCCATACGATACTATTGGATAGATAAACAGGAATAAGAATCATAATTATCATTTAATTTGGATGAAATTAACTGTCTCGACCCTTACTTCATGGAATATGCTCATATTCGTGTTTTTAAATGAAACTTACGGTCTCTAGTTAATTCCACAATATAATAAAAGGTCATTCTGACGATGATATTGATTTATCGAAACAATTGTCAATTTTTTAGAATTATCAATAACTTTTATTATATTGTGGAATTAACTAGAGACCGTGAGTTTCATTTAAAAACACTAATTTAATTTGGACATTACTTTGAAATTATAAGAAATTTAGTTATTTTGATAAAGAATTGAACCCACCCTGAGATGAGAGTATTAGTATTTGTTCATAATATATAAATTCATCTTTCGATCCATTTCTTTAATAGCCGGGAATTATTAACAACATCTGTCAATTTGAAATAAATCAAAAGTACGCTGCATAAGCCGTATGTACAAAACTAAATATCGTCTATATAATTGGACGTTTCGCTCCGTGTTGGGAGCTTTTTCAAAAAGATTTTATGTCTTACTTGAACGGAATAAAATATTTACAATTAATCAATCGAAAATTTTGTAATGTTCACAAAAACGACACTTAACATATATAAAAACAAGTTTGTTGATAAAATGATAAAGGTATTTACCTCAGAACTAAATTCACGATATATGGGTCAAATCAAAAGTGTTTAGTATTTTTATTTTAATATTTGATGTACATACTTTGGCCATTAAATTTATTATACAATTAAATTATGGTAGATTTGACTCGGATTTTTTTACCCTCTTTATCATTTACTGCATTTTTTTTTCTTTTTGTACATGCCAATTTATGATAATTAGAGTCATGTGTCAGTATTTTGGTATTATTGAAGTCAAACTCATGTTTTTCTGTTGTTTCGTGTTTACGTAGGGCAGTGGACGCATTTTTTGTGCATTTGTGACCATTCAGACGATTTTCTAGATGTTATATTGTCATACCTACATATTTCTACGGACAGTTTAAACATGCTACAGAATACACAACGTTAGATTTTTTTGATTCTGATTTAGCGAGTGATGGCGATAAGCTATTATGAGTTCTGTGACATACGTTAATGTTGTGTTTGGATAAAGCGTATTTCAGTTGGTTTGTATACGGTATTGATATGTATCTGTTTTGATTTATTTGAGTCTGTGTTTGGTTATTTGGGTTATCATTGTAAAATTTGTACATGCGCTGTTTAAAAATTCGCTCTATGTTTTTTATCGGATAGTGATTGTTTTTTAGGGTGTTTTTGACATGTTTTAGGACTTCCGGACGGTATTCTGAAGAAGTACGTTTTATAGATCGGTCCGTTAATCTAACAATTACCCTGTTTTTTTGCATTGGGATGATTAGAATAGTAATTTAGATATCGGCCGGACCATTTCTCTTTTTATTATAGTTTGGTTTCTATCTTTTTGTAATCAGTTCGAATTATTGTTATATCTAGAAAATTTATCGTTTTTTTCCCTGTTTCGATTGTTAATTGATGTTTTGGATGAAAACTATTAGAAGAATTTAACATATTATGTGTACGTTATCAGATCATAGCGCTTTGCAAACTTTTTAGCTTGCGTATACAACTAAGTTATATTTTCTCTTTACATCTTGTAGCCACATCTGGTTTCTTCGATTATTTTTATGCCCAATGCGGGCATTTCAATGTAATAAAATGTTTTATTACTTGGTCTTCATGTACTCCTACATAAAAACTAACCCTGCCTCAAAGGACAACCATATGTAGTTATATCGATATTTTGTCTTACCCAAGATAAATTGTAAAAGGGATTTTGTTCAATCTGAATTACAACACACATAATACAACAACGACCATCTTATGTGGCTATTTATTAATCTACAAGCAATAACGTTACAAGCTACCACACTAAAGGAACCCAAAAAGTAAAACTAAAATTTCAAAAAATCTTATTATTTACGTGTAGTTGTTGTGACAAGTGAGATGTCGAGGCTATAAGGGTGCTTCCTGATTTATGAACAAACTGCAAAGTGAGTTCTGAGCCATAAATCGCTATTCACTGCCGAGGGGCGCGACTCTAATGAGACGTTATTTTTGAAACATCTCTTGCATTAATCATAATTGTGTTCTTCGAGTCTCTGTTACCAGATTTCAGGAGAATTCGTACGTGCTTGCATCGAGATAGGACAAGATTTGATATACAACGGCCGTAAATAAAAACACGCACTTACAGTGGCAGCAATTATCAAAATGGGATAGAAAACCGCGAAAGGTAATACAGAGCGAACCTAAATTATGGAAACTTGAAGATATCTTTGTAAGATGCAGTAAAAAAAAGTTTTGATGTATATATTATATTGACCAGCGATTTAAAATTTCATCAAGATGAAGTTTTCATTCGCGGTTTCTACCTTCTTCTTCTGAATTTGTATGTTTGTTGTTCCCTTTTCAGTTTATTTCACACCTTGTATGGTTTGTATGTTCAACATGTCGTCAGTAATAAATAGTTTGAATGCATCCATAATTGATATAATTTGCGAGCTGCAAAACAAGTTAAATAAAATTTGTTTATGACCAGTTTTACAAATATTACAAATACCACTTGAATATACATAACTTCGCGTTTTACAAACCAGGGGGGCGAATTCCGCGTACTGTCGCCTTCTATACTGTAACATGTCGCTGAGACATGTTACTATTTTCATCAATTATTTTGGAGCGTTACTTCTTCGGCTACTCCCACCTCTACTTCCAAAATCCTATTATTTCGAATATCAGGAATGTATCATACACCAAAATAATTTATAAATTGTCATGTAACAAAAAGAGCGTGTTTTACTTGTATCAACATACAGGGACGATAAAAATCAAGCGTATACTGAGAACGAAAACGCTACCAAGCAAAAATATAATTTCTCAGTACACACAACAAAAGAGATAGGGGACTACTCAAAATTAACTGAATTCAAAATATGCCTGAAGCAAGAAATTTCAGAAAATATTTCAGTATTAAGGTTGTTCCAAACTAAACTGATTTCTAAAGGTGCATAACGCAAGAAAATCTCAGAAAATTTGAAACATTTGCGGGAAAAAGTTTTGGCGTTTTTTCAGAAACCCAAAAACTAAAAAGAGATACGATGAAAAACACAAACATAATACATCAAATGTATTATACACAACATAATAGCAAGGATCCAAAACAATGTACTCTAGATACAACATCAAGAGAAAACGTAATGTATACAAAAAACAAAGATATTAGTGGTTTTGCACAACGGTAAAGACAAATACAAAAGATAGTGTATAGAGGTACTATGACATATACGATAGTAGAAAAGCAAATTCTACTAAATAAAGACACAAAATGCATTTGTAACCTAACATAATTGTTGACAATAACAAGTACAAAAAACTTAAGAAATATTTTGATATTAAATCAAAATTAAGATGAAAAAGAATAGTCACGTCAAGAACATCATTAATTAATTGTAACGTTTCACCAGTGTTAATAATGTTATTCGCGTTTTCAGAAATTGCACCGTAAAAATCTCCACTTAACGGAACGTTTCGAGCAAAATTTAGAAAAGCTGGGGAATAACCCGTAACGTCATGTTTCGCGGTTCTAATTGCTTGTGCAACCAAAATGGTTTTAGATATGCTCAAACGAGCACTTAATTCATTGTCATGAAATAACCTTAATATGTCAATTCGGTTGGCAGTAGGAACAACAATTTTCCAATTAGATAGATTACTAGATATTGGATTCGACGAAAACATATGTTTATACAAAACCTTATTGTCAACCTTAAATGTGGGATATAAATCGGGATAATTCGAAACTTTCTCAATCATAGAAATATACCAATTATCTGGTTTAAAGGTACTTATGTCAATAACAGAAATTTCAGATAAAGAACGAGATAAAGCATCACTCACCACTATAGTGGTTCCTTTTCTGTGTTTGAATTCAAAATCAAAATGGGAGAGCCTAAGAGAAAGACGTGCTAAGCGACCTGAGGGATTCCAAAGTTTAGAAAGATACTGCAAAGAAGAATGATCTGTCTCAACAGTAAAATGAGTGCCTTCAATATAGTCTCGGAATTTTTCAACACCAAAAATAACTTCTAAAAGTTCTTTTTCTGTTGTACTGTACTTTCTCTCAGTTTTATTCAAAATACGACTTGCATAAGCGATAGGGGGTTCCAAACCATCGCATTCCTGATACAGGATTGCACCAAGACCAGTTTCGCTAGCATCAGTTTGAATGATAAAATGTTTAGAAAAATCAGGACTTGCAAGAATTGGACTAGAAGTAAGACGTTTCTTAACTTCAGTAAAAGCATTTTCAGCTTGCGGAGTCCAAGAAATGGATTGGCCTCTCTTTCTGCCATGAAGAAGATCAGTGATTGGAGAACAAATAGTAGAAAAATCTTTAATAAATCGACGATACCAACCAATAAGACCTATGAGACGTTTTATCTCAGTAGTATTCTTTGGATCTGGATAATTCAAAATAGCAGAGACTTAAGAGATTCACGACAAAATCCACATTTTTCAAGAATGGCTGCATTTAGCCTAAGATACAATTTATTGAGCGTTTCCATATGAAGCTCAAAGGTGGGGGTAGCGATAATAATGTCATCTAAATAACAAAAACAATATGACCTGAGGGAATGATCCTAACTATGTCCATTAGACGAGCCATAGTTTTAGGAGCATTAACTAAACCATAAGGGGTTGTAACAAATTCAAAAAGTCCTACACCGTACACAGCGAAAGCTGTTTTCGGACGGGAAGATTCAGAAAGGGGTATTTGTAGAAAAGCCTTCTTTAAATCAATAGACGTAAGAAATTTTGCGTCTCGTAATTTACTGAGAATAATATCGACTTGCGTCATAGGATATGAATCAGAAACGGTGACCTTGTTCAATTTTCGACCATCGAAGCAAACACGATATTCTCCGGATTTCTTGAGAACAATCCAGAGAGGCAAACATCACGGGGAGTTGGAGTGCTGAATAACTTTGAGATTTGACATCTCATCTATTTCATTTACAAGAAGTTTTTGCATAGCCGGAGATAAAGGATATTGACGTTGCGCAATTGGCTTTGCATCGCCAGTGTCTATAACATGTTCAACGAAATTAGTTCGACCAATTCGGTCCGAAGGAGCAAGTGTAGAAAATAAAGCGATAACTTTGTCCAGTTCATCTTTTTCAAGTGAAGTGAGACTAGAAACTGACTGAATTGTGTTTATAATACAAGTAGAAGACAAAAGAGAGTAAGATAAATCATGAAAATTAATGTCTATTTTAAATAGACTCAAAACATCCATGCCCAAAATAAGAGGATGATTAATCGAAGGAATAATCAGGCTTTTGATTGTTTTTGTGACATTATTCACTGTACCAGGAACGGTAATGAAACCCATAGATTGTTGCGGTACACCATCAGCAGTAGTTATACTTATTGAAGCATCATATTCAATAGGTACATGAAGAGAATTAATAAGCGAAAACCCTGGGTTTCCAAGAATAGTAGAATTGCTTCCGGTATCAACCATTGCAACAACATCAGTATTTAAAACCTTGATAATCATATAAGGACGATTATCATTTGGTTTCTTAACAAACAAAGGACAAATATCGGTAGTAACCGAATTGACAATATTTTCAGACAAAGAATGATCCACAGGAGTGGGTAACATAGGTAACACAGAGACAACAGGCACATCTAAATCAATACTACAAACATCATTAGATAACTCAACATCCGGTACAGGATTGACAAGTGAAATGGTACAAGAAGATAATTGTTTGTCAAGATTTACAGAACGATAACAACATGAAGACGATAAGAAATCTCTGACAAAACTAAGATAAGCTTGCCATTCAGTAGCCGAAGGAGAAAAACTTGAAGTTAATTTTGACTTGTTGACGGTTTGCTGGATTTGCGTTTTGAACTTCCTGACCTTACTTCCGAAGTGGTTTGTGTTGGACTGGAGACTGTCGTCAGATTCACAGGACCAGTCCGAACCTCGTTTTTTGGATTGCAAGAACTACAATTGGGTTTTGTAGTATTTTTAGCACCACAACCATAACAAAAAATAGACTTAGGAGAACGACATTTCGTAAAATTATGACCAGTTCTATTACAATTCCAACATAAACTAGAAGACAAAACGGAAACATCAACAGAACTCTTTCTCTTAGAAGAAGAATTTGGTGAAACATAAAGACAAGCCAAATCAGGTTCGATTAGACAACTTTGTGAAGAAGGTGGTCGGTAAAGATCAGACCAAACTCTGGATTCTTCAACTCTTTTACAAAGCTCGGTAAGTTCATCAACAGTATTGGGACTATGTAATGCCAAAGCAGAAACAAAAAATGGTAAAAGATTTCTACGAATCTTTGAAGCACGAGATTTTTCATCTACAACATTCGTTAAACGATTAAAAAACCTATCATAGAAGAAATATAAATTGTAACGGGTTCATTCTCACCCATAGTTCGATTTAAAATCTCTAATTCTAAATCTGTTCCGTAACTATACGGAAGAAAATCTGCTTTTAATTTAGCAGCAATATCAGACCAAGTACTGAATCTACTACGATTATTAAGAAACCAGGTAAAAGCACTGCCTCGAAAGAACTCACAAGACTGTAAAAACAATTCGTTATCAGAAATACCTCTAGAAACTCTAAGTAACTCAACGTTTTCTAAAAAAAGATGGAGTGATTCATTCTTTCCACAGAATGAAATATTCCACTTGTATACTGGATCATGACGAGACTGTGGAACTGAAGGAGAAGACAAAGAAGAGGAACATGATTATTATGTGACTCTTCACTATCAACTGAAATGAAAGAAGTAGTTTTCATATCAAAATCAGATTCAAGTGAAAGGACATCCCTATTCAATGAATTTTTAACTTGAACTTGTTGATCATCATCTGGGTCAATATTTAATCTATTTATTCTATTAGTTGAATGAGTTAACCTGGAATTTATTGTGCTATAAACAGGTTCACGTTTATTTCCATTGAAATTATTTATTACTTCACTCAAATCTTTAATAGTGTTAAGAATCTCTAAATGATCTTCCTCAAAAGTGTAAGTATTTATTGGTAATGAAACACTACGGTTAGCTTTTCCACGAGCCAATAAACCATTAAGAAGCCTACGTTTTTCCTCATCAGTATCAGGTACAGTTTCATCTCTAATTTTAATTTCATATGAAGGTTCATATGCTTTTAAATGATTTGCCTGCATTTTATTTTAGAATGAGAAATTAAAAAATTGCCAATCAAAAAGTTAAATAAAATTACTTCAAAATATATTTAAGAAAAATAAATAAGTTGATTTAGAAAGTAAATCAAGAAAAAAACAAAAAACAAAATTATTCAAAGTATTAGTTTTGAATAACCCTGTATGTAAAATGTTTTAACAGGATTATTGAGAGTCTGAAAGAGCAATTAATTTGAAAAACGAAATTCAAAGTTAATTACTATGAAACGTGTTGAGAAGCCAACAAGCAATTAACCTTGACAACGAAAAAAAACTAGAAGAACCGAAAACCCAACCATAAATTATTTAGGAGCGTAACTTATTCGTCGGCTACTCCCACCTCTAATTCCAAAATCCTATTATTTCAAATATTAGGAACGTATCGCTGATAGCTTTTTTATTTGATCAATTTTTGTAAATAGGAATGAGCTCCTATTATAATTGCTTACTGCATTTTGTTTACATTTTTTTTTAACATAATTGCGTTTAACTTGCAATTATTGTTATTGATAATAGGCATAAGCACCTATTATATTTTTTTTACTTGCGTTAGTTTTCAAAATGAATTGAAGTCTTGAGTTAGAAAGCAACAATTCTTGGACTTTCATAGAATTTGTTCCTTTCTTCTTCTTATTTTCTCTTATCTACTTTTCATGTCTTGAATTTGTAAGCACTACTACATCTTCTTTTATCTGGTCACCACATTCCTATTGATTTGGCTACTTTTCTTTGTAGGCTGTTCAGGTTTACAAAAAAAGTAATTCTTCGAATTCCTTTTTTTCTCCGAGGAGAGGGGGTGTAACATGTCGCTGAGACATGTTACTATTTTCATCAATTATTTTGGAGCGTTACTTATTCTTCGGCTACTCCCACCTCTAATTCCAAAATCCTATTATTTCGAATATTAGGAACGTATCGCTGATAGCTTTTTTACTATCATTAAATGTCTATTTAAAACTACGATTCAAGGAACTCGGTCTATTTGGTTCATTTCTTCGCTGAAAAGTTAGTCAGCATTCTCCTTTTCAATAATACACTGCGTGTGTTTTTTAATTTTCTTCGCTGCTCTGCAGCCTGTACCTTCAGGACCGTTTTAAGGACCGTCTACAAGATCCACTCAACGGGCCCCACGTTGGGCGCCAAATTTGTCACAACCTAAACACCCGGCCTTGGGACTCCGCTCAGGTAGTGAATTCGGCCTTAGTTACACTATTTTTTATTACCTCAATTGGGATAAGGTGAATCAACAAACAAAATTTCGGGACAAATTGATTTATTTGACACACAATGATAAATTTACAATAGCCGTTTATTCTCAATACAAATACGAATAAATATCAGTTAAATAGTAAAAATGTCCAACACAATATTTTATATATACCAAAAATAAGTTAGGGACTTATCTTGGGAAGACTCGGGACGTACAGCTCGCAGCAGTATTCGAGGGATCTTCAGCCGTGGTAGTCTGGACTGAAGAACGAGGTGGTCGTTGAGTGGATCTTGTAGACGGTCCTTAAAGCGGTTCTGAAGGTACAGGCTGCAGAGCAGCGAAGAAAACTAAAAATTACACGCAGTGTATTATTAAAAAGGAGAATGCTGACTAACTTTTCAGAGAAGAAATGAACCAAATAGACCGAGTTCCTTGAATCGTAGTTTTAAATAGACATTTAATGATAGTAGAAAAGCTATCAGCGATACGTTCCTAATATTCGAAATAATAGGATTTTGGAATTAGAGGTGGGAGTAGCCGACGAATAAGTAACGCTCCAAAATATTTGATGAAAATAGTAACATGTCTCAGCGACATGTTACAATACTTTGTATAATGTGAGACGTCGCTATATTTAATAGTGCACGGAATTCCATCCCTGGTCATGCATTTACATCTTTGTGATTTAGACGTCTAGTCACAACAGGTTGATTATATATCCACTCAAACCCCAATTTCGATTTATAAACAGATTCATATGTACTGGGTGGAGTATCAACCTCATTTTCTTCGTCAAACATCACAACGTTCAGAAATGATTCTATTCCCCCACGTAATCACCATCGCCATCATAAATCATTTCATATTCACTTTCAACTTCAAATTCAGTATCACTACCATCAAAATAGCGATCAAACAATCCAGCAAGCTCCGTGTCACTTAAATTTGTACTGATGTAACTGTAATGATATGGTCGAAATCCAAGATGGTTGAAGCCGACCAGCGTACTCTGCCCTTCTTCTTACAGTTGCTAATTAACACAGTAACTATATCAACAAAAGGGTCGATCGACGTTACGTTCTTCGAAGGGGATATTATTCAATATTCTACGTGGTTATTAGCCAGGAAGGTAGTCCTCTTCGAGGAATGGCCAGACTACTATTTCGAAATTATTAATATTTCCAATGAATCGTAGGTGTATAGTAGAAAACCGCAAGTATATATCATATAGATACACGAATACTGGTGATTCCGTCACTATAAGGGCGTGTTATAAAAAATAAAACTGCTTTTTTACTATTATCCGACCTGTCGAATTTATCTAAATCCTTTTTCAAGGCTAAAATATGAAAAGTTCTTACTGTAATATACTTCAATTATAAAATTGTAGCTTACCTGCAAAGTGAGTTGTAAGATTAAGTTGAGCACACAAAGAAACGTAGTCTAGTATTTTTGACCTCAGTCGTCAGTGATGGGTTACATTTAGAAAACTAATAAATTAAATCTGACCCAAGGTCAAATTTTTTTATTACTGATGTTACGAGGGTCGACTGTAATTCAACCCTAATCGAGTAATCGAGGTCTTTCAATCCCTAATCTATTTTACTGGAATTGACATTACTTCCATTATTTTTATTATGTGAAAGTGAAGAGAAGGTGTACGTCAAGTTATGGTGATTAAAACGGCAAGTGTTTCTCATGTTAAGTCATCAGTCTATTACATCATTATCGATGAGAGTACACCCATCCTTAATCGGTGGGAATGAATAATACCATAGTTTATACAAATACAGACAACTTATACAAAATGCATTACTCACATGACACTAGTTAACAATGAACTTTCCTTTTCAACGTGAGGCATTCCCATGTACATTATTAAAAAACTAAACATGAACAGTCGATGATCTCCGTCGACTTTACTAAATTTGAATTATTAATATCGTTGAATCGCGTTTATTATTATATTTACAAACAGTCGTGATTCCGTTTAGAATAATAACCTTCCTACAACTTGTTAACGTCCTTCAAAATCACTGGCCGCTGACAATACTTGAAATTGAACTAACTAAATCTAAAAGTGACTTTTAGGATCGTCACATTATCCCCTCTTACAAGAGAAAAATTATCTGGGATAGTTTTTCGATACTCAATATAACGTCTTGTTAGTTCTCGCATTGTTTGTTTATTTACACTATTTTTGAACACTGCATTGTTTATTCACAATCTCACCTCACTTTGATTACAAATATTACTTATACAATCAGTTCTTATGAACGGTTTTTTTTATTATTTTGAGATAAAATCTCACAGTTCACTCCTATTATTTTCGTTATTTTAAATGGACCTAAATAATAAGGATCGAACTTAGTTCTTTCTTCATTTTTCAAAATTACTAAATCTCCTATTTTAAAATTTACGGATGAAGATTCCTTTTCGCTTTCATTTACTCTAATTAAGTTACTTTTTATTAAAGACTGCCTAGCTCTGTCATGCGCGTAGTGTAATCTATATTTCAATTCTTTGTCATACCTTTCAAAGTTGTAACATGGTTCAATTTCTGAATTTAAACATTCTGGAATATTGGGTTTCCTACCGTACAATAATTCGAAAATGGAGTGTATGCATGATACGTATTAGGTGATGTATTATAACAATATGCAAACAGTTTTAGAAACTCACACCAGTTATCCCTAGAATCCTTGATAAAGTTCCTCATGTACTCGTTGAACGTTCTGTAAAGTTTTTGCCTATTGATTCGTGATTATATGCTGTTGAAAAATTGTGTTTTATTTTGAAAAGTTCTGCTAAATTCTTCATTATTTCGTTTTTATATTCCGTTCCTTGATCTGTCCTTATTTCCTTCATTAACCCATAAGTTGGTATAAAGTGGTCGAATACAGATTTTGCAATTGTGGCTTCCTCTTTGTTACTGACTGGTATCATGACCGCGTATTTTGTCAATTCACATAATATTTTAATACAATAATAACGACTAACATTGTTACTTTCTACAAAAGTACCTATTGTGTCTATGTATATAATATCAAACGGTTTTATAGATGTGTCCTTGTGGACCAATTTCTCCTTATGACTGGGTTTCGCTTTATTCAATTGACATTCATGGCAGTTCTTTACATACTTCATGTTTTTCCATCTAAAATTCGCTCTCAGTTTCTTTAATAGTCTAATGTTTCCTACGTGTCCTCCAAACATTGGATAGTTATGATATTTTTCTAAAATATCTGGAATCTCTTTTTTTCGCTGTACCGTCTTTGGTACTTCGCAGATACATACTTGTATGTTTTTCAACTTTTCATTCCCTTCTTCTATAAATTGTTCTATTGTGCACTGTTTAAATATAGCACCGTTTGCGTATATCTTCATTCTTTTTACTTCAAAATGTACCGAAAGCTCATCAAGCTTTTCCAACTTTCGTCCTAAATCGAAGTTATGTATTCCGGTAGGTAAGGTTTCACTAAATATCAATTTATTTTTGATCCGAATGCTCATCCTTAATGATATACGGTTATTTTCACAATGTAAAATTGGTAATTTATGTGCCTCTAGATTATTTAAAACTTTTATTACTGAAGGTTTTTCTATTAGCTTTTCTGCCGCTTCTACTTTATTCTTGAGATCTTTTTCTGTTCGAGCGTTCTCCTTGCGCGTTTATGCTCTTGTGAGTTCCAAGACATGTGAGTTATTTATTTACAAATCCTTAAGTTCTTCTATGGATATTCTTGATGTACTGTTCGCGTAATTCGCTTCTCCTTTAACATACTGTATTTCCAAATTATATTCTTCCAAATCAAGTCTTATTCTCGTGAGTTTAGAAGTCGTATCTTCCATTGCGAATAAATGAGTTAGTGGTTTGTGATCTGTTTCTACTATAAAATGTGGTGTGCCGTATAAATAAGATTTAAAATGATTGATTCCCCAATGAATTGCTAATAACTCTTTTATGATGGTGGGTTTTTAAGCTTACTTTTCTTAAAGTCTCGGGATACGAATGCGATGGGTAGTTCAATTCCTTCGTAGTTTTGACTTAGTATTGCTGAACATGCGCTATTTGAAGCGTCTGTAGTTAAGATGAATTGTCTATTGAAATCTGGGTATTTTAAAATTGGTGGGTTGATTAACGCATTTTTAAGACACGAAATTTGTTTTCGCACTTTTACGACCAATTAAATTTCGCATTTTTCCTGGACAATTCATTTAATGGAATGCATATTTCTGCAAAATTCGGAATGAACAGTCTGTAATAATTGCACAATGCAACAAATTTTTTGACTCCACTAGCATTTTTGGATACTGGGTAATGCTGAATGACTGAATATTTTACTTTGTCTGGTGAAACACCTTCATTTCATATATTCTGACCTAAATATGTGACCTTTCGCATGAAGAATTGGCATTTTTGTGGATTTAATTTCAAATTGAATTCACGACATGCGTCGAATACTTTTCTAAGCCTGCTTAAATGATGATTTTCCGAAATTTCTATGACCACTATGTCATCCATATAGAAATGCTTTTTCTGGAGTTGAACCTGAAAATGCTATTAACATCATTGTTGAAAAACTATTAGGACTTACATTTAATCCAAAGGAAATCCCGTGTTTGATCAGACAGATATAGATCGCCATCTTGTAATCATCCTAGTTGGCTCGAACCGGATTTATCTAGCCTTTATGTTTCTTCTTCATTGAATTAAAGACCGATACCAATTTCAGATTCAAATTCGCATTCAAAAAGCAACCTCGCATTTTAGCATCAGTTTAAAGGATTTATGGTTAAAAATATGAAGTTTCTTGTGGGGGGTTGGAAATGATTAGAAGCCACCCCAAATATTACTTTTTTGAGAATGTTTCAAAAATATAGAATATGAAAACGTAGAGATCAAAATTTCCTATAAAATTACTCTTAATATAACAGTTTAGATTATATAAATACTTGAAAAGACAGAACGTTTTCTAAATCGTTTATTTCAATACTCCAAACTGAAAGATTCTGAATCTATATTTTACATATTTTCCAATTTTAAACTGTTCCAAATTGATTGGTGTGATGTTTAATGTGTGTATGTAGCAGTTGTTATATTAACATTATCTGAAACCTGATAAAAACTAACATCGTGTTGATTAAAACTTTGTGAGGTAGGAGCTTTTTAAATACGATATGCCAAATGTGATTTTCGAGCTATGGTACGCTGCAGACCTCGACATGGTTTTTCAATTAAAATTACTAACGCGCCAGCACTTTGTAGTTTATTGTAAATAAAAAAAATGAATATTTAACACGTTTGGCAGCTATCAGGTTTTGATTAACAAGTTTACTGAGGTATTGAATTGCATTTGAAATGTTTTCGCCAACAAATCGAAAATTATTTCGTTGAGTGTGGTCTGATACTCTAAACACCGAACTATATGGGTGTTAAATTTATATTTGTAGCAAAATAAGTTTCGAGTGGTACGATGATGTACATTGTAAGCAGATAAATTTGAATAAATAAAAATAATTAAATATGAGATATAAATAAATCCATATTATTATATATAATATAATTAAAAGAAAATGTAGTAAATACAATATTAATAATGTAAAATGAAAAAATACTTAAGTACTAGGGCAGAGGCAGATATGAGATGTCGTACCTGAAATTGAAAAGAAACTGATGAGCAATTAAGTCTACCAAAAGTATTTTTAAATTAAAGGAAGTAATTAAAAATTGGCATTGGTAAATAATTAAAATCATTATCTTTCTCAGTCATATTTAGCTAGAAAACATCAATAATAAAGTTGATTCATGTCCAGAACTTATTGGCTTAATTTCCATTTGATAGAACTGACCAAATATTAATTCTCCATTCCGTCGACACTGACCGCAGTGTCCAACTATCGATCGATAAAACAAAACAGGGCAACAACACTAATTATAGCAACAAGAATATTAAACAGTCATTCTCGTGCTACAGCAGTGTGAAAACTAGCACACTGACCGCAATGTCACTAGCTCGTATAAACCACAGTACGACCCCTGGAAAACTGACCACAGTAATCCAAACACAAACGCATACACTGACCGCAATGTACTGCGCCGGAACAAACAATGTAATATTACTAATCACTTTATTTTTCATATACCTCGTAGGTAAAAATATATAAGTACTTTCTGAAATACCTTTTAATCAAATAATACAACCCTGTAAACTTCAAAAATAAGGTTATCCAAATCAGAGTTTATCAAATTGACTACAAAATATTAATTGGTAATAATATTTAATTTAATTCAATAAAATTACTTAATTGTGAAATAAATCAAATGCTAATGGATAAAACTTAATTACTCGTGAGAAAACTCACCTACAACAGTTCGAACAGCAAAATTTCGAAGAACACACTCACACGCAAATAATTTATCTTTCCACTATATTTGTAAAGTGAACCACCTTCTCTGTACGATGGGTAATTTCAAACTGTGCCTAGAAATTCTTTCAAGCGACCCTTAAGATTATATAATATTCCTACAACTTTCATCAACAGACGATATGTTATCTTCCACATGGCCCATAAATTATCTAAGGGTTCTCGCTTATCAGAAATGTATATTTTAAGTATTTCAAGACTGTTACCGTAACCCATGTTTGCTTTAAAACTATCAAGTCTAATACACATACTAAAATAATGAATAAATATTCTTACAACATTGTGAAAAATTAGTTCATATACTGTTATTTCATGCAATATTGGTTGTCCTAAGGAACTAAGTAACAGTCACATGGATTCTAAGTGTAGAATTGAGATAGTCTAACACACTGAAAATTAAATTAGTCAGCTACATTATCGGTATATAAACACATTCGAATTCAAACGCCAGCGGCGGAGGGATCGCAACTATAAGTGTGTGTTATAAATTATGCTTTGTTAACAAATAATTGGTAGAGTGATATTTGTATGTGTTTTTTATTGAAAGAGTTTAACACTTTTGTTCCAATATTGAAGAAGTAAGACGATAATAATATAATATAAGGTGAATTCATCTATTAATAGCGTGATTGTTATAATACACGTCCCACGACGTTTTGACAGTTCGATTTCTCGAAAACTGTTCATATGACAAGTATGAAATTTGGCAGATGTAAACAGTCAAAACTGATGCTTACATTTATTATAAAATGATCTCCCTTGTTCCTGTCATTTCGGGTCACGTGACCCCAACATAATTTTTTTAAATGGGACAACCGGTATAATATCACAGTTTTGGATATATCATTCGAAAACAAATTCAACGATACCACAATTGTCACGATTGTATTGTGCAGTAATGATAATAAGGGCTATTCATTTTTACTAAATTGATTAAAGCAATATTTTGCACTCAATAATTTAGGTGGATATGAAACAAATAACTATAGTAGCAACAACATAGGTTGTCATTCATTATTGTTAGGTCAAGTTTATTTAAGAACTGTCATTAATTATTAGTCATAATCTTGTGAAGACACTGTTATAATGAATAAATAAGGACTCCAATTTTTACTTGCTATAAATATGTTGACATGCTACTTATTTATGGAGAATGTGGAAAAAGCAAAACTCATGCTCAAGGTTTGCACAGAAATCGTTTTCCTTGTAGAATAACTCCAAGCAAAAATACTTTTGTCTATGTCGAACAAAAGCTTTTCCAAGCGGTAAAAATCAAGTTCCTCGACAAAAGACCGCCCAAACAGATGACGAGGTGATAAATATTTTGGCATATCTTCAGGTAAATCCACACACCTTGATACGATTTCTTGAACAAGAATTACAAATAAGTAGAAGTTCAATACAAGGAGTATCAAAAAAATTACAAATACCATCCTTATAAAATATATTTATCACAAGGTTTGGTTCCTGCAGATTCTGAAAGGAGAATAAATTTTATTGCTGAAATGTCAGTTGAAAGTAATAATGACCCTTCTGTTTTAGAAAAAATATTATGGAGTGATGAAAGTAGATTTCATAACAATGGTATTGGTTATCGTGATAATTGTCATTTTGTTTGCAACAGAATCCAAAGTGGATCAGCGAAACCAAGTTTCAAACAATATGGGGAATCAATGCTTGGTGTGGTTTATTTAACGATCGGTTGATTGGTCCCTTTTTGCATGACGGAACATAAACGGGGCTAAGATATTTAGATTTTCTTCAAAAACTCTTGCAGAATTACTTGAAGATATTCCTTCACATGTAAGGCAGACAATGTGGTGGCAGCAAGATGGAGCATCTCCTCACTTTTTTTGATCAGTTTGGTACAATTATGTGGCGACACCATTCTTCGGATATTGCACCCCTAGATTTTTTTCTCTGGTGTTACTTAAAAGGTCGACTTCATATCACACCCCCGATTGATTAAATGATTTAAATGATAAAATAAAACAGGCATGCCGGACCGTAACACTCGAAATTATCACAGCAGCACTTAAAAGAAATCTTTTAACAAGGTTTGAACATTGTGTCAATGTACATGGTCATCAATTTGACAATTTTCTTAAATTTTTTAATCACTTGTGTTTTTTAATTTCCTGTTACATTTTTTAATAAAATAATTTACACAGATGTTCATTTAATTGCCCCTAATTATGACTAATAATTAATGACAGTTCTTGAATAAACTTCACCTAACAATAATGAATGACAACCTATGTTGTTGCTACTATAGTTAATTGTTTCATAGTCACCTAAATTTTTGAGTGCAAAATATTGCTTTAATAAATTTAGTAAAAATGAATAGCCATATTATCATTACTACACAATATAATGTTGACAAGTGTGGTATCGTTGAATTTGTTTTTGAATGATATATCCAAAATTGTATTATTATACCGGTTGTCCCATTTAAAAAAACTATGTTGGGGTCACGTGACCCGAAATGACAGGAACAACGGAGATCATTTTATAATAAATATAAGCATCACTTTTGACTGTTGATATCTGCCAAGTTTCATACTTGTCATATGAACAGTTTTCGAGAAATCGAACTGTCAAAACGTCGTGGGACACGAATATTTTGCCTGAATTATGTCGTGACCTTACATAGTTCCCATAAGAAGATGCTGACGCTACGTATCCCACAATCCAGAGCATAGTTTCCTCGAATCCACCTTTTGTGGGAATTCAGCAACATTGCGGAAGTATCTAATAGACGACGCGCTCACTTTCAGTTCAGTTGTAGACTTTATGCTTAAAACATATATTTTTGTAATTGTTATAAAATTATATTAAATTTGTAAAAATAAAGTTACTTCGAATAACCGTATTAAAATTAATGGCATATTCAATAGAAATGGATCTCCAAGCTACTACAAGTAATGGTGATAAAAAAATTGGATGTGCCAATATAAAATAATATTTCTACTTTGATAAGAAAGGCAAAACCTTTATACCATGTATTCTCGGTATCCATGTTTATATTAACAGTATATAGATTCATGATGTGAACGTAATCACTTCTACGTCTTTTCAAGAGGTATACCATAAAATCAATTAGTTTATTCTACTCAATTCTTTATCGAAAAAACACATATGGACGAAGTGTAAGTTGTTTAATTTTGTTTCCATAAAAGCTTTGTTTTTCCAATAGCTCACGAGCCCAGAATTACGTGTTTTTCTATTATTATCAAGAATGTGATGACAAAAAAAAATTTCAACCCAAAAATCGGTTGCTGGTGATTTTTGGTTTTAAAATGGAAAACAAAACAAGTAAACCACATATCGAACACTTAAACGAGCGGTACGCCAAATGGAAGTGTCGTTTTAGATAGTTGCTAACCTAAATGTCCTATAAGTAATAGACAATGAAGTGCCCGATAGACCTACTGAAGAGAGGCTGAAGCATAATTTTATTGTGAAAAATACTTTGGTAGAGTACTTCACACACCCACAGACCTGCATAAACCCGTCTATGCCAGAATGCATCCTTCAAAGAACAATGCATTCCGGGAACAGCATACCCCATCTCATTCGATGAGGATCTCAGTCGTTGCTGTTGACGACGCCTTCCTTCATTTAACTTCCCTGGGTTTTTGTCAAAGTGTTTGGTTGTTCTCTTCTTTTCTTTATGGTAGTTCAATGATTTACTTATTTTTTTGCTTTTTTTTTCACGTGGTTCGCGTTGGGTGTGTGTTTCGCGGCAAATTCTTAACCGGCTTGCTACGTCTAAGAACAAACTTGAAGAATGAATCCACTACTAAGGCTGCCTCTACTCGAGATCCTGCTCATCTTTCTGAGGACGAGCTGGCGCTCTAATCGGTAATCCCTCGTTGTTCTTTGTTCTGTGCTTTTTGGTCTTCATATCCAGCTGTTTTCTCGGCCGTGGATGTCTGGCGTAGTCTTCACCGGTATAGTTCATCAGTTGCCTCATCTGGATGTCTGATTCAGCTCTTCGAATTTTCTCTTAGCTCTCTCGCAATGATGTCCTTGGTCGAACTCTCGTCATATCTGCTGGTTCCTGATGTACCATGGGGCGTTCACTGCTTGTCTCAGGGTGATATTCTGCTGGGCTTGTAGCTTCCTTCGGTGGAGCTCTGCAGTGTATCCATACACGGTCCATGCGTACAGCATAATGGGGATGAGGATTGCCCTGATTAGTCGAAATTTGGTATTCAGTTCCAGCTTGGATCTTTTTTCGATTAGTCTTCCCATTCATTCTCTTGCACTTTTCGTCTTGTTAACCAGGAAGATGCTATGTCTACGTTGTATTCAGGTCTCTTCCTGTTCTTTCTGAAGAACACGGCTTGGGTCTTCTTTGCGTTGAGACTGTTCTTCCATGTCGTACACCAGTCGTTGATTAATTCCACGGCTTCTTGTAGTCTTCTCGTTACCATCGCCGGCTACATGCTCCTGAGTGCGATGGCACTGTTGTCTGCGTAGAGGGCCGTCATGGTGTTGTCTGTCTTGGGGATGGCCGCTCTGTAGATGCTGTAGAGCACCAGAGAGAACTGCTTCTCCCTGTGGTTCTCCTGCTTCCATCCATCCCAGTTTGGATTTGGTCTTGTTGAGCTTTATCCTGAATCTTCTGTTCTTCAGATAGTTGCGCAGCAGCTTTGGAAGTGCTCTGTTGTATCCGAACTCTCCATTTTGTATATCAGGCCTTCATGTCAGGCACGGCCGAAGGCTTTGCTGACATAAAAACTTGGCTCCCGTTGATTGGGGATGGCGTACGATCTTCGGGACAAGGTCTTCGGCTCTTCGTTGTTTCCTGAATCGGAAATGTTCTTTTGGTAGAATTATCGACGGCTTCTGTTTCCTCTTGAAGTTCTTTCAAAACGACCCTCTCGGCTATTTCGCTCATCGAGGGGAGAATATGGATGAGCCTGTAGTTCTGAGAGAAAATCGGGTCCTTTTTATTCTTCCTCGGCATGATTGTCTCCGCTTCTTTCCATTCCTCTGGAAATTGTTTGGTCTTCAGTATTCCGTTGATGATCGCTGTAAGGAATACCACTCCTTTTCTTGGTAGGTGCTTTAGGGCGTTGTTGGTGATGCCATCTTTCCCTAATGCCTTCCTCTTATGTCTGGCTCGGATGATGTAGGCTACTTCCTCAGGGTCGTGTGGCCTAGATTTCCGTGGTCGTTGACTTCGTCGTCTTGGTTTTGGACTTCTCCTTCGACTCTGTATGAGAAGTCCATGTCCTCGTCTGGGTGCTTGCTCAGGATGCATTGGAGTTCCATGGTTCTGAAGGTTTCTGCTTGTTCCTCGTCTGTGTGGGCTAGTCCATTGACTTCGTGTATTGTTTGGGTATCTCTCTTATCTTGTCCCAGGATTTTGGCAAGCTTCCATAGTCCTGGTGAGTACGTGTCCAGTTCTTTTAGTCGGGTCTCCCAGTTTCAGGATCGATGTTGGTTCAGTTGCGTCTTGATACGTCTTCTTTGAGTATGTTCGCTTCTCTTTTGTCTTCTGCTGTTCCTGCCCTGTTGGCTCTTCTTCTCGCTATATTTTTCACCTTGATGGGCTTCCGTAGTTCGTCGCTGATGTTGAAAAACCTCTTGTAATTGTAGTTTTCCACCCGTCTCGTTGTCGTGCTGTCTTTCATCGTTTGTTAGATGGCTTCTTCCAGTTGTCTCAGTTGATCTTCCAGTTTCGATGTAAGGGTGATGTACGGTATTGATCCAATCAGCTGTCCAGCTCAGCACTTGAACTTCTTCCAGTCGGTCTTCTTCACAACTCTTCCTGGTGTTCTTTCACCTTGTCGTCCCCACGGAAGGATGACTGGCTTGTGGTCGGCACCTCCTTCTCCGTTGGGAATACCCCATACCTCTGTCATGTCTTGTAGTATGGCGATGTCCAGTACGTCTGCTTCTTCTCTGGCAGGAGTATGTTTTGGTCCTAGTCGTCCTATGATGTGCAGCAATGGTCGTCTGTCTGCGATGCCTGTCATCTTTCTTCCTGCTATTTTGAGGTATCTGCTGTTCCAAGCTCTGGATTTGGCGTTTGTGTCTACCCTCAGGACTCCTTGGTTGCCCTAAGGAAGGAGGACTTCTTCATCTTCTTCGTACAGGGTGTCTGCAGGTCTCTTGTAAGCTGATACGATCCATTTTTCGCCGAAGCGTGTTCGGACTGCAATCACGGTGGCTTCCATCGTCAGGAGCTCCGGTGTGGTTAGTTTGTGGTGGTCCAGTCCGGTCTTCACTATGATGGCTGTTCCTCCGCTTCTGGCGTTGTTTTCGTTTCTGTAGATCCTGTAATCTGATCTCGTAGTTTTCTTCTGGTAGCTTCGTTTCTTATAAGGCGAATACGTGTACGTATTTTTTTCTAGTATGTTCCCAATCAGGTTGATGTTGTCTCGTAGTCCTCCGCTCTTCCAGGTTTCTATCTTCAACTGGTTTGGTCTAGGTCCATTAACGTTTCATCTGCTGCATGTGCGTCGAGAAAATTTGCATTGCTTCAACAACGTATGGTGGTTGTCTTATTGTCTGTTGTATGATGTCTTATTGGCTGCGCTGGCGTAGCTTGTCCCTGCTGTTCTGGTGGCAGTTGATTGGCTTCTCGCTGTTCACTGGCTGGTTATCGTCTTTAGTGTTGTTGGGGATTCTGCCCATAGCTGACGCTGTCGTCTTTTTCTTGAGTGCTTTGGCGCAGATTGCAGGACTGTTCTTTGATCTCTCAGAGTCCCCGGATCGGAAGCGCCCCCGCATCTGACAAATCTTTTGTTAATGTGGCAGGTCGATTGTTCATGGTGATAGCCCTTTGCTTCTTTTACGGTTTTCTTATCTCACCTTAGCGCTGAGGATGAACTCCATTTTCTTCATTTTTTCCAGGTCTTCTTTGGTGAAATTCACCATGAAAATTGGAAGTCTTCTTTTTTCTCCGAATCTGGAGTGGTGTTGGGTGATTCTCTTGAACTGGATTCCATGGTCTTAGATGCCTTCTTTGATGTCTCCCAAGTCCTCGTCAGGATACAGTCCTTTTATGTCGGTCTTCGCCACCTTCTCTTTGCGATCGGTGAAGATGTACCAGTTCACACATTGGCCTTCTAATTCTTCCAGGTCCTTCAGCAGTCTATTGTAGTCTTCTATGTTTTCTAGGATGACCTTGATCCGATTTGCTACAAAGCGAAAGAATGTGGAGAAAAAGTCAACATGAAACATGTACATAAATCTATTTTTAATTTATGCAACGGTTACTCCGCCGAAGAGCTACTCAGGCGTGGGTTATTTGTTCAAGGAGTAGGCCTTACCGGTTCTCGGGCAATCCTACTTATTTTTTTACGTTACGAGACTGAAAGACGAGTGGGCGCCACCCTGAGTCCTATTAGTTTATAAGTTAACTCACATCAACTAATCCCAGTCAACAAAACAAAAAGTTGGGAGGTTATAAAAAAATTAACAACGTTATTTGATATTTACAAGTAGATTTAATAAATATATAAGATATTGAAAGAAAATTGAAATTTCAAAGTGTTATTAAATATTTACAACTAGATTTATTATCAAAATTCTGAAGGAGAATTGATATTTGAATGTGAATTATGAATTTTACAAAAGAAGATATTAAATTATATATGGTACAAAACTATGAAGTTAATTAATACATGAACTGTAGTTGGAAATAATCGATAATGTTATGCAATTATGGACGTTAGTACTGTCACTGCATTTTTTTATGCTTATTTCAGAATGAAATAGGGCTATTGTAGAGAGTAGCATGACGCGACTTCGGAAAAATTTCAATGCAGTTTGTCGTCTTGGTGTTCCTAGATGCCAAAATCACCCTCCGTTCCAAAGGTTGTACATATATATATATATATATATATATAAAAAAAAAGGAACATAGTCTTTGCTGACTGTTAGGAATAAAACTGGTGAATATTGGGGAAAGCAGCAAGAAGAAACGGAAAACGTGTACTCTTAACGGAAAATTTTCAAGCTTTCGAGGATGATTGTCCTCATCATCAGGAATACTCCGAATTGAGGTTAGAATCCATTATGTTGTATAAAAATAAACTACGGATATTAAAAATATGAAACAGTTCACTAACAAAGGTTTAAAATAGCACAATCACAATGAGATGACTAAAAAAGCCAACATCTAACACCATTTTGCAGACAAACGAAACACGAGTGCTTTTTTCTTGTCAAAAGCCGGCCGGAAAGTGCTTTCCCCAATATTCACCAGTTATATATATATATATATATATATATATATATATATATATATATATTATAATTATTATTTTTTATCTATTAAATTTATCTATGTTTTTAACTTTGAGAAAGTAAAGCTCAGGGTAAGTTTAGTTATATTTTTATTATTGATTTAGTGGTTTAATGGAGAGCATGAGAACACTTACTCTCGTTGGGTTCAGGATAAATTATAAAAGAAAATATATGAAATCTGCATCCCACAAACAACCTGTGAAAATCATCTCCATCAACGCTGTGAATCGATTATATGAAACACAGTAATTCAACCTATGTGTTATGAAACCTTGCCCTGTGTTTGGCAAATGACATGTAAATGAAAATCAACAACTCAAATTTAGTTCCTATAATTATCAGACAAATGTAAAATTAAAAAGCATCATAAGCAGTAAATAAAAACTTATGTTAAAACAAATATAATACAGTGCAAATTACAAATACCAACTATTATTATATACCTAAAATTATTATTGTGTAATTTGGCCAAATTTATGAATGACGTTTGAGTTTAATATGGTTAACCAAATAAATCGTTAAAAATACTGACCTGATCCCAACACTGGGAAGTCTCTAGTATGTTCTATTGATGTGGAATCTTCTGTACCAAAGCTGGATCTCCTTCAATCTTGTAGTTACAAACTCTATAGTTTGTATGGCAGGTAAGTTCGTAAATTCTCGTTAAATCACTTAGATATTTTTGCTTATAATGTTTATGTTACGATGATAATGGTTTAGGAAACGTATTTTCTCATTATAAAGTGATTACTTTTTGAAAGTTCGGGTAGCGTCCCCTCTCAAATTTAAAATGTTTATATTTCTCACAAATTCTTATTATTTCCAAGTGTTTTCTTTTCAAAATGTTCAATGTATATTGATTAAATGTTTGCAATGTCTTTTGACTTTAATTTCTAATAATTTCCCAAATATCTTTATAAAATTTATAAAATTTTCTTACATGCGTCCTTCTCCATTAGCTTCGCTTCACCCACCTTTTGTTTTTCAAATCAACAAATTTTTTTTTGTCCGCTTTGTTATTTGTAGAACAAAAAACTTACTACATACTAGATAGAATATACTTTGTCTTATCTAATGTTTTATATGTTGATAAATGTCTTTATATTTTTCTATGATTATGGATTGTTGATGTAAGATTTCCAACTAATTTACCATTCCTATTTACATACTCATTCTTTCAAAAATCTACCTTATTTTAATTAACAAAATTATATCTATTTGACTTTAAATTTCAATATTGATCCATATACAATCTAGAATGTTCAAATATCTGTCATAATGCCTTTCAATTAAATCTTTACTCATCATTACATATTTATCTATTACAAACTTGGCTCTTTATTTATTTCAGTCATCATATTTTTCTATTGTCAATAGTTCACAAAGATAAATAATTCTATGGTAGAATCTACCTCTGCACTAAGTGTATTTCATTAACAGACATGAATATAAACATTACACTTGTGTTGGTATATATCGTGATCTAACATTCTATTTATTATTGTCCGATAATAATTTATTTTCTTTTCAGATTCATTGTTAGATGTTCGAAATACTGGATACGAATTATCATTTGCTATATACAAGTAAATGAGTTTATGATTTGTTAAGATATAATTAAAACTGTATGAAAATAATGCAGTTTATGATCTGAAATCCTAAGGTAAATAATTTTACTATTACTTATGTATCTCTTTCGTTTTGAAGCATAACTAATATAATAAATGTTCAATTCAATAGAAAATATATATTCTTCTTATATTATCATCATTAGAAAAGATAATTCCAGCTGTGTGAAACAATTAATTTCCACCTGTTACTCTGCAAGGTTGCAAATTTCATACTTTTGTGTTCCATTTTTTTTACTGTTTCTTACGATAAGTTCAATATATATATATATATATATATATATATATATAATGAACCAGATATCATAAATAATAAGAGAATTAGTATTATAAAAATATGTTGCTAGTATGAAATATATATGAAAATAATATAATTTAAGAAAACAAGTAAAAAGGAAACACTTTTCTTAATTTAAACAACATATCAAATAAAGATATATTAAATAATAGCCTATAACAATATAATAAAATAAGGAATTACCTCAATATTAACACAAAATATAGAGATTGCCTAACCAATGTAATGATGTAAATAAAGTTGCCTAAGACGAAGAATAATTTCCATATCATAACCAGCTGTTCACCTAAAAAGATATAATTATATACTCAAGTCAAGAGAATTTTAGATATAAGTAGTTACATGAGAATACAAATATTATTATAGATAATTCATTATAATCACTAATTTAAGAATAAAAACAAATACAAATATTGAATAGAATAGAATTCAATAGATTTTCATAGATAAACAAATAATGACATATAGATAAATGATATATGGTAAATAAAATGAAAGTTGAATCAATAAATAGTAATTTGTTGAAGTTTATTATAAATAAAAAAAGAGTTTAGACAAATAACATAAGAGAATTTATATTTATAATTAATATGAGTGTAACAAGGATATACTATCAATAACAATATTGAATGTTGTACCATGTAAATGTATCTATGTATAACCAATTTTAATTTATTTGTATGATGAAAAAACTCATAGGAACTCTATAAATGAACTAATAATGTTAAAGAGTGTATGTATGAAATTTTTAATAAGTGATAGAAGTTTCAATTAATCTGATTGCAAAAGACAATATCTTATTGGTTATAAAATTGTGAATCAATAAATAAACTTTGGAATAGTGACCTGAAAAAGAATAAAAGACTGTTTGTTGAAAAAAGTAGAGAATCGAGGGGACGCTTAAAAAAGAGGGGAAGCTGGTGTTAAGAAGCGAGGAGTGTGTGTGATAGTGTTCCTGAAATTTCAAGATATTCCCGGTTTAAGACATTTAAACTTCTAAAGTACTATTAAATACAATATTAGCAATACTTACAGTCAATTGTAACAAGTTTTTCGGCAAGAATCTGTGAAATTTTCATCAATTTCGGTTTTTTGGAACTTCAGCGGAGTGTTCCTGGGATCCAGAGACTTTCATCCCAATTCAAGAGCAACAGGTCAGTGTTTTTAAATCATTTATTGGCCAATAATCAGTGTAAAAACTCCAAATACCCAATTAAGTACTTGATTTCATGAATTGATAAACTTTTGCAAATATGATCGATCTGAAAAAGAAAGAAACAGACTTTGTATAGTGAATTCATTGCATAAATCGTTGAATTTAATAAAAGGCCGAATTTTCAATAAATTAAAATATGTACTTACGCCACTTACGCCATCTTGTAATCGCATAAATCTGGTGATTGAAATTTCATAATGTAATAACTATGTCCATCTGTATATAATTCCTATTTTTCTATCCATGTATATAACTAATTTCTTTCCACAGCAATTTGTATCATATATAACTATGATAGATATATATATATATATATATATATATATATATATATATATATATATATATATATATATATTCTTTTATGTGTTTGAACCATTCACTTGTTTGCATCTTCATCAAACTTTGTATAATATGAATAGATGTTTCTTACGTATCAGAATTGTTCGTTTTATGTTAAAGCGCATGACTAGTTTTTCACGCATGCGCATTGATGAAATGATTAAAATAAATAAGTAGGTACTATATAACCATTGGCGTCGCATATTATTTTTATCAAATATAAATATTGCATTGAAAATTAAATCTATTTCAAATAATGTGTTTTCTTTTTATTTAAACGATTACAACAATATAAAATGCCAGGACTCAAAGAGAAATAGGATTTCATGCTCCCGAATTAATAAATATATAATAAAGGTTACAAAACGATATAATAATAAATAACTGAGCTGGCCAAACTAAAAAAAAAATCTAAATTATAAACATCTACATTTAAATTTCATAATCAAAATTAAGTAAGCTTTTATCATATATTGTTTAATTGGCGCCCAACGTGGGGCGGTTTATTAAAAATATAGGAAACATTTGTAAATTTTAAACTCAATTAAAAATGGCAAAACGAATGACGTTGAGAGATGGAAGGCAGGTAGGAGCAGACAGTGGATCGGAAGAGGAAAGAGAAGAAAGAAGTCATGGTATGGGAGATTACCAAGCGGTATATTTAGAACAGGGACAACAAGCGGAAGGTGATGCACAGGAAGGAGGTTTGACAGATGAGGAAGGTGTGGAACAAGGAGAGAGGAGACAGGAAGCGCCAACAAGAACAGGTAGAGATGATCAGATGGTGAACATGATGCAACAATTAATTGCTAATATGAACAAAATCGAACAAAGATTGAGTAAGAAAATGGATGATATGAACAAAAAGTGGAATGATGACAGAAGAGAAGATAGGAAAACTATGGTAAAAGCTTTTAACAAAGTAGAGGAGAACATAGATAATAAGACGGATAAGTTTTCAGATGATAAGAGTACTATGAAGGAAGAAACGATTGGTAAGGAGGACAAGAAATTTGAAGAAAATAGGGTCGATATGAACAATATGAAGGGACATTTGAATGCGACTTTCAATAAAAATATTGATACTATGGAACAGAAAATAGATAATAATTTGAAAAAAAAATTGATGATATTCAAACAGTAGTATCAAAACAAGCTAATAAGTTAACAAAGAATATAGATGAAGTAAAAATAGAAAGTTTCATGGAAAGTAAGAATATTGAGAAGAATAATCAGGAATTAACAAATATCACAGAGGGGACAGAAGAAATTAAGAAGGAAACTGAAGAAGTAGGTTGCATAAAATTACAAGGACAAGCAAGTGAAGAGGTCAGGAACCATTCTCAAGAAAAAATGGATAGAGAAATTACAAATTTAGATGACATAATAAAAAATTCAACAGACAAATGCGCTAGAAGAAGTGGAATCATGGGAAGGCAATTTAATAAGGAAATACAAAAGATGAACCGGAGATTAAAAGAAAATACAGTAGAAGAAATAGAAGATAGCATAAGAAGAAATGAAGGAGGTATAGGATGCTCAGGAAATTTTTATAACAATAATAATGTAGTAATTAAAGTAATATCTAACAACATGACGATAAATTACACAAAAGCTTTCTTTAGAATAATAAATAGTAAAATTGATAATGTGGAAGAATTTATAATGCAAATTTTAATGAATTCATGGGAAGAAATTTATGAGATATGGGGCAACAAAGTTAAAAAGGATACAGTAGAGAATAGACAGACGCTTCAGAAATTTATCGAGCATCAAACAACAAGAGAAGAAAGCAAGAAGAAGGTTAGAAAAAGAAAAGCAAATTAAATAATAGAACAAGAGAATAGGAATGAAATATGGAGACGAAAATGCAATTCAATGAAAAAGGGAAAGGATACAGAAATGAAGTCGAAATAAATAATGTACATGAAATTTAGTAATAATGAGTAACCCAATTCTGAAGAATGTATATATGTTATGTTACGAATAATACTTGAAAAAGGAAATGATAGTCATAAGGATAGATTGAAAATTTAATATTAAGTAGTGTACAAAGATAAAGTAGATATTAGACAGAGTTTTGTTTTCCATTTGGCAGCTGGTGATCCAATTAAATTCATCTCGTTTGTTTCTTCAGAACCTAAATAATTAAATATAATATAATATAAAGAAAAATTTATTAGGTAAAACTTATAATTAAAACATTTTAAAAATTTGTGAGTATGGCAAATCAATATATATATAGCAAATAAAGGAAACAATTTATAAGAGATACTGGTTTTACATAGAATGAAACTATTAAAGAATATAGGATAGAGGGGATAAAATAAGAATAACTCAAGTATCAAATAGAAGTTCACATTTTTTAAATAAGGAAATAAGATGTAAGTAATAAAGGATAGGAAAGGATAATAATGAATGATATTGATTAAAAATATAGGAGGTAATGTTTAATGTCAATTAGAATCTTATAGATTACTTGAAAATACAGGAAGGAATAAGGAAGTTGATATTGATATATATATATATATATATATATATATATATATATATATATATATATATGAATTTAAGAAATAATTAATTATATTGAATAATGAATATTGAAAAGAAATATGATATGAGGAGTATATAGAAGTATAATGTAATTACAAAGAAATAAGTTGATATATAAGCGGATGTTAGGAAGAAATGATAATAAAGAAGTATTATAGGAAGTAATATTAAAAATATAAATTGACATTGATCTTAATCAAGTGTATTTTAAGGAAAGAATTAGGAGATAGTTATTGAAAGAAATAGATTTTGTAGTAGGAAATATGTGAACAGATATTTGAGAAACAAAGTTAAAGAAAGTAAGATTATGCCATAAAATTGTTAAATTTTTTTTTGAATAAAATAAAATCAATCATTTATAATAAGAAAATTGAAATTTAAATAAATATCCAGGGTATGGATATCATTTAAATTTAAATTTGAGGGGAATTGAACCAGATATCATAAATAATAAGAGAATTAGTATTATAAAAATATGTTGCTAGTATGAAATATATATGAAAATAATATAATTCAAGAAAACAAGTAAAAAGGAAACACTTTTCTTAATTTAAACAACATATCAAATAAAGATATATTAAATAATAGCCTATAACAATATAATAAAATAAGGAATTACCTCAATATTAACACAAAATATAGAGATTGCCTAACCAATGTAATGATGTAAATAAAGTTGCCTAAGACGAAGAATAATTTCCATATCATAACCAGCTGTTCACCTAAAAAGATATAATTATATACTCAAGTCAAGAGAATTTTAGATATAAGTAGTTACATGAGAATACAAATATTATTATAGATAATTCATTATAATCACTAATTTAAGAATAAAAACAAATACAAATATTGAATAGAATAGAATTCAATAGATTTTCATAGATAAACAAATAATGACATATAGATAAATGATATATGGTAAATAAAATGAACGTTGAATCAATAAATAGTAATTTGTTAAAGTTTATTATAAATAAAAAAAGAGTTTAGACAAATAACATAAGAGAATTTATATTTATAATTAATATGAGTGTAACAAGGATATACTATCAATAACAATATTGAATGTTGTACCATGTAAATGTATCTATGTATAACCAATCTTAATTTATTTGTATGATGAAAAAACTCATAGGAACTCTATAAATGAACTAATAATGTAAAAGAGTGTATGTATGAAATTTTTAATAAGTGATAGAAGTTTCAATTAATCTGATTGCAAAAGACAATATCTTATTGGTTATAAAATACGACAGAACAAATTGTGAATCAATAAATAAACTTTGGAATAGTGACCTGAAAAAGAATAAAAGACTGTTTGTTGAAAAAAGTAGAGAATCGAGGGGACGCTTAAAAAAGAGGGGAAGCTGGTGTTAAGAAGCGAGGAGTGTGTGTGATAGTGTTCCTGAAATTTCAAGATATTCCCGGTTTAAGACATTTAAACTTCTAAAGTACTATTCAATACAATATTAGCAATACTCACAGTCAATTGTAACAAGTTTCTCGGCAAGAATCTGTGAAATTTTCATCAATTTTGGTTTTTTGGAACTTCAGCGGAGTGTTCCTGGGATCCAGAGACTTTCATCCCAATTCAAGAGCAACAGGTCAGTGTTTTTAAATCATTTATTGGCCAATAATCAGTGTAAAAACTCAAAATACCCAATTAAGTACTTAATTTCATAAATTGATAAACTTTTGCAAATATGATCGATCTGAAAAAGAAAGAAACAGACTTTGTATAGTGAATTCATTGCATAAATCGTTAAATTTAATAAAAGGCCGAATTTTCAATAAATTAAAATATGTACTTACGCCACTTACGGCGTAATCGCATAAATCTGGTGATTGAAATTTCATAATGTAATAACTATGTCCATCTGTATATAATTCCTATTTTTCTATCCATGTATATAACTAATTTCTTTCCACAGCAATTTGTATCATATATAACTATATATATATATATATATATATAAATTCTTTTATGTGTTTGAACCATTCACTTGTTTGCATCTTCATCAAACTTTGTATAATATGAATAGATGTTTCTTACGTATCAGAATTGTTCGTTTTATGTTAAAGCGCATGACTAGTTTTTCACGCATGCGCATTGATGAAATAATTAAAATAAATAAGTAGGTACTATATAACCATTGGCGTCGCATATTATTTTTATCAAATATAAATATTGCATTGAAAATTAAATCTATTTCAAATAATGTGTTTTCTTTTTATTTAAACGATTACAACAATATAAAATGCCAGGACTCAAAGAGAAAAAGGATTTCATGCTCCCGAATTAAGAAATATATAATAAAGGTTACAAAACGATATAATTATAAATAACTGAGCTAGCCAAACTAAAAAAAAAATCTAAATTATAAACATCTACATTTAAATTTCATAATCAAAATTAAGTAAGCTTTTATCATATATTGTATTAATATATATATATATATATATATATATATATATATATATATATATATATAGAAAGTGGAAAGTAGTCTTTTGCTGACAAGTTAGGAACAAAATCAAAAAACCAATTTATTTGGAAGAAGCAGCAAAACGAACGTGTACTATTATAACATTATATTTCCAATATTTCGACGACTCCACTTATACATCTTTCCAAATTAGTTTACTGCATTTCTTGTTCTAACTGTAATCTTGAATATATTGGCCAGACTGGTAGGCTTCTTAAGGACCGTGTCTCCTCACATAAGAGTGAGAGTAGATTGCATCCAGAGAGGTGCGCACTGGGTGATCATGTTTTCAGGGAAGGTCACAACATGAACTACGAGGCAGTGAGAGTATTGGCTAAGGAGGGTAAGCTATCTAAGCGTACATTCTTGGAAATGGCATTCATATTTCAGTCTAATAATTGTATGCATAAGAAAACTGATCTTAATCATCTTAGTGAAATCTATTCATATTTGCTGATGCTAGATAAGAATTACACAGCTGTACAGGAATGTTCATTTGATTCTGTTTAGATTACATTCGTTCGATATTTTCCTGAATTAAGGCTGTTATTTAACAACTGATTAGCTTTTTATGGGTTAGTGAGGTTGTTAGTCATCAGCCTCATAATTTGTTGTTTGTCTTTGTATAATTGCTGTTAATTTTTGAATAATAATAATATTGATGTTAGAATAATTACAATAATAATTTATAATAATAATAATAATATTTTTTTCCTTTCTCAACTTAAATTATTAAAGTAATAGTAAAATATAATTTTTTCGCTCACCCTATATAATGAGCAATTAATATGTTTATTTGTTGGAGTGGTAGAAATACAAACGTTTCTCACAACTTTTCAGTTGGTAGTCATGATCGAACTTTTGACATGACAGTTTAGTTAACTTCCTTTTGTTAATGTGTAATGTTGCTAAGAAGCACATGCTCGACCTTCAATTTGTCGGCATTTACATTTTAAAATCTTAAATGATTTTAATTTTATGTTTGTGGTATTCATTTACATATTTTTGTGCTGTTATGGTTGATGAATGTGCTTGAAGTTTTGAGTATTGTACATCAATACGTACAACCTCGCTAACATTGTAAGTAAGGTTAGGTTTTTTCATTTATTCAAAACTTTTAAGTATCTAATTAAATTGTAGCTCCCTGATGATGACAATATTCATTGTCGAAATATTGGAAATATGATGTTATAAGAGTACTCGTTCGTTTTGCTGCTTCTACCAAATTATATATATATATATATATATATATATATATATATATATATATATATATATATATGTGTGTGTGTGTGTGTGTTATAACGGAAATTGTAAGCACGATAGAGGGCGTATTTTTTGACGGATTGAATCCAAACTCGCTACAAAAATCGGTTAGGCCAAAATCTTGGAGGAGTTCGTTAATGAGCCAAATCGGCCCAGTAAAAACAAAATGGCGGTCTGTCAAATTTGAAAGAAAATCGTATTTCCTTTGTTTTTCATTTGACGCAAAAAAGTTACCAAGCTTTTTTATAGGACTTAACACGTTCTACAACTTTAATCAAAATTTTTTTTTTATTTTTTTGTTTTTGATTTGATGCCAGAATGTTACTTCGGTTTTTGTACATCTCAAAACATTCTATTACTTTTGTATCTAATCTTTTATTTTCGGTTTTATGCAAACATGTTACTGAAATAAGCCTGTCCAATTGGTCCTGTGCCATTGGGATTTTTTCTTTTCCAACGATGAATCTCTTGACTTACAAAGGAATCAGGAATCAATCAGTTGCATCAAGTCGGCTTTGAGTAGAGCCCTCGGTCCAAGCCGGTAGAAAGTTCAAGCCGTGGTCGCAGCCGGTAAACTTCAAGCTGGTAAAATTTCATCCGGTAAAAGGTTTAAGCAGATAAAAAATGTTTATGCCGGTAACAAAGTTTGCCGGTGAAAAAAGTGGATTCATATGAATGCACTTCGATACGGGAGGATAAGAGAACTCAACAATAACGACATTTTCGTTAAAAAAAGGGCAGAACCTCAGCGCGCCTCGACTTAAATATCCTGAGGAAAACGGACTCATCCGAAAACTCAAAATTCGACTACCATCGACAAGAACCATAATCGATGTTACGAGGGGTAACCGAAGTTTACGTTACTATTTCATCGACGAGAAATATTACGAGTAGTGAACGAAATTCACGTTACATTTATAAACTCTCACTTTACATTAGAATAAAGTTCAATTTGCCAGATACTGTCTCGTTTTCCAAGTGAAAAATGTTTTTTAAAAAGTTGCGTTCACGCAACTTTAGCCATTAATGGGTTAATATCTATTGAAAAAAGTGCAATCTTCAATTCGAATTATAATATAGCACTTCGTAAAGGGAACGCAATGTTTTGACGGCTGTCAATAAATAAATAATATGAAGTCCCCGTCAAATTCATTGTCGCGGAATACTTCGTTTCGAAAAAACTACTTCTAATAGTATGAAATACAATGGTCAAAATGGGTATCGACACTGAGATTCTTCTGCTATAAATAATTTGAAAGTAGTACTGACTTATTTTTCAATTTAAGTTGTAATACAGGGTGAGTCAATACTATACTTAGGTAGTACTTATGTTTATGTGTTTTTATCCACTATGCAAATAAATGTTACAGTTATATTAATTCAACATCACATTGTGATAATGTTCTTCCTTTTTTTCCTCTTGTTTTCATCACATGCACATCTATACAACCGCTTATGCCCAACTTGTGGCTGTTAACTTCTCAGCGATGTTAAAGTGCTGCCTTTTTACATTACTGTGATGTTACTAGAACTTGCTCAAAAGGAAGTCTTTATAACGAACTAAAAACAACATTTCGGTTACATTCTGAAATGCCTTTTAACTTCTCGTCAATGTCAATACAATCTCTAAAAAATAACATCTTATCAATGATCTAAATGCGACATTTCAAAAACAATACAGTGTATTCTCTGGACATTGTATGGACATTACTTCAACCTCTAAATAACATACCTCAAACATTCTAGATGACATCCTTTAGATGTTTCAGTGCGTAATCGGCAAATACAGGGTGAACAACTAAGAACGCCGGCTGTCAGACATATTTCAAAAAATAATCATGGTACAACTTTAAAAAAATATCTTCAGAAAAATGATCCTGAAAAATCGCTGGAAAATATTTTTCAGTTCCTAAAATATCTGCTATGGGGTGGAATGAACAAGGTATCCTTGAAATACAATTTTTGATATATTGATGAGATTATGAAAAAATGTCCTTATTCTTCAAATAAGGGGTGGGGGAAGGTTCAACCTCAAAAACAAATATCGTAACACTTTTTTTTCCTAATCGATTTCAATGTTTTTGGCGTCATTTAAAAGTTTTTCCTCTTTAAGATATATGCTTAACAAAAATAACAAAATTGAACAATTTTGTCAACGCTATTTGAAAAAGTCGACAATTTTCCCATTTTCTCGGAAATTTAAAATGTAATGAGACATTTTCTAAATTCTGATGAAAAAGGATTTACGATATAAGATATAAAAATTGAAAAAATGCTTCAATTCACATTTGAAATTTCCAAGTGAATACAAAATTATCTAATTTTGTTATCCATCTTATTAAACAGAAAAACTGTTTCAAATGCAGCTAAAATCATTAAAATCGGTTAAAAAATGAAAAAGTTATACATTTATTCATAAGTTTTAACCTTCCCTATCCATTATTTGGATAATAATTGCAAAAAATCTCCCTAATTACATTTTCTCATAATCTCTTCAAGATTTCAAAAATTGTATTTCTAGGACACCTTTAGTATGTTTTTTTGGAGTATTGTGTTTTCAAGTTTTCATTCCACCCCTGGCGGATATTTTAGAAACCGCAAAATATTTTCCAACAATTTTTCAGTATCACTTACCTAAAGGTACTTTTTTTGAACGTTTTAACATGATTCTTTTTTGAGATGTGGCCTACAGTCGTTCTTAGTTGTTCACCCTGTAAATAAAAAATAAAATAGAAAAAAAAAGCAATAAAGGATTTAAAACATTTATTCACTTTTAATGAACAGTACAGTGAATTTGAGAGAACAGGTACAAAATTAGAAAAAAAATATCTTGTCTAGGAATCCAACCTAAAAAAATAAAATTGTGTAAGCATATTACATAACAAGTGTGGAAAGTGGAAAATATTGAACGTATTCATTGAAAGCAAGGAATAAATAAGGGTATATTAAACTGTAGTTGCCAGAATGTAACATACTTTGAAACTGAATTAATAAAGTTTAACGGATACACATACATTACAGCTAGTTTACATAAAATTTATGAGAATAGTTTTTTTAATGATATTGAAACTAATATAAATTTTTCACCATAAAGATTTTATGAAACATTACGTTAAATCAACAGAAATCCAATCTGATTGAGAAAATTCTATCGTTTACTTACGATTACTTTTTCTTACGCAAGAGTCACTGTTTCGAGTGCCTCAACCATTCCAAAACGTACACTTCCAAATCCTTATCTGTGAAACATTTAAAGGTGTTCTGAACAGCAGCTTATAAAACAATTACTTTAGATAAAATTGTGCCCATGGAGACCTTTGATCGATCATCATAAACTACATTAAACTTGATTTTCAGCCAATTGACTGTGATCCATTTTCCACAAGATACATGCGGGGCTCTTCAAAGGAATAACAACATATTTTCTTTCGAGAAAAGACACTCCGCTTCGCAGGTAAATTCAAGTGTGCCATGAAAATTCATACTTCTTTTCTGTATTAAATAATATACTATTCTCATCTTGTTATTTTAATCCTGGAACATATTGTATATCAACATCGTGGAATTGTAACTTAATGAAAACTAAGCATTATTAATACACTGTATACAAAAAAAACTACTTATGAAGAAGATATATGAACAAATTATCAAGTTAAATGAGTTTATAATTAATTGTATCCAATAGCTGTGTTTCTACAATAATAAATAACTGAATTCTGTTTGTTGACTGGAGCATTCAGTGCAATAAATTACATATTCTTCAACTAGATTAATATACCATTGCCATTGTAAGAGACAGCTACAGCTTTTTATTGTATTCAGTGTATTTTCAAATGGAAATGAGCTCTTTAACAAAAATTTCTGTTTTTAAAGTCTTAAACAGTCTCTAATTGTTCACAAGGATTGTTAGTATTAATGTTAAAATTTTTTAAGCCTGCAATACTATATTGATGGCTATGACTGCTACTACAAAAACTAGAACTAGAGATACTCGTTCCAATATTTTTTGTACTGTTTAATAAAATGTCTGTATCAGCTTATCTGAAATAGTTATTCCCCTTTCTGTACATAATTACCAACGATTTGTTTTTTATTTTATTTATGTAAGTAGCTTCTGAAACATCTTAAACATTGAAAATATTTCCTTCTAGATTCAAATCTTTGCCAACATATGAGCATGTTTTATTATTAATGATAATATCTACCCTATGGCAATATCAAGTTTTTTGTAGGGTATAATGCATATCTAGGATTTAAAATATTGTGATGAATCGTTTTTAAAATACACTAACTAACTAAAATATTTTGAAAGTTGGAAAAACCCTTATTTTGTAAACTCTATTATATAATGTTAGTGTACAATTCCGCAATCTTGAATTTCAATGTACAATAGCCGATTTAAGTCTTGAATCAGTATTAAGTTTTAATAATTATGATTTTGGAATAGGTACTTACCGATAACAGCTGTTGTTCGTCCATTATAACAAGAATTATAACTAAGCATAGAAACTGAAGGAACTAACGAAAACGAAGACCAATTTATTCAAGTACTTGCAAAAAATGTGCATCCTGCAAATAAAATATAACAAAAAACTGAGAACCATCCGCAATTTCATGCTTGTCATTTGTTTCCACAGATAAAACTGCGTTCGTCAGTTCCTCTTTTGTTTTCTTCTCTTTTTTATGTTACTGTGATGTTTAATATGAGATATTTCTGAGAGATTTATGAACTAACATCGTGAAGACGTAATCACACGAACCTACCAAAAATTATTTCGGAAGATGTGAAAGTAATTGCAACATGTGATCATCTTAGAAACATGTTAATCTGTAATATTACAGTAACGTTCTGTATGTGATATTAGTGAGAAGTATACAAATTAACATTGTATGAATGTTTCCAATAGGAAATTGCTAAAAATTATTTCGAAAGATGTAAAAGTAACTGCAACACATGTGATCATCTTAGAAACATGTTAATTTGTAATATTACAGTAACGTTCTGTATGTGACATTTGTAAGATGTATGAATGTTTCCTATAGGAAGTTACTAAAAAGAAGTTCATAGGATGTGTGTAACTGCGAATTCAAGTATTATTGTGTACATCAAAAATATGTTTTATTTACATGACATGGATGTTAATAGAGTTGGTAATAAAATTAAAACATCTAGGAGATGTCTTATTGAGGTTTTAAATAAACATCACGAAAAGCCTCTAAAAATAACATCACAAAAAATTTGTTATGTTTCTTGTTTAGTGGGTATTTATATCTTGAGTTCTACAAAAGCTATTTTGATACGAATTTAATCCAGTTCTATTATCATTTACAATAATTAGGTGTTTCCATCAAACATTCAAATAAATTTCAATTCTTTTCATTCGAAAGTACCCTTTGCCTACAACAATTATTACTAAATGCAATTGTTTTATAGTAGATGTAATTAATTCATCTACACTCTTTCTAATAATACTAATTTCGTTAACATCGGTTGATACAAACCAAAGTTATAGGTATTTATCCACAAACACTTTCCCGCTCTCCCCACCACCCCCCTTTACTTGAAAAAAAATTGTGCGGAAATTAGGCCTCTTTCTAGTTTAATTGTTTAACACTTGTTATAATTGGGTATATTTCACAAAAAAACGGGTTTTAAAATTTCTCTTCACAGGTTACGCCCCCTAGCGGTTCACCTAGAAACTTGAAAGTTATTTCCAGCGATTTCTCTTGGCCACTTTTACTAGGGAATTTTTCCTCCTAAAGTTATAACATGAATAGTTTCTGACATATTGCCGAGAGGTCGGCTTATTGGACCACCCGGTACAATACAACTTTTCGACATCGACTCGTAGTTGTTTATTGATGTATGTAAGGGTGTGAAAGATACCAGTGTCAAAAGTCCAGCGATGCGGGTTTTGCAGTTAGTTTTAATACCCTTTGACAAATAAAAGTCGTTGCTTAAAAAAATACAGCAAATGTCTGAGGCAAAACAACCTAAATAATAATTTTTCCAGTTAATCCAATTTTAAAAGAAGTTTTCCGGGTCTTATTATCCCATCCCGGATGTACAAAAACAACTATCACGAACTTTCATCTGCCGCACTCTCTGTGGAAAGTGTAATTTTATGTTAAGTGATCTTGAGGGAAATTATACACGATTCTCACCTCCGGTTTACACGTTAAGTATAAATAAAATTACAAGTGCGAGCCTGCTTGTAAATTAGTACCTGTGCTAAAAGTTAATTTGATTATATTGTAATTTGCTGAATGCAATTTGGACCACTCTCTACAAAGCTCGACCCTTTTTAACGATGAATTATAATCCTCTACTTTCCGCGTTTTCTCTCTCTCTATCTCTCATTGTTTTACTGAAAAACATTCGTTATAATTGTGCCTAACGCAATTTAGAAGTTGAGTGGATTTTGAGGATAACCATGATTTGCATGTAGATATCTTAATGATCGAATTTTATATTTAGTGTGAATATGATTTTTAACTAGGTGACTCTTATTGTTCTAATAATCTGATTTATATCATATTGATAATATTATTTATTCGTCAGTACTAAAGAATGATTTGAAAGAAGTATTATTCTTAAAAGAGAGGTTCTTAAATTCACTGTCTCGACCCTTACTTTGTAGAATCTACTCATGTTACTGTTTTAAATGAAACTAACTGTCTCTAGATAATTCTACAATATATTGAAAATTTCTTTAAAATTCTAAGAAACTGATAATTGTACCGATATCAAATATCATAGTCAGAAAGACATTTCATTGGATGCCTACCTGATGTTTAATACTTATTTTTGGCTAGACCAAGACATGATATGATATTACAAACAATAAAGCTTAAATATAATTAGTCCTTTGGGGATACCCTGGATATCTTTCTCCCATTTCAGTTCAGTATAACTGTGCAATGATGTAGAAACCCAGGAAAACCATATCCGCTGATATTTACAATTATCACTTAAGAATACAGCTTAAAATTGAACAACTACCCATATTTATCCTGTTCGTTGACAAGTTCATATTGTGGGTTTCTTAAGTGTCTTCTAATTTCCAATTCTTCAAGGGAATCCAGTTCTTGTTTCTCATCACAAATATATGTTTTACGTAGTGGGATTTATCTGGTTGTTTTAATCTGTATGATAAATAGATAGATAGATAGATATTTATTAACTACTTCACAATAAAATGTTTATGGCTCGTCAAAAAGAAAAAACATACAAAAGAAATACACAAAATATATCTTAAGATAAAAACAGAGTAAAATGTCACATCAGAGATACGGTGTTGAGGTTGCCTCGACAATGCACAATGTAATCATCAACAGAGTAGAAACAATATTTGAGCAAAAACTTTTTTAAATATTTTTTAAAAGCATTGGAGCCCGAGGATTTTACAATTGATGGCAAAATATTAAAAAGCCTATAGTTTGGTGAATTTGATTGTGTCGTATTTAGCCGAAAGTAGCTGCATCTGATATGGTGAGCATTACAAGTGTTGTAGTCGTGGATATCTGAATTTCTAGACAATATTTACTGTTTCACATGAATTTCAATTAGAATATAAAATAAAAACAGTGACGGTAATGGCATAATTTTATATTTTATGAAAAACTGTTGACAATAATCCCTGAAACCAAGATCAGCAAGCACCATTGTCGCCTTTTTTTGCATTCTAAATACTGTTAAAGCATGGTAGGAATTACCCTAGAGGGTATAGCTAATATGCGAATGAAAGAGTGAGAAATACGTAGTTTTGATTAGTGTTTTTAAATGAAACTCAAGGTCTCTAGTTAATTCCACAATATAATACAAGTATTATATTGTGGAATTAACTAGAGACCTTGAGTTTCATTTAAAAACACTAATATGAGCATATTCCACGAAGTAAGGGTCGAGACAGTCAATTTCACGTAGTTTTGAGTTTACTTGAGTTAGTAATATTTTTCAACTGTCGTAAAATGAATAACGAACTTGAAAGTTTTTTGACTAAATGCTCATTATGTGCCTGTCAACTTAGCCTGTGATCTAGGACTAATCCAAGTAATTTCACATTTATTGTTTTTTATTGAAATGACAATTGATTACTTGCAGATATATGCATGATTTCAGTTTTATTATTATTTTATTTTAGTTTGTTCGATGAAAACCATTTGCCCTGTTACTAACGCATTCTAGAGAGGCGGCTAAATTTGTATTATCTTTCTCCGAAATAATAAATGTTGAATCGTCTGCAAATAGAACCGACATATAGGGTAACATAAAACGGCTCAGGTCATTAATATAAATGATAAACAAGAGGGGGCCTAGAACCGACCCCTGAGGGACTTTCAGAAAATCTGATGTTACAACATTCACTGTATCACATTGTTTTCTATTTAACAGGTAAGAACCAATAAGTTTCAACGGAATTCCCCTAACTCCATAATAATTTAATTTTTCTAAGAGAATGTCGTGAGAAACGCAGTCAAATGCCTTTGAAAGATCGCACAGCATTATGGCCGTACGGTTACCGTGTTCAAGTTCTTCCACTACGCCACTGACAACATTAAGAACTGCCTGGGTGGTTGAGCGGGAATTTCTGAAGCCAAATTGGGAGCTACTGAAGAATTCGATTGAGTCAAAATAGTTTTTTTATTAATTTTTCAATAACTTTACTGAATATTGCAATAATACTGATAGGGCGATAAGGATCGATTACGGAAGCATCGCTTTTTTTTAAAAGATGAAGCACTTTGGATATTTTAAAAATATCGGGATAAATACCGGTGTTAAAAATAAGATTTATGAGTTTTGTAGAAGGTTTTGCAGCAATAGAATTGGTCTCCTTCAAGATGCGGCTATTGAGTTCATGAATATCAAGACAATCCGAATTTTTCAACGAATTAATGGCTGAAGAGACTTCAAAGTGAGTGACCGGGTGTAAATAGAATGAACCGCAAGGAGCAGGAAAAATTTCAAAACATAAGAGCTCGGCATTAGAAATGTTAGGAAGAGATTGAATGATATTAATAGCAATTTCACAAAAGAAGGTATTTATCTCATTTGGTGACAAATCAGGAGTTATTAAGGATTATTATCGAAAAGAAACCAAATATTGTATTTTGGTACAAGAATTTATTATAAGCAGAGCGCTTTCGGTTAATTGATAAACCATCATCAGTACCCCCTGTAAAAGTAAAAAATTGTTCTCACATTCTCGAAATGAAATAAAAGGTTTAGAAGGGCCTAAAGCCAAATAGATACAATTTACTCGCATGGTCAGGGTGTACTCCGAATCCTCACAAATTAGAAGATACATAAAGCGAATTAAAATATAGTGCTTGAAACACAGTCACTATTTAATTAAAATAACAATAAAAAGCACACACAACCCATTGTACAATGAATGAATCCCTAAAATAAGGGATAAAATATAACTCAAAACATTATTTGTCAGTCAGCTGTTTGACATTTGACAACAATTGTAGAAGATAAGTTGAAAATGAACAATTTTTTTTTCACTCATTTATTAAGGATTATTTCGATTTCCTTCTGTCATAGTTAATAACCTTCCAACAAGCATTTGCTCTATTTTCAGACGGCATGATAAAATTATCATAAGCTGATTTTTTAGCGGATTTTAGCCTGCTATCATACACTACCCTCAGAGTCCTATACTTTTTAAGATCTTCTGGCTGCTTTCTTGCATCGGCTATTAACTTCAGAGATGAAAGTTGATTTCTCAGTTACCTTAAATCTTCTGGAAACCAAGACACTGGAGAATGTTCAGTGCCTTGCTTAGCTTAACTTAAATTATGAAAAGTGTTAACAAGGAAAGAGGCCAAAACGTCTACATCTGATAGTCCCGACATAAAAGGACTACAGTCAATAGTGGCTAGATGATGTTTTAATATATTTAGTCCTTTATTTGTGTAATACAACGTCTCATAACAGATTGCGACGAATTAGTTGGATTCATATCATTGTCTATGACAATATATTGAGCCCGATGGTCAGAAAAGCAAGGCTCGAAAACACCGACCGAAAATTGTTGTTCCGCGATATTGGTAATTATATTATCAATACAGTTGGATGAGGTAGCGGTAATCCTTGTATCCTCTAAAATGGTGATTGCCATGCCGTACGACTGCAGCAAACATTTTAACTTATTCAAAACACCAGTTTCAACCTTAAAATTCAAATTGAAGTATCCTAAAATTACAAAAAAAGCTAGCCAATGTATATGCAGATATATTGCTATGTTGAAGACAGTTCTCAGTCTGCCAGTGTTCAGAGAAAGAAACAATATAAAAATGATGATCAGAAAGAAAAGCATTTATTGTTTCCACTTTATTATAGATGCACTGAATATTAATATGAAACATACTTACCGCACTCTGCTGATTACACCCTTTTAAGACACTATGAACATTGGTTGTATTGAATTTATTTAAATTGTTTGAATTTACATTTCCTCGTCGGTCGTCTGGTGTGGGTGAAAATTTCTTTTAAAATTAAATCTTCTTACAGCTGCTTCTTTGGGCTAAATATGCGGGTTATAAACTTGGTCTATATTATCAAAGTGAAAAGACACTTTGAATGTGGAAGCGTATTCATTTTTACTCCATTCAACACAGGAAAAGAATACGTCAGGAGCTAATTGTTTAAGAAAGTCTAAAAGATCATTTGAAGTCATGTCGGCACTTATGCGAGAGACATGTACATGTCCTTGTCGTGCAATGGTCTTGAATTTTGAAACATCATTGGTTCCAATAATCGGTTTATATTTATTTATGCTGGCGTTTTTTTGCGAGAGATTCTCAGTGGAATTCCCCGTATCAATTGTGTTTATGTTTACAAATGGTTTTTGTACATATTTTTGGCTTTTGGATAGTGGTCGATTTATATTTATCAGTACTAGTTTTTGTACTTTGATTGTTTGTGACGAATATATTGTTTGAGACAGTGTTTGTAGAATTCGAATTTACGCAGTTGACATTGTTGCCACTAGATGCCTCTGCTGTATTCAGATTATCGAAAGGATTATTATAATTACATTGTTAAACAAAATTAAGCTTTCCTGTTCCTCTGTACGTTTTTCCAGGTGAAAAGAAAGTTTACTTATAGATACAAGTTCACTCTTAACTGCATTTAAGTATTTTAAGAGGTGATCACACTGTGCACATGTAGCTTTTTTCAGGTTAACTTGATTATCTTCTGATTTCTTCACATTAGATACAGTTTCACTTAAACTTACCACATGGTCTAATAGTTGCACATTATTCACACCCGAGGGAAGTTTAAAATTTATAATTATGTCAACTAGTTCATTCTTTTTGAGTTTATTTAGCTCTGCTGTTAACAACACAACTTCAACGTCCACCATCTTTATACTATTCGCTTGAAAGTGTTCACTGTATCTGATTTCAAAATTTCTAATGGTTTGTTCGAAATAGACAGCATTACGTTATGAACATTTAAGTTTATATATTCAAGATTTCTCTAATGGGGATATTTTTCTTTTCACAATTAACAACTTTGTACTCACATTACTTTCCTTTTTAATAGAAATCGTTGTATTCGTTGCCAAAGCAATCATTTTTGAAATATTATCAGAAATATTACCTACATATGTGATGGTTTTATATTTTTTCATTGCTTTAGTTTGTTTAGGAAATATTAGTTGTGATGCAACTTTTTCCTCTGTTTTAATAATTAATTTATTAATCATATGTAATGGATAACCGTAGGATATTGCTATTTGTTTAATGGTAATAATTACTCTATCAAAATTACATTTGTTAATAGAAACTGAAAATGCTATATGTACAATTGAATTATATGTTGCTGATTTATGTGTCATGGAATGATTAGAACTATAAGTAATAGTCACATAAGTGTGTGCTGGTTTTCTGTAAATTGAATAATCAAGTACAATATTCACTCTTTGAATTTTTAAATCAAGAAAATTTATTGAATTATTCTCTTCAACTTGAAATGTAAATTTAATTTTTAGGTGTAAATTATTAATATAGTTGAAAAGTACATCTAATCGTCGTTCACCACCTTTAAAACAAGCTAATATGTCATTTACATATCTATACCAAAATAAGATATTTTTTGAAATATTACTTTCAAAGATTTTCATTCTAAAATGTCCATAAAAATTGGTGATATAGGGCTTCACATTGGTAAACCTTCATTTTAAATATATATTGTATTGTCAAAAGTGATAAATTCTTATTAATACATACATCAAATAAATTAAGTATATCTGATATTATTCCTGGATTATTATTTTTACCATCTAATAATTTTGTTACAAGTTATCTTCTAATTTGAATATATTTCCTCTTGTAATTAGTTCTATTGAATTTTTAATTGAGTATTTAGATATATATGTGTAATTATTAAGTATATTGAAATGTTTTTCTTATTTATTAAAACGGTTTATTACGGGTGAGATTAATTCATAAACACGATAGGTTCACTTACACAATTTATTCATTCACTACACTAATTATATACACAGTATATATACAGTTAAACTAATTTATATAAACAGTTCACTAATTTATATTCACTTATTTACTGTTTATATCACTGTAACGCGAAAAATTCGCCGAGCTGTCGTAAATTTAATGATTTGCAAGCTTGTCGAGGGATAGAATCCAAAGCACGGTATGCGAGAAGTGGGCAGTCCTCATGGTATGAAAACTTGAATGACCCATGCTGAGACTCTCATAAGTGAGAAGGAGATATTTTTCCTTGTCTGTTTTTAGTTCGAGAACAGGTTGATTCGGCGTTACTGTAGCTAATGAAAGTGAAAGATGTCAATTATTATTTGCCTTAATCTATGGTTATTTGCATTATTTGCAAAGACAAATCATTTCTCTATGGTTATTTGTTTGGTTTGTCATATCGCCGTGTCGCTATTTTAGAATTTTGATAATTTGGATGTGATTATAGATTTTTTATTGTTTGTTGAGTGTATTTGTTGAAAAAAACTTTTTAAAATTAGTTCAGTGTCCTGTTTGAGACTTGGCCCCGAACATGTGCAGTGCAAGGATGTGTTGATTTGGATTCACCCCTGTTATCGGTTTCCATTACCAACAACAACAAGGATCTGTTCATTAAATGGCTTGAAGCTACGGGCAATTCATATTTAAAAACATTGCCATGTGAATTGATTTATAGGTCACATAGGATTTGTGATGTACACTTTCGAACTAAAGACAAAACTACAATCGCCTTCTACGTAAAGCTGTTCAAACGCTGCTTTGTGGGGCCAATGAAGATAAAGGTAATCACTTATGTTTGTGAATGGCTCTTTAATAAATGCAGTTAGGCCGCCACACCACATTAAGTTTCTTTATACAATAAATATTTATTGTTACAGTTTATGAAGAAATTGAAAACACTTCATCTCGAGCAATATCACAAAACGTCCGGTATTTACCATCTACATCTAACAGTACTACTTTACAAGTGACACAGTGTGAGTTATTTGTATAATGTTGATTTAGTAGGTAACTGAATGTGACCCATTCATATTTGGGCAATATTTTTTTAAAAGTGAAGTGTATATGCATATTAACAATTTATGGATTGTCAATATAATTCAAAATGAATGAATGTTTAAAAACACATGTTTTTGTTGTAGATGTATGTGACCATGATTATTTAGAACATGGAGATGATATGCCTGAACGAATATGATGAAAACATTAAAAGATTGAAATACGCATCACGTAAGTTTATTTATAGTTTGGATGATACCTACAAATGGATCATGAAGGTACTGCCATTGAAATGCAAATAAGCAGTATTTTCATTTTGATACGTGACCCTATTATGTATATGGAAAGACAAATTGTCAATAAGTTTATAAACATTAAATATCTTAATAGGAAAGGAGGGCTCAATCAAAATTTATTGGGCCAAAGTAATTCCAATATAGACTGTATGCACCAGTTGGCTTGAAATTACCATCAAAATAAATTTTAAAAAAATTAAGCTATTTGAAATGTATTGTCTATTTGTTTTAGGTATTGTACTTATTGTAATTTTTTTAATAATAAAATTTATTTAAAAATATACTTTAAAAGTCTTATTTTTATTCTGATATATTGTCTAGTTTAAGTGAATAATACATTATACATAATATTTTTGTGTGACCATGTTTTTCATTTTATATTCAATAAACAGTTCACATGAAGTGAATATTGAATCTTGAAACAAGGTAATAACTGCAGGATGAGTGAAAAAAATGCTATACAGTAAGTATCAACAAAGAACGAGTAACTTTCAGTACTCTATTTATAAAGAGTGGAATTAAATGTATGTTACCATTCACATAAACAACATGGATTTTCTTCAATTTTCATATACATGCTAACGATTTCACATTTTAAAGCAAAAAAGTTATCTTTTAAGCATATTAGCTTAACGAAATTTGATTTAAAATGTGTAATTGGTAGAGTGTAAATGAAAATAAAAGAAATACATTTATTGTGATAGTTACTGAAATGTTTAAATTTCCCGCTATTCCTGTCAAAGTTGTAGAAATCAGCAGATAGGTGGCGTCAGAAGGAATATTTGAATTTCCCCCTACTTTGTAATGTCAGTTTTAGTTCGAGAACAGCTGGTTTGATGGCGGAAATTTGACATTCGAAATCTCAAATTTTAACATTGCAGTTTCCTATCTATCCCTCCCTAATCTATGGCAGTCCTCGATTTGCCGTCGAAGTGTACACACACATTATTAACTTTAAAAATTTTTGCATGTGCTCTGGGAGCCATTAGAATTCGATAAGAAAAATCGACAATTTCGTCGTAGGGAAAGAAAAATACGGCTGGAACCAACAGCTGGTAGCTTTGACCCGATAAGTTACTGAACCAAAAACGGTCGATGGCTGTGGGTTCCTTAAGGATTTACAGGAATTGTATATTGGTGGTAAATTTTCCGTAGACAGCGTTAGCTAGAAGGATTCATTAACAAGGGGTTTTTTTTTGTAAGTGGATGTCAAAACTCACTGATTGGAATTTAATGGGTCAGTGAGACCAGATTCCAGGAGGACTGGAATAGTCTGGAGCAACATCAGTTCCTGTTCTGGTTCCGGAAAAGGATAAGTGAATAGTTTTCCTTTTTATTGTTCATTTTCATGAGTAAATTCACCTTTATGCGTCACATATTACTATTTTTCATTTAAAGTTTTATTTCTTTTTGCGACAATTATTATAATCTTGCTTACACTGATACTTTGTATTTAAAAATTTGAAATCTTTGCCCATGGTTTAAAAACACGCTAAGACACTACGGTACGTACCTGGTATTGCGTTATTTAGTGGTTTTATTTTTTTTACCTATTTCTGACAATTTTGTGAATATAACTTGCACCGTTCATAATTTTGAATTGTATTTTCGCTAGCAACGCTAAACGCGATTGCTATTTGAATTTTAGGTTTATGCAACAATTTATATTGATATTGGTATAATTTGCGGAAGGGCGAACCCTAGTAATTGTACATTGTTGATTTTTGATATATATTATCGTTGTATTTTTGAGATATTGTACATGAACTATTTGGTCGTTTCCCTAGAACTATAGAATCCGCTCGACAGTTACTTAATTGTGTGTAACTGATAAGTTAGTTAGGAATTTTCTTTGGATTTATGTAGATTCGGCCTTCAGCCCATCTACATCCTGTGTTCACAGCCGTTAGCTGAGCTCAGGCATTATTTTGCGATATTGTTGTAGTGACATTGTAACAAATATTTTGAAAAGAGACCTTTGGTCCACCAAGACTAATTAAATCTTCAATCAGGGGATACTTGCTGACTTTTATTTACTTATGATACTTTACCTATCGGATTAACCTTTGGAGTGTGTAGTGTGTGTTGTTAACCCACTGAGGAGTTGTGGGCTAACTTAGGAAGTCTAGGGTGCTTGCCAAAACTTCTCTGGCGCCCTTTTTGTATACTTGATAATTTTTTGAAAAATCCAACCCTTCTTCGACTCGAAGCTAGTCGACTGGCGAGCACGGGTTGTACCACGTGAGACAACCCGCATACCTATAACGAGCACTGTGAGGGTTTGTAGGTTTTTCTCGTTATATCACGATGTCAAATTATAAACTAAACTAACTCGCTGGTCGGTTCCTTATATATTAGTGCCTTTTTTACTAGATAATTCTAGATTTCGGCTTACACAGAAACAATTGGCTCTGGCATTTTCTAGATACGACTGGTCACAAAAACAATGTCTAGATACGATAGTCACAATCTAAACAGTTCTAAGAAATATCTGCACATCCGACATAATTTCAACTTTCATACATGGCGGTATTCAGGTACTACACCAGTGTGCTGTTTCGTAACATTACCCCCTCCTTAAATGGAAGTTCCTCCTGGAACTTTTGTGTAGCCGAGACTGGATGTTTGAATCGGCCACTGGCCCCATTTCTACACTCTCCGATCTTATGGAAATAGCAGGGCACCGTCTTCATCGGATACTGATAACGGGGGTTGTGGCTGCAAATTAATATCTGGACACCGGTATCTCGAAAGATAATCTCTATCATGTTCCTTATAACTTGCCAATTCAACTGGTTACTCGCTATCTTAGACATAGCCAGTTTCTTCACGCTGGATTCTAACTCATGGTCTCGGAGGTTTCGAAGTGCTTCCCAAAGATTGCGGTAGGTAAATCGATCTTGAAATTAATTTTTAATTACCACGTAGAAGACGTACCGCGAATTATGTTTCAGTTTCAGTGTCTTGCCAGGGGCTGGAATCTGGTCTTCATGTTTTTATAATTTCCCGAACTTCTTTTGAAAGACGGATGCCAATCCTCGTGCGTTCTTGAGACGGGCGGGGATGTTGTATGCCAGTGAATAATCTTCCGGGAGAGTGAACAAATCTTGTCGTTATTCTGAAGTGACTCCATATCTAGCTATCCCGGTACCTCAATACGCGCTCATAAATTCATCGAAGGTGGAGTCAGACACATCTCGAATAAGGTTTACTCCTTCCTCTATGTCATGGTCTCCTTCGAATGGCGCTAGTCGGTTTCGGTGAACTACTTTTGGTTTTCCGTTGGGGATCTTGCATATGCGATATATAACATCATTGATCCTTTTCTTGATTAAGTATGGACCTTCCCAGGATTTTTGTAATTTTGGAGAAAATTCTTTTCTCCTCTCCGGGTTGTGTAACCATACTTTGTCCTCTTCTTTAAAACCGCCTTCTGTACCCTGCGTGTCGTACCGACTTTTCATTCTGTCGCTGGCAACTTGAAGATTTGTTCGAACTAATTCATGAATATCGTCCAGTCTTCCCTGCTAGATCTTCTCCAGGCCGACAGCCAAATTCAAGTTCACAAGGAAGGCTCATTTCACGTCTAAACAGGATTTTTGCAGGTATTTCACCCGTGGACTCATTGACGGCAGATCGAGAAGCCAATGCGAATAGGGAAAGATACTGATGCTGATGCTGATTTTGCTCCTTCAGAACTATAACTGATAAAGAAAATAATTCAATTGAGACTATGCCAATCAAAATTTTGGAAGAAAATTCCAATATTAGAGTGTCACCTCAAATTCAAGTTTTAGTAGATGTTCTCAGAGCAGCTGAGGATGTTAACACTGAAAAAATCGATACGCTGGCAACCAAAAATTCAAATGTATCAATTGTAGATATTCTTCGTTTCCCCGATGTTAGTGAAGCTAAAAAACAGACCATAGGTGAGAGCGCACATACGGCTGAAATTATTACATCGACTCCCTATAAAGTGCAACTGGAAGTAAAACAAAATACCGTAGAAGAGAAGAATAAAAGAGCTGTTAAACGAAATTTTGGGGTTGAATTGTCACAGAAACCAGCAAAATGAAGATCAATTTTGGAAGAAAAAAATAGGCAAAAAAAAGAAAATTCTCGAATACAATACGACTTACAACAACCATCAACATCAACAAATAAAGATATTTTGGTATCGGTAAATTTGTAATGAATACTTAATAGAAGATATGATTAAATGCATAAGATGAAAAGAATGGCTACATGAATTATGTGCAGATGTCTCAGACAATTATATATGTGCTCTTAACACGTTCAGTGCGCATGACGCACTCCTGCGGTAACTATTGTTTTTCAGCCGCACGCATGACGCACTAGGGCGTCATGAACATTATTTTATCAAACCGGCAGTATGTTGCTAGTACTTGCAGCGGATGTATCGAAACAGTTGGAACACGTTCAATACGGTTGAGTTATAGTAAATTTGGCGTCGTCTGTGATTTCATTAGATTTAAGGCACACATTTAGCAGTGTAGTATGGGTGATTCAGTGATGAGTGAACCAAGTATCTCACAATATATAATGTTTATTCACGAAAGAAGTAGTAAATACAAAACATATTTCAACAAATGGAAATAAACATGGTAACTACACAGAAGCTGTCGTAAACAGTTTGTACGTGGTAGATATCGAAAATTAACAATCCAATATATATATTATGATATAAGACATGAATACAAAAATATGAAATACAATGTATAAAATACAAAACATACAATATAAGACATAAAATATAAAATGTGAAATATAAAACCCAAAATATGAAACACAAAATATAAAATATAATAATAAAGAAAAGAGAAAAGTACAGAATGCATTCAATATAATCAACATAAAGCACAGTTAATAAATGAGAGTGATGGATCTGTTTCTTTCTAAACTTCGCGTTAATTAAAACAGTTAGGAAATTGAGTAGTCAAAGATACTTACATCGAGGAAGAATGATATTACATAATCAATTTAATGTTAATAATAAATAAATAAATAACAATATAAATAAAGAACAAAACGTCAATACAACAATATACTCTATTCTTCCAATAATGAATGAACACCCACTAAGGCATTGCCTGGGCGTGGGTGTTCATTCATCGTGTATGTTTATTGAATAAATAATGGGGTTGAAGGAACATAAAAGCAATATAAGGGATATGAACATGAACTCGCTTTCTCTATGTCAGTACAGTGAACAACTGAATAATGCTATCTCAATCACGTAGTATGTTTCATGAGATCGAGGGGTCAATTAATCGATGTATAGAGACTCTATCTGTCTCTGAAATGAAACATTTGACATCTTTTTTGAATGAAAAAATTGTCGTTGCTAGTCTGATTTCCAGAGGTAAGAAATTGTAGAGTCGGTTTGCAAGATGATTATATGTTCTCTGAACGATTGTTTCGGTTGGGCATATTGTGCTCAGTTTTGCATTGGCTTTAAGTCTTGTATTAAGCCTATGACTTACATAGTTCAAATTCGTTCGGTTTTTATGCTGTTCAACAACAGTTCTTAGGAAGTAAAGTTGCCTGAGGTCCAGCAATTTTGATTCTTTGAAAAGTGCTTCCGATGAGTATTGTGGTGGTTTTCCAAGGAGAATTTTTAGAAATTTTTTCTGCAATACGACTGATTTTTTCAAATGCGATATTGCTATTCTACCCCAGACAACTATCCCATATGCAAGACGAGACTCCACAATTGCACAATAGATTGTTTTCATTCGCGAGGTATCTAGAATATTTCGTAAATATCCGAATCTATAAAGAATGCTCCTCAATGTCCTAGTCACTTGGTCAACATGATAGTTCCATCTCAGGTGTCTATCTCCTTAATACTTGATTTTTTCTACTGATCGTATTAATATATTGTTCCCGATACACAATGTGTCATATTGGGGTAGTGAGTTGGCATAGCAAGAGAATGGTGAAAATAATGTTATTTCGTAGTTTATTGATATAATTTTACCTGCGAAACATTCAAAGAGTTTACCCATGTCTTCCTCTGCTTTAGCTTTGAGATCATTCCAGCTATCAGCACTGTACAATACTGATGTATCGTCAGCGAAGCAAACAATGCTGCCACAAGTATCGTGACGCAATATATCATTGATATATATATATATATATATATATATATATATATATATATATATATATATATATATATTGTAAAGAGAAATGGCCCAAAAACTGTTCCTTGCGGTACTCCACACTCCACAATCCTTTTTTCACTAACGACGTTATCAATTTTCACGTGATGCTCTCTGTTTTCAAGGCAACTCTCCATGAGATTCAATGTGCTTCCCCTGAAACCCATATTTTGCAAGCTCATCAACAGCTGTGAGTGGTTCACAGTGTCGAAGGCCTTAGCAAGATCCAAGAAAACAAACAGACTTGGTTCACTCTTTTCTAGATTTTCTGATATTTTGGAGGTGAGAAAAATAATAGCATCTTGAGTAGAAATCCCTTCTCTGAATCCATACTGATTATTTGAAATGAAATTATGCTTGTTAAGGTAAGAGACCATTCTTTTTTTGATTATTTTTTCTAATGTTTTAGCTATGTTTGAAAGAGCGTAATTGGTCTGTAGTTTAGAATTTCATGTCTGTCTCCTTTTTTGAAAATCGGTTTAATAACCTCCGTTTTGAGTTCTTTGGGAAATTTTCCTGTTCCTATTAATCGATTAAAAATGTTGTTCAGAGGAAAAGCTATTTCTGTTTTTATCTCTTTCAAGGTTTCAGCTCTAATTCCATCGATACCAGGAGTTTTGTTCATTTCGAGAGATGATATTGTTTCAATTATCTCCCCCTCTGTTGTAGGTTCCAAAAATATAGAATGCATAAAAGATGCTTTCCTCAGGAGAGAATTCACAGGTTTTTGAATTTTCTTTGCCCACTAGAGAAATAGTGATTATTGAAACAATCTGCAATCTCCTTTTTATCATAGGTAAGACCACCTGATCCATTTTTTATTGTTTGAATCCTGATAGTTTTATTTTTCCCGGAAATATCCTCACCGTTTCCCATAGCGCATTGGTGTTAATTTGTGATCGAATGTACACTTTGTAATTTTACATAAGTTTCGATTTGAAACTAATTAAATTTATTAATAAGAACAGAAATGTTTGGATGAGACTTGTAAAACGAATCGTTAAATTGTCTATGGAAACTTTCGCATGTATTCGTAGTTCGTGTAAGTTCTGCTGAGTTTGTAGCCCAAAAGTGAAGGAGGGAATAGTGACTCCTCAGATATGTAATTATCTATCAAATAATCGGAATACATTTGAAACTTTTCATCACCTGGTGCTATCGAGAGCAGATCAAATACAAAATAATCGCTGATTTCTACAGGATTTAAGAAAGTTAGGGCAAAAGTCATTTTTAGTCATCGGCCCGCATCGGAACATTCATCTTTGTAGGCAGATATTAAACCAATTTCCTGAATTTTTCTATACCATGCCTGCCAAAGACGAAATCGACATCTGATTATTTGAGCTAATGGCCAAACTTGTTCTACAGCCTCATGGATACCTTTTTCAAAATCGATTGCAATGTCAGAAATATCTAATCTAACACTATTTTTGATGCAGATCTCTGTTACAATATTAAATAATTTTTGGTACGTTTCACTCAGTTTGTTGGGTAATAGGGAAAAAATCAAAGGAATATAGTGGCCGTTATAATACCCGTGTATCGTAAAAAACTGACAAAAAAATTGTGAGCAGTAATTAAATGTTCCATCTTAATATATTCGACTGACTTTTCCGATAAATTGAATATTTGATTTACAAGAAAAAACAGCGATTTCATCAGCTGCATCATTAAAAAGTGAAAAATGTTCACCTCTGGATGTTTCAATGTTGATCTTCGCCAGAGTGTCGAAAGTTTGTTGAATACTTGTTGGCAATTGTGGAAGCAGTTGCGACGAGCATGGTAAACATTTTTCCTTATTAACGCAACGTCTGACGTATTGATCGTTGAAGGCAGATTTTCTTGAAGCTCCCGGCGAATGATTTCTGCAGGCTTCTCCGATAAATCATCAATAGCCTTTCTTTTACAAGAAGTGCTTACAATTTGGCGGTTCAATTGCTCTACATTTGCATTATGGCAATGATCCTTTACATGCTTTGTAACAGTTACATTGTCCACTTCACCCATACTAAGCAAATAAGATCTACACTTTTTATTTATACACGTCCACCGCTTTTCGCCACTTTTTAAAATTTTTTGAAAACTATACTTATAGTTATTTATAACTACTATACGCTCTCCTTTTTCACTTAAAATAATATTAAGATTCATGGTGCCAGACTACAAAGAATACTTGAATCGACTAATATGTGAACTGGGGAAACATACGCAACTAAATGGTACATATTTCAATCCATTTCATGTATTTATATTATTCATTTACCTACTAATTGCTACTATTTTCGGAAAAGCCCATATTTACCATAATTACTTCATTCTACGAATGAGATTAAGCTCAGTATCGTAAAACTCTGGTCGGGAGGGAATTAACCTACCGATAAAAAGGTATAAAAATTTTAATTAAATCTGCTACCTGCTGGGACCCAATTTACAATGCCCCATTTTCGTTTCAATGCCCTATATTGAAAACAGGAAATAGTTATTCCAATAAACAAATATTTCTTTATTAAACAAAATAATAAATTACATAAAAAAACTTTATGCCTGAACTCAAAGAGATTAAGGAGTACTCATGCTCGACTTGATATATCTACTCTGAGCTATAAATTAACAAAAATAATTATAAATTATCGCCGCAACAATTAATTTGAGCTAGCCGAACCAACATTCATTGAACCTAAAATAAAAAAGTTAATTATAAAGATATGAATATATTATAATATATTCCAACTACTACTTATCAATTCCTTCCATTTTGTATAATAAGCATTCGAAAAAGCGGTTATCCTATTACGATTTTCATTTGTCCGTTCTAGAAAGAATGTCGTTTTTATTTTTTTTATTTCAACAGAATTTATATTTGTTTTAGGTTCTAAGTTTTCTTGTTGTTATAATCTTTTTCTATTTTCAAACAAACTGATAAACTATTAAAATTAGTATTTGATTATTTCAATTCAAAATAAAATATGATGTATGTAATTAAGGATAGTACAATATAGGAAACTATCTAGTACAAATTAGGCAACCGGTTGCCTTAATTGTACCACTTGTAAAGGTTTGAAAAAAGTTGAATTTAAACCAAAAGATATTATTCCAAAATTCTGAAATGAATACAAAATGTTTTCAAAACTGTAATGAAAATTATAGAGAAATTTGAATTATCATTGTCTAAAATTTGTTATTGTTTTAACAAGAAACATCAGGACTGGTCCAAATTAGGCAAAATCTTATGTACTTCACGTCAAATGACGTCACGAAACCCATTTATTCAAGGCTTTTCAGAGCAAGTTGTCGGTTCATTGAGTGGTTCTTCTTGGATTATTTGCATTCATTATTGTGATGCTGTTTACATAGGTCAAACAATATTTGAGACACAGCCGTCAATACGTGGAATAGGATGAAACGGTTTTAAATCTGGTCAGTCGACTCGTAGTCATAGCTACTGATTTAGAAAAATATTGAATCACCTCCACCAATTTATTTTGATAGGTACAAAGTTACTGGAATAAGCTTTAAAGAACATATATTTTTTAGTAAATTTACTGGGTAGATTTCTGTGAACATCACTTTAAAATTTTAAGATGGCAGTTACACCCCCTTGGAAATCGGAATATATTTTCATAGTCTTCATTTGACCACTTTAGTTATAAAAATTTTCTACGACGGAAAGTTTCCAAGATATAGCTTTCTGCATTCTTATCTGGCTACCTGGTACAATCAAGTATAAAAGCCTATGATGCTCAATTACGAAGTTCTACACAATTTCCACCCACGTTGTGGTGACAAATTAGTTGTTATTATGCCAGCCGCATTCACATAACCAAATACATATTTCTTACTTTCGTGTTTTTGTATTAATGAGCTTAGTCTAACAACTCTAACTGCTTTGTAAAAAGTAGAGACTTTTGTTACACAATGGGGTGCAAAGAAACAAAATTAATGTCACGATTTTCACTGTGTGAAGAGTGGAATAAACAGTAGCTTGAAACATGTCCAGACAGCTCTCACAGTGTTTAATAATACCGATGTATAAAGCTCGCCTTTCACCGAAATGTTTGTGTTTTATGTTAAGTATTGACTTTCAGCTTGAAGACAAGAGACGCAGTGAAAACCAAGGGTTTAATTAGAAATGGAAGATTCAACAAGCTTAATTAGACTGTACCTCACTGAATTTGCACAATAAACAAGATTAAAACGCGTGGGCTGCCCTCCTTGATTCTGACCTTAATAAACTTCGAAATTAAAACTCCGTTCCCATCTTCTGAGTTCTCACGATGACTTAAAACTTGCAAAACTCCTAAAATATTATCACTTAAATTTCAGCAAACATTTAATACTTTCCTTAAACATAGACAACACCGTATACGTTTCAAAAAGTGATACATATTTTAAGAGACCTTTCAATTCTATTTACAATCGTCTATAATGTCTCATGAAATGTATCAGTAGGCTTCTGGAAATAACTGTTATAATGATTATTATGCAATTTAAAAATAAAAACATGAAATTAAAGTGAACGCTGTATAGCACACCAACTAATTGTTATCATATTAATGTACTTAGGTGCCTATTCTGTAACTTGTCGTTATGCAGTGACGTCGTTACGGTAACGACTATTATGTTAACGATGATTTTCCAGAGGTAGATTCTGTATTAATTTCGTTACGTTACAATCTAGTGACAAAACATAACGATAATATTTCAACAATTTCATAATGGTTAGTATAATTTTTGACATCTGGAGTTATCATAGATAAATCAAATAAGAGATGGTTTGATGTGTAGGCGGTATGTGACAGTACGTTTCTGTGCAATTGACCCGCGCATAGAGTCCCTGCAATCGTAAACTACACAAAACGGTTTTACATAAACAAAATAGAGTATATATTACATTACAATTGCACTACAATGCGTTTTAACATATTCCCTTTAATGTCGATAAATATTATTAAATATCTTAGTATATTAACTTTTAGGTCATTAAAAATGGAAATATACTAAATCAATTCAACATTGGTTGGTGTGAATCTGGCTTGTATATGTAAAACTCAAAGTGACAGTGTGAAAAAGATCAGTGGTATTAGGCTGGATCCACATGCATCCGTGATCACGGACGTACGTGTGCGTTTCACGGATAGCCGAAAATATGATCATCCACATGTGTCAATCCGTTCACGCATTCGTTTATGGTACCAAACGTCAAAACAACCTCAAAATATTCTAATAATATTCTTGTCATTACCGTATGACCGATACACCGATCTTCTTAAATTATGAGTGTTTGTCGTGTCAGTGTAAATAATAGGACTTTCATCATTTCCTGTTTGAACAGACAATTAGTGAATGTTCCTTCCTGGGCACAAATCAATTTAGAGGAAAAAATAAAAATAGCATTCCTAATGTATCTGCAAAACAATAGGCTTATCACACAACGCCCACAAAAAAGAGCAATGTGGACAAGACAAATTTATACGGAGGAATCTTCTATAGACTCGACATTTTTTAACCTAGGTAAATAATTCTTTTCAAAAGTAGTCGGCGAATCACCACAACAACGTGAATAAAATAATAACCTAACCTCAATCACGCATGAAAAGTTAAAATTAACCAACTTCAATCTGTTGTGGCCTTGAAACGTGCGTGATTTTGATCCCTAAAATTTCATTAGTTGATATTGATCACGTGATATACAACGGATACGTATCACGGATGCATGTGGATCCAGCCTTAGATATTTTCAAATTTATTTAGAATTTAGTTCTAATAATACAAATAAAAGTAAATGATCCTTCAAAATGTCATCACCAGTTAGAATTCATCAAAGTTATATTTCAAAAAATTATAATAGTAGATATTTTAGGAAGCTTTGCAATTTGGATTTAAGAACAACAGATTTTTCAAATTTCTATCGTCAAAGGGAACAGTGGTTGAACCTGGTGCATATTTTTTGTAAATGGAGAGAAAATAATCACTTCATCTTTTGAAACGTTCGAGAAATGCTTTATTTAATTATGATATCCAGAAATGTGAAGTTACAAGTTGATTAAAAATGCTTTTTAAATTGATTAATCAGAAAAATTTCAAAATTGAAGAATAATTTTTTGATCTTCGTAGAAACAGTGAAATTAAAATGAAAGTTTCGGTGGCTGCAAAGATAATGAGCCACAATATGGCTGCTACCATTGAAAATTAAATTGTTCCTGGTAAATCACCATCTCAGGCTATCTACTCTGCTCAATTTATTGAGGACAGTTATTTGACAGTCTTAATATTAGGAAACTAACCTTTAATGCTGGTAAGTCTGTTGAACGATGTGTTCAAATAACTCAAACCATCTTCTTCTTAGAATTCTATGTTGCCAAAAATAAAATCTTGGCAGTTTTTGCCGAAAAATGGTAAGGCTATAAAAACCAAAATGTCTTTTTAAAGTCTTGCTTAACTACTATTAGTGGTGACAAATTGTTACCAAGAGAATAAGGATTTAAATTAATCAGAACACGGTCTCTAAATCTCAGGACTCAGTTGAGAATATATTTGGGGCAATTCGGTAGTATGGTGCTGCCAATAGCTCTCCAAATGTTTACCAATTTATAAATGCTTTGAAAACGTCAATTTTGAATAGTTCATTAGTGTTTAACTCACTGTTTCTAGCTAATTCCAAAATATAATGAAAATTGTTGAAAATTCTAAAAAATTGACAATTGTTTCGATAAATCAATATCTTCGTCAGAATGATGTCTACCTGATGTTTACTAGTTATTTTTGGCTAGACCAAGAAGCGACCTAACTTGTGATTGACCTAATATATGTTAATAGAAAAAAAGAAGAAGATGTGATATTACAAATATCAAAGCTTAGATATTATTAGCCCTATGGTGATATCCTGGATATCATTTTTCCAATTAAGATCAGTATAACTGTGCAATGATATAGAAAACCAGGAATACTATATCTGCTGATCTTTACAATTATCACTTAAGAAGACAGTTTATTAAAGGAGAACTCCCTAGATTCAACTGTTCATTGACAACTTCATATTGTGGGTTTCTTAAATGCCTTCTTATTTCCAGTTCTTCAAGGAAATTCTGTTCTTGTTTCTTTTCACAAATATGCAGCACTTCTAGTTCTGTGTCAATGAATGATTGGTATCAAGTAGATGTTTTGCGTAGTGGGATTTATCTGGTTGTTTTAATCTGTATGCTCGTAAGTGTTCACTGTATCGGATTTCAAAATTCCTGAGGGTCTGACCCAAATTACATTCTGAACATTTTAGTTTATATATACCTGATTTCTTTAATGGTGATATTTTTGTTCTTACATTTAACAATTTTGTACTAATGTTACTTTCTGTTTTAAAAGAAATTGTTGTATTCGTTGCTAAAGATGTTATCTTTGAAATATTATTAGAAATATTTCCTGGATATGTGATGGTTTTATAAGTTTTTATTTCATCAGTTTGTTCAGGAAATATTAGTTGTAATGCCAATTTTCCCTCTTTTTTATTAATTAGCTTATTTACCATATGTAATGGATAACCGTTGCATGTTGCTATTTGTCTGATTGTATTAGTCTCTCTATCAAAATTACATTTGTTCATAGGAACTGAAAAAGCTCTATGTATCATTGAATTATATGCCGCTAGTCTGTGTGACATAGGGTGATTGGAATTGAATGGAATTGTCACATCAGTCTGTGTTGGTTTTCGGTAAATTGAATAATCAAGTACATTATTAACTCTTTGAATTTTTAAATCAAGAAAATTGATTGAGCTATTTTCTTCAATTTCTAATGTAAATTTAATTTTCGGGTGTAAATTATTGATGTGGTTGAAAAATACATCTAATTGTCGTTCACTACCCATAAAACAAGCTGATATGTCATCTACATATCTATATCTATAACAAAATAAAACATTTTTCGAAATATTACTTTCAAAGATCTGTCTTTCTAAACTGTCTTTAAAAAAGTTGGCCAAAATAGGTGATATAGGGCTTCCTATTGGTAAACCTTCAATTGGAATATATATCTTATTGTCAAAAGTGAAATAATTCTGATTAATACATACATCAAATAAATTAAGTATATCAGATATTATTCCTGGATTCATATTTTTATCTTCTAGTAATTTTCTTACAAGTATTAGACATTCTTCAAGAGAAACATATAAGTAACATCAGACGAAATAAGTTTATAGTTATCTTGCAAGTTGATTGCTTCTAATTTTTTGATTAGTTGTATTGAATTTCTAATTGAGAACTGAGATGCATATGCAAATCAACCACTCAAATAACAGTTTGCGTGCGAAAACCTCTACCTTGTGATACTCCTATGGCAGCGAGCACGCGTGAGATTATTTCGTTCAACGCCTTGGAAAACCATCGAAGTGTGCACCTGCTATGGCAGCGTACACATATGAGACTACTCCAAGCTGCCTTCAATCAAATATCCTAGCTTTATATTCACACTACCAATGCCTATGGTACTAGATTCAACGTCCCGAAATATTTTGAGAATCCCTCAAGAATCTACCTGCTATGGCAGCGACAATGCTTTGAATTTTCCCAAATATATTTCTTTTCCCTTAAGTAAAACCAACGGCTAAAATTGTATACATACATGAGTCGGGTTTTCCCAAAATATTTTCAGAATCTCTCAAGAATCTACCTGCTATGGCAGCGACAATGCTTGAAAATTTCCCGAATATATTTCGTTTCCCTTAAGTAAAACGAACAGATAAAATTTTATTCCGGCGTTGTACACAAATACGCAGAAAACCACTCAAATTAAACAAGTAATCAGCGATAATAAATTCTATTAATGTAACAACAGAAGAAGTCAGGAGCAAATGAAATTATAACAGAAATAATTATTTTCGAAATAATTTTTGAAATCGCTTACCTCGTTGGCGAAAATCAGTCATAAAACGTTCGGTCGGTTAACAGCAGCTGTTACGGAGACGTTACGGAGACGGGAGATGCCGCTTCCAGGTTTTATCTATTTTTCTCTCGACCTCACTCAGGAGGTCCCTACTTAACAGTCCTAATAAATGCGCGGACTGATTTGCGCGAACGATATAGTAAATAATACATTTACAATATTCCAGATGTTTCAAAAGTAATACGCATATCGTGAAATAATTATTAATAATTAAATTTTATGTTCGCTATGAAAGAGGGGTGATTAATTTAATAATACTAAAAAAACTGAAATATATACTTCGGGATCTCGGAAAAATAGTGACAACGTCACAACGTTTGAGCACAAGGTACTGAGATGCCACAAGCGGTGGTGAAAGTGATTAAAAAACGTGGCTTCTCTCAAATTTGCTGGGGTGTGTCATACCCCAGCACACAGTTGGTGACTCAAATTCTATCCTTCTTGTTTTCAATTTTGAAATACAAACTTATTAAAGTAGTTATTCCCACATACCCATTGATAAATTTAATGAAAAAATTATAGACGATTGTAAAAACAATTCAAAGATCTTTAAAAGCATGTATTACTCGACCCCCCTTTGCCATTTAAAGTATCATGGTAAAATGTGTCCCCTTCATATCGAGATCGACGTATTCCATCACTTTTTAGGGTATTTTTAGGAATTGTAAAATTAGTTCCCTTGAAATCAAGATCGACGTATTTCATCAGTTTTATAGGAATTTATTTCCTCATCCGCAGTTATTAAGGGTGGGTACTATTCGTTGGGACACCGTACATAAGCTGTACACTTAGTAACGTGAAAAACACAGCTGGAATAGTTATTTGTATTTCAAAGACTGAAAATGCTACTTTGTTGGACGAATCTGACAATTGCGAGACGAGCGAGCTGATGTTTTCTTTTTCATCATCATTCATTGTTATTAATTGATTTAGACAAAACTTCGGTTGAAACAAATAATTTCAGAAAATTAAAAATTTAAGGTTATGCAAAATCATCGGAGTGAAACCGTCAACTGTCAACATTGAAGTGGCTAGAGTCACATTTGAGGAAGTTAAAGTTGTCTACTCTAGAGCGTCCCGAAAGTGTTATGCAGTACGGAACTGTCACTTTCACTACATAGAACACTCAAAACGCAACTTTGGGTATGTAAATGAATACAGAACGAGCAACTTCTAGATGGCGTCGTCTTAAAAAGCATTTCGAAACACAATATTCCATTTAGAAAAATTAAGATTTTGTAGAGTATTCCTCTTCACGCTCAAAACAGAACATTCCAGCCCTCCATCAATTATCTCAGTGTAGAAAGGAACTATATGTTTGTTAGTGATATTTTGTCCGCTCTTGTCCAGAATTTTCACTAATTGGTGATTCGATCTCCAAACCTAATGATTGATTAAAAAACAAAAAAGTATTTGCCCAAAAATTAGACAGAAACATTTATTTCCTAATAATAAATATTTCATTATTTTCAAACTACCCTGTACAAATATTTTCAATCTTGTAGTACCTTCAAGATAATAATCCTCCGAAATTCAGTAGCTAATCCCCGAATTAGTTCCCATCATTTTGAGCGACAACAATCTGCTTTCCTGATCCAATGAAATTGACTGGCAAATATTTGTGTCATCAAAACCAAACTCCCACAATAAATAATAATCAATTATTCGATCTGTAATTTCGCGCGAGATCGGTAATGAATATCAAATTATTGATAGGCCATTAAATAAAAGGTTGAGCGGAAATACCCAATGATTAGGTGAAATTGTTTGTTCACGGTTTTGTTAGGAGTATTAAAAAATGCATTTGAAGGATATAAAAAAGCTTTTAGCTCAGGAAATGTAATCAATAACATATTGATCGATTGGAAAAGTGGATTAGATTGATTTAAAAATTATATCCATGTTTCTGTTTGAGGGTTGGTGGTTTGTAAATACGTTTAAAGTTATTCAATAAGCTTGTACCATAAAGAACACTTAGTCACGAAAATATTTCAATTTTATTTTCAGGATCCCATATCAGTCTCACTTCTTTTGGGACATGAGTGGATACTTTACAACAAGGTTGTCCAACTGCAAGTGCCCCAAGGGCCGCTATTGAAAAAATGTGGTTTGGAGATCCACATTATAAAATACTTTGTATGTAACTTTATGAGTGAGTTTCAATAGGCATACGAATACAAAGAAAAAACTCGTTTGTATTGTTATTTTAATTTACTCCAAAAATATCAAATTACAAAAAAATTAGAGGGAACTTTGAGGATGTTGGTATTTACTAACTAATACATCAATATTAATTTCAATATTTGTTGTTGATAAACGAAGCAACTGAGTAAGTTATTTATAAGGAAGGGAACATCTATATTTTGACTTTATAAATTTCTTGTTGGAAAAGCTGCTTTCGCAATGATGCTTGCTTCCCAGCATTGAGCCAAATCCAATCCAGTCTCAGTACTTACTTGGTGGAAAAGATCTGATTGCAAATCACACAATTCCAGTTGTAGATCTGCTCATTTTACATTCTCAACTGAAATTTCGAGGTTCTGAGTAAAACTGAAATCCCTCTTTTAATTTTTTTAATGTCGCTAAGTCGATTTTCGAATCTTTCTGCAATTGTGTCAATGTATTTTTTGTGTGGTAAATTTGAAACTTCCTAAAAATTCTTCATTTCTTCAAAATGGAGTATATCTTTTTTCCAATAGAGACTTGAAAACATAAATTTTATTGTTAAATGCATTTATGTGTCCAAATAAGTCCAATATTCTGTTATTTTCTCTGTAGCTTCAAATTCAATTTGTCAAGGTGAGATGTCAAGTCTGTTAAAACTAAAAATTGTGCATCTCCCATTTCCTCTCCCAGCTCTGTAGTGTTGGAACTGACTTCATCTTTAAGGAACATAGGAATCTCCTTGCTTAGGGCACAGAATCGTTGCAGTTTCCGGCGCTTAACCAACGAATATCGGCGTGAAGTAACAAGCCCCAATATGTAGGTAGCATCTACTTTTGCCAAAAAATCGCAAAACTTTCTGTGATTAATGCACGAGTTCCCCCTCAAATAATCTTAGTTATTCTAACCATCACTTTCGTGACATCCATTCATTCATTTTACCTAAGGATTTTCCACGCAGGGTCTCTTGGTCAACAATATATTGTATCACTGGACAGTTGATGTTTTGTTTCAAGAGTCCTGCAAATCTAATCCATACCCATGGTTCTTGGTTGTACCATGTAGAGAAGTAAGATCAAGCATCTTCTCCGCCTCACTGAAGTCGTTTGGAATAGATCGGATAAAAATTACCAGCTGGCTGGGACCTTCTATCTATTGCCAGTGGCATCATTCGTTATTTCATTTATATTTTATTGTTGATATGAGAATTGTGCATATTTCGTTTTTGAAGGTAATTTATGCATTTAGAGGCCCACTTCACGGGCCGTAAAAAGAGAGGACATCATTGCTTTACATCCAAAAAATTTTAAACCTAGCATATCTGGAGTCTTTTTGTGCCAAGGTTCTTTACCTTTTTGAGGATTTAGTCCTGTACGGTTTATTGTATAAGAAGCGTTGTTAATGGCTTCCTCCAAAAAATATTTTCTTAATATTTCTAGACCAATTATCATTCTTCTAGAAGCCTCAACTAGAGGCTCTTTCCACCCTACCGTTTTGCTGCGGAGTATAGATAACCGCTCTTTTATGGCCAGCGTCTTTTTAACCTTTTCTGTTCCATTGGATCAGTGTAAAGGTAGGATATTGATGTATTTTGGTGGCTTTCGTTGCGGTTCTTGTTTCTTATGGCTGATATCTGAATAACTTCATTGCTGGTTGGAATACCGAGATCAGTATGTAATGTGTGGTTGCTTATAAATCATGGAGCATTAGCTATTATACGAAGTGTTTTAGATTGGACAGTTTGCAGTATCTTAGTGTTCGATGGCTTACTGCAACCCCATAGCTCTATACCATATATTCATATTGGTTTTAGGATGATTTTGTACATAAGTATCTTATTTTCCATTGTTAACTGCGAACTCTAGTTGTGTTTTTAGGCTTATTTCAGAATGAAATAGGGCTACTGTAGAGAGTAGCATGACGCGACTTCGGGAAAATTTCAATGCAGTTTTTCGTTTTGGTGTTTCTAGGTGCCAAAATCACCCCCGGTCCAAAGGTTAGTGTTATAACGAAATTTGTAAGCACGATAGAGGGCGTATTTTTTGACGGATCGAAACCAAACTTGCTACAAAAATTGGTTAGGCTAAAATCTTGGACCAGTTCGGTAATGAGCCAAATCGACCTAGTAAAAACAAAATGGCGGCCTGTCAAAGTTGAAAAAAAATCGTATTTCCTTTGTTCTTCATTTGACGCGAAAAAGTCCCTGACCTTTTTCATAGATCTTAATACGTTCTACAACTTTTGTATCAAACATTTTTCTCTAAACTGTACATTAAAACATTTATTTGAGAAAACTCACAAATTTGCCAGAACTTTTTTTTATTTTTTTGATTTTGATTTGGTTTTTTGTACATCTCAAAACGTTCTATTACTTTTGTATCTAATTTTTTATTTCAGGTTTTATGCAAAAATGTTACTGAAATAAGCCTGTCCAATTGGTTCTGTGCCATTGGGATTTTTTAATGTAAAATTGTTTATTGAGATTACGCACTGATTATTCAATTCAATTATAAAACTACCGTTTAATGGAATGTTGTTAAAGCTTTCACCACATTTTTGGATGGCCACTGTGTTAAATGGATATATTACGATCCACTGGTTGTCTTCTATCTTCTGTATTTTTACATTATTGGTGATCACTGGAATTTGTTTACATAATAAATACCTTGACTGAGAGTATTTAAGTAGTTGTACTTCGAAAGGGATGTGTGGAGTAATTGGTAACTTTTGGAGATCATTACACAGGAAATCTTGAGATATTTCTTTGCAGCTTGAAGCTGTTTCTGTCAACATGAGAGGAACATAAGGATAATGTCTTGAATATTTATTTTTTTGACAAATTGTACAATTATTAATGTAGTTTGTGACTATTTTTCCTCTTTTTCCAATAATAAAGTTTACGTAGTTATTCTAAAGTTTCATCAATTCCTCGATGGTTGTTTTTACCTTCATGGTAGTTTTTTAACAGAAGAATTTGTTCTTCCTGATCTTTTACAGTGTTAAGTAATTCAATACATTTAATTAATTTCGGTCCGTTCGCAGAAATATGTTTTAGATAAACATTAAAATCACTTAATAAATTATCATTATGAAAGTACTCGTACATATAAAATGTATCATTTGAATGGGTATATTCAGCTATAAAACAGAAAATGAATTTTTCGTTATCTATCTCGGGAATAGTAATTTTGATTATTTTTTTATTTTCATATGTTTCATGAGAAACATCTGTTTTTGAATATATATTTGGATAAATAAGAATTTGATGTACTTTATTATTTATGATTTCGTCTAAAACGGGTATACCTTTACCGTTGTTATCTTTTACAGAATGGTTTGTTATATTGTCAGAGTCGTCTGAGTCAGGTTTTGTCCAGAAGGGTTCAGGAGTGTTTACATGATTACGATCATTATTTTCTTGTAGTATTGGGGGTTGTATTTGTACGTCAGATATAATGTTAACTTTTGATTGATTAATTTCACTTCAAGAAGGTTGTGGATCTGTGGGAATATTTCCAGCAAACCGCTGTAAGACATCTAGAATAAGAATATCGTCTTGTGAATCTCCGGGGTTATTGACTATTGTTCTGTTTCTAATGCATTGATAGGAATTCGAGATAATCAATCGGCATTGGAATTTAATTTTTCCTTTTTATAGAAGATTTTATAATTATATTCTTCCAACTTTATATGCCATCGAACTAATTTGGAATTTGGTTCTTTAAGACTAAATAACCAAGAAAGGGGTTTGTGATCTGTGTATATATAAAACTGTCTGCCGTATAAATAAGGCCTGAAATGTTTACATGCCCACACAATGGCCAGCAATTCTTTTTCTATTAGCGAATAATTGATTTCAGATTGATTTAGAGTTCTAGCAGCATATGCCATGGGTTTGTCATTGGGTGCGTTTTCTTGGAATAAAACTGCAACTATTGCATATTTACTGGCATCGGTTGTGAGAATAAAAGTTTCTGAGAAATCAGGATATTGCAAAATGGGGTCATTGGTTAATATCTCCTTACAAGTCTGAAATGAATTAAGAAATTCTTCGTTATGAATAATTTTTGATCCTTTTTTCAAACATTTGGTCATGGGTTTTGTTATTTTAACAAAGTCTGCTATGAAACGTCGGTAGTAACCTAACAGACCTAAGAAATTTTTAATTTTTGTTTGATTTTTGGGAATTGGATCATTTTTAATGATTGAAATTTTGTCTGGGTAAGGCTTTACGCCATTGGGTGTAATTTTATATCCTAAATACATAACTGATTTCGTTTTAAAAATTCAGATTTATAAAGTTGAACTTTTAAATTGTGTTGTCTAAGTGTACCTGAAAGGATGTACTATATATTGAGATATCGTCTAAATAAACTATACACGTTTCGTCAGTCAAACTACGCAATACATTATCCATTACGTATTGGAAAGTTGATGGGCCATTTTTAAGTCCAAAACTATTACAATTTGGTGAAAACCACTTGCGAGATCAAGTGTTGTGAAGTAATTTGATCTACCTAGTATGTCTAGTATTTGGTCTATTCTAGGAATTCGGTATCGTTTTTAAACTGTTTTCTCATTTAATTTTCTATAATCAATAACTAAACGCCATTTATTTTTGCCTGATGCATCTAATTTCTTGGGATAAAATCCATATAGGCTTAGAAAATGGTGGCGTAGACGGTTCAATAATGCATTCGTCTAACATTTTTGTAATTTGTTGATCAAGTTCTTCCCGATGTATTTCGGGAAGCCTGTAATATTTTGTATATATAGGGTTATCATCAGTCAAAGTGATTTTATATTTTATTTGATTCGTAAAATTTAATGGTATTCCATCACAATAAAATATGTCTCTATAATTGAAACACAAATTTCTAATGGCTTCTTTTTCTTCTTTATGGCAGTGATCAAGTCTGAGATTTTTTAAGTTTCCTTTAAGCTTATTTTATTGATTAGTTGTTAATTCTGAATCAGATTCACATTTCATGTTTCCAAGAACATTTACTTCTAGTAAGTTTAGAATTTCAATTTCGAAAGGTTCTTTTATATCTAATTTTACTGGATTTTCGTTACTATTTATGATGGTTGTGATTGCACAATTATTATAAATATTGACTAGTGCTTTAGGCATTTTTAAACCTTTTCCTAAGTTTCCGTATTCAAGTAAACCTATGCCATTTGCTTCGGTTACAGGCATTTTAACAACTTGTTGACAACGACCAGGAATAACAATCGAATAATTCTTTATTACATTATTATCAGTATTTATATTTGAATCAAAAATGAAAGGGATTATTCCTGTGGGTGTTTCAATTTGTTTTTGGTGAACATTTATATTAGCATTTAATAGTTTCGATGAATCGACGCCAATGATACCATCAAATTAGTTGCTTAATTTGAATAAATGAAATTCATGGGATTCTTTCAAATTAAATGTTTTAAATAAAGGAATATGAGCTATTTTATTGCGATAAGAAATACCGTGTGTCGTCTGTATATTACACGGTTCTTCAAAAATGCAGCGATTATAAAATTTGTAAGCTATTTCTGGATTTGTCAGAGACTTAGAACTGCCAGTGTCGACTAAAAAATTTGCATTTATTTCTTGAATTTTAATATACGGTGAATTTGCTTTTGAAGCGTTTACTAATAATACTTCTGGTTGTGTGGATATGGGATGTGAGTGAAATCCTAAATTGCATTTTGAGGATTGTTACATGAGAAAATATCTTGGTTGTCTGTTACATCATTGTTAACATGCATGGAGATGTAATTATTATAATCGTGAGGTTATTTAGTTTCAAGTTCAGATAAATATGTGTCAATGTTTTCTAGAGATTCTGTTGGGAACTCATTTTGATATTTAAATAAATTATCAGTTTGATTATTACTTAATTGTTGAATTTGATTTGGATCACTAGTGGTTTGATTATAAAGTTCGTTCCCAATAAACACACAAACGTTTTAAAAACGTAAAATATTTAATATGTAACCTAACGTTTATAAATGGTTTTTAGGCAACTGGTTATAATACCGGAGTAATGTCGCTCGTTTCTACGTAACATATAACGATTTTTCCAACGTCAAATACAACGTGATTTTCGTAACGTCATTCAAACGTTACCGTTTAAATGTGATTTACCGGTTGCTTTTGAACGCAATATAAACGTTTATAAAACAGTCTTCTGAAACGAAATTCAGCACACATCTTACTTCTTACTAACGTCACGTTACCTTTTCAATGTGATTTACACAGTACTTTTATAACGTAATATAAATGTTTTTTTAATGCAGTTTATAAATATTTTTGTATAATGTTATTAAGCACATACTTTAACGTAATTTAAATGTTACTTATTTGATGTGATGTATCCATTGCGTTTGTAACGTAATATGAACGTTCTTATGCTACTTATAGTCGGTATTTTGAAACGAAATTTAGCACCCACCTTACTAACGTCACTTAAACGTTACATTTTCAATGTGATTTACCCATTGTTTTTGTAATGTAATAGAAACGTTTTTATAATGCAATTTATAAACGTTTTTGTATAATAATATTCAGCACTTGCTTTTAACGTGATTTAAGCGTTACATTTAATCGGTTTAAACCATCATTTTCGTAACGTTATATTCACATTTAAAATTGAAAGTAGAGGGGGGCATATTTGAGAAAAAATGGAATCGTATATTAACGTTTATAAACAAGAAATAAAGCATTTATGTATTCTTTACTTGTTACCGTCTTCGGTCCTCGATGGATCCCTTATACTGATGAGCTACGCTTACGATTAAAAGGAGCTAGTCTATTCGTACAGCGACATCGATGAGCGGGTACCGGAACTCCACGGCGACGTTAATAGGATTACTACCAACTCTTCAGGCGTCTCGTTGTTTTCAAATTTGAAGAAGCAATGTATATACAACGTGTTAAAAAACATTACTGTATAACCGTTTATATCACGCGAAATAGTATAAATAATGTTAAAAATACTACGGTAAAATAACGGGAATTAAAAGCGTTTTTGTTGATGCATATGAGTTCAATTAATTATTTGTTTTCAAATTTGAAAAAGCGTTGTATATACAACGTAGTAAAACATTGCTTTTCAACTATTTATATCACGCTATATAGTATGAATAATGTTGAAAATGCTGAAAAATGTTGAAATAACGGGCATAGAAAGCGTTTTTGTAAATGCATATGAGTTCAATCGAGTCGTTTTCAAATTTAAAAAAGCATTGTGAAAACAACATATTATAAACATTTACTGGATAACATTGTATATCACGGAAAATAGTATAAATAATGTTGAAAATATAACGTTAGAATAACGGAATTAGAAAGCGTTTTTGTAAATCCATATGAGTTCAATTAAGTCGTTGTTTTCAGATTTAAAAAAAGCGTTGTATATATAACATGTTAAAAACATTATGATATAACCGTCTTTATCACGCGAAATAGTATAAATAATGTTGGAAATACTACGTTAAAATAACGGACATAAAAAGCATTTTTAAATATACATTTGAGTTCAATTGAGTCGTTGTTTTCAAATTCAAAAAAGCGTTGTATATACAACGTGTTAAAAACATTTCTGTATAACCGTCTATAACTCGCGATATGGTATGAATACTATGTTAAAATAACGGCCATAAAAACCGTTTTCGAAAATACATGTGGGTTGAGCTAAGTCGTTGTTTACAAATTTGAAAAAACGTTTGGAATATATCGTTTCGAATTCAACCAATTTGACAACGTTGAAAATTCAACGAGTAACGTTGAAATAACATTAAAACGTTTTAAAAGAGTTTTTTTACGTAGGTGTGTTTATTGGGTTAGAAATAAATTTTTGTTGTTTAGGTTGAAATCTTGTATTACCAGAAGATGTGTACATGGGTTCTGGTTTATAGTTTTGGAAATTATTAGGTATATTAAATTGTCTTGAATTATTTTAAGAAACTGGTTGATGATTTGAATCTGGGATATTGTTTGACGATTTTGGTTTTGTAAAATGGGGTGATGTTTTTGGTTTTGAAAAGTTGGACGATGATTTTGGCTTTGAAAAGTTGGAGGACATTGGAATGCAAAATTGTTATTGATGCGCCAATCATAAGAATTGTTATTTGGCTGGAAATTTGGTCTGAACTGTGATGAATTTATAAGAAGTGCTAAATTTTGTCAAAAAACTGTGGGGAATGATTGATTATTACCAAAATTTGATGAAAAGTTAGTTATTGGTTATCTATAATTAGGATTTTTAGCTAGTGTAATTCTTAAACTCGGTCTAAAAGTAGTGTTTGAATTTAATTGATTACTTCTCTGATTTGAATACATGAAGTTTTCTTCATCAATAATTAAGCTCATTTCTTTTTCTAAACTATCAGGTACTCTTAAACTATCATTTGTTTAAATATGTACAGGTAATCCTCGTATATAGGTTTTTAACGCTAAATTATTATAGTCTCCGTTCAATACCACTAATAGTACAAAATGAATTTAATTTTGAAATAATTAAGCTACGAGCGTCTTGACAACGCATGCCAAAGTTATAGGGTGATTAATTTTTAAATGGTTTTAGATTAATTGAATCTTGCATAAGACAATCAATATTACGTTGATCGCCAAAACTTAAATTTAAAGGGTCTTTAACATCCTTCCATGTTTTTAACTCTATTCTAGAACCAATTAATATTTTGGTAGATTTTACAAGAAATGTCGCTATTTACAAATCTTAAAATTATTATTTACAAAACCTTACCTGTATTAAGAGAATCGACATTTAATGTTCATTGATTGAAACTTTTCAATATTCATTGTGATACATTGTTTAATTTAACTAGTTCTCGAAACAAGTGTTTTACGCTTATCGAGTATTTTTTTATTCACAGCTGAGGTTTATATTTTTTACTTTGTATTTGTATTATGTTGATGTGAATGAAATATTATTATTATTATAAAACATAATGTCTGTTCCTAATCACAAGTAGTAACTAAACGATGAAATAAAACAATATAGTTTGTTTAAATCTTCACATATTTGAACTAATGTTCAATTTAAACTTGTTGACGCATTTCACTAACACAGTAGCTTTGTCAAAACGAATGAGGGTAAAATATAAAAATGTCTTGATATATACAGTGCTAAATCTATTTACTAAGGTTAACAATGGTATTAAAAGATATTACGTGGAAATTCATTCACTACAAACATTCCTAAGCTATCTTCTAGGTAAAGAGGTTCAATAAAGGAGACTGATTGATATCTATTTGGTCGTTAAGGAGATTACCTGAATATTTATTTTTGTTAATCTCTAGGGCTTCTAATAAATTTAAACTAAAGGATTTACCGACTACATGGAGAATTTCAAAATTTGGGTCGAAAATGATTTGAATAGTTAGAATCTAATTTTTTTGTTGTTGTCATAGCTACGTTTGTGTTCCGAAATTCTAGTTCCAAAATTTCTAAAAGTTCTACCGATATAAATTTTATCACAATTGTCATTACCACATTTTAATTTATAAACTCCTGATTTGTTTAATTTTGAAGATTTAGATTTATTATTTTTAATGAATTTGGATAAATTGTGATCAATTTTAAAGGAAATATTCATGTCTAAAGTTTCTAAAAATGATTTAATTTCTAAGGATGGTGTTCCAAAGTATGTTAAGCTTTTAAATTGTCTATTATTTTTATCTGAAGGGAATACTTGTTCTAAAGTCTGTTTTTTTATCTTTTTGTTTATGATATTGTCAATTAAATTTGGATCGTAATTATTATTAACTGCTATTTGTTTTATGATATTTAATTCTTTAATATAATTATTAATATTTAATGGGACTGTTAAGAGTCTGTGTATCATACTATTGAAAGCTGCTAGTTTATGACTGAATGGGTGGACCGAACTATTATGAATTGTAATATCTGTATGTGATGGTTCATGAAATATAGAAAAATCATGTTTATTATTTATATTTGAAATTGTTAGGTCTAGAAAGTTCATAGACTTATTTTGTTCAAGTATTACGGTAAATTTGATATTATTGTGAATCGAGTTTATGTAAGTAATGAAGCTCTCTAATTGTCTATTTGTACCGATGAAGCTAGCTAAAATGTCGTCCACATGTCGGTGCCAGTACATAAATTTTTTACTAAGGGGTTGTTCATGAATTATTTTTTCTAGATTATCCATGAATATTTCTGCTAGTAGGGGGCTGAGAGGGTTGCCCATAATCAAACCATCTTTACTGCTATAAACCTCTCCATTGAAATGAAAATAATTTTGAGTTTATAAATTAAAATGTGGTAATGACAATTGTGATAAAATTTATATCGGTAGAACTTTCAGAAATTTTGAAACTAGAATTTCGGAACACAAACGTAGCTATGACAACAAAAAATCAGATTCTAACTATTCAAATCATTTATTAGAAAACCAACACATTCTCGACCCAAATTTTGAAATTCTCCATGTAGTCGGTAAATCCTTTAGTTTAAATTTATTAGAAGTCCTAGAGATTAACAAAAATAAATATTCATGTAATCTCCTTCACGACCAAATAGATATCAATCAGTCTCCTTTATTGAACCTCTTTACCTAGAAGATAGCTTAGGAATGTTTGTAGTGAATGAATTTCCAGGTAATATCTTTTAATACCATTGTTAACCTTAGTAAATAGATTTAGCACTGTATATATTAAGTCATTTTTATATTTTACCCTCATTCGTTTTGACAAAGCTACTGTGTTAGTGAAACGCGTCAACAAGTTTAAATTGAACATTAGTTCAAATATATGAAGATTTAAACAAACTATATTGTTTTATTTCATCGTTCAGTATGGATCTTCATCAAGTAAAAGCCTCATCTATTCAATTTTTAGTAGTAACTAAATTCATAAAATGATAATCAACTACGTGTCAATGGATAAAATATTTAGACTTGTTCCTTTTTATCAGATCATCCCGTTGTACCGAGTATGACATAAACGTCCTATAAGTGATAACCTATGTGACGTTTCTCAATGACATTAAGTGTCATTTATATGACTAGGAGTATAACTACTTATACTTCTAAACGTATAAACATATTATAGTAATATGAATTTTTTTCGTTTTATTTATTGGCTTTGATCATTGCTCATTTAGTTATTCAATAAACGATCATTTACACAATACACAATGATTATTTATTTGTATTGACAATGGTATTTATTATTTATTTGTAATATTTATAGTAAAAATACAATTATGAAGATTTGCATCATTTAAGAATCCCCCACTTCTTGCAATATCAGTACTACTCTTAACCACTTTTCCAGAGTGGACTGCTGTTATAAATCCATTACTTGTAACGGGTCCATTAAGTGTACTTACGTATCAATGACAACGATACCAAAAAGGGGATATACAGTGAAATAAGTTAAAGATTCAATCTTGTTATCTTTATTCATAAATTCGTTTCCATTCATTGTTTTATCTCAAATAAAATTATGCATCTTTGAAGAAAATATAGTATATGATATTTGGAGAATAAGATAATTCATGTGCTTCGTATGGATTTCCATACTCAGCACATGAAGTATTACTTATTCTCCTAATATCATAATATACTATTCTTTACATAAATAATTAGATAACAGATAGAAAACAGAAGAAAACGATGTGGCATATGCCCTTGGAACTCAGAAAGTAGAACCAACGTGGAATGTAAATTTTGTCGCATACCAATATGAGCTGCCAAGTGGGAATTTTCAAATCATGTTTCTCAACTGTATCTATAAATCAATTGTTATTTTGTCCAAAGGATTATATTATATTTATGTTACATTTTTTGTTGTTTAGTTATACTTTGCTTTTATATATTTTGTTCAATTTTTTTTGTAAATAAACCTGAACAATGATATGTCACTTCTTTTACTTGACACTAATAAAACTTTGTTGGATTATTTCAACTTTATTTTTTTCTACTCTTGATGTACTGAACATTCAAGTGGGAACAAAATTTGATGTATTTACCTAAAAACAAGAAAAAATTAATAAAAAGTAAGTAGTTCATTATGTGAAATGAGCGGGTTCCGAAAAGACACCAGGTCACTTGTGTTAACACGTTGAGCCCGGACGCATTTTCGGAATTCGCCGACACATTAGCCGCTCGGAACGACTCGGGTAATGCGAATCTCAGACTCGTAAAGTCCCGACGTATTGGACCAATGCGTCGTGGATTTACCTATGTAAAATACATCTGCGCATTGCCAAGTAAGTACGTGTATATTTTTGTTAAGTTTCTAGAACAGTAACAAGCTATAGGTACTATTCAAGTAAATATGAAAATGAATATTAAAACTAATATAACAAAATGGATCCAGGGACATTACCAAATGTGCGTTACAAAGATACGTCATCCAATACGATTAGGTTGCAAATAAGTGAGCAAAAATATTTTGAGGTATGTAGATTTTGGTACCAATAGAAAGCGGAGTAGGACAGGGATGTGTTTTATCACCCCTGTTGCTTTACCTCTATTCGGAAAACATATTTCATGAGGCTTTATATGGCAGGACAGAGGGAGTAAAGATAGGTGGCGAAATTATGAACAACGTAAGGTAAGCAGATGATACTGCCATAATTGCAGGAAACATGGAAGACTTGCAGATGCTGCTGGATAGAGTGCATGGGACTGGTCGAAGATGGGGTATTAATATAAACATCAAGAAAACGAAATGGATGACTGCAGGTAGAATAAACATAGAACCAATTCCGATTACAATCAACGGACACAACATTGAACTGGTATCCCATTTCAAATATTTGGGTAGTTGGCTGAACAATGACATAACGTGCGACGAAGAGGTAAGAGCGAGGATTGAAATGGCACGTAGGGCATTCAGCAAATGGAAACCAATTCTCACGAACAGAAACCTCACAGTTTAGACGCAGTTAAGAACACTCCGCCGTTACGTATGTAGCATTTTTTTGTACGGATGTGAGACATGGACGCTTAAAGTTGACATCATGAATAAAATAGAAGAGCGTTTGAGATGTGGTGCTATCGGAGAATCCTTAAGATCCCGTGGACTGCACATACCAGTAATGAAGAGGAACTCAGACAGCTGTATAAGGATGGAGAACTCCTGAACACCATAAAAATAAGAAAGGTCAGTTATTTCGGTCATATAATGCAAGGAAACAAATATCACATCCCTCGGCTGATCATTCAGGGAAAGGTTGAGGGCAGAAGATGGATAGGTCGCAAAAAGCTGTCGTGGCTACGAAATGTTCGAAACTGGACCGGACTGTAGAACAACTATTCCGAGTAGCGACAGATAGAGAACAGTTCAACCAAATTGTCATGGAGATAGCCCACGCTTGAAGACAGGCACGGCACCGAAAGAAGAAGAAGAAGATTTTGGTATTTTAAGGTTAGGTTTGTGTAATATGATATATTAATAGGAAAAATAATAATTATAATTTTTTATTTATGAATTTGGAATATACAATCTTATTACGTTGAAGAATAGACAGAATCTTAAACTAATTGGTTTTTTGTTGTAGAAATGGTTGACTGAATTGGAAAATACTCAAGAAGTAAATTGGAGAGTTTCAAAAACCTTTAAGCTTGGTACTGAAAAGCCACGCATAATATTTAAAAGAATATATCACTGTCATTTTAACGTAAAGCAATAAATGAAAAATGAAAATTCTAGAAAAAGGATTCCTAGAAACATAAACTGTCCAGCAAAATTATCGGTAACTATGATGCGATATAATCCAGACACAAAATCAAAAAACAATTATGTTTATATGCCAAAATGGCCATGTGTTGTGGAATTTCGGGATGAACATAATCATAATTTAAATTCTGCTGCAGCACTTAGAGAACGACCACTTGCCCTGGATGTGAAAAATCGTATTATTAAGCTATTTGAGAAAGGTCACTCAGTAGCCTCTGCATATCACTCTTATATTTTATCAATGATGGAGGAACACGGCGACAACTATGAAAATATTGTTATAGATAGACATTTCACTCCTACTAAAACATATGTAGAATCTATATGGAAAAGCCATTTCAAAAAAACTATGGCGAAAAGACTGGAGAAAATATGTTATCTCATTTGGATAATATGCTTAGGATGTTAGGAGAAAAAAATGGTACTCTTTTTAAGATGATTCGAAAAGAAGACCATTATGCTGTGGCACTTTGTACACCAACCATGCAAAGAGTTGCAACACTTCCCCAGTCGTCACAGATTATGTTTGGTGATTCCACAGACAACTGTGATACGCAAAATCAAAAGGTTTACTATTTTGTAACACAATCAGCTATTGGTGGATTACCTTTGAGCTGCATCCTAAGTAGCTGTCAAGAATCAAATGTATTCTTAGAAGCTGTGCGTGCTCTTCATGAAATTATTTCCATTAGTGTTTTTAAATGAAACTCATGGTCTCTAGTTAATTCCACGATAGAATACAAGTTATTGAAAATTCTAAAAAATTGACAATTGTTTCGATAAATCAATATCATCGTCAGAATGACAGAAGTTACATTTCATTTTATGCCTACCTGATGTTTAGTAGTTATTTTTGGCTAGACCAAAAAGTAGCCTAACTTGTGATTTTCTTAATATATGTTTATAGAAAAAAGAAGTAGATGTGATATTACAAATATTGAAGCTTAGATATTATTAGCCCTATGGTGATATCCTGGATATCATTTTTCCAATTAAGATCAGTATAACTGTGCAATGATATAGAAAACCAGGAAAACTATATCTGCTGATCTTTACAATTATCACTTAAGAAGACAGTTTATTAGTGGAGAATTCCCTAGATTTAACTGTTCATTGACAACTCCATATTGTGGGTTTCTTAAATGTCTTCTAATTTCCAGTTCTTCAAGGAAATCCAGTTCTTGTTTCTTTTCACAAATATGCAGTACTTCTAGTTCTGTGTTAGGTGTCAATGGATGATTGGTGTCAAGTAGATATTTTGCGTAGTGGGATTTATCTGGTTGTTTTAATCTGTATGCTCGTAAGTGCTCACTGTATCGTATTTCAAAATTCCTAAGGGTCTGACCCAAATAGACAGCATTACATTCTGGACATTTGAGTTTATATATACCTGACTTCTTTAATAGTGGTATTTTTGTTTTTACATTTAACAATTTTGTAATAACGTTACTTTCTGTTTTAGAAGAAATTGTTGTATTCGTTGCTGAAGATATTATCTTTGAAATATTATTAGAAATATTTCCTGCATGTGTGATGGTTTTATAAGTTTCAACTTCATCAGCTTGTTTACGATATATTAGTTGTAATGCCACTTTTTCTTCTTTTTTTTTACTAATTAGCTTATTTATCATATCTAATGGATAACCGTTAGATGTTGCTATTTGTCTAATTGTATTAATCTCTCTATCAAAATTACATTTGTTCATAGGAACTGAAAAAGCTCTATGTATCATTGAATTATATGCTGCTAGTCTGTGTGACACAGGGTGGTTAGAATTGAATGGAATTGTTACATCAGTTTGTGTTGGTTTTCGGTAAATTGAATAATCAAGTACATTATTAACTCTTTGAATTTTTAAATCAAGAAAATTGTTAAATGTAAAAACAAAAATACCAATATTAAAGAAGTAGGGGGCCGTATTAATAAGGCAAATCTGACACCTGACCGCAAAAATCAAATCGTTTTACCACCGAAGCATCAACTTACCAAATTAATAATAATAGCTGAGCATTATCGCCAGCATCACGCCGGGAATCAGGCAATATTAAATTCACTGCGAGAAAAATTTTGGCCAATTGATGGCCGTGCAACAATCAGAAATATTTTGAAAAAGTGTTTAGTATGCTTTCGCGTTAAACCCATCAACATCTAGCGCCTAATGGGAGATCTTCCACGCGATCGCGTTACTCCAAATCGACCCTTTTATGTTACTGGAATAGACTTTGCCGGGCCCTTCCTCATCAAGGACGGGAAATTGAGAAACCGAGTTATTACTAAGGCTTATCTTTGTTTATTTATATGTTTTACCACCAAGGCAATCCACCTCGAAACTGTAAGCGATCTGTCAAGTAATGCATTTTTATGCGCATTAAAACGACTCATTTCAAGGAGGGGTATTTGTAAAACCATTTTTTCCGATAACGGATCAAATTTCGTTGGGGCTAACAATTTGATAAACGGTAGTGAATTCGAAAATTTTCTGCTTGAAAACCACATTGAATGGAAATTCATACCACCCTACTCTCCTCATCAAGGAGGTTTATGGGAAGCGGCGATAAAAATAGCGAAATATCATTTGAAAAGAGTGATGAGTGAAACTCATTTAACTTTCGAGGATTTAGCCACATTGTTCTGTCAGATTGAATCCATAATGAACTCTCGTCCTATCACTCCTTTATCATTAGATCCCAACGATTTCTCTGCTCTAACACCTGGGCATTTCCTAATTGGTAGCCCCCTTTCAGCCCTGCTTGAATCAGACTTGAACGAAATTTCTACAAATAGATTAAAGCACTCTGAACGATTACAACAGATCATACAACATTTCTGGCGACGATGGTCTCGTGAGTATCTCCTAAGCCTGCAAACAAGAAGTAAATGGCAAGTCCAAGGAGGTACACCACTCAACGTAGGCGATCTGGTCATCCTAGTCGAAGAGAAGACAGCACCTCAATCCTGGCGACTAGGAAGAGTAACAGAACTGCACCCTGGCAACGATAACATCGTACGAGTGGCTTCAATCTAGACAGCGAATGGACATGTTAGACGCGCTGTTCAGAAGCTGTGCAAATTACCATTAGATGACTCACCCTATTGAAAACTACAGTTTGTCAAGGTCGGCGGTATGTTTGGGCACTACTAATCTGGACAGCTGTACACTGGTCCACTATGTTCGGAGCGATGCATCTACATGCCGGAGTGGGGGGAGTCCTGGCGGTAAAACGAGAGCAACGAACACGTGTGAAGATAAGAGACAGTTTTGGTTTAACATGTATTCGAACATTACCATTTTACCGTTATAACATTTTTGTTTATCAGTATTCAAATAAATTTAGTTAAAAACAAAATCGAACAATTCAATACACCAACTCATCGTAACAGTGAGCACTTACGAGCATACAGATTAAAACAACCAGATAAATCCCACTACGCAGAACATCTACTTGACACCAATCATTCATTGACACCTAACACAGAACTAGAAGTACTGCATATTTGTGAAAAGAAACAAGAACTGGATTTTCTTGAAGAACTGGAAATTAGAAGACATTTAAGAAACCCACAATATGAAGTTGTCAATGAACAGTTAAATCTAGGGAATTCTTCACTAATAAACTGTCTTCTTAAGTGATAATTGTAAATATTAGCAGATATAGTTTTCCTGGTTTTCTATATCATTGCACAGTTATACTGATCTTAATTGGAAAAATGATATCCAGGATATCACCATAGGGCTAATAATATCTAAGCTTCAATATTTGTAATATCACATCTTCTTCTTTTTTCTATAAACATATATTAAGCCAATCACAAGTTAGGTTACTTCTTGGTCTAGCCAAAAATAACTACTAAACATCAGGTAGGCATAAAATGAAATGTAACTTCTGTCATTCTGACGATGATATTGATTTATCGAAACAATTGTCAATTTTTTAGAATTTTCAATAACTTGTATTATATTGTGGAATTAAATAGAGTCCTTGAGTTTCATTTAGAAACACTAATATGAGCATATTCCACGAAGTAAGGGTCGAGACAGTCAATTTCATTATTTCCATTAACCCTCCGGTAGTCGCGCCGCTGTCTGTGAGACCGTGTCGTCACTTTTTGCGTCGTAATAAATCGGCTTTTAGTCATTTTCGGTTGAGCTCTTCAGTACCTTCATCTATCGTTACAGTTGACCTTCAGTCGTGTTTTAGTCGTTACTGGGTGAATGTGTGTACAGAAATAATCATTTCGGGTGTCTGAGACCGGCGCGACCTGCTGTGATACAAAATTGTAAAAAGGTATTTTTTTGTTTTTTATGTTATTTTATCACTGTATTTAGAAAAAAATGTTAAATTATAGCCATGGCTTGCTATGAAAAGGACCAAGAATATTTGCAAAATCTTCTGGATGATATAGGACTAGGTGATAGTGACAATGGGGAAATTGCTTTCGAAGATGAATCAGATGAAGAGGAACAGGACAATGTGGAACTTGTAAATCAGCAAAGTGATTCTGAACAGGAAATTTCTGATTCAGAAGAAATTGTTGAGCATCCAATTTCCCCACTTGTCTACATAGGTATTGTAAAAAATATGACAAAAATTAAAATAACTATCCAAAATTCACTGTTGTTCTTTTAGGCAAGAATGGTACCATGCGTTGGAAAAAGCATTCCCCACGCCCAAAAACTGTAAGAATTAGGCAGGATAATATAATTATTCGCTTACCAGGGCCTACACAGGCAACCAAAAATTTGAAGACTGCTGAGGAAATTTGGAATTATTTCTTCGATGATACGATAATTCGAATTATTGTTGACAGTACAAACAAATACATATTGTCCATCCAAGAAAAATTTTCATTAGACCGAGATGCTAGTCTAACGGACAACATTGAAATCCGGGCTTTTATAGTACTACTATATTTATCTGGTCTTGGTCACTCCAACCGCTCAAATGCTGAGGATCTTTGGAGGAGAGATGGGTATGGCATAGATATGTTTCTACTTACAATGAGCCTAAAACGGTTCCGATTCCTTTTACGTTGCTTACGTTTTGATGATAAAGCAACGAGGATAAAATGAATACAATTTGATAAACTAGCTCCTATTCGTGTAATATTTGATCAATTCGTAAGAAATTGTATGAATGGTTATAATCATTCGGCGTTTGTTACCATTGATGAGATGCTTCCGGGGTTTAGAGGTAAATGCCAATTCCGTCAATACATACCCTCGAAACCTAACAAATACGGCCTGAAGATTATAGCAGTTTATGACGTGAAAGTCTTTTATACTTCCAATGTGGAAGTCTATGTGAGATCCCAACCCGAAGGCCCATATAAACTTTCTAACAAAACCTATGACCTGGTTTTAAGAATGTGGTTCACGCATTAACTTGACCATGGACAATTGGTTCACGTCTATTACTTTGGTGGAGAAATTACTAAAGAATTACAAAATAACTGTAATTGGAACAGTGAGAAAAAATAAAACAGAATTTTCAATTGAATTTTAAAGACCAACTAAACGCCCCATCTATACAAGTATGTTTGGCTTCACCATAGATCTAACAATAGTTTCATATATTCCTAAAAAAGGGAAAAATGTTATATTAACATCCAGTATGCACCACCATGACAATATTGACCCTGATAGTGGTGAGAAATGTAAGCCGGTAATTGTTACTACATATAATGAGACAAAAGTGGGTGTCGACGTCGTCGATCAGTTGTGTGCTTCATATGATTGCTCCTGTAATAGTAGAAGATGGCCCATGGTGATATTTAACACCATGGTGAATGTTGCAGGAATCAATAGTCAGGTTATATACAAGGCTAACAATCCCAATGAAGAAAATTTACGTCGGCGAAATTTTGAAACGGAGAGCAGCTCTTACCAATCTTCCAAGGACACTAAAGTGCAGACTCTTTGAAGTTACTAACACAGAGAAACGAGACCTTCAAGATAGACAGTTACCACCTGGAAGATGTGCTCCCTGTGGATGGAGAAGAAATAGAAAAACAAGATTTTATTGTTATAAGTGCAGTACCTATATGTGTTTAGAGCATATTATATGTGTTTGTCAGAATTGCAGGGCAGCACAGTGATAATAGTTGGCTCTAGGTATTTTGTTATTATATGTTCACTATACATTTAGTTACCATTTTAAAATTTTGCTGATCTCAATAGAATGTGCCATTTTTTTTAGTTGGGTTATATTTGAATTTATGTTTTTTTATGAGTCTTTTTTTCAAACCAAGGTTAAGCATTTGTTAAATGAGTTTTAATAAAACAAATTCACTAAAAGTGTGTATTTTTCATTATATTACCGTATTCTTACAAAATAAAAAATTTAAAAAATCATTCAATTTTTTTTCCCACCTGGTCTCAGACACCGGCGCGACTAAACTTGAAAGAAAAATTCGCGCGACTACCGGAGAGTTAAAATAAAACCAAAGGTTATTCTTACGGATGACGATCTAGCTGAGAGGAATGCCTTAAAAAAGGTTTTGCCTGATTCTTGTTATTTATTGTGTACTTTACACGTTTTAAAAGCCTGTTGGAAATGGCGTAAATCAGGTAAGAGCAAAATTTCTTCAAAGGACGTACAAAACTGCTACAAATATTTTCGAAATATTTTTGTATCCAAAACATATGAAGACCTAGAAAATTCTTGTTTGAAATTTACTAAAAATTGCAAAGATGATAATTCCACAAAATACGTAAGTAATATGATGGAGAGAGCTGACACTAGGTGCTTTTATATCGGCAACATTTACCACTAAGGGGAACTGACACCAACAATCACATAGAAGTCGTATTTAGACTGCTGAAAGATATACCCTTGGAAAGGACGAAAGCGTTTAATTTACCCCAACTTTGCGACTTTATTACTACCAACTTTGAATTTTATTATAAGCAACGAATTTTGGATATTTTGCTAAAACGAGCATCTAAGACAGTTATTAGTCATTATTTGCCTGATGAAAAGAACGTGACTGCTGAAAATATAGTTCAACTTAATGACTTTGAATATGAAGTTGAAAGTGAAACCGATAGAACTGTCACCTACATCGTCGATTTACTAATTTTCAAGTGTACGTGTCCACAGGTATTTACCGGTAAACATTGTAAACACCAAGCAGCAGTTGAAAAAAAAATTTAATATACATTCAGTTTTTAACACCTTATCATTGAATGTTGAATGTCATCTTTACCATATTGCCACCGGAAATCATACAGGTGCACAACTATTTTCGCCAATTGAAAATGTTTTAATAGGCCAAAACATTACTAAAGATGTTTATATAAATTCAGTTTCTTCACAAAATTGTAATTTTGTTATGAGTAATGTTGGTGATAAAGTTGATGACATTAAGAACGAAGATCATGATATTGCCGAAATTAAAAAAAAACTGGGAACAACACTAAAAAAATCATGGAGTATTTGGATAGAAGTCCATCGATATTCAATCCTGCGATTAAAGAATATTTAAATAATTGTGATAAATATGCTACCTCATATCAGACTTTATTATCTGGTTTGCATACAGCTTTTAAATACAAAGGCGTAGTCTGTAAAAAGAAACGACAGCATGCTACACGAAAAAGAGGTGAAAACATAACTGTACAGCCAACATCAATTGGACGAAAAAAGACGAAAATGACAGGAAAGAAAGCAATGTGTAGTGGAAGAAAGTCTCAACAATTTAAAAAAACAGTTAAAAAAGCACCCCATTGCTTGGCGATATGTGTTGAAAATAATGTGGGTTTAGGGGGGAATAAATCAAAAAAATGAAAATAATATCTTTTATTTTTCAAATTTTTTTTATTAATAAACGTTGCAACAATTTTTTTAATTTTTTTTTGTGAATATGTACCTATGTACCTACATATAGTGAGTTTTTTAGAATGGTAAATGTAAATAATATTCGCCCTGTGTAATTTACCGAAAAAAGCTCAGACGCGTCAAATTTTAAATTTAAAAGGGCATCTTGTTATAATAGGACATTGCTGTGACGTCATCACTACATATTTTTTTAATAAGATGGCCATTAAAATTCAAAATTTGACGTGTCCCAGGTTTTTTAATAAAATTAGAAAGGCAAATATTATTTACATTTTCCAATCTAATAAACCTCAATGTACATATACGTACATACCTATGCCTAAAAAATACTGACAAACGGACATTTAACGTTTTGTAAATCCCCGACGCATTAGTCCAATACGTCGGGATTTTACGAGTCTGAGATTCGCATTACCCGAGTCGTTCCGAGCGGCTAATGTGTCGGCGAATTCCGAAATTGCAGCCCGGACTACCAGTGTACTGGTAGTTCGAGTTGTCTACGTGATACGAACTACCACTTTACTGGTACACAATTTCATATATTTTAATCCATGATATTTCATCGCCGAGCTGGAGCTAAGGAATGATGTTTGCTCGTCGTATATATAAATAGTCTGAAATATCAAATATTTTACCGTCGGTGTTGCAGGTTTTTGCGGTTTTCCTGCATACTCTGTGAATTTATTCAATAGCCAAATGGACCGACGATCGACGCACCCGCATTTTTAGATTTAAAATTATTATCATACCGCCGACCACCGTAAACAGTCTTCAAACCACCGAAGGCACGTCACCGCAACTTTCCATCAAATTCCAACAAAATACCAAATTCCATACACTTTTGAAAAATGTCTCTTCAGTATTCCTAATACATCGCTCTTAAAATATCGGAGACATTTCAAAACTAGTAAATAACACTCAGTTTTCATAATTTCTGACAATTAGCCAGCCCAACGCATATATCTATGTATCGGCAACGATACATGGTTCGACTTCTACGCTTACAATCCCATCCTAGACACTTTTTGTCACACCATATCCACACACTTCTGAGCTTCGCTGCTTCCAGACATCAACCCCCGATACACCCCAATACAGCACAACCCTCCAGTTACTTTCTAGCGAAAAGCCCACTCAATCACTCTCAGTCCTATAAACTTCTAAGCAAATTTTTCCTAGTCACCTTTCAAATAATTTTTTAATAGACACTTTCAAACCCCAACTTTATTTCTCGGTCAGCGCAGATCAAACCACCCAACATACCCCCAACTCAGCCCTGAAGAGGAAACCTATCCTACACCAGGGCACTAACAAGAAAAGAACATACAACCAAGAAAACTCCAATCCATCCCAAATTCATTTATGAACTTCTCTCTCTCTTTTTTAAATATTTTACCAGTATATTGGTAGTTAGGTTCTGAGAGACATAGTGACACTTGTTTTGAACCCCTGTAAATTTTAAGGTTATGTGTTTATATTGTGAAACAAGAGAACTTCTGTGTCGTTAACTTACTGAAATATGGATAATAAAAATATTTCAGGGTAAGTATAAGCAGTTTATTATCGATATAGTAACTTGTAAAAATGAAATATGAATAAAATTATTGATTTTTCAGTGTAGATTTTGATATAATTGTTATCACCCAAAGTTTTCGTTTATCGATAGATATATTATGAAATTTCGTTGATTTAGGCCTATATTACGTATAAGGAGACCCAAAAAGTTGAGGAATTATATTTTTTGAGATATTTTTATACATGGTGGCTCAAAAGTTTAGAGTTTTTTCATTTTTATTTTTTTTCAGTCCAAGTGGTATAAATACACGTAAACGTCCAAAGTATGTTACAAATCGTCCGTTGAAGGCAAGTAAAATGCAGAATAAAATAAACTTAATAGAGACAGAAGGTCTACGATCGAGTGAGTCTGACCAGGACTTTTCTGATGATGACTCTGTTGTAGACGAGACCTTTGTTGCCGAAAGTAACAGCAGTTATGAAGTTACTAAGTCCGAAGATAGTGCATCAGAGGATGAACATCTTGACCTAGAAGATAAAAAACAGATTGGCCCTGATGCAAGTTCAATTCCGAACATAAAATCAAAAAAATACATTTCGGATGAAAATTCCAGTTGGGCTTGAAGTGGAAAAAGGGGCAGAAGAGTTTCACTTTACGGGATCACCTAGTATCAATGTAAATCTTCCATTCGCTGCGAAACCCATATATAGTTTTTCCGACAATAACATCATTGAAACAATTGTATGTGAAACTAACAGAAGGGCACATCAATCAATGCCTAATCCACCTCCACCAAAAAGAAGTGTATGGAAAGAAGTTTCCAATGAAGAGATTCGGAAGTTCCTAAGTTTGTGTGTTTTAGGAGACCTTCCCTTGTCAAACAGTGGAGCAGGGCAAGTATTTATTACCACTCCGTTTTTGGAAAGACTGTGCCCCGTAATAGATTTCTAGGGATTTTAAAAATGCTGCGATTTGTAAATCATACTGGTGTTAATACAGTCTCTATAAAATTAGAAATATTTTGGATGCAGTTCTAAACATCATAAAAAGTTGCCTTTATCCTGGTCAAGCGTTTTCAATTGATGAGGCTATGATTTTGTGGCGTGGTCGTCTGATATTTCGACAATGTATATCCTCAAAACGCCACAAGTATGGAATATAATTATTCGAGGTTACCACTCACGATGGATATATTTAGACATTTTAGTGTATACCAGAAAAGGTTCCTTAAGTACGGGAGATGTTGTTAAACATTTAATGAAGAATTATTTTGGAAAAGGCCATGTTATATACATGGACAATTTTGAAAATATCGTAGATTTAGCTGAAACTCTATTCAAGGAAAAGACACATGTTGGAACTCTACGCGAAGATAGAGTAGGAAACCCTAAAAATATGTTGAAAAAGTAATTAAAGAAAGGGGGAGCTATATGGAAACGTGAAGGCCAGTGTTGGTTACAAAATGGAAGGTTAAACGTGAGGTTAGAATGACTAGCACTGATTATAACCATGTCATGACCGAATCTGTCGGTAAACGAGGTGCTGTGAAAGTAAAGCCAGCTTGTGTGCTAGATTACAATAAGCATATGTCTGGGATCGATCGAGCAGACCAGATACTGTCATATTATTCAACACCACGGAAGAAACTTCGGTGGTATAAGAAAGTGTTTTTTCATCTGTTTGATATCTGCATCTGGAATAATTTTTATATCTACAAGAAAGTAACAAATAAAACAATCACCTTTTTGCAATTTCGTGAGAGCATATTAAAAGACCTTATCAAAACTGACACTGTTCCGGTGCTTCAAGTAAATCAAAGTTCAAATATTTTACATTACCCAGAAAGAGTTCTAATAACAGAAAAAAAAGCGGTATGTTGCGGTGTCGCTATTGTACGAACCAGAATAAGGAAAAGGTCACGGATATTACTGTCCTATTTGTCGTGACTCATCAGGAATTTGCATATCCCATGCTACAAATTGTGGCATGCAGAAAACAAACCTCTTTTTCTATTTGAAAGTTCAAACTTTTCGTTATGTTACTTTCTCTTGCAATAAAATAAGTTATAAAATCCATTGACTCATTATTCTTTCTAGTTATAAAAATATATTGCAATCAATTTCAAATAATTAGGTCTAACTTAGCTTACCATTATAGTGGTACTTAGTATATAGCTACGCACATGAATATATATACTGACTACCAGTATACTGACAGGTGAAATTTGAAATATAAATCCTATACTATAATGGGGCATGGTAAATTCGGTCCCAGCAGGCAGCAGATTAAATTGAAAATTTTATACCCTTTTATCGGTAGGTTAATTCCCTCCCAACCATAGTTTCACGATACTGAGGAGCGTAATCTCTTTTGTAGAATGAAGTAATTATTGTAAGTATGGGCTGTTCCCAAAATAGTAGGTAGTAGTAGGTAAATGAATAATATAAATACATGAAATGGATTGAAATATGTACCATTTAGTTGCGTATGTTTCCCCAGTTTACATATTAGTCGATTCCAGTATTCTTTGTAGTCTGGAACCATCGATCTTAACATTATTCTGAGTGAAAAAGGAAAGCGTATAGTAGTTAATAAATAACTATAAGTATAGTTTTCAAAAAAATTTAAAAAGTGGCGAAAAGCGGTGGACGTGTATAAATAAAAAGTGTAGATCTTATTTGCTTAGTATGGGTGAAGTGGACAATGTAACTGTTACAAAGCATGTAAAGGATCATTGCCATAATGCAAATGTAGAGCAATTGAACCGCCAAATTGTAAGCACTTCTTGTAAAAGAAAGGCTATTGATGATTTATCGGAGAAGCCTGCAGAAATCATCCGCGGGGAGCTTCAAGAAAATCTGCCTTCAACGAACAATACGTCAGACGTTGCGTTAATAAGAAAGAATTTGTACAATGCTCGTCGACAACTGTTTCCACAATTGCCAACAAGTATTCAACAAACTTTCGACACTCTGGCGAAGATCAACATTGAAACATCCAGAGGTGAACATTTTTTACTTTTTAATGATGCAGCTGAACAAATCACCGTCTTTTCTTGTAAATCAAATATTCAATTTATCGGAAAAGTCAGACGAATATATTTAGATGAAACATTTAATTACTGCCCACAAATTTTTTGTCAGTTTTCTACGATACACGGGTATTATAACGGCCACTATATTCCTCTAATTTTTTCTCTATTACCCAACAAACGGAGTGAAACGTACCAAAAATTATTTATAATTGTAACAGAGATCTGAATCAAAAATAGTGTTAAATTAGATATTTCTGATTGTAATCGATTTTGAAAAAGGTGTCCATAAGGCTCTAGAATAAGTTTGGCCATTAGCTCAAATAATCGGATGTCGATTTCATCTTTTGCAGGCATGGTATAGAAAAATTCAGCAAATTGGTTTAATATCTGCCTACAAAGATGAATGTTCCGATGCGGGGCGATGGCTAAAAATGACTTTTGCCCTAACTTTCTTAAATCCTGTAGAAATCAGCGATTGTTTTGTATTCGATCTGCTCTCAATAGCACCAGACGATGAAAATATTCAAACGTATTCCGATTATTTGATAGATAATTACATATCTGAGGAGTCACTATTCCCTCCTTCACTTTGGGCTACAAACTCAGCAGAACTTACACGGACGACGAATACATGCGAATCTCTCCATAGACAATTTAACGATTCGTTTTACAAGTCTCATCCAAACATTTTTGTTTTTATTAATAAACTTGAAGAGTTTCAAATCGAAACTTATATAAAATTACAAAGTGTACATTTGAATACTGATATTACCGATAGTAAAGTTAAAAACCGTCAAAAATTTATTACAAAAATGATTGAATCATATACGAAAAACGAAATAAGTCGTTTGCATTTTATTAAATGTGTCTCATTTCACTGTGGCGTTTAATTATTAGGTATACAATATTATGTACCTGTGTCTTGTAGTCTATTTCGTAATTTTCGAGAATTTGGTTTCTTAATAATATTAAATATATGTTATATTTTTATAGGTATAAACAATATATAGGCATATCAATTCCGTTTATGTAAACTTCGTCAACAATGTAAATATTTTTATTTAATTCAATAAAACTAAAATTATTCAATATTACAGTTTTATTGCACTGGTCCAATCTCATAATATTTCACCCGGGACCGAATTTACCTAAACAGTTTCAGGTAAGAACAAAATTACGGACCGAATTTACCCGTTATTTTTGACCCCTTTTTTCTTGGGAGGGAATATGCCTATCCCCCCTATAATATGTATTACCAATTGTGTGAAGGTTTCAGGTCCCACAAAACATTTTCCGTCAAAATACATATGCCTGTTTTTGAGGTAAGGCTGTGCCGGGTTCAACGTGTTAAACTTCAACCATTTCAGTTGGGGGTTAATTAATTCCTGATATTAACCGAGCATATCACAGTAAAAAAATAACCTCAACAAACTCTGTTTCCCAGTGGAAACCAATATAATTGATCTCAGTACAACCAAGAAGATTTATACTACGTTATCTAAGATCAATTAACGATTTTTTGTGTCGTCTTGTATTGGTTTTCGTACGTCATCTCAAGTCATTTTATTTTCAAGTTGAATTGTATAGCAATCTGATTCTTATCTTTCGTTAGACGACAAGAACCAATTTAGCGATTAGCGATGAAATTTATCACCTTTATATTCCGAGCATCTGTTGGAGAAAGATCGAATTGAACGAAAAAAGAAAATAAATGGATTTTAAAGAGCTTGACTGTATTTATTGCTCTTATTCGTTTCGTTCGAGCGTGATGATAATAATACAGTAAATACAAGACAAAATAAAACAAAACTTGCCAATAAACTCAATTTTTATATCATGTATGAGTATTTAGCTTTCGGAACTTCTATTGAATGATATTATGTAAAGTGTTCATTGTTAAAACGCTATGGCAGAAACTTTTGTTCAAATTTTTTCATCTTTTTCTTTTGCCTTCACATTTCTGCTGTCTTCTTTGCACTGCAATCTACAATAAAGGCATTCTTTTTGGTTGATTTAATACTTATGCATATTACATATTATTATTTTCAATTTTTCAATGTTTGTTGTAGTTCTATCCTAAAATTTGTTCTGATCATGAATTTGTTCCACTCGTTCCAAAATTTTCCAAATCCATATTATAATTTTTACTTTTAACACCTGCATCTTCATAAATAATGAAAACCACTTACCTAAAACTCACACTTTTTAGAAGCCACCACAAAGAAATTCTACTTATAGTAAACTCCGGTAAAACAAGGTGCACTTTATGGAGAATACCTAGAAAAAATGAGCATTTTTCAATATAAAACTATTTTTTTCTTGACACTATTAGAAGTAACTCCAGCTTACAATCTAGAGATAGAAGTGGAGTGCCAGAAGTTTCTTGTAATTAATTTTAAAATCCTCATTATTTAATTCTATCGAACTTACATTTTAAAGTAGCAGCCCTTTTCTCTAGTATGTAGAAATTGTAAATCATATCCCAATCCCAATGCCTTGACTATGAATAATTTCTGCTTTAACTCCAACTATTTTTTTTGGAAAAAATGGTTTCAGATTAAATGGAACACACAACACTCACTTATGAACTAGCTAAACATTTTAAAATATTCAAAACAAAAAATATTCAACTAATAAACAATTACTTCCAGAAACTAGAAATATAACCTTCAAATTTCAAATTATAAAATGTCTAAGCATAAATCATATCGCTCTACGCCAGTGGTCGTTTCTAAACGTCGTAGATGAACATGATAAAATTTGATTCATGCCATTTTCAATATTCCAACTTTCGTGAAATGGAGTCTACGACTTGTAAAGATGCGTGGTATCCTGAGGATTAAGAGCCAATTGGAATATTTGAAAACATTATGGTTTTTGTTTTCTTCGGTGACATACGTCAACATTCAAATTATTCGATGTTATTTTGTTACAAATTACCAACAAAGATTACCGAAATTCAAGATTTCAAATATTGCTTGAATTGTTAAAATGATTTAATTGTCATAGAAAAAGTTCAGTCTCCTACTTGCAGTGATGAATTTTGCTTACTTGGTTAATTACGCTTCCAATCTTCATCCTTGTGAGCCATTAATACCCGCTTGTTGAATAATATAATATATATGTATCTAAATTTGTTGAAAGTTGAGTTAAGTTCAAACCAAAAGAATATAGAATTCATGAACAACATTTTTATTTGGATTCCGGCTCTGACCGATAAACAGCAAATAGTTGTAAATTTCGGCTCCGATAAACTGACAATTTTAGTGGTAAAACTAAACATAGGCGACAAAAGTGTATAACACAGTTCATCATCATAGTGAAAACACAGTGAGTACTTTCTGATTATTTTTATCTGTAAACACCCAGAAATCTCAATCTGAAGTATTTAAACATTCCAAACATTATATCTACCACATTAAATACTACCAGTTTTTGTCCTCAAAATTATTGAGTGACAGGACCGCACTCAGCGATGATTAAAATTTCTACATCTGACCAAAATGAATCTAATACTATATCATATTTTACCGCTTTGACACAACAATATTATCCATCACGAAATCGAGCAACTGTTATTAATACCATAACAAACACGGAATTACAAGACTACCACAACGAAATTGGTCATCTAGTTGAACCAAAGAATATTACACATATATCCAAGATTTCTAATAATAGGCTGTGTATATTCCTATCAAGCAAAGAAGTAGTAGATAACTTTATTAATAACTACGGCCACATAAATGTCAACAACTCCGCCAACATGTAGTGGTAGGGTGGATTGAGTAGTCCTACGACCATGTTGCCAGCCCCAAGCCTGGATAAAGGAGTAGGGTTGAGCATAAGGCTAACAACCTTATCAAGTAAAAACCCACTTGTTTTGAAACCTCAACAGGAGCCTCGGAAATGGACTGATCAACGGAAACGACAACGGCAACGGAATATGGATTGGAATATAGGTACTTGGAACGTATTGAGCTGGTATAGACCAGGTGCAGCCCAATTGGCTGTTGAAGTTTTGGAAAAATATAGAATGGACATAACAGCAGTACAGGAAATCAGATGGCTCAATTCTGGCAATACTAAGATTAGTAAACCGGTAGTACTATATAGTGGGAAAGAGGACAGACATGAGTTAGGACTAGGTTTTGTTATAAAGGAAGAACTGATGAGTGAACTAGTCTCCTTTAAACCCATAAATGAGAGAATGTGCTCCATCCGGTTGCGTGGAGAATGGTACAACATATCACTAATAGCAGTACATGCACCAACCGAGGAAGCCGAAGAAGGGACCAAGGATGCTTTCTATGAACGACTAGAACAAACAGTAAATGAAATACCAAAGGAAGATATGATGCTGGTTCTAGGAGATTATAACGCCAAAGTAGGAAGAGAAGAGACATCACAACAACAGTTTGGAAAGCACAGCTCACATGCTTCTTCTAACGACAACGGAAACAGGCTAGTCGCTTTTGCAGTTTCGAATAACCTATTGATAAAATCTACAATGTTCCCTCATAAAGATATACACAAGCAGACATGGATATCTAACGACGGTATAACAAGGAATCAGATCGATCACGTACTGATAGACAGCAGACACGGATCTAACATAATAGACGCTAGAATCTGTAGGGGAGCCGATGGAGATACGGATCATATTTTGATTAAAGCCAAAACTAGACTACGACTAGCTGCAAGGAAGGAGAAAAGCCAAAAGAAAGAAGTACAGTGGAATATCGAAAAACTAAAACAACAAGAAGTTGAAGATCGATATCAACAAAAAATAGAACAAGAATGCAGAGAAATAAATATGCAGAATCTAGAAGTAGAAGATATGTGGAAGACAATGAAGGAAACAATCCTAGAGGCCAGCAAAGAAATCCTTGGAGAAAAACAAAATACAAAAAAGAAGCTATGGTTCGATACAGAATGTCAAGATCTTAACGGAGAAAAGTATGGAGCAAGAACTAAGATGTTACAAAACCCATCAGAGGAAAACAGGAATAAGTTCCATAACCTAAGAAACAGAATGCGAAAACTTACGAGAAAAAAGAAAAGGGAATGGCAAAATGAACAACTACAGGAATTGGAAACAAACAGAGCACATGGGAACATAAGAAAATTCTATAAACAAGTTAGCACGCATGGAAAAGGATTTGGCCCAAGAACCACTACAATGCTTATGAACAATGAAGGTGAACTTATGACTAGTAAACAAGAGATCCTCGACACCTGGAGAGAATACTTTAACAAATTACTTAATATAGAAGACCCGACATACCAAGAAGAGGATAAGCGACATATGGCTGAAGTTTGGGTTGATCCACCATCTATTGAAGAAACAACTCAAGCAATAAAACAACTAAAAAATATTAGTGTTTTTGAATGAAACTCAAGGTCTCTAGTTACTTCCACAATATGATAAAAGTTATTGAAAATTCTAAAAAATTGACAATTGTTTCGATAAATCAATATCAATATCGAAACAATTGTCAATTTTTTAGAATTTCCAATAACTTGTATTATATTGTGGAATTAACTAGAGACCTTGAGTTTCATTTAAAAACACTAATATGAGCATATTCCATGAAGTAAGGGTCGAGACAGTCAATTTCATTTTTAACTAAAAAATAATAAAGTAGCAGGAAGAGATGGCATTCCCGCGGAATGCCTAAAGGAAGGTGGACATAGAATAGTGGAGACTATACATCAGCTAATACAAAAAATATGGGAACAGGAATCGATGCCAGACGAATGGAAGGAAGGAGTTATTATACCAATACATAAGAAGGGAAATAGATTGGCATGCAACAACTACCGAAGTATCACACTCCTTAACACATCACATAAAGTGTTGTCTAATATATTTAAAAAGCGAATAACACCGTACTCAGAAGAAATAGTTGGAGAATACCAAAGTGGATTCAGAAGGAAACGGTCAACAACAGACCAACTTTTTACGTTAAGACAACTGTTAGAAAAATGTTGGGAATTTAATAGAGACCTACACAATTTATTCGTAGACTTTAAACAAGCGTATGATAGCATCATTAGAGCAAGCTTATGGACAGCACTAGAAGAACTTGGAATACCCGGCAAACTTATAAGAATGATAAAAGTATGTGTTGAAGGATCATACAGTTCAATTAAAATAGAAGGTCACTACAGCGAAACCTTTGAGATAACAACTGGACTTAAACAAGGGGATGCACTGTCGCCGGCTCTATTTAACATAGCCTTAGAGAAGGTAGTAAGACGAACCGAACTAACTACGAACATATTCGGCCATAATGGACCCTGCCTGATTCTGGCTTATGCAGATGATCTAGATGTTGTAGGAAGAAGTACAGTTAAAGTGAAGGAAGCCTTTATAAAACTAGAAAAAGAGGCAAAGAACATGGGACTGAAAGTCAATGAGGAAAAAACTAAGTATATGCATATGACACGAAACGTAGGACGAGATCGAATACGTCAAAATGTTACTATGGACGAATACAACTTCGAACATGTACAGACTTTTCAATATCTAGGAGCTCTAATAACATCAGATAATAACGTCGAAGTAGAAATTAAACAGCGTATACTTCAAGGAAATAAATGCTATTATGCAACCCAACAATTATTAAGATCAAGGACTCTGACAAGGCAAACAAAAATAAACATATATAAAACTATTATAAGACCAGTTGTAACATACGGCAGCGAAACATGGACCATGACGGTACAAGACACGCTACTACTTAATCGTTTCGAAAGAAAGATCCTTAGGAAAATATACGGAGGAGTCTGGGATCAACAAACAGTGCGGTATAGGAGGCGCACGAACAATGAGGTATATGAACTATATAATAGCCCAAGTATAGTACAAGAAATTAAATCCAACAGATTAAGATGGCTGGGACATGTCCAGAGGAGTAATGACTCAAGGATAATTAAAATGGTCTGGGAAGAAGCCCCTAACAACAAAAGACCACTTGGGCGCCCAAAACTTCGATGGCGTGATAATATACACAAGGACCTGCAAACTTTGGGAGTCCTTTATTGGGAAGAAAGTACTCAGGATCGACATGAATGGAGGAGAATTGTTGAGGCGGCCAAGACCCACCCCGGGTTGTAGAGCCATGGATGGATGGATGGACATAAATGTCAACAACGTAACAATTCAAGTAAGACGACTTATTACACCCTCGGAAAGACCAGTTTTATCTAATTTAAGTCCTGTTATTCCTAATGATTTGCTTACGGCTAAACTAGAAATCCTCGCACCAAAACTACTTTCGCCCATGAACCCCCTCAGAATAAGCTAAGATAACCCCCAATAAAGCCATATTTTAAGTTTTAGACGGTAAACATACATTGCGCCTCTAGATAATATAATTATTCCAGAATATTTCGATCTAGCATACGATACTCCCAATTTCCGTATTTTTTTTATCTCGAGACAATCAAAACTGTGTCATCTTCTTCACAGTGCACAAATATTTCAATTCCTACATCAGCACCTTCTAGTTCATAGAGGCAACCGATTCCTACAGATACTACTCCTACAACTCATACCAAACTGGACACTCCTTCCCAAACATATCTCCCAACCATACCAATCAACACACTTCACTCAAACCAAAATATAAATGCACCTACATCAGAAGAGCCTGTTGCTAATTTAATAAACACTTTGCCCTGCACATCATCTCCTATCACAAACATGAGTCACGGAAAAACTATCAATGAACAAACACCACAAAATTCAAATGAAGAAATTGATACAATGGAAACCAATCAATTACCAGATCAAACTACAACTAATAAAAAAAGTGTTTCAGAAGTCACCGTTTCCACTCCAGAACACCCTCAGCAATCCACTCCAACTGAACAGCTCACTTTTACTCTCCCAGAAAATCCAAATAAGCCAAGTAAAAAGGGAAAGAAGAAAACATCTCAACAAAATAACTTATCCAAACTAGAAGAAATGAAACAAGTTAGAGATTTTATAAATAAACACAGAGTATTAAATGCCGACCAATTCACTTCATTACTGGAAGACTCACTTTGAGCTCAAGATGTTATCAATATAACCATAGATTACACCAACAATATAAATAGCTTAAATGAAATGCTGCTACAAGTTTACCCACAAATAGAAGATAGAAGCCTAAAAACAAAATGTACAAAATTATGGAAAAATTAGAAAGACAGACAGATACCGACCCTAGCAGTGACGCATCTGCCGACAGCTGTTCCTTAATAAATATTCGCTTTCCAGACCATTCTACAATAGAATTTGAATGGATATTACATCCATTCAAATATGTTACAACTATTAATTGCAGAATATTCGCCAGATGTGATATGTTTGCAAGAAACACATTTCCTTGTAAACAAAAACAATACACCAACATATTGAGTATACCGGAATCTTCAAAAATATAATTTATGAAGTAGCCAGTGGTGAAGTTGCCATCTACACTAAATCACTATTAGCAGCAACCTCAATACAAACAAACACCTCATTTGAAGGCGTATCCGTACAACTATTAACTCCTAATAAGATTAGTGTTTTATTTTATCATTTCATTATATTGTGAAATTAACTAGAGATCGTGAGTTTCATTTAAAAACACTAATATGAGCATATTCCACGAAGTAAGGGCCGAGACAGTCAATTCCTAATAAGATAACTATATGCAATATTCACATACCCTCCAGTCAAGCCATAGACCAACACGAGTCGGAACTTCTAACACACCTACTACCTAATCCATTTATTATTCTCGGCGACTTCAATGGTCACCATTTTGCTCGGAGATCAGAGAGCATCGACACACGAGGTAGAAAAATGGAAGACTGGATAGACATAATGAATATTTCACTATTGAATGATAGAAGCATGACTAGATTCAATGCAGCTACAAAAAAATCCTCTGCTAAATCTAAACTTGTTGCCATAAGAATTTTCATTTGAGTATAGATTTTTGATTATTTAAGCTTTTCATACGTGTTTTTGAAAGAAATAAATTTTTAAAAAGTAAGTAATCGCATCTACTCAAAATAAAAAATAATAGTTATGATAATGTAAGTTATCCTGCAATCCGTATTTTTGATTTCAAAAGCTATGCTTCAGGTTATGTTCACTGGATTTTTTGATGAATGTGTAAATATAAGATAAATAATAGTGTTTGTGTGTTCTAGTGTCATCATAACATGTTTCAACATTCTGTTGAAACCTTTTTTAATGATAATATGGGTTTATTCGTGAAAAATGCTTAATCGAAGTGAAGTCTCCTTTCAAGTATCCGAATGACGAAAAATTAAAACCGCTCTCAAAAGACATGAATTACATAATTCATTTTGATGAAAATATATTAGTGATAATTGAAAAATTAAACTATTATCACCAGATACAAGGTGCATTACATATTGCATGAGATGGCATGTGCTAATTAATATGGATACCAAGTGATATCGTTGTGGGAATTGCTAAACATCAAGAATGGAAGAAAAATTTACATGTTTTAAAAACATTCCACCTTCAGAAATTTGTACCGTTTATATTAACATAATAGAATGTTTTCATAATTATAAATTTTTGTTGGTTTCATGCTAAGAAAATTGAATTTAGGAAACTTTCCAAATTTGCATGATTTGAAATAGGCCACTTAGTCTGAAAACTCAGAACATCATGTTACAACCTTGCCTCAATTAAACCATATTTGTATCAGTTTCAGAGTTTCTGTTGGTTGCTTTCAAATTTTATTTGACCTGTAGGCTTTTTTTTCAAATACATTTTTAAACATATTCAATTTTATCTGAAAACAAATACGTTTCCAAATTTCTTTATAACACAGAGAAATATTTACTTGTAATACAATGGTTTACAGTTAATAGAAATAGAAAAGTAAGGTACAATAAGAAATTTCAATTTGAAATAGCAAACATTAAAAAATCATACAAAGCAACTATAACAACTTATAGAAAATATAAAGCGAAAGATCTGTGATGACGAATATTAATGTATATATTATAGGAAGATCGGTATATACATTACAATATCAAACATACAATCAACACGTACAAGTTTGCTTCTACCTTGTTCGCAAATATTGATCATGTACAAAAAAAGAGTTGACTAATTTTCCTTTTTTACAAAAAGCTTCTTACTTTTGCATCATTCGGAACTTTATAAAACTTATGCTTCTCTCTGACATTATAATGCTTACAGCACAGTATAATTATTCTTTATGTGAGGAAACCTAAAATTGGATAATACAGATAGAAAAAAATTAAAACAGTTGTATTTCTTAAGTTTATAATAGCATCTTTGGGTTAGATAACTCTTTTATTAAAATTATATTGTTATACATCCCTATTTTGGCTGGAATCGAATATATCTCTTTGTAAAAGTTTTAGTGTATATCTAAATGAATCATCTCTGGTCCAAAATCACACCAATGGAATATAAATGGTTAGTTATGTTTGTTTAGGTACAAAATTAAGATAACCTAAGATTATGACGTCATCACTAATACCGCGTATAATTTCAATTATATAATACTATCTGCTGCCTTCGATGAAATGGGGAAAACTGGTTATCTCAAAAAACACAAACCCTGTACCTTGGTGTCACAACACGAAATAACCAAAAAGAATCGTGGCACAACTACCTGAAAAGTATAAATAGTACCATGCCCTTATCGTCAGTATGGACAAAGGTGAAAAAAATATCGGAGAAAAATATAATTAATGGAATCCCTGTTTTAAAAACAAAAAAACAAAACATTAATCTTGAACTCTAGCGAAATTGCTGAAATTTTTGCAGAACAATATAGACAATGTTCATGTTATGTAAATTATTATGCTGATTTCTTAAACCTCAAAAATACAGCTGAATCTTCCCTTATAACAATTGAGGAAAACGTAGATGAAATTAATAATCCAATTTCAATAGAACAGTTTTCTGAAGCATTGCAATTTATTAAAAACACCTCACCGGGTCCGGACGATATCATGATTGTATTTTTAAGGAATCTTCCGTACTCTGCAAAATAGCATTTGCTAGAAATATTGGACTTGATCTGGAATCAACATAAGTTTCCAGATGTATGGAGACGAGCTATAATAATACCCATCCTCAAACCACGAAAATATTTTCTATTGCCTGAGTCTTATAGACCAATATCACTTACATGCAGTACATGTAAGCTTCTTGGAAAAATTATAAACCTCAGGCTATTATGGTGCCTAGAATCAAACAATCAATTATTTGCAGAACAATTAGCCTTTCGGTCAAATAGATCTACGTTATATAACATTGTAGATCCAGAAAGTCAAATAAATGAAGCTTTTGTTGATAAAAAGAAATGTGTGGTAGTGTCTTTTGACCTGCATGGCATCATCTAATTTTATTAAAACTGCAAAACTGGAACTATCAAGGAAATATTTTAGCTTCTATTCGAAACATCCTGAGAAATTGACTTTTGCAAGTAAGAAGCAATGGTACATTATCCAGCACCAAACAACAGGTGAATGAAACCCCACAAGGGTCAATAATGAGTTCCACACTATTTCTAACTGCAATTAACGACATACTCAAAACAATTCACAAACCGGTCCAAGCTAGGCTATTAGCCGATGACTTAATTATATTTATGAAAGGAAGGAAAAAATTTAGACAGCGTAAACACCCCACTACAAAATCAAATGAATGATTTGGAGAAATGAACTTAAGCAAATGGCTTTGAATTTTCACCTGTAAAAACAGAATGCATAGTTTTATCCAAAAAAATTACACAATTACAACGAAAACTCACTTTACACGACGAAATTCTTCAATGTAAAGAACAAATAAATTTCTTAGTATTATTGTTTTAAATGAAATTCAATGTTTCTAGCTAATTCCACAATATAAAGAAAAATGTTGAAAATTCTAAAAAATTGACAATTATTTCGATAACTGAATATCATCGTCAGAATGACAGAAGTTACATTTCATTTGATGCCTACCCGATGTTTAGTAGTTATTTTTGGCTAAACCAAGAAGTGACCTACCTTGTGATTGACTTAATGCATTCTGGACATTTGAGTTTATATATACCTGATTTCTTCAATGTTGGTAGTTTTGTTTCAACATTTAACAATTTTGTACTTAGATTACTTTCTGTTTTAAAAGAAATTGTTGTATTCGTTGCTGAAGATATTATCTTTGAAATATTATTGGAAATATTTCCTGCGTATGTGATGGTTTTATATGTTTTTATTTCTTGAGTTTGTAATGTATTTGGGCAGACCCTCGGAAATTTTGAAATCCGATACAGTGAACACTTACGAGAATACAGATTAAAACAGCCAGATAAATTCCATTACGCAAAACATCTACTTGACACCAACCAACCTAACACAGAACTAGAAGTACTACATATTCGTGATAAGAAACAAGAACTGGATTTTCTTGAAGAGTTGGAAATTAGAACACACTGAAGAAACCCACAATATGGAGTCATCTATGCACAGGTGAATCTAGACAGTTCTCCACTATTAAACTGTCTTCTTAAGTGATAATTGTAAATATAAGCAGATATAGCTTTCCTGGTTTTCTATATGATTGCACAGTTATACTGATCTTAATTGGAAAAATCATATCCAGGATATCACCGTAGGGCTAATAATGTCTAAGCTTTAATATTTGTAATATCACATATTCTTCTTTTTTTTATTAACATATATTAAGTCAATCACAAGGTAGGTCACTTCTTGGTCTAGCCAAAAATAACCACTAATCATCAGGTAGGCATCAAATAAAATGTAACTTCTGTCATTCTGACGATGATATTCAGTTATCGAAACATCTGTCAATTTTTTAGAATTTTCAAGATTTTTTATTATGTTGTGGGATTAGCTAGAAACATTGAGTTTCATTCAAAACACTAATATGAGTAGATTCCACGAAGTAAGGGTCGAGATAGTTTAGTTCTTAGTATCAGTTTTCGATCAAAAATTAAAATGGAAAGCTCACGTTAAACAACTTGTTCTATCATGTCAGTCAGGTTTAAATCTCCTGAAGTGTCTAGCCAACTAACACTGGGGAACGGATGGAAAAATACTGATGATGGTATATCAGGCGTTTGTAAAAAATAAACTATGGTTGCATTGCATACGCTATAGAAAAACAGTCAAACTTGAGGCTTCCTGATGTTATCCATAATCAGGCACTGAAAACACTACTACGAGCATTTCGCAGCACTCCCGTGAATGATTTAAATTGCCAAGCAGGAGAAGCAAGTCTGCTTGCATACGCAGCAAAAGTATCCAGCAGCACCCAAAACCCAACGTATAAGAATACCATATCAGACAGATATTCTTCCTGCTTCCAAAGTAAATACTGGAACCCTCCTTTCTCAGAAAGAATTCGCAGATATTGAACAGCCACAACTATGTCTCCTTTCCTTTAACCTTTTCAAATAGAGTCTCACAAACCGACGTTCATGCTTGGGCATGTGTCTCTCCTAAAATCACAAGCAAATTTCATGGGTACACAGAGATATATACAGATGCATCTGAATAAGGGGGAAATGTTAGAACAGCCATTGTAACAAATACTAACTCTGAAATATTCAAACTAACAGGCAGATATACTATCATTTCTGGAGAACTATATGCAATATACAAAGCAGTAGAACATGCCAAACATAAGCAAGATGGAAACTTTATCATTTTGACAGACTTATTGAACTCACTAAAATTATTACGAAGAATCTACGAAAGACATTCAATAGTTAATTTATCAAGGAAATAGTTAGAATAATTGTACAACCATAACCAAGATATCAGATTTGTTTGGATTCCATCGCATGTGGGAATCAAAGGTAATGAGGAAGCAGACGAGAAAGCACAAGCGTCAACTTATCAAAACAGTCTAGGTTGTAATCTATCGACATCAACTGATTTGAAATCATACTTCGAGAACAAAATCATAAAACTTTTTGGCAAGAATCTAAATTGAAACACTTAAAATCTAACTTCGGACCTTGGCAGATACCAACAGAAAACAAAAGGAACCATGTAATCATCACCCGGCTACGTCTAGGACACACCAGATATACGCATGAATACCTAATAACAAGGGAGGATCCTCCGTTTTGCAATTTCTGTGATGGAGATATCAGCGTACATCTCCTTCCAATCGATTGCTTGATGTATGACCTACAAGATCTCACGAAATATTAAGGAAATCTTAGGAAATGCATCAGACCCATCAAGTGTTATAGATTTTCTTAAAAGTGCAAATATGTTACAAAAGATATAACCATTCTACCGTCACACACTATACCTAAAATAAACGTTAATACTGCACTGGGACACCTGTTTTCTGTTGTTTATTTTATTAATTATCAATTATGTACCATAATGTATTGTTATTTCTTTCAATATCTACCTTGTAACTGTTAATTTATTTTTTATCAACTTATTGTGTACTATGTAAACCGCTAATGATCTTGTAGGTCGGAGCAGAGAAATAAAAAAAAATCATCCTATAGATTTAGTACATGCAACATAGCAAAGTTTAGGAGCTTTGGATATAAAATACTACAATGTTACAAGTTTATTCAGATACAATTAACAACAACTAGATATTTCATTTACATCGCATTGTTTCGAAATTGTTCGCAATTGAAAATGTGATATGAATAATTAATGGGATATTCTTGTTTTTTCACGTTTGAATCAAAACGAGCATTCAGTTTGCTGCTCATTTAATTCCATCTACATTAAACAGATGCCGAGAATATCAAAACGTGATAAACTCCATCGCTAATTCCGAAATTAGTTCTCGTCATTTTCTTCGAGATAGAAATCAACGTGCCGCTTAGCTCGACGGGAATATAAAATTGACTAGAAACGACAAAATTATTCCGCCAAAACGAAACAAGACAATGTAACAATAAACGATGCACATTCGGAAAGCGCACTTAAAATAACTTTATACCGACATTAAGCTAATGAAAGCTGAGAGATGCTCGAGGCGACCCGATAATTAGCCAACAAACCGCCGGCGCGTCCAATCAAATTACTTACTCAACTTAACCGCCGCGTAATCTCGGTGCTTAGGCCGATGCCGCTCCCATCACCGCAGCTAACGCTGCCGTTACAGACTACTGCCGCCTCCGGCTGAATCTCACAAGACAGCAACGCTCGATACTACGAATAATAGTTAACGGAAAAGATATACACACTTACGGTTTTGGATAACGAACTTACGAACTCCACTTAATCTAACTTGTGGTATATAAAGTGTACAAAATAGATAATTTGATTATCATAGATGCAATAGTTCAAAAAAATTATTAATAATGTTTGGTAAAACATCATAGTTGAAGCTAAGAATTTACCAAAATGTGTACCAGGCAAAGAATAAATAAGAGTTTTTTGAAAAATTTTCAAACGCGATGTTTAAAGATCTTAGAAACTGTATCGAATAACTGAAAAAATTGGATAGTATAAAGAAACTGAGTAACAGATTCCAGATAATGCTAATTTCTCATTACCCAGGCAGTCATTTAAACGACACCGGGTAGCCAACTTTTGGGATGAAGACAGTATAAGACCATTCATATTTTGTTGACAAATGTCGTAATCATATAGATATCATTCATCCCAACAGTCGGCTACCCGGCGTCATTTAAACCTATAAACGACTGCCGGGGTAATGTGAAATTAGCCTAATCCGCATGATTACGTGAGACATTGGTCCTAACTCAACTACAGAGAATTCAATCATCTGTACTTTCTTCACCCTAGCCTACTAATACCCCTCCGTTCCTGTACTTCCTTTTTTTTATTTAAACATACATAACTCCAAATCAACTACTAAGAGTTATTAGTGGGGGAGACATTTGCAACTGTGGCACACTGCCCGTCATATAACATTGGTAATTCTGTCACCAAATATGATAACCTAAAAAAACTATTCGTCATAAAACTAAAAATACCGCTGTCACCACTGTAATAATCGATAGATTTCACTATGATCCTAAATAAAAAAAATTCTAGCACCAGTTTTAATAACCTAAAAAACTCTGCTGTCAAAATGTCCCTAATGGACCGAGAAGGCAGCGTAGCTGGCTGTCACCACCCACGATTCCGTGGGAAACAGGAGTCGACGGCTCCTGTAAGAAATATCCGAAAGAGCTGGCTTCGTCCTCCGCTGCTACCAGTTATCGTTGGTAATGAGAGGTATTGTCTTATCGGGTTACGTGAGTTAGAGGGGTGTGTTGAGGAAACATTTTAGGTGTAGCTCTTATGTGTATATGCTAGGTATTCATGCTATCCTGGATGAGAAAATAAATTAACCGACAATGATTTCTTGAACGAGTTTAATAAACAAAATAAGAAAATTAAAATAAAATACACCAAATTGACATAGCGTCAGGAAAAATCGTATATAGAGTCTTGTGACTGTAATTAAATAAAACCAATGATAGGATCGAGAGAAAACTTGAGATACCCTTTAACATCAACACGAATGACTCGCAGAATAAAAAGAAATTTGTTATTTTAAAAATAATCGCCAGAACCTAAATATTTTCGCGCACCCTATATATGAAACTTTGATATTAGCAATTTAATATTCAACCTCAAATGTGCTCCCTATTCCTAATTCATACGGTGAGAAATCACCATTAAATACTCGTATGCGATATGAACTATCATAAGACAAATTAAATTATATAGATATAGTATCATAGAATGCGGGCTGGCAATGTTAATAATCTGACGAAATTACAAAAAAAGTCATAATACACAGTTAGTATAATTTTGAAATCAGACTTACCAATTCCCGGGCTGGGTGTTCACAAACGCCGACGGACACGATTCGCGTTTCGAACAAAAAAAGAAACTCTTTCAGAGCGCGTAGAGTAGACGCTCCCTTGTAATCTTCTTCTCTACTTTCGAAAAAAAAAATTATACCTGATTGCTAAAACACTACTTTAATTATAAGTTCCTGAAACTCAGGACGCCTCAAAAACCGCTATCCGCGAAACCGAAAAAAAACTAGACCGTTCCCGACCGCGGATTTTTACCAACTGCCCCTCAATTGTTACATCTTCGCCGTTTCGACATTTCTCCCTAGATCAGCAATCTTTTATTTTTTTTATACCTGTTAATTTTTTATTGGTGGAACTTATCGTTCGACGTAATTGTGTAATAGGTTTCTTACCTCGATTAACAATTGAATTTTTATTTGATTCCGCAAAATTTCGTTACTTTGACGCAATTATTATTTCCTGTTAAAATATTGTTTTTTTTCCTTTTTGCAACAAGTCAGACTGCTTAGATAAGTGTTTTTTTCATTGCATGATTGTGAACGACCGCTTTCTATAGTTTAAACGTTACAATATAAAAAGTAATTTGTTATACAGGATGATCCTCCCTATGTGTCTTATTTTGGCATTTTTTAGAACTGGTACAACTATGATAATCGAAAATAGTGTTTTTGTAGTTGTCTAAATTGATCTTTTGAAATGTGTCAATGCTAAACCAGCTGTTGTGGTATAATCCCTATGGTCCATATAATGTATGATAAAAACTACAATTTAACTAAATCATAATGTAGATATCACTTTGAAATTATATTATAAACTAACTATCAATATTTGTTTTAAAGTAGTGTACAACAAGTATAAATAAAGTAAAAAAACCTGTTAACTACACAGCTATCAATTATTATTGTGCAATTTTATGTCGCTATTTGCTCTAAATTCTTTATACAAATTTGCGTTTTTGGTGTGTAGTAGTAGACAAAATATTGTACGTAACACGTGAAGTAAGTAGTTTGTCAGTCTCGAAATATTATCTCATTTCTCAACTGCAAACATCAACTTACTTCCCTCGGCACGTAAATAACTATTAATAGAAGGATATTTTTATATGAAATAAAAATTAATATGACTGTTTTAAAAGAAACTAACTATTTCTAGATAATTCCAAAATATATTGAGAGAAATGTTGAAAATTCTTGGAAATTGCAAATGTTTCGATATAAAATATCATCGTCAGAAGTAACTTATGTCTTCCTGATATCTAATATCGAAACAATTGTCACTTTCTAAGAATTTTCAACATATTGTGGGACTATCTAGAAACAGTTAGTTACATTAATTACAGTAATATGAGTAGATTTCACGAAGTAAGGGTTGAGATAGTAAATTACAAATGAATATGTTTGTTTATTTTTAAAAGCTCATCATTCCAAATATTCCAAATTGCATATCGAGACTACCTCATTTTCAAAGATTGCTATCCCGCTATTGTTGTTAAAATAATATTCCACCTAAGTAGATTTCTGCTATTTTTTCGTATAATTTACGTATTCAAAGGCAATGTTATTAAAAATAAGAGATCATTGAGTGCGAGAGTCGTGGCGATGGGTTTTATAAACTCGCTTCAAATGTTTTCACCACTACCTTTTAATTTGTTTTATAGAAAAAAAAACTGGTTTTCGTACTCTTGAAAGATATTGACCTTAAGAAATTGTGAAGAATGAGAACAAGAAAAAATGTTTCTGTATTTTTACGTGGAAGTACGTATAACTATTTATGATATAGGGTAAAAACAATACACAAATATTGTAATGTTTTTCTTATTTATTTGTACAGTAAACGGGTGGGATAAATTGTAAACACGCGGTATGGCTACTTATTAGTTTATTTAAACACTAACTCACTAACACTTAATTTATATATACTTAACTAATCACTTAAATTTAATTTATATGCACACAAAGTTGATTATTAATTAATATTAGCACTTTACTGTTCGGTGTATTTTTGTTTATTTCTCGAGATCACTTTATCAACTAACTCATCCGCTGATCGGTCCTTTATTTATATTAAAGCCTTTCTTACTAGAAAATTCCGGACTGCGGCTTACACACTCACAAATAATTGGTTCTGGCCTTTTCTAGATATGTCTGGTCATAAAGACAATGTTTAGATAAGATAGTCACAATCGTAAACAGTTATATAAAAACCCTGCGAGTTATAGAGCTAGAAATTCCTATAAATTAAGAATAATATTATATTACTGTAAATAAGATAAGAAATGCAGAGTTAGCTTTGTTATAGTATATATATTCATATCCATTATTATTCAAGTTGTTGTTGTTGAAATGGGTTGTTGAATATAAGTTGTCTGGTAAAGGTTGTTGTTGAATATAAGTTGTTGAAGTTAGTTGGCAAAAGTCGTTGTTTAATAATTAGTTTATTCCTAGTCGGTTCATTAGCAAGTTTTGTAAAATTATAATTATATTGTGAAAATAAAGTTTTTAAAAAATAGTTTTCAGTGTTAAAAATATATAATTGGCGCAGTCAGTAGGATCTGTGCGGTCGTGTAAAAACTTTGTCGAATCGTTCGTATAAAGAACTCACGATTTGGTGTTTCAACATCGAGTGCAGATTCCAGAATCTACTATCTACGATGAAAGAAGAAACCGGAGCTCTTCAAATCAATTGTAAGTGCCAAGTTTCCTTTTTTACTTTTCCATACCTTTTTAAAAGTGTAGGAGGGATATTTTTATTATATATATATATATATATATATATATATATACATACATATATATATATAAATATATATATATATATACATATATATATATATATATATATATATATATATATATATATATATATATATATATATATATATATATAAATATATATATACTTGCAGCAACGCTCGATACTACGAATAATAGTTAACGGAAAAGATATACACACTTACGGTTTTGGATAACGAACTTACGAACTCCACTTAATCTAACTTGTGGTATATAAAGTGTACAAAATAGATAATTTGATTATCATAGATGCAATAGTTCAAAAAAATTATTAATAATGTTTGGTAAAACATCATAGTTGAAGCTAAGAATTTACCAAAATGTGTACCAGGCAAAGAATAAATAAGAGTTTTTTGAAAAATTTTCAAACGCGATGTTTAAAGATCTTAGAAACTGTATCGAATAACTGAAAAAATTGGATAGTATAAAGAAACTGAGTAACAGATTCCAGATAATGCTAATTTCTCATTACCCAGGCAGTCATTTAAACGACACCGGGTAGCCAACTTTTGGGATGAAGACAGTATAAGACCATTCATATTTTGTTGACAAATGTCGTAATCATATAGATATCATTCATCCCAACAGTCGGCTACCCGGCGTCATTTAAACCTATAAACGACTGCCGGGGTAATGTGAAATTAGCCTAATCCGCATGATTACGTGAGACATTGGTCCTAACTCAACTACAGAGAATTCAATCATCTGTACTTTCTTCACCCTAGCCTACTAATACCCCTCCGTTCCTGTACTTCCTTTTTTTTATTTAAACATACATAACTCCAAATCAACTACTAAGAGTTATTAGTGGGGGAGACATTTGCAACTGTGGCACACTGCCCGTCATATAACATTGGTAATTCTGTCACCAAATATGATAACCTAAAAAAACTATTCGTCATAAAACTAAAAATACCGCTGTCACCACTGTAATAATCGATAGATTTCACTATGATCCTAAATAAAAAAAATTCTAGCACCAGTTTTAATAACCTAAAAAACTCTGCTGTCAAAATGTCCCTAATGGACCGAGAAGGCAGCGTAGCTGGCTGTCACCACCCACGATTCCGTGGGAAACAGGAGTCGACGGCTCCTGTAAGAAATATCCGAAAGAGCTGGCTTCGTCCTCCGCTGCTACCAGTTATCGTTGGTAATGAGAGGTATTGTCTTATCGGGTTACGTGAGTTAGAGGGGTGTGTTGAGGAAACATTTTAGGTGTAGCTCTTATGTGTATATGCTAGGTATTCATGCTATCCTGGATGAGAAAATAAATTAACCGACAATGATTTCTTGAACGAGTTTAATAAACAAAATAAGAAAATTAAAATAAAATACACCAAATTGACATAGCGTCAGGAAAAATCGTATATAGAGTCTTGTGACTGTAATTAAATAAAACCAATGATAGGATCGAGAGAAAACTTGAGATACCCTTTAACATCAACACGAATGACTCGCAGAATAAAAAGAAATTTGTTATTTTAAAAATAATCGCCAGAACCTAAATATTTTCGCGCACCCTATATATGAAACTTTGATATTAGCAATTTAATATTCAACCTCAAATGTGCTCCCTATTCCTAATTCATACGGTAAGAAATCACCATTAAATACTCGTATGCGATATGAACTATCATAAGACAAATTAAATTATATAGATATAGTATCATAGAATGCGGGCTGGCAATGTTAATAATCTGACGAAATTACAAAAAAAGTCATAATACACAGTTAGTATAATTTTGAAATCAGACTTACCAATTCCCGGGCTGGGTGTTCACAAACGCCGACGGACACGATTCGCGTTTCGAACAAAAAAAGAAACTCTTTCAGAGCGCGTAGAGTAGACGCTCCCTTGTAATCTTCTTCTCTACTTTCGAAAAAAAAAATTATACCTGATTGCTAAAACACTACTTTAATTATAATATCCTGAAACTCAGGACGCCTCAAAAACCGCTATCCGCGAAACCGAAAAAAAACTAGACCGTTCCCGACCGCGGATTTTTACCAACTGCCCCTCAATTGTTACATCTTCGCCGTTTCGACATTTCTCCCTAGATCAGCAATCTTTTATTTTTTTTATACCTGTTAATTTTTGATTGGTGGAACTCATCGTTCGACGTAATTGTGTAATAGGTTTCTTACCTCGATTAACAATTGAATTTTTATTTGATTCCGCAAAATTTCGTTACTTTGACGCAATTATTATTTCCTGTTAAAATATTGTTTTTTTTCCTTTTTGCAACAAGTCAGACTGCTTAGATAAGTGTTTTTTTCATTGCATGATTGTGAACGACCGCTTTCTATAGTTTAAACGTTACAATATAAAAAGTAATTTGTTATACAGGATGATCCTCCCTATGTGTCTTATTTTGGCATTTTTTAGAACTGGTACAACTATGATAATCGAAAATAGTGTTTTTGTAGTTGTCTAAATTGATCTTTTGAAATGTGTCAATGCTAAACCAGCTGTTGTGGTATAATCCCTATGGTCCATATAATGTATGATAAGAACTACAATTTAACTAAATCATAATGTAGATATCACTTTGAAATTATATTATAAACTAACTATCAATATTTGTTTTAAAGTAGTGTACAACAAGTATAAATAAAGTAAAAAAACCTGTTAACTACACAGCTATCAATTATTATTGTGCAATTTTATGTCGCTATTTGCTCTAAATTCTTTATACAAATTTGCGTTTTTGGTGTGTAGTAGTAGACAAAATATTGTACGTAACACGTGAAGTAAGTAGTTTGTCAGTCTCGAAATATTATCTCATTTCTCAACTGCAAACATCAACTCACTTCCCTGGGCACGTAAATAACTATTAATAGAAGGATATTTTTATATGAAATAAAAATTAATATGACTGTTTTAAAAGAAACTAACTATTTCTAGATAATTCCAAAATATATTGAGAGAAATGTTGGAAATTCTTGGAAATTGCAAATGTTTCGATATAAAATATCATCGTCAGAAGTAACTTATGTCTTCCTGATATCTAATATCGAAACAATTGTCACTTTCTAAGAATTTTCAACATATTGTGGGACTATCTAGAAACAGTTAGTTACATTAATTACAGTAATATGAGTAGATTTCACGAAGTAAGGGTTGAGATAGTAAATTACAAATGAATATGTTTGTTTATTTTTAAAAGCTCATCATTCCAAATATTCCAAATTGCATATCGAGACTACCTCATTTTCAAAGATTGCTATCCCGCTATTGTTGTTAAAATAATATTCCACCTAAGTAGATTTCTGCTATTTTTTCGTATAATTTACGTATTCAAAGGCAATGTTATTAAAAATAAGAGATCATTGAGTGCGAGAGTCGTGGCGATGGGTTTTATAAACTCGCTTCAAATGTTTTCACCACTACCTTTTAATTTGTTTTATAGAAAAAAAAACTGGTTTTCGTACTCTTGAAAGATATTGACCTTAAGAAATTGTGAAGAATGAGAACAAGAAAAAATGTTTCTGTATTTTTACGTGGAAGTACGTATAACTATTTATGATATAGGGTAAAAACAATACACAAATATTGTAATGTTTTTCTTATTTATTTGTACAGTAAACGGGTGGGATAAATTGTAAACACGCGGTATGGCTACTTATTAGTTTATTTAAACACTAACTCACTAACACTTAATTTATATATACTTAACTAATCACTTAAATTTAATTTATATGCACACAAAGTTGATTATTAATTAATATTAGCACTTTACTGTTCGGTGTATTTTTGTTTATTTCTCGAGATCACTTTATCAACTAACTCATCCGCTGATCGGTCCTTTATTTATATTAAAGCCTTTCTTACTAGAAAATTCCGGACTGCGGCTTACACACTCACAAATAATTGGTTCTGGCCTTTTCTAGATAAGTCTGGTCATAAAGACAATGTTTAGATAAGATAGTCACAATCGTAAACAGTTATATAAAAACCCTGCGAGTTATAGAGCTAGAAATTCCTATAAATTAAGAATAATATTATATTACTGTAAATAAGATAAGAAATGCAGAGTTAGCTTTGTTATAGTATATATATTCATATCCATTATTATTCAAGTTGTTGTTGTTGAAATGGGTTGTTGAATATAAGTTGTCTGGTAAAGGTTGTTGTTGAATATAAGTTGTTGAAGTTAGTTGGCAAAAGTCGTTGTTTAATAATTAGTTTATTCCTAGTCGGTTCATTAGCAAGTTTTGTAAAATTATAATTATATTGTGAAAATAAAGTTTTTAAAAAATAGTTTTCAGTGTTAAAAATATATAATTGGCGCAGTCAGTAGGATCTGTGCGGTCGTGTAAAAACTTTGTCGAATCGTTCGTATAAAGAACTCACGATTTGGTGTTTCAACATCGAGTGCAGATTCCAGAATCTACTATCTACGATGAAAGAAGAAACCGGAGCTCTTCAAATCAATTGTAAGTGCCAAGTTTCCTTTTTTACTTTTCCATACCTTTTTAAAAGTGTAGGAGGGATATTTTTATTATATATATATATATATATATATATATATATATATATATATATATATACATACATATATATATATATAAATATATATATATATACATATATATATATATATATATATATATATATATATATATATATATATATAATATATAAATATATATATACTTGCCGCCGAATTTATTTTATTAATTAATTGGAAAATTTATTGGAAACATTCAATAAATTGAATATTAAAGAAAATAATATAACTAATAATAATTTTAAGAATTCAATTTCATCTGTGAATATAATTGAAATGGCTACTGCTACTGTAAAAACCCTCAATTGGGATTTATTCAAATTGAAATTAGAAAATATCAAACCATATAATGGTAATAGTATATATACCGTTAAATAAGTTTATAGTCAAGTGTGAGAAATTTAATGAAACATACCCTATATATAATGACGTCGAAATAAACAACCATATAGCCATGGTGGGCAATCGAATGTAATTAAACAAATGGCAAAAGATTAAAGAAGCCTTGAAACAGTGTTTCTCATATCGAAGAGATCGGGACTGCATCGTGCCAGAATTAACACGAACAAGGCCATTTAAAAATTAAAATTTAATCGATTTCGGGGCTAGACTCCAATTGCTAAAAAGTAAAATTATTCAGAGAATCAGTAATGACTTTACTCTTACTGAAAATGATAAGAGATGTAACATAAATCATTGTGATAAGACGGCACTGAACACCTTTGTTTCAGGATGTACCGGTGTCCTTAAAAACAATATGCATTTGAAAAAGCCTAACTCTTTAGAGGATGCAATGGCTTGTGTCGAATAATTCCAGAATTTTGAGAGATTATACGTTCATTTAAATGAGCCGAGATCCTTCAAAAATTCTAGTAGTTACAAATCACCTAATAATTCATATAATTATAATAATAATATTAATAATAGAAATCAGAATGGTAACTATTTAAATTATGCTAGAAATAACTATAACCAATATCAATGTTTCCAACAACGACAAAACTTCCCAAGCCAACCAATTGATATAAAGCCACAACCACAACAACCTCGACATTATCCGACTAATGCCCAAGTATTTGGTCCAGAAAGAAATGTTTTCAAGCCAAACCAAATACTTGTACATAATTTACCTAGACCGGAGCCTATGTCGACAACATCGAGATATTTTACGGATTCTCCAAGGAGAAATAATAATTTTATAAATCGAAATAATAATAATAACAATAATAATGCTGGTAATAATAATTATGATCAAAATAGATACGAAAAATGAAAACTTCAACAAGAAGATAGATGGAAACAATCAAATTATAAATAATGAAATGAGTGAAAGGAACAAGAATATGAATGAAACTATAAATAAGAAAATAGAAGAATTTAACGAGAAAACAAATGAAAATATAAAGAAGAATAGAAGTAAGAAAATTGTTAATGGAAATAAGAAAATAGAAGAAGGTAACGAAAAAATGAAAGCAAATATAAAGAAGAATAGAAATACGAAAATAGTTGATAGAAATAAGAAAACAGAAGAGAGTTCCAAGAAAATTAATGAAAACTGAGAAAGGAATATAAGTAAGGAAATTGTTAAGAGAAATACGAAGATAGATGAAAGTAACATGAACGTAAACAAGAGAAATTAAGAAAGAAATGTACGAGTAAACAAGAAAATTCTAAATCATGAAAATAAAATGAGAAGACGAGAGGATATTCAAGAATAGCAAGAATTTATAGGAAAGTATTGGGAACACTTTGCTTTAAGGTGATACTCAATACAAGAAATTATCAAATGGCATAATACTTATGGAAATTCTATGTACATATGTAATTAGATTAGATAATAGTGATCAATATCAAAATAATAATTTTCGAAGTTAGAAATAAATAACAATAAGATTATATATAAGACTTAATGTTATACTAACAATAATGAAAATCTGGATACTTATTTAGTTACAGTAGAACTATAAATGAATAAGATAATTGGATATAGAAATACATAGATAATGATAATAATTTTCAAAGAAGTAATATGAAATATTAAATTCTTTCGCTTAATGATTTTATTCATTACTAATTAAGTTCATAACAATTAGTTATTGAAAACAATAATATAATTAGATATAGGAGTATATATATATATATATATATATATATATATATATACATATATATATATATATATATATATATATATATATCATAATAATTGTCAAAGTAATAATATGAAACAATCAATTTTTATTTAAAATTCTATTCATTTTGTAAATTGATGAACTTGATTCGATAATTTAGAAAGAAATTGATTATTTACCAGAAGTCAAAACCAAATGTAGAAAATGATGTGATAACACACGTTAATTGGTAATTTTATCTCAAAAAAAATTTAGAACAAAAATAACTCAATCTGTTAGAATGTAAATTGAGATCTTTTGAAATGATTAATTAATTTACTTATGATTTAAATGATACTGATTTCATTTAAATAATCTTCATTTGATTTAAATATCTTCTTTAGATTTAAATGAATCCATTTGATCGGAACGATCACTTAATATTGTCTCAATATATACAAAATCATAAGAAATTCTCCAAGTTATTATATGAAAAAATTCAAGACAAAAACGCTCAAGTTAAAGAAAAAATTAATAATAACAGAAATGAGAATATAATTGACCCCCCATCCTATTCAAATCAAGAAACAGCATATATTCAAACAAAATTTAGAGATAAAAAGTTACCAAAATATAAGAAAGCGGAAATCATTAAAGATTTTAGGAACTAATAAAAGAATTTATCAAAAAATAATGTAATTAAAAAATCAAAAAACTAATTCAAACAAATTGTTACAGCAAAATGAAATTGATGATAATGGTAACCCTGTTCCTGGTTTTTCATACCAAATGCAAAACCGAAGACATACAAGTTACCAAATTGAATAACTTAATATTACCAATTAATTTAGGATTATGTAAGCTTATTTATACTAAACATACTTTTATATATTATATATATAAATTTAAAAGAAATAAGTGAGCAAATAGAAACAGTTAAACAATATTTCTACAAATTAAGAAGTAGTCTAGTAGAAGCTAATGCAACAAACCCTATTTCATACCATAATTTGGTTGAGCAAATGATGGAAAGAACAGAAAGTTTAATCAATACATTGGATAGGAAATCAGAAAATATTTAACCTCATATTAGAGCATAAAGAGGATTAGTAAATGCTGTTGGAACAATTGATAAATGGCTTTTTGGTACTCTTTATTCAGATGATGAAAAGAGATAAGATGATGCTATAAATATATTACAGCGAATATCTTTAAATAAGAGATTAATCGATCATTATAATAAATCATTAACTACCTTGTGGCATAATCAACAGAAATTACAAGATAATTTGGAAAAATTTCATTTATCAATAGAAAGTAAAATAATAACTTTAAATAATTTTATCATCTTTTATAGTACGATTTCACAGATTAACTTAGATTGTCAAAGTTTAATAACGATAATTGACAATATTGAAAATTCCATTACATTTTCCAAATTAAATTCAATTCATAGTTCAGTGATTTCAAATCAAGAAATTGTAGAAATGATAAAGTATTTACATACAATATATGAAGAGGAACAAATTCCGGAATTTAATAATATTTTAACATACTGTCTATTTTTAAGTTCTCAAGTAACTTTTTCAAAGTCTAAAATAATTTTTGCTGTCCATGTACCCATCCTGAAATCCAAAACTGCAGAATTCTATCACTTATACCCCATCATTCAAAACCACAAAATATTTATCCCATTACAACCTTACTTGGCAAAAACTCCGGAAGAAATGATTTCAATAAAAGAAGAGTGTCCGATGTTGGAAGAAAAATATTACTGTCAACAAAAAATGAAGTCAAGAGATAATTGTACTATGGAAATATTAAACGGCCATTCTCCTACGAACTGCTATGCTAATGATGCTCGCCTTCAAGAAACTATGATAGAACAGTCACAAATAATGAAGTTTTTATTATTCCAAATTCAGCGATAAAAATACTAACAAGATGTACTTCTGATCAATATTTGGAAATTAATCATCCATCAATCATCCGAATTCCAGAAGATTGCAAGATTCAAGTTAGAGAAAAAATAATTTCAACCAACATCCAAATTAGAAAAGGAAAATCAATGATATTGCCAAAATTAGATTCAAAGTTTTTAGAAATTCAACCATATAATTCACCAAACTTAACTAAAATAGATTTTGAAGGATTATATGAAATTAATAAAATTGCTAAAAATATAAAACCTATTCAAGAAGTAATAATTCCAAAGCAACATACAACAATTAGTTTATTTTCAATAATTATAATTATTTGCATAAGTATAATAATATTTTGGTTCATACGAAAATTCCGCAGAAGTAAAAGAAGAAACAAGAAAGGAAATATCAAGAAAGAAAATATCAACAAAGAAAAAATCAAGAAAGGAGATATCAAGACAGAAGATATCGAATAGGAAGAAACAAATTCAAAATCGAAAAACGACTCCATTATTTTTCGATCTTATGGATGGAGGAGTTATAGAGCTAGAAATTTCTATAAATAAATAATAATATTATATTACTGTAAATAAGATAAGAAATGCAGGGTTAGCTTTGTTTTAGCATATATATATTCATATCCATTATCATTCAAGTTGTTGTTGTTGAATATAAGTTGTTTGGTAAAGGTTGTTCTTGAATATAAGTTGTTGAAGTTAGTTGGCAAAAGTCGTTGTTTAATAATTAGTCTATTCTTAGTCGGCTCATTAGCATGTATTGTAATATTTTAATTATATTGTGAAAATAAAGATTTTTAAAAATAGTTTTCGGTGTTAAAAATATATAATTTGCGAAATTTACTGTCTCGACCCCTCCTTCGTGGAATCTGCTCATATTAGTGTTTTTAAATGAATCTCACGGTTTCTAATTGATTCCACAATATAAAAAAAAGTTATTAAAAATTCTAAAAAATTGACAATTGTTTCGATAAATCATTATCATCGTCAGAATGACAGAAGTTACATTTTATTTGATGCCTACCTGATGTTTAGTAGTTATTTTTGGCTAGACCAAGAAGTGACCTAACTTGTGATTGACTTAATATATGTTTATAGAAAAAAGAAGATGTGATATTACAAATATTGAAACTTAGATATTATTAGCCCTGGATATCATTTTTCCAATTAAGATCAGTATAACTGTGCAATGATATAGAAAACCAGGAAAACTATATCTGCTGATCTTTACAATTATCACTTAAGAAGACAGTTTATTAGTGGAGAACTCCCTAGATTTAACAGTTCGTTGACAACTTCATATTGTGGGTTTCTTAAATGTGTTCTAATTTCCAATTCTTCAAGGAAATCCAGTTCTTGCTTCTTTTCACAAATATGCAGCACTTCTAATTTCGTGTTAGGTGTCAATGAATGATTGGTGTCAAGTAGATGTTTTGCGTAGTGGGATTTATCTGGTTGTTTTAACCTGTATGCTCGTAAGTGTTCACTGTATCGGATTTAAAAATTCCCAAGGGTCTGACCTAAATAGACAGCATTACATTCTGGACATTTGAGTTTATATATACCTGACTTCTTCAATAGTGGTATTTTTGTTTTTACATTTAACAATTTTGAACTAACGTTACTTTCTGTTTTAAAAGAAATTGTTGTATTCGTTGCTGAAGATATTATCTTTGAAATATTATTAGAAATAGTTCCTGCATATGTGATGGTTTTATAAGTTTTCATTTCATCAGCTTGTTTAGGAAATATTAGTTGCAATGCCACTTTTTCGTCTTTTTTACCAATTAGTTTATTAAATATGATAAATAAGCTGATTAGTAAGAAAGAGGAAAAAGTGGCATTTCAACTAATATTTCCTAAACAAGCTGATGAAATAAAAACTTATAAAACCATCACATATGCAGGAAGTATTTCTAATAATATTTCAAAGATAATATCTTCAGCAACAAATACAACAATTTCTTTTAAAACAGAAAGTAACGTTAGTACAAAATTGTTAAATGTGAAAACAAAAATACCACTCTTAAAGAAGTCAGGTATATATAAACTCAAATGTCCAGAATGTAATGCTGTCTATTTGGGTCGGACTCTTAGGAATTTTAAAATCCGATACAATGAACACTTACGAGAATACAGGTTAAAACAACCAAATAAATCCCACTACGCAAAACATCTACTTGACACCAATCATTCATTGACACCTAACACAAAACTAGAAGTGCTGCACATTTGTGAAAAGAAACAGGAACTGGATTTCCTTGAAGAATTGGAAATTAGATGACATTTAAGAAACCCACAATATGAAGTTGTCAATGAACAGTTAAATCTAGGGAGTTCTCTACTAATAAACTGTCTTCTTAAGTGATAATTGTAAAGATCAGCAGATATAGTTTTCCTGGTTTGCTATATCATTGCACAGTTATACTGATCTTAATGGGAAAAATGATAACCAGGATATCACCATAGGGCTAATAATATCTAAGCTTCAATATTCGTAATATCACATTTTCTTCTTTTTTCTATAAATATATATTAAGTCAATCACAAGTTAGGTCACTTCTTGGTCTAGCCAAAAATAACTACTAAACATCAGGTTGGCATCAAATAAAATGTTACTTCTGTCATTCTGACGATGATATTGATTTATCGAAGCAATTGTCAGTTTTTTAGAATTTTCAATAACTTTCATTATATGGTGGAATTAACTAGGAACCGTGAGTCTCATTCAAAAACACTAATATAATTTGCGTATCCGCCATCATTTTAACTTTCATACCTGGCTTAGACAGAGTCGGATTTAGGAACCATACCAGTGTGTTGCTTCGTAACAATATTTATCAATTTAATGTGTTATTGATAGGAACTTTGAAGTCAGGTAGAGTTACCATAACACTGCTATCAAACATTTTCTTTTCAAATCTAAGATATAATAGACGATTTGAAATCCATGAATCATGATATAATAACTAACATGCAAGGTGTGGTTATGTAAATATCTAGAATTCCATCAAATATTATTATGGTAGATTAAAATATGCTGTATCATGTGACATCCAGATTCGATATTGCAATTTATAATTGAAAAGCTTAATTGCAAAAGGTGCCATATGAATTTTTAAAGAAAAATTATGATTATGGGAATTGACTGCAAAACGTAACAAATCCAAGGAGCCAATAGTATTGTTTCAATTAGGTCACATGTTTTTAAGACACCTAATCTAAAAGTATTTGTGTTTTAGTGGGCAAGTTTTCATGAAGTTATTGTTTCGGAAACTTCGAAAATGAGTTGTACTGTGAGTGCTAGTGTATCATTTATTGAAGCGTCTAATACAAGGATGTACTCAATAGGTGGAAGTGGAACAAGTGAATGAAGAGGAAAATGGAGAAGAAGATAGAAAAACGAAATAGAATTTGAATGAATGATATTCTTATATAAGTTTGGCTGAATTTACCAGTTACCCGTTTTGGCAATTAGTTAATAAACTTCATAGATGATTAATTTATTCAATGAATTCATTTACACAATATCCCAAATACATATTTATTGTTAAAATTGTCAAATCCAAACACACTTTAGGAAAAATATGATTTTCAATTCCTACTACCACTTTGAAATAATCACGCAAATTACATTATGTAACAGTTGTAAAAAGTGATTGTACTAGAAAAAGGAATATAAGAAAAATTGTTAATCTGAAAATCACATCGTAAGCATTTGGTACCTTTTGCAATTAAGCTTCTCAAATGTATAAAGGATATTCTGGTAAAGAGGGGATGAAGACATGAATTAGAAATGGGAAACCTTGCAGTACACTGAGTAAACAAGAAAAGAAGCCACGAAAAACAATTCAATTGAAATTTTCCGGAAAAGTTTTTAAGACAATCCTTCTAATGATAAAAGTTATGAACTGGTTAAAAAACAGAAATTTCAATTATAATAATACAAGTATAATCATTTATAATAGTCCTAAAAAAACATAGTATCGTTACTAAACTTCACACTGTTGTAGTCTCTAAAGCCGCCTCTGTTCTAGTTGGATATCTAGAGTAGAAATTCTGGCTGAAGCGCACGGTTTTCTGGGAAGACCTAGGTAGTTTTTTGATTGTTTTTATGAAGACATTCTAAGAAAATCGATTGTATCTTGAGGGCCGCAATCCAGAACTTTCAGGAATCCGATGGTTCGAGAAGATGGTTTTAATATATAAGGGACTAGCTACGAGCCGTGACAGAGTCTACAATTTAATCAGATAATGAACAGACGTGAATATATAAATAGTGAATAGACTGTGAACAGTGTATCTAATATAAATTAGAATTAATTGTGTACATGAATTAAGCATAAGTGAATAGTGTATAAATAAATCAAGTAAATAGATATACCGAGTCTATAGAATTAACCCATCTGTTAGTAATTTAAATGAGTCAGAAAAATTTCTGCTTTAAACGAAATTAACTGTATTGAGATAATTTCACAATATGTTGATAAAATGTTAAAAATTCTAAGAAATTTGACAATGGTTTCGATACAAAATATCATCGTCAGAATGGGCTTCGGGGAAATACTATACCCCTAGAAGAAACATATGACTTCGATCAGCTGAAGAAGAGATTGGACATGCGATATGGTCATGAACATTTAGAATATTCCCGCTGAAGAGCCGAAGGCGGAAACATAAAGAAGCACTCCAAGAGTTTGTACTGGATATGGCCCTACTAGTTCGATTTGCTTATCAACCAGCACCTGAGAACATGATGGAATGCTTGGGCATCCAGGCCAGTATTGACGGCTATGTGTCCACGATATATAGAGGACGCTTCGATGAACCTATTTCAAAACCATGGTAGATTCATTGACCGCTGGTCTTGAATATGAAGTAGCCACGAAGGCTTCGGCATACAAAAAAGCAGGAAAATGCAAGAAGGAAGTGACGATGGTAGACTTGACCAGATCGTCAACTTCATAAATATTATGGTACATAAGAAGCTGAAGAGGTTCAAGTGCCGGAAGTGTGGCGATCTAGGACACGTACGTAGTTCGTCTAAGCGCCCCAGAACTACTGCAACCCAAGAACTCCAGTCAAAGGGAAAACCTAGCACGAGCGAACATCGATCTGGTGAGAGAATTGCCGACTTTCTGCATAAACGGCCATACCCGGCAGACTATGCAATGCAACGAAGAATAGTAACCCACCAAGATCAGAGGAAATCAGGAGAATTATCCTCACTTAAGGATGATTTGGCAATGTAAGGAAGAACATCGGCGACCTACCTGGCAAGAAGTGTGAATATTTTCACCAAAACTTGAGGCATATTCAGCTCAGTGGGACACTCTAGTCCCAGAAGAAGGGCTCTTGATAACATTTCTTGAAAATGATGATGGTTTCGAGATGAGAAGACAGCTAGTTATTCCGAGAACGATAGTAGCTGTGGTACTCAGGAAGTTGCAATACAATCTATCGGAAGTCATCTGGGAGTGAAGAAAATCCTTCACCAAGTCCATGAAAGGTTTTATTGGGTGAACAGCTCCGACGATGTGAAGAACTGGTGTTATAAATGTACTACTTGTGTTACGAATAATGGAGGACATCGCAAGAGAAAGGCACCTATGAATTGATATAATGTTGGAAGCCCTTTCGAAAGGATTACTTTCGCTTTCCGACGACAGAAAATGGTGGTAAATACATTTTGGTTGAAATGGACTATTTCTCAAAGTGAGTACGAAATTCACGCTATCCCGATTCATGAAGCCACTACAGTCGCGGATGTATTGGTGAAAAAATGGTATTTGCCGATATGAAGTGACGTTGGAAGTCCACAGCGATCAAGGAAGGAATTTCGAGAGCCAGGTATTCCAGAAAATTTGTAACAAGCTCTAAATGAAGAAGACCAGGACAACAGCATTGCATCCACAGTCAGATGGAATGGACGAGATAATCAACAGGACAGCTGGAAAATACCTGTCCAACGTAGTTTCCAGCCACCAGAAAGATTAAGACCAGTATATTCCCCTATTTGCGTTGGTTTACCGATCTGCCATAAATGAGTCCACGACTGAAACACCTGCGAAAATCCTTTTTTTATGTAAAATGAGGCGTCCAGTATTTGGCTGTTGGACTAGCAAAGATAACGCGATCCAATTGAGAAGAAGAATGGACGATGTATACGAATTGGTTTGAACGAATCTTCAAGGTACCATCGACAGAAGGGAAAAACGGTACAGTACGCGGGACACAGAGTGCAGTTTTAGAGGAGGGGACAAAGAGTAGTTACACAAGCCGACAAGGATAAAATTATAGAAATCATGGAAAGGTCCGTACTTAATCAAGATGAGGATTAACCACGTCATTAGCATAAGCAAGATCACCAATGGAAAACCGAGAGTAATCCTCAAAAACCAACTAGCGCCATTCGAAGTAGATCATGACAAAGAGAAGGGAGTGAACCATATACGACAAGAGTCTGGACTCAGCCTCCAAATAATTTATGGATGCATACGGATGTACCGGGAAAGCTAAATACGGAGTCACTACAGAAACAAGACAACAACTCCCGGAAGAGTATTTACTGGCACATAACATCTCCACCACTAACAAGCACGCACGAGGATTGAAAACCGTCTTTCGAAAGAAATTTGGGTAATTAGAAAAACTTGGGAATCAGATTCCGGCCCCTGGGAAGAGACTGAGAATCAAACACAATTCGCGGTACGTCTTCTACTTGGTAACTAGAAAATAATTTCAAAGTCTATCCACCTATCGGAATGTATGGGAAGCGTTATGAAGCCTTCGAGATGATGTGCTGGAATCTCACGTGGAGAAACTAGTAATGCCCAGGTCAAAGAGCCACCAGTTGGATTGGCGAGTCATCAGGAACACGATCGAGGTGATCTTCCAATATATCGGTGTCCACATATGCTATGCCCCTCGTTATCAGTACCCGATAAAGACAGTGCACTGTTGTTTCGATACGACCGGAAAGTGTAGAAATGGGTCGAGTTGCCGATTTAAACATTCAGTACCAGCTACACAGAAGTCCCAGGGGGAACTCCTTTTAAGGGGGGGGGGGGTAATGTAACGAAACTGCACACTACAGTAGCTCCTGAAACGTCTGTTCTACTTCGATATCTATATAGAAATTCTGGCGGGATCACTCGGTTTTCTGGGAAGGACTAGGTGTTTCGATTGTTTTTATGGAGACATTCTAAGAAAGTCGATTGTTTGTTGGAAGCCGTAATCAAGAACTTTCAGGAATTCGAAGGTTCGATAAGGTTGTTTTAATATACAAGAGACCACCTACGAGCGGCGAGGAAGTCTACAATTTAATCTGATAATCAACAGACGTGAATATATAAATATGGAATAAACTGTGAACGGTGTTTTCAATATAAATTAGAATTATGTTTGTACATGAACTAATCATAAATTAATATTTTATAAGTGTATAAATGAATTACGTTGGTAAATACACCGTGTATATGAGTTTATACCACCTGTTGTCTATTTAAATAAATAGAAAAACATTACAGTATAGTAGATACATATGTTGAATGTTGAGAATGTTGAGAACAATAATCACAAGGAAATGTCAAAATAAATAATGATATTCTGCAAATTTGTATCCAAATTACCTATGTCTAATTTTGTCATATATCGCTGAAATGCTTCCCCTTGAAAGGTAGTTAGGCAAATAGTCAATAACCCGCCAAGTAAAATAAAGCTAGATGGTAATCCAACCACTCATCCATACTCTACTTCCAGAATATAAGATGAGTCGCTATGAACCAAACTTTGACTCCATTAACACCAAAAAAAACATCGCAAATATCATAAACCATTTTGGATTGAATCAACTATTTTTTTAGTAGTGGTAGGAGTTTCAGGATCAACTATGGTTACCAAAAATCCTGTGATGCAGTATGAAAGGAGAAGCTTACCTGCCTGAACGGCACTCCTATATGTTCGATATCTGTATCATAAACAAATTCAACTGTTTAGAGCGAAAATAATGGTATTACCGTCTTGAATCAATTGGTAAAGGTGTGTCATGCAAGTTTATGAGGCCAGTTCAATATTACACATGTAATCTAGATTCTTGTGTATAATCAATAGTAAAACTGTAGGTCTGCGCCAGTTTGAACGTCTGACATTCCATACTGTTATTTAACATGAATAATTAAACCCAAACTTAGCCCAGGACCGAGCCACGTCTACAGCTTCTTTTGTAGTGAGCCATAGATCGTTAGGTCTGCATATTCATGAATAATGATTTTAGATGTGCAACATCCTATGTTTACTCATATTCGCAGAATACGTCGTCACTAGTGTTTCCCATTTTTCCAGATTTGATAGGATCAACACCTGATCTTCCATTCAAGCTCCAGTCCATGCGTTTGTTCTTGGTGCAAGGGGTAATTATATGCTAAAAGAAACGTTTTCCAGATTAAAGCCGACGATTTTGTTGAGGTTCCTCAAGCTGATGTAATAGTGTATGTTTATACCTCTACAGGTCTTGTGCACATGCTCTTCTAGACAGACAGTATAGGTGTAGTAATAGAAAACAGAGAGGGGAATTATTCTTCCTCACTCTATTATCTATTGACAAGTCATAGAAATCAATTAATATGCGTTCTGAATAAATATTTTATCCACGGCTATGTAATAATATATACATTCCTGTTAGATATTAAATTGAAGAATGACATTAATTCTACACCCCGCGAATTCCAATCTGGAATCAACGGCCTGCCGGCTAATCACTTCCTTCGTATTTTCGGAATCCACGGGCCTTTTACGGGAAGATCGTCAGAATTAGATAACCTTGCAAACAGAAAGTCACACGTCGCGTAGTAACCACAAGTCACACAAGTAACAATTTAAAACGTCAAATATTAATTGCTGACATCTCGCATTATAAATGCGCGCAGTAAATCGTTTAGTTAGTCCGAGCGGAATTTTTGTGTGAGTGGGAGTTCTCAGTAGCTTCATTATTTATCATCCATTATCATCCAGTACCCGTGTAGCAAGTGGCGAGATTACAAGTCGTAATTTTGTAGTGTCGATAATTCTGTTAGACCCAGCGCCCCGACTCCCGTTATAATTTTTGTCAAATCGGTTAATTGGATTTTTTCGGGTAAGTTTATTTTTTTTATATTTTATATGAAATAACTGATAATTTGATTTTTTTATATTAATAATATCTCAAAGCTTTCTAACCAATTATGTTTCGATATTTTTATCTAATATACTATCGATGTCTTTGTACTTGCAAATACATTTTGTTCATATTTTTGTAGATATGAATTACGGAGACGAACAAGAGAGACTACGTCGGCTGTGGGATGAAGTCGAGACGGAAGAAGATCCGAATGATAATGAAGATGAACTGGCCAGTGAAATTATTGATTTCACTGAAGAGAGAAATACGGATAGCGAATCAGAGCAAGACTGCGATGAAGAAGACGATATCGAAAATGTTGCTCCTCCCAATAAGATTCCAAGAGTGCCTACTTTTATAGGGAAAGATGGTACTTCCAGGTGGAAGAAACATTGTCCCAATAAATTAGTGAGAACTAGGTCTGAAAATATTATTGTCCATTTACCAGGAGTGAGAACCTATGGTAAAAATGCTAAATCAGCTGCTGAATGTTGGTCTCTTTTTTTCACAGACGATATGATACAAATATAGTTGATAGCACGAACCTCTACATATCAAAAAAAGCCGAGAATTATTTAAGAGAAAGAAGAGCCAAGCCTACTGACTTCTGCGAAATCAAGGCTCTTTTTGTATTATTATACTTGACAGGAACCCTGAAAAGTGGTCGTCTGAATACCAAAGAACTATGGGAAAGAAACGGAACTGGAATTGAGAGATTTTGGTTGGTTATGTCTTGTGAACGTTTTCACTCTTTGCTCAGATGTCTACGTTTTGACAATATAGATACAAGAGAAGAGAGGAGGCAGTTCGATAAGTTGGCTCCAATACGAACTCTATTTGATTGTTTTGTTGAGAACTGTAAAAAGGCATATACTATTGGAGAAAATGCTACAATTGATGAAAAGCTCGAAGCTTTTCGAGGAAGATGCTCATTTAAGCAGTATATTCCCAGCAAACCGAATAAATACGGAATAAAACTCTTTGCGTTAGTTGTTTCTGCAACAAGTTATGCCTCAAATCTCGAAATTTATGTTGGACAACAGCCTGATGGTCCTGCGATAACCGTCAATCTAGTATAGTTCTTAGGCTAATAGAGCCTATATCAGGAACAAATCGAAACCTTACATGTGATAATTGGTTCACGAGTATAGATTTAGTAAACAAATTATTTAATGAGCACAAAATTACATATGTGGGAACTGTAAAAAAACAAAAGAGAGTTACCTCTCGAATTCACAAACACAAGAGCTCGGCCGCAATATTCTTCACTATATGAGTTCCAAGAAAATATCACAATCGTATCATACATTCCCAAGAAGTACAAAAATGTTATATTAGCATCTAGTTTGCATTATGATGATGTAATCGACATATCTACTGCTAAAAAATGCAAGCCAGAGATTATTACATTTTATAATCACACAAAGGGTGGAGTGGACAATCTGGATATATTATGTGCAATTTATGATGTATCTAGGAATACTAGAAGATGGCCGCAGGTAGCAGTTTCTGCAATGATGAATATGGCAAGTGTTAATTGTCAAATCATTTATGCTTCAAATAATAAAATATACAATATTCAGAGAAGATTGTTCCTAAGGGATCTTGCCCTGTCTTTGACCAAAGACCACTTAGAACGACGTTCTTTGGAAACAAATATTCCGCCATCTGTGAGAAACAGGAGACAGGAGGTAGCTGGTACTCTGGCTGTACCTCAGGATATTCCACCCAAAACACGAAAACGATGTTTTTTCTGCAAGAAAGACTCTAAAACTAAATATTTCTGTGAAAATTGAAAAAAGTTTGTTTGTCTTAAACACATTAAAGCTTGGTGTCCCACATGTTCCGACAATGCAAAAAACGCATAGGAAACAATATTTGTTACTATTACTAGTGATCTGTAAAGAAAAAATTATATTTTCTAGCTTTTTTAAATTTTTTATTTTTTATTTCTTAGTATAACGTGCGTTACTATTTTTCTTTTGATGTTATGCATTTCATTCAAATTTGTTTTTTTTATAATTAGTTCAATTATACTTTTTTATTTAAATCAAGCCTATTTCTTTGATACTGAATCATTATTTCATATCTAACAATCTCACAAGTATTTTTTTGTACTATGGGTCTGTGAGACTAGGCGCCCGGGCTGATGTCAAGATTCAGGGCGCCCGGCCCGTAGGGTTAAGCGACACAGTGGCTGGAAGTGCACGTCGGTAGCATAAGGCTCCGTGGATGATTCCATGACAAACACAATGGAAACAAGAATTCTTAATAATATTCTACAAACATCATGAAATTATCATACTTTACATGCAGTCAATTTTGATTAAGAGTCAACACCATCAGTAGTAAATATTACTAACAACAATAATGTCACGATTCATTTTGTCAGAAAGTAAATTTAAACTATAGGTACGTATTTATTATATATCTATATACAATATCCGTTTTGTTTAACTGTTTTTGTTATATTGAAAATATTTAATTGATGATTAGAAAAGGCTTAGTATAAATAAAAACATTATAATCTGTTCATTTATTCAAAGAGCAATTTTTTCTTTGTATAGTCGTGGAGTAAGTACAGTTTTCTACATGCGTATAATAGCTATTATTCCCTTGGATGATTACAACGCTCGCCTGCGGCTCGTATAATTTTCAACCTCGTGAATAATAGCCATCATTATACACTCGTTGAAGAATATATTATTCGATGACAAAACAGATGATAATACATAGTTCTACCAGCAATTTGTCTGAGAATCGGATTATGGAAGTAAATATTAGTGAAAGTCGGACACTCTGCCAGATGTGCTTGGGCAGCATATCTATTGTATCAATTCAGATTAGTTTGAGAAGAATCAATCCGCTGAAGATGTGATGGTTAGACCTACGTGAAAGTCGTACTAGAACAGGAAAAAAAGCAAATACTTGAAAACCCACTCACATGATATAGTGTTTAACCAATTTACGAAAAATTTCTAGAAAAAAATTCTGAAATGCATATAATGTTTTTTGTTAGATCCTAAACTTTATTGAACGACTCGTTTTAGATTGTTTATTCTAAAGTATTAAAATCAGTTATCGACATTTACACAATCTTTCACAATGGAATCTTACAGTATACATTTCTAAATTTATATTGAACAAATCAACATACGCCAAAATATTTAACGAGATTCTCTCATTTTTATTTTTCAAACGGGCTTCACTTTGATATCGATGCTTTTGTAGTCAGTCTATTCTGTTTATAAAGAATTTATAACTGATGTTTACTTTTAGACGAATTCCATTTAATCTGCCCAATTCTGTTTTATACTTTTGTCCAAACAAAGCCCTGTCAATATTACTAATGGTATTATGATCGAGTACTAAAGTCAATTTGGAATTTTGTTTAGTCTCGCTGAAACGACGTTTGGTTTTATCGTTAAAAACAGAAGTTTATATTGGCAAAAAACAATTCAAAAAATGTTGATGGGATTATCACTTGGATATCCTACTACATTGAACTAATTAATCATGAATTGGGCAGACGAGCAGCAAATTTCACTAGACGGCTGAGAGTGAGTATAATCATTAAATAATAAATTTTCAAATTCTTGTTGAGTACGAATAATCAGTTTTTTCAACAACAAATAAGTAGCAGCGACAAAGAGCTATGTAACAGAAAAATTCTTGCCCCATTCACGTTGTGCATCATTTAGCATTGTTCTCAATTAACATTTTCGCATTCGTGGCTTCCATCTATGAAATTCCACATTCCTAGAATTGAACTTTTTATTTTAATAATAATATCCCAATAATGTCAAATTTGTATTTCAACCATACACAAGTATTTATCATTTCAAAAGGTCCCTGAAAGGACATTTTTTTATCGCTAAGTTTGCTTACTATACTCAGGATATTACGGGATGTTTCTCTATGGAAAAAAAAACAGGAAATAACACATAGATTATTCCCACGCGATCAATCGTCTCCCAAAGTTATTATCAAGAACTGAATAATAACCACTATATTCTCCAGTCATGATTCCAACCGACCTTGTTCTCTTCCAAAACTCAAATCCTCTTGCTCCTTTGAAGGGAGTAAAGCAGTTTATTCCTGAAAACGCTTTGTTGATTTGATTATTCGGAAAGACCCTACTTTGAAAGAGATACAATGGATTCAATGGATAAAATGCATATTAGTACACGGAAATTAGCAAAAATAGAAGAAAAAATGTATAATTAGCTGATTTTTTCTGAGTCGGTTTTTCTATAATATTTTGAAAATATGATATTCTACGGCAAAAACAAAAGTATGGAATAATGTTCAGAATTAAATTTTCTACAAAACATGTCCTATAGGTCCTTTGCAGAATACTAAGGGTTTTTACGTTAACCGGTCGCAAAGGTAGGGGTAGGCGCCAAAAACGCTTTTGATGGGCAAAACAATATTCTCTTTTGTAGTATTTGGCTTAAGCAACTACTTATATTGATATAGAGTTTCATAAGTATCAAAAATACTTATTATTATACCCTGAACCAAACTCGTTTCCACACCATCCAGGAGGTTAGAGTTTGCCGGCGCGTTTTTTTATGTGGTTTCCCCTTGAGGCCTAATCCATTAAAGTCATTTATTCTTGCTCGAATTCAAAATCCTTGGTACGTTCCGCATTAGAGCATCCTTGTCCATGATAGTTCATACACATAACCGAACATTTTAAACCAACCTTGAAACATCCACATCGCTTTCCGCAGCCCATTTTGCAGGCACACGATATCAGTTTTAAGCTTGATGAAGGAGCTGGTGCCTCAGTAGTCAAAACAAGTATTAAAATATCACCTGATTTCTTCCATCCCCATTCTTCTGGCTGTAAAACATTACCACGCTAAGCCTGAATTTGGTGGTAAGCCCGCAACGAATGTTGTTGCAACGCTGCAAAGATCGGGGGTAGTTCTGCCAAAGTAACCATGTGACTATAATTGCCAACCGAGGTGTTAAACAGAACATACCTCTGGTGATTTATTTTTGTATGCTTTATATAATGCAAGTGTAAATTTTTCGCCTGCCTCAGTAATCTCCTGGTTTGTTAGAGGTTTCAACAACTCCTCGTAAATTTGGATTCGAATTTAATAGGTTTATTGTTTGGAGTTTGCCTTTACCAAAAAAAGCCGACGATGTGTCACTACCACTATATGCGTGAGCAAAAAGAACTGTTTCCCTTGAGTTCGTAAGGACATTTGACATTCGTAAATCTTTAGAACTATAATTTCTGGCTTTTATAGTACCTTGGGCCTCTCTTAGTGGTCTTATATCCTTTTCAGTTGGCGTAAGGGCAATAATTAAGGTGAGAAGATCGACATCTTGTCCTACAACTACGACCGTTTCGAATAGCAGTCTGTATTATTAGGGTATCAGCATCATCATCTGCAGTTATAGTTTCTATCTCTTCATTTTGAAAGGCGTGAACTAGTTGAGAAATAAATCGTTCTTTGTTGGCAAGGTTACTTAATAATTTTTCTTTAGTGTCCGTAATTGGCGTATTTTTTTCAAAAATAACCCCGTCGGTTTGTTTCCTTTGTCCTTTTTCTCACCCCGCATACCCTCTTTGCCTATATAGCTTTGACTCTACATTGTATTTCGATGCGTAAGGCATTCTTTATTGGCTACCTGCGATTTTAAATATTATCGGGCTGTGCTGTATTCAGTTATGTACCATCTTTAATATAACGACATTTTAATTTTTGTTTAACCCTACAGTTTATGCTTTAATAGCAAAAAAAATGATAAAAAACCGAAATATGTCATATGACCTTTTTCATTGAAAATTTTGTGATCAAACATTTTTGTGTACATATGTTTTTTCCGTAACATGGAGCGTTTAAAAGATATTGCAAAAAAACTAGTGCGGTGTCCCCATTGGGTTGGGAATTTTTTGAATATGTATTTCTACACACATAAGCTAACTACCCTGAAAATTTCCGCTTATAATGAATTTTTCTTTCATTCTGCAATAATTTGACTAATTTCCCCGTATTATATTAATTGTTTCGTGAATTGACTTCTCGTACTTTTTTGACACTGTAGTATTCGAAAAAATCGATACTTCCCGAAACTTGTGTATATTGTACCAAAACATGAACAAATGATTTTCCCAAAAATTGTAGAGTATGTTCCAAAACAAGAGTCAGTTATATTGGCAGGGCCGCACTAAGGGACCCTTAGTACGGCACTGAAAATGAACTGCAACATCACTATCCACGTGCATGTCTCATTTGTTTCTATGTGTTTGGTGACTTTTGATTATGAATATACTATAGAATTTCGTGATAAATATTTTCACTTTAGAGATTTGCGTGGAATAATGTTGGCCTTTTATTTTCTCCGAATTATTCCATTTCTATTTTACGGTCTAAGAGGCTTTCCATTATATTCCACTCATTTCGCCATAATCTGCTATATATCTTTCTTACCAGGATTTTCATTCGTTCATAAAAATCGAGGCATTAATACAGTGAATCGTTTTAAAGTCAATACAAAACTCCATGCTACCGATTGTTAGGAAAACAGAAATTACGAATAAAAGCCCGTTTAGCTTTTATTTTCGACAGGAATACTTTTCAAGTGGTGTCAATTACGTAATTCCTGCATTTTTTCCAAATTAGGGTTGAAGAGATAATCGAGAAGGGAAAAAACGCAATATTACTGCGGACAACTTTGACATGAGGTTTGTACTCAATAACTTATATCCCATCACAAGTTACGATGCTGTAATAAATACGAATACCAAATAGAAAAATTTAAATTAGTAATTTCCAGAACACACGGTAAAACATATTTTATTTCAAATAGAATTAAAAGTAGAATGCGGCCCACATTTTGTTTAGAAAAATGATACAAAACCATAACAGCTTTAAAACAAATAAAACGTTTTACTAGGTCAAAATGAAATAATTGTTTTGTATACAACTAGTTAATAACGTAAAATTGAGGCCGCTCTAAAACAAAAAAATGGGTTTTGCAATTCAACAAAAAAAACCCAAACCCATTTCGGGGGGATAGTAAAAACCAAGGACAGAGCAGTAAGAGCGACAGACAGTGTCGGGGCGAATACGCGAAACGCGAAGGGGAAAGTCCTTTCTCTGTCACGGTAACGGACATCAGTTTTTTTTGTGTTAGCGTTTTCAGAGGAAGAAGTTTCTCTCCGTTGCGTCAGGGCGTGAAAGGGATACTTAGCTATTCTTGACGGTGAACAATGTCCCCCTTCGTGACACAAAACGGGAAGACTTGCCCTCTACGCTAAGTTTTCAGCATAGTCCGATACCGGTCACTTGCACTACCCGCGGTTGCTAAAAAGATAGTGAATATAGGCAGTAGCAAGGCCGGAGAAAGGAAGTTTTCCAACGCAGTAAGTTTTTAAACAAGTTGAGAGTTAGATTTTGTTTTTTCTGATGAGACATTTATTCGTTTTATTATTTTGCGCTGTTTCTAAACTTGGTATTTATAAATTCACTGTTTTACATAGGGAGAAGCTATAACAATATATTTATTTTATTCTCTTTTCTTTCACGGGTACTGGACAACATGGCCGCTTTCAGTTGAATATTGAATGTCCAGGCTCACAATTTGGGCACAGTTTGTTCTGTAGGATATGAATTTATCGTGTGTGATGACATAATAAGATTTCACAGGGTACCGTCAACCTGACAAGAGTTAGGTTTATAATTATTCAATAATTGTTTTGTTGCGCCACATAATTCGCTTCCACCTCGTAGATAGAATATAAATAAGAGTTAAAACAAGGTTAATTTGTACTTAGTATCAAAGGGCCGGAGCGTATGACTTTTTTCCTGTTGTTCCCAGCGAACTTGTGCTACGATAAATAATTTTAAATTGTTTCTTTTTTGTTCAGACGTGATTAGGAATTTATTTCAGATTAAGAAAAATAAATAAACATTATAGGTTATTCAAAGACCTGCAAATTTTGCAACTCGAAACTTACGTATTGAAACAGGAGTATCGATAAACAATTATTGTCCATAGATCAGCAGAATTAGTTTACACCTCTACTTTCACTTTTTGTTGATATCAAGTGGAACGACACGAAACCACAGTAGTCTAGTATAGTATTGCGTTTAAGAGTAAATAAATATAATCTTTTTTTTGCGCCTCCAGACAGGTGAACATCTAACTAAGGGTTAAATCATACGCCCCTCGCGCACGTTGAAATACTAAAACGATAAGGGGCTAATTTCTTTGTCCTATCTCAGGGCGAGGATTATATTATAATTGTTTTATTGATAGTCATATGTTATATAGGGAAAGACTAAGGATGTACAATTTATGGATAAGTTTATAGGTAATTTTTATACGGGGGGAATTTAATAATTTGTGTTGATATCGGACTTTTGATTTATGTATATATAGATACAGAGAAATATTTATTATATTTTTTGATATAACTTTGTGGTTTCCCCATACTTTATTTATCATCCCTACCCGAATTTTCCCCAGAGTGTGTATCAACATTGGATACGAGACCGAACCGAGAGAACAATCCTGTCCTGGCGAAGGAAATCAAACCGTGTTAAGCCCAGGCGTTCCCAGCTTCAATCGGACTGGGGGTTGCCTTACCACGCTCGGCTACAAATACAAAGGTAAATAGGTATTGTTCAAAGAAAAGGCATTGGAGTGGTGACAGCGGACCCGGTATAGCAGGGTCAAACCTATTACATTTGGGGGCAAGGTATTACGTTAGAGTCTAGCACTTATTACACTCGTGACAGCGTTTTTTTTGTTAATAAACAACTCATTAGAAGAAGGTTTAGAGTTGTACATCTGGTGACAAATGGTGACAATGCATTTATAAATTAGAGATCCTAATTGACTAGTTCTAGCAAGTCTTCAGCGATCCTGAGGCGATTCAGTTTTCATAGAATACTCAATCCAACTCGAGTGGCATTCATGCCCATAAGAATGTTATGAATTGATTCACGGCCACTGTTCTTGAACTTGGACGAAGATTTCCAGTCACCATTTTTCATTAAATAAAATTTACCAATATTCCCAAAGGCTCTTGGAACGTAATCATTGTGCAGGCTCCCACAATAATGCTTTTAGTTAAAGTGACTATTAATAAATGGAATTCCTAATTTATCTATTACATTCATGGTTTGAGTAGAATTGGGTTGAACAGAAGCTGTTCATTGATCAGGATTGATCAAAAGCAAGATACCTAACAGTGAAGTTTTAGCAAAGAAGTCATAAAACAATCCAAAATCTACAATTTGTGAGATCCAAATATCCAAGTCTTTGCTAAGAAATTTTTATACATATATTAGTGAGTCATTCGCTGATTACAAAGTACATACAGGTTGGCAAATTAATTTTGGCAGTTGAAGATGCGCGAGAAAGCCATACAACTTGACAACGTTGTAAACGCAGTAACCGGGAAGAAGAGCAGTCGACGTACATTCCGCATGCGAAGTTTTAAAGGTTATGAGGCTGCTAATACATACGAACACAATATTTGGAAGTTGGATTTAAAAATAATAAATTGTGGCACATGTATAAGACTATATAAGATCGAGTTTACAAAACAAAATAACATTAATGTGTTTTTTATTATTAATTAAATGGATGAGGGAATAAAAACGATTATATTTTTCTACGAAAATTGGGTTTTCTTGTACAAACATAATTATTTACTGCCTCAAAAACCATACGGGGAATTCTATAATTACCCTTTACTATTTTATGTGATGTAAATAATAAATAGATTCCAAGAGACGTAAACTTTCACCTTTACTTTAAATTAATTTCTTACAAGTGATCTTTCATAATATTCGTCATTGAGGTTAATTTGTACATATATTGGAAGTCATGTATATTTTGTAGATAAAGCGTACAATATGATAAGGATTGTTGAACGACTTTCTAAATTTAACAATAGCCAACAATTTTTCCTATCTGTTCGTAGTAATTGTTATTGACATACCTACCTGTTAAGCTTTCTAAAGTTGTTATTCTTAATAATATGTAGTAGATAATGATGTAAAAGTCCGGGTCTAAACATAAAAATTAAAAAACAAATTGAGGAAATTGCCTTTAGAGATAGTCTAATAAGTATACTAATAATATAAATAAAATATTAAAGCTTTTGTGGTAGATATTTCTACTTTCATATGTAAATTTTTGTTTTTTGTTGCAAATATCTACTATGAAATAAGAACATCCCTTCACACTGTTTACAGAGTTAGGACTGGCAAAACAAAAAAATCTTGGTTCTGGGTTCCGTCAATTATTGTTTATTTAGAACTATGTACAGATGTGCTACGAATATTATATTACTCTAGTGGAATTCGTCTCTAATATCTACAATTTTATAACACCTATTTACATTTTTACATTCGTTGCGTTTAATGTATTCAGCCATACGACCTACAAACAAACACTATAATGAAAAATATGTTTTAGATGTACAGGGATCATCAAGAGTAAAATAATAATGGGCATCTATAAATGATTCTTCAAAATCACTTTATATATCAACTTCATGATCGACGCTATCTCCGTCTTCAATATTATCTACAACAGTATCTAAAAGTGGCTCATTGTTCATAAATTCATCTTCAATCTTTTTAACATGGTCACATCTAACTTTCCAATCATTTTTAGAAAATGTTTCAAAAAATTCATTACAGAATTCATTAACCTTTGTAAAATTGAAGGTAACATTTCGTTTGGCCGCATATTCTCTAATTGCCGCTCAAACACTTTCGATCGGATTTAACTCTGGGTGATAGGAAGGTAGCCTTAAAACTGGCAATCCATGTGGAATAAACAATTCATCAATTTTATAGGTTTAATATTGCGGTTTGTACAATTTTGAAACGTTATAAAGATCCGGTTTCAACTTTTGTTCACTGTAATATTAGTTTCTTTCACAAAGCCAGTTTTTTAATTGTTGTTTAGTCCGAGCAGTCGTATGTAATTTGTCAATTAGAACATTGTGATATGGGGCGTTATCAATTACCACAACAGCGTTGTTTGGTTGGTTAGGAATACGTTTTTCTTGTACCCACTACTCATAATTTTCGTACGCCATTTCATTATGATAATCTCCTATTTTTGACTGAGAGTTCCACACAATACCAGTATTAGGTACAAAACCATTTTCACTTCCTGCATGCACAATGCTGAGCCTATTACTTCTGGAAACGGGTTTATCAATCCTTCGTTACTCTTGTCGCTTCATCCTTTAAGGTGCGTGTTACATGAATGAATGTATGTTTCATCAAAGAATGTATTTGTTTCCGCAGAGATTCGCGACTTCCGGCAAAGCCATAACTAACTGCAATGATTTGGTGTACATCTCTTAAAATACGTACTTTTTTCTCGAGTATGTGATAATTTATTATGCACCCTCTAAGCACAATTTTGTCGAATTGATTCATACGGATACTGGACGTTCTTTGTTTTTCAGTAGGCACATCATTGTCAACATTACTTCCTGCCATAGCTTCTTTATAAATACGGGAAAGCGTTCTTTGGCAAACTTTCGTAGCAGCTGAAACTCGTTCAATGACCTGGCAATAAAATAATGCGATATAACTGTTGTATTGAAAGTTTTACTCATGTGAATTTTTATACAAATAAAAAGAGGAAGTAGTTAAATTTGTTTTCAGTGACTGTTCTTTGAAATAGAAATTTTTGTCGTGGTTTTCGGCCATTCAAAAGAAGTATTTAATTCAAAAATATTATATAACGTTTCAGTTCATTAGTTGTTTTAAACGATCTTTACATTTTAGTTCAAACATATTTTGATATGACCAAACCGCAATTGTAACTAAAATAGGAAGATGGTTCAAAACTAATAATAAAACCGAAACGCAATAGATATAGGTATGAAATGAGTATAATAATTATAAGCTAAAAAACCTATTACATTTAAATAGGTATCTTACACAAAATAAACATCTGCCCTCTTATATACTCCCGTAGACATAAACAGAATAGTTATTCATGCAACAAGTGCATAAAGTGGTGCTTTTTTCACGAATGGAAAAATTGACGCAGTTATGCAAAGACTTCTTATTTAGGCTGCTCTAAATGGACTAAAAATGGCGTCGATTTGTTTGTAATGATGACATACCGGTGCATAAAATTGACACATGAGTGCACAAAATACTTTGTCTCACCCCAATGTCAGTTTTTTAAATCGTTTATCAAATAAATATTTTATGCACGAAAATCGATTCAAAAGATTTACTATCGTGTGTAAATTTGTTAAATAATTACTTTGGCTTAAAAATTTTATTGCAATAATTGAAACTTACATTTGTTAATGGAATTGTTGACTTGCCATTGTTTGCCTCTTCGGTCATGAAATTTAAAACGTTCATAAGTAATTCACGACACTGCTCACTCAACTTTTTATGAACAACTTCACTTTCTGGAGTCGCCATAACAAATTAGTATTACACCACTCCGGTAATCACACATTTCTCTGAATTGTACTGTCGAAACGAAGCTTACGAATTCTGCCAGCGAAGTGAGCTCTTGCAATCTGCATACGTCTTTGCTACGGCGCATCGGACGTTGCCAAACTTCCGACTACCAAAATTAATTTGCCAGCCTGTACATACTCGATTGCAAGGTTTCGGGGACTTTTGAAGGACGGATATTCTGGCATCTTCCGTTGCGAGCGACTTTCTAGTTCTAGAATTGATGAGTTGATCGTTCAATGGGTGTCACAAAAGCCTCAATGGAACGAGGAGTCTTGAATGAATAAAATTTCAAAAAACTTCAAGAGTTGGACGCAGTAGCATGAGTTACGTAATTTGATAGTTTCTGAATTACCATTCTTCTTGAGAATAAATGGAGTATGAGCTGTCAAGTGTCAAGAAACATTACAATATTATGAAGATTTCACACTATATTCAATATTTTTTTTAATTAATCACAGCTGAAGTTTAAATAATCTTGTCGGTACTGTTAAAAAAATTATCACATTTAATAGACAACATTTTGAATCTATCTATTATTATCAGCAAATATGATCAAGTCGGCAAATCGAAATTTTTCAGCTTATGAAATTTATAGAGCAAAAATAGGCACGAGGGTCTTTATTGCCGGTAATTTTTTATTTGTCATCCTGTTGCGTTGTGGTGGAAAGTTAAATGTTCCGAAAAATGGAATTAGATACGAGGGTAGACTTCATTCCCGAATAAATGCAAAGCCGAGTTCGTTTTAAGCCAAATTTGTAACGTACATTTATGTATTTAGTCTTGAAAAATTAGGGTATCAATAAGGTAAACATACCAGTTATTGGAAAGTTAAGCTTTTTTTAAATTTCTGTATCTGGAGTATTTTTCAGCGGATATTTTTCTACCTATGCCAGATCTTAGTACATATATACTATTTCGAATTAACGGGTTTTGAATATTCCTAATAATACAGTTCTCTTAAAAAATTTGGAAATACCGGAAAAGCTTTCAAAAAGTTAGCTATTGGGAAAAAATTTCAATTACTAGACAAAACTTTTACAGTTGTTGCACACAGGCAAAGTAATGATTAATAGCAAAAGCAAATAAAAAATTTAGAGCAGGGTTTAAAAACTTTTATTAACTTAAAATTATGGTCACTTATACCTTTTTATTGAATTTTGGTAGGTTTTGTGTATTTCGTTGACGTCCATAACGTAATTTGCATTATCTCCTGATATTTGGCTCACTTTTGTTCCACAGTCTTGGAAATATTCACTTCCCACTTCTTGTTCCTCATAATTTTTGATATCACCCTTCATTTCAGCATCTGCTTCGATTCATTTTCTAGTTATCCCGGCGGGCTTTCACTACTTCATTACTTTCGTTACTTTGTTTGGTTCATCGCACAAATTACTAGAGGTTTTTTCTATGCCTTTATATCATCACCTTTCTTATTACGAATTTCTTTTGGTTCTTGATCTATTTTGTTCGGCTTTATATATTTTGAGGTTGGATTCTTTTCGATAATCTGTTCGGTATCCTCTTCAATTTCTATACCTTTAAATTTATTACTCATTCTGCGGTCAAGTTCTTTTTCATTATACATTTCGCCGTCTTCTACACTTTCGATTTCTGAAATATCATCATCATCATCACTTTTCTCAGTTTAACACATGTGAACCATTAATACACACAATATCAGATCCTATTCTTACTGAATGATTTGGATTTCTGCCGCATGTGTCCTTATGACCAGGATTTTTTTATTTTAAATTCCAGCGTTGATTTGGGTACGCAGTTTCTGCTTGCCGAATTTCTATATGACATATAGCTACTCTTTATTCCATTTATCGCAGCTTTCATCGATTCCACATCATATTCATTGCTCTTGGGCCTGACTGAAAACTAGAAATATTTAGAAACTCATGTTTCAGTTATAAGACAGATTGTTACCAGTTATTTGACAGGCGTATACATTTTATATTTGCCAGGAAGTTTATACACTGTAAATCCTACTATTTTATCTTGAAACACGTTTCCGGATACTACCAAAGGCGTACGACAGTGACAAGTAACAGATTATTCGATCCCAAATTCTACACGTCACTGGTGGAATAGAAATTTAAACACAATTTTTGGATGCTCCAATAATTTTTACGTACTCCTTCCTCATAACGATAAAGTAAATGTTTCTCCAGACATTTTAAATTTAACATGAAGCTGCACCATTTTGATGTGTAATAACTATGTCGATATTTTGGGCCAGTGAATTTCATTTAATACGGAAATATAACTTTAATCCATATTAACAATAAATTTTAATGTCGAAAATATGGAAAATGATTATGGACTGTATTTCTGTTGGTTATATGAAATTGAGCACATCATCAACGCTACGTATAAAGAAAACATAATCTATAAGGCTCCTTACCTGGTGAAGCTATATTGCAGTCCGTTATCCAGACGCCTGGGATGGCTGAAGATATATTTTGGCACACTTTTTTGGTTGACTTTTGTCAGAACGATTTTAACGGTTTTTGTATCGAAATTATTGTTCACCATCGTACAAAGTTTTACGAGCTACTACCGCTCTGGACATGTCGACGTTTTTATCAAACATGATGATTACGCGGCAAAATTCAAATACAGGAGATTCCTTAACATTCACCCCACTAAAACGAATGTTTTTTGACCAAGTGGAATACAAAGACAAAAAAAATTTAATATGAGAGAAAAAATAGAATATACTCGCGCTTAAATCTATAAATATACTCAAATACTAATAGCTAATAATAGTAATAATAAATTATTTAACCGGCAAGGGGCCAATTTTTACGACAGAGCGTTGCATAACGCTGTGGTTGGTTTTCAATGTAACCATACGAACGACATGGTCCCGACCAGGGTGCACATCAATAACTCTAGCAAGTTCCCAATTTAGCGGAGGCGTTTATTTATCTTTGATTAAAACTAAAACACCTTTAACGATAGGAGGTGAAGGTTGACAGAATGAATATATTCTTGCGACCAACGCTTTCATAAGTCACTCCGCATACGTTGCAGCAATTGCCATCGATTCAATCTATTTAAAGATAAATGTGTTAGAGCTACCTCGGGAATAGGACTAGTGAGCGGTTCAAGAATTAGAAAGTGTCCTGGCGTAAGATGTTATGAATAATTTGGATCACTACTAGTCTCACACGGGCGTGAGTTCAAAAGTGCTTCCATCTGACACAGGAGGGAGTAGAATTCTTCATAGGATAGTACCTGAGTACCTAAGACTCAATAAAAATGAGTTTTAAATAATCTTACTCCTGTCTCGGCGAGGCCATTAAAATTTCGACTATCTGGGGGCTTGAAATTATAAGAAATGGACAATTTCCGCGCGATAGTTTTAGCCATATCAAGGAGTTCATTATTAGCACCCTTGAAATTTGTGCCTTAGTCGCTGGTAATGGTGGGACATTCTCCACGTCAAGCGATAAAGTGTCTAAAGGTGGCTAAGAAAGTTTCAGAACTTAAATCTGAAGTAGCTTCTAAATGAATAGCCGTTGTGGATGTGCAAACAAAAACACAAACATAACCTTTGCAGGTTTTTCCACCTATCTGTTTACTCATCGAAAGTGAACCAGCAAAATCAATAAAAACTGATGAAAAAACCTTGACCTCAGAAATTCTTATAGAGGGATATCAGCCATATATGGGTTGTAAGACCTTAGTTTGCAACTAAAACATTGAATGCAACTTAAAAGACATTTATAAATTGCACTACGTGAAGATAAAATCCAGAATTATTGTAATAATAAATAGTGTAATGTTTTTAAACCTGGATGAAAGTGTTACTGGTGAATTGCTTCAATTATCAAGTGCGTTCGTCGTTGTGATTTGGGTAACAAAATATGATGTTTAACATCAAATTAAAACTCCGAATTTCTGATTCAACCACCAACTCTAAGCAATCAAAGGACTCAATGATAGGGGCGAGTTTCCTAGAAGGCTCAGGTAATAGTTGATTATATTATATTTGAAGGAAAATGTAGGAAAATATATGTCGCAGTACATATTTTATAGTAATTTTGAAGGCATTATCGACAACCAAGATTCTTCGAGACTGAGATTGTAACCTTAAGCTATGAACAAAAAAGAGAGAATACGGCACAACTCGCTTAATCTTGGTTAAACAGGAAAATCTACTCAAAAGAGTAGAAATGAAATTGTCAGAGGAAGTGCAGGCAGATAGTATAATGCTTTGGTTATCCTGAGATATTTCAGATGAATTTAACTGGTTATTAGTTCGCGTAGGCCATGTATTATTAAATTCCGCACCTGGCCACCAATCCTAACTAATTTATATCACAAGTGTAAAGACTGCCAGTTTAAAGTCCAGTTCTTATTATTAATCAAAAATAACTAATTAGTTTCTAAATGTTCTTTCCACCACAAGTAAAGTCAGAATAAAATGAATGACAACAAGACCTCAGAAGATATAACAAATTCTGAACTCTACACTATGTTACTAAAAGATATTAAGGATCAAACAACGGAGATAAAGTCTGAAATAAATATTAGCATTCAAGAAATATCTGATAAAGTAGATGTTGCTGAAGTAAAAATAAAATATTTACAAAATAATGCATAACAACTTGAACGAAGATTTAGACGCAATAATATAATAATTTTTGGTCTAACAGTAAACAAAAATGATCTACTAAATTAAACTTTAGAATTTATAAATAATACTTGTAACACGAATATACAAAAGAATAGTATAAATAATATTCATGTTGTTGAGAACAAAAATTATGGAAAGTCCCATATTGTACTTGAGTTTATTTCTTATATAGGAAAACAAAACATCTTCAAAAATATGAAACAATTAAAAAATACTGGTGTTTTTATTACCGATGATATGTGCTATGAAGATAGACAAACACAAAATGTATTGAGAGAATATCTTAAAAACGCCTACTTGGAATTTCGTGTACGTCACGGGGAAGGTAGGAAACTATGGAAGGTCTTGAAAGAATTAAATATTTACAGTAAAAATATTAATACTTTAATACCAGATAATTTGCGGAACTTAAATAGTATTAATGAATTTTTTGTAAATTCTTCTAAAAGTGAATTTAACGTTGATCCTAATTTAATATCATACTACAATGTAAGTATTGAAAATAATAACAATTTTAAGTTTGCTCAAACATGCGACTCCGAAGTATATGAGATGTTACTGTCAATTAAATCTAAAGTCACAGGTGTCGATTAACTTAGCATCAATATGCTGTCCAGTTATTTTACCGCTTTTAACACACATATTCAATTTTTGTATGAGAAAAGGTGTGTATCCTGCTATCTGGAAACGTGTACATGTTTTACCATTGCCCAAAAATAATAATCCAGCTAGTCTTAGAGATTTGCGCCCTATAAATATTTTATGTTGTGTATCAAAAGTGATTGAGAAAATTGTAATTGAACAACTTGTTAAATTCCTAGATTGTAATAATATTTTACTAGCTAATCAGTCCGGATTCAGACAATTACATAGTTGCACAACAGCTCTCTTAAGAGTAACCGATGATATCAATGTATCTCCGGACGCCAATAAATTAGTAGCTCTAGTTTTGCTGGATTATCCCAAAGCCTTCGATCGTATAAATCATGAGTTACTGTTTTACCTGTTAAATGTTATTAGTTTAGATACAAGTGCTATAAATTCGCTTCGTAGCTACCTCAGTAATCATCAGCAAGCAGTTATCTACTGCAATAGGTCTTCTGCAATGTTAAAAATTGATTGTGGAGTGCCTCAAGGATCTATACTTGGGCCAGTTCTCTTTATAATTTATACACATGTATTTTATAAGAAATTGCAACAACGTTCGTCTCATTTTTATGCAGATGATGGACAGTTGTATTATTATTTTAAGGAAAAAGATGCGGTTGTGTCGTGTCAGCATGTAAATGAAGATTTAAAGTCATTGATAGCTATATCCAATAATTTTTGTCTATCACTGAATAGTGATAAATCAGTTGCACTTTTATTTGGAAAGCCAATGGCCAGGAAGAGGTTTTAAGATTAATGAACTTAAAAATTGATGATAATATAATTAATATAGATGATAGTGCAAAAATTTAGGATTGATCATTGACTCTTATCTACGCTATTCGTCCCATGTAACTTTAATCGTTCGTCGCGCCTTTGCTAATCTCAAATTAATATACAGCAGCCGGACAATGCTTACAAAAAAAACAAAGATGTTATTATGTGAATCACTCGTATTATCACAGTTAAATTACGGCGATGCGGTTTTTGGGCCTAGATTATTAAAAAGAGACGTACTAAGATTACAGCGTATCCAGAACTATTGCATCAGGTTTATATGTGGATTAAGAAGAAAAACGCCTACTTCATCCTATTATAAAGAATTGCAGTGGCTTACTTTGGAAGAACGTCGCAAGGTACGTGAATGTGTATTATACTATAAAATTCTACATACACAAAAACCTCCGTACTTGTACAACAAACTTAGATTGAGAACCGACGTACACAATCTAAACCTGAGACAAGTTGGTCGCTTAACGGTGCCTAAACATTCAACCGCCTTATTTGAGGGACGCTTATCATTTAATGTAGTTAGGATTTGGAACTGGATACCCGATTATTTAAAAGTACTCACATTGAATAGATTTAAACGTGAAATTAAAAGTAACTTGCTTAATGGTAGCTTAAAACTGTAATGGAAGATGGATACCTATAGTATTAATATTAATTTTCTGTTCTTTGAATTTACTATCTGCTCCCTCACTTTGTGGAGTCTACTCATATAATTATTTTGAGTGGGTCTGAGAATTTCTGAGTGGTTCCACTTTGATGGGGGGTGTTTGGGAGTTCGTGGTTGGTGGTTGTTTCGTTATTTTCAATATCGAAATAGTTATCAGTTTTGGATTTTTCAATATTTTTTTTTGTTGGGGTTACCTGGATATTTTGGTTTGGTTTTGGTCTAGTTCTGGTTCTATATGAAATAGTATTATTATATTCTTTGTAATAAAACTTGTAATTTCTGGTTTCTACACAAAAGGTTTCTACACAAATGTATCTACACAAAATGTTAATATTAAATGATAATGGATGTCTTTATTTATTGAATTGTATTCATAGTTATATTGTATAGGTATAAGTTTTTAACTGGTTGAGTGAAAGAGCAAATTCTTAATTTATTCAAGAAATTTGAACCCTGCCATTTGGCAAACTGCTGTGTAACATAATGAACCTTTTTTAGTATATCTTTAATTGTATGCACTGTATGTTTGGCCAATAAAAGAATTTATCATTATTATTATTATTATTATTATTATTATTAATTAGGAGTTTCTAAAAGATGTGCTGGGATTTGACCTCGACTAGCACAGTCAACTGGATTTTGTGAAGAGGGAATATAATACCAAAGAGAGGGGGGAATGAAATCTTGAACATGAATGACGCTATTAGTTACAAATATTTTCCATCTATGTGGAGATGAAGATAAGCAAGCAACAGTTACCACATAATCTGTCCAACCATAAATAGCATCAAAAATGACTGGGTCACTATAGCTTTCTTTATCAAAGTGCATTAGATGGGCCAATAAAACGGAACCCTTAATTTCAAGTCTTGCTATAGATTGGGTTTTTAATGGGGATACTCGACATTTCGCACAAATTAGGAACGTTCTCACAATTCCAGAAAATTTGAGAATTCGAAAATAGACAACACTAGCATACCCAACTTGTGAGGCCCGTGTAGCTCAATCCGGGAAATAGAACTGGAACCTACATGGCGCGGAATTTTAATCTTAGCTAAATTCGGCATTCCTATCTTCAACCTTGACCAGACATCTGAGATATCCTTCGAAGGTGGATCATACAAGAAAGCCTTGGATTCCCGCAATTGTTCTAAAATACGTTTTGCACGTAGAAGACATGGTAAAATAAATACAAGGGGGTCAAAAACTCGACTTATTTCAGATCGCATGTTTTGTTTTGATATATATATATAAGAAAAAACAGTCTATATTAGGATCCCAATTGAGCCCCAAGACTTTAATAAAGTATGGTTCATCTCCATCAAAGTTGCACGATTCTTGGCGATTGGAATGACTTACTTGAGCTGAAAGAGCAGAATGATTACTTGCCAATTTGCTCAATTGAAAATAACCTCGTTGCATGAGTTGAATTAATTCAGGTTGAAGTGAAATGGCTTAACTTAGATCATTTCTTCCAAGCATGCCATCATCTATGTGAAATTGATGAATCATTTTAGATGCTCCAGGAAAAGAAGATTGCTATCGTGTGGCCAATCCTTTCAAAGTTCGTAGAGCTAAAAACGGAGAATTCGAAATTCCGTAGACTACGGTTCTTGAAAAAAATTCCTGAAGAGGCTCAGTGGGCTTAAAACCCCAAAGAATTCTTTGATAATTCCAAAACTGAGAATATACGTTAATTTGTCTATACATTTTCTTCATATCGCAAACAAAAACATGAGAAAAAAATCGAAATCAGGAAAGTATTGTAGAAATATCACGTTGAAGTTTTGGGCCAACTAAAAGAGTGTTATTAAGTGAGACGCAAACTCGCATCGAACACAACTTGAATTTTGGAAATTATTTGAGAACCTAAAAGATCTTCTATAAAGACGGCATGATGAGATATGTATTAGGCAGATGAAGATTTATAATCATTCAGTGTTACCAGAATCATATCTCCACTGTTAACATAAGCTTGCATGTATTTAATGTGTAATTCAGAGGATTTTGAAAATCTATTTTCTAGCTTGGAAAATCGCCGATGAGCTTGTGTATAAGTATCAATAAAACTGGGAATAGATGGACGAAATGGAAAAGATACCGAAAATCGTCCAGAAGCTTCTCGAAAAGTGGAAGTCTTATAAATTTCTTCGCATTTCTCATCTTCTGGGGATACAAAAGTAGCTTTGACAACATGTTGGACCTCCCAAAATCTTTGCAATTGTATATCAAGATTTATGTCCAAAGATGCATAGCAACTTAAAGAATAATTATTTGAGGAATAGGGGCAGTTTGTTCGTCCTTGAAGAATATAACCAAAAACAGATTCTAAAGCGACAGGTTGATCCGGAATTCCAAATATACGACCTGATTTCCAAATTAAAGGTCATCCCCATGACTCATATCCAAGGGTCCGGGAACATGAAATTTACTATCCGCCAAGCTTGAATTTTGAATATATGTCAATATTGCAGGATTAATGAAGACTTTCGGCAGGTCAGAATAAACTTGAGGAATAATAATAGCTTCGAATGAAAAAAACACGATTTTCTGCGCTACATGGTTTAATAGTACAATGTGCGGTGCCTCGATTTGTAAAGGTAGTCATTCCATTGAGGCCTTCAATGGGAATAGAGCAGTGTTTGCAAGAAAATCCAAGTTTTCTAATACATTTTTCGGATATAAAGTTAGCCATGGAACCTGTGTCAAGTGAAACTCGGATTTTTTCGAAAATTACCTCGAATGTCCTTAATCTGCACTTCACAAGTAGATAATAAAACCGTAGATTGTGGTAACGTGTCTTGAAGAGCAAGAATTGTCGCTAGAAGTGTTCGTGAGATTGTCAGAAGTGGAACTCGCATTATTAATGTGATTAAAATTAGCAGAATTTTTTGGAAAATGTAACACTGTATGATGAGGAAATCGACAAATTTTACATCTTTGTGTGGATGTACACATTTTAATAGAATCAGAAGATACAAAACAGTTGACGTATAACTGGTGCTGCTTAGGAGAAGAAAATATTTCTTGTGACATCTTGGCCAAAAATGACATTTATACAGTGGGTGAGAGGAGGAGCATTTCAAGTTACTACTGTTTTGCTTTCTATTTGCAACAAATGTAGATGTTGAAGGTTCATTATAATGTTTCGAGTTTGAAAACTTGTTTTTAGATTTGCCTACGTGGATAGATGAAGTTGTAATAGAAAATTGAACCGATTCCAAAGCTTTACAATTCCTTTCTGAGAATGTTATCATTTATCTGTAAGTAGGCAAATTTAAACTATTTTCAAGTTCAAAGTCAGTTCTGGTTTTGGTATCAAGTCTATTTATAAGCATGTTGAACAACAAAAAATCGCACTGTTTAACTAGAAATTTGAAAGCGCTCGGAAAGATGCTACTTTTTCAGAAAAAGTTTTTAGAAGTTTCCTTAGCTCCTTAGAAGTAGGCATTTGAATTGAAGCTGCATTCGAATGTTCATTATAGTAGTGAGTAACTAGAATCCGTTTGTTTTGGTATCGTTGCTCCAGCATTTCATATGCTATGAGACAATTTGCATCAGTGAGATTATTGGAATTTTTCAGTATCGGACAAATCAGTATTATTATGGATAAGTGAATTGAACAGATCATAAAAGGAAGACCATTTTTCTAAATATCCATCGAATGTAGGTAATTTAATTTTTGGAAGATTTGCTACAAAACATTGATGTGAAGAAGTTCTATTTAAATTGGTTTCGGAATTACTGGCTGCATCCAAGATTAAAAATTTCATGCTTAATAAATTTAGAACCATAAAATGCTTTATCTGCGGAACTACGCATTGTATCATAGGTTACGAAATCATCATCACTAATTAGACTGTTAGGAAGTCATTACAAATAGCATCGAGATCCTCTGCTCTGAAAGAAGAAGAATGTCATTTTTGTCAAAGTCATAATAAATGTAAACAAGTTGTTCATATTAAGCTAAACTGTAGGAATAATTGCTGTGTGACTAATTGTAATAACACCAATAAAGAAGTTGATACGCACTGTTTTCCCATTGAAGATCCTTTATTTAGTATTCCATTTTAGCTTTAATATAGTGTCTTTGTCAATTATTTATTTCAAAATAAGTATAATATATCTACATTTATTCAAAAAATTCTTTCTTTTTTCAGGTATGTATCTACTGATTGAGTCGTGTAAGAAATGATAAATTGAAAGCTATGCATGCGAGGAACATTTTCATGAAGGGTGTATACAGCGCAACAACAAAAGAAGCTTAAAATTAGGTTCATTACTGATACACAATTTATCAGGTAAGGTTAGAGTAGTTACATTGGTTTAAGAATGAAAGATCATAACAATTACTAGTATTACAATCTGTAATAAATTATATTAGCCACTCACGACGATGTAGATTCATGTGAATAAAAGAAAAAGAGGGCGCCGGGTTAACTGGATGGCAGCCAGTGATTTAAGAAAAAAAGAATAATCTCATGTTATCAAACTACAAATCGTGTGTGAGGACTGAGGTGGAGGAGGCCACACTAGAATGTTAGTACAAAAATCTGAAAAATACATTCCAAATTTGCTAGAAAAAAAAGACTGGGCACACTCTACCTAGTTGGCTCGAAAATATTCGACGAATTTAATAAAATATTTTATAGATAGTCTAGTCTGTTCGATTAAGGAGTATATTCTTGTAACATCTAGAAAAAATGAATCATTAATTGAACAATACAGCGAATTCAAAGAATCAACTACAAAAATAATTGAAATACTAATAAAACTGCCATCTACGGATGTCAGTACTATTTTGCGCCATGTACACGTCTCAAGTTACTGCAGAAAGATTAAAATTTCCATTTAATAAACAATTGATGCACCTAATCCAATTTAAATCACAAAAAACTTGGGAATCATTCAAAATACCATGTCGTTTATTAAATTTATCCAACTTTGGCTATTTTCAATTGTTAGTTACAAAGTAACATTCTTCCTAATGATTCTCAATTTATTAACTGAAATTTATTCAACCTTATGTACCCTTACACCAAAAATTAGGCCAAGTCTTTTTCTTGCCAAATGATTTTTTAGATCAGTTCAAAATTAGTTGGAAAATAACTATGTATTGTAATACGAGTGAGGGTTAAAACAATTCATTTACAAATAATTCAACGAACTGAACAGAAACTAAAAAAGATATTTACATGAACAAACTCTTTTCTTTGAAATCTTTTTTTTAAACGTCACCTTTTTCTGACTTCCCAAAATTCCCCAGCCGTCCACTCTATTTATTGTCAGTCCTCCTCCTTCTCTCAGCATTTGTCAGCTTCTCTATTCTAGGTTATGTCGCTGTCATATGTCCGAGGCCTGTTACTATGTAGCTATTCCGTTACACTGCCCCCTTCCTTAGATGCATTACTCCTGGAATGCCTTTACCATCTTCGGATTTGTGGCTGTAACCGCAGTCGGTTCCGTTCCGTAGACCTTCATGAAGTCTTCGAACTTGGAATGCTCTTCGCCCAGTAGTTGTTGTATTTGCACACCTTCATCGTGGTCCCCGGCATATGATGCTAGCCGATCAGAATGGACTACAATCGGCTTTCCTCTAGGAGTTTTAAAGATTTGATAAATAACATCGTTGATCTTCTTTTTGATGACATATGGACCCTTCCAGTTCTTTTGTAATTTTGGACATAACCCTCGTCTTCTTCCTGGATTGTAAAGCCAGATGAGATCACCTTCTTTGTAACACGATTCTTCGGCTCGGCTGTAGTAGTACTTCTTCATTCGGTTGCTGGCTAATTGCAGGTTAGTAGGAACCAGTTTCCATCTTCCATCTTTCTCCGGAGATTGGATACATAATCATCTCCGGCGATATTTTCACCAGGCTTGCAACCAAACACCAGGTCACATGGAAGTTCTATTTCTTGACCGAAAAGGACTTTCGTCGGTGTCTGCCCTGAAGACTCATTCACAGCTGATCGGTATGCCATCAAGAACAATGAAATATGTTCGTCACAGTTCCCCTGATGATCAGAGACGACCTTCGACAAAAGCTTGGCTAGAGTCTGGTTCATGCGTTCCACCATTCCATCGGACTGTGGACGCAGCGCCGTTGTTCCAGTCTTTTTGATCCCCAACTTCTGGCAAACCTCTTGGAATAGCTTGCTTTCAAAGTTCCTTCCCTGATTCGAATGTAGTTCCAAGGGCACTCCGAACCGACTGATGAATTCCTTCACCAGGACGTCGGCTATGGTAGCGGCTTCTTGATTGGCAACTGCATATGCTTCTACCCACTTGGTGAAGTAGTCCAAGGTGATGACGATGTACTTCATACCCGCTTCGCTTCCTGGTAGCGGTCCCATCACATCTATGGCGACTCTCTCGAATGGGCTTCCCACGATGTACTGCTGCATACCAGCCCTCTGCTTACGGTGTGGTCCGCTGCTTGCAGCACATGTGGTAGATTTTCGGCACCAATCTCTTACATCCTCGGAACAGTTTACCCAGTAGAATCGTTCCCGTACCTTCTGCAAGGTCTTCTTCACACCCAGGTGTCCTCCGTACGGTCCATCATGAAGATGTCGTAATACTTCAGAGACACAAGTCCTAGGAACCAATAGTTGTTTCTTGGATTCGGTGCCCTCGTCATTCTCGATGATTCTTTTCAGCAAGCTGTCCTCAATAATCAGGGAATTCCACTGTGCCCAGTATGACTTCAAAATCGGCGAAGATGGCGATACTTCTTGCCAAGTCGGTCGACGATTTACTGACTTCCAATCAATTATTTTTCCAAGGTCCGCGTCGTTAATTTGATGCTGTTGAATTCTGTCTTGGGGCCATTCTTCACTTACGACTATGATCTGGTACAAGCTGGCATCCTTCTCTTCCTTGCGGCTGCAATGGGAGCAAGTCGGTTGGCATTGTCTTCTGGAGAGAGCGTCGGCATTACGGTGCCTTTTCTCTGGAGCACCATCCATTGGCGCTGGCCGCTGCGTTGAATTGCTTGAGGTAGTTGGGCCAGGAAGTCGTGCCGTCGAAGGTTGGTGGCTTCAATGCTGCCTTGGTCTCTCCTGCTGTGTTGGACTCCTGACGCAGTTCACTCCTTGACGGCTGGTCGGAGAATCGTTCTTCCATCGCCTGGAACTTGATTTCGTGGGTCGACAAGCTACTCTCTAACCTCTCTACCTGTGGATTGGGCTCTCCCTCTCTGCATACGGGTCTTGGTGGATGGGAGACAATATTTTGCAGCTTTTGCATCTCTTCTTCAATGCCGGCTATTCTCCCTCCTTGTTGAGACACCTTCCGAGAGATCTCGTCACGCTGGCTGGACATCTCGGCGGACAGGCTGGATATCTCCATGGACAAACTGGACACCTTCTGGAAGAGTTCGTTGGAGAGGCTGGACATCTTTTGGGAGATTTCATCTCGGTCAGGGTCATGGTTTTCATGGAGGGATCTTCAATCTCCATAGTCTCAAGATCAATACCCTGGCTTTCATAATGCCCTTTCAATCGTGCCAGTAATACCGCTTTGGGACCTGTCGTGTCCAAATCAAGTTCTTCCAGCTCTCTTCTCAATTCTGTAACTAACAACTGGCTTATTTTCTTCCCGGTCATCTTGAAATTTTAAACCCACACCTGACACCAATTGTAATACGAGTGAGGGATAAAACAATTTATTCACAAACAATTCAACGAACTAAACAGCAACTAAAAAAGATATTTACATGGACAAACTCTTTTCTTTGAAATCTTTTTTTTAAACGTCACCTTTTTCTGACTTCCCAAAATTCCCCAGCCGTTCTCTCTATTTCTTGTCAGTCCTCCTCCTTCTCTCAGCATTTGTCAGCTTCTCTATTCTAGGTTATGTCGCTGTCATTTGTCCGAGGCCTGTTACTATGTAGCTATTCCGTTACAGTATATATAAAAATTTCATCTATAGGTAATATTGAATCATATATCTAGGACTGGAATTAATTTGCTTGTTCAATCAACTAACATCAATTTAATATACATCATCTTTCGATTACTTGACATGTTTTTTTAAAATCTCATACATTTTTATATAACTATTGAAGTTCGGGGCTTATGTAATATATTCAGTTGATTGAATAATGTTACACAATGTATTCCCCTTGCGATATTTTGCGTGTAGAGCTCAGATAGATGCCACATACAGAGTGACTGTAAAGTATGGAATGTCTCTACTATTTCTGAAACACAGTTATTATGGACTTTGGTTTTATATGATCAATTATACCAACTACGGAGAAAGAAATTCCAAGTTTAACTCTACTTCATAGATGATTAAATAAGTATTCTAGAACGAAATCTTAATGGAGTGTCAGCATTATCAATATTATTGGGTACAATACAAAATATATTAATTAGTTTTTTTTAAATGTTTACACGAAAACTCCTACTATTATTTGTATATGTTTATTTTAATATTTATTATTTAGTCAAAAGATGGCTGATCTATCGGTTGCATTTACTCTGTCATATCTTCTGTTTTCCAAAACATTTTTCACTGCAGGCAAATGAGTTATCGTGAAAACAGTATTATTTATACGGAGTGGTCCAAAAGTCTGGAAATGACCAATTATCCCGTAAATTGCTAGTCCTAATTGTACAAAATTTGGGGTACACATATTTTGGGATAAGGAGATTCAAGATTTTGTATTTGCAATGTTGCTTGATTTGCCGTGTCTCTTACATTATTAGTCACTTTGATTTATAAAATTGATCACCCTGTGTAATCATTATTGGAATTTCATATTCAATAAGAGTCCAACCATATGCAGAACTCATGATTTCATGTGGTCTGAAAGGTCATGAATACATAAAACAGAAGTCTGGCAACGCCTAATTGTCTCAATAAATGTTTTAATACAAACTATTTTCAATTACATTCAAACGTAATAATTGAAAGATTACATTTTTAACATAATGGATACTTTATCAAGTGTTCAAAATGTTGCCCATTTGTGAGTTGACACTACCCTAATCGATGGTAGGATGCGCCTACAACATTTCTCCATGATTGTCTAGATATTAATCGAGATTCATCGATAATTCGTTGCCTTAGCTCTGCCAGACTTGCTGGTTTAGTTTTGTAAACTGAATTTTGCAAGTATCCGCAATAAAAATAATCTTTAGGAATGAAATCAGGTGAACGTGAAGGCCATTCAATTCTATCTCGTCTACCAATCCATCGTCCGAGAAATATCTTATCTAAATAACGCCCAACATTTATAACAAAATAAGTTGGAGATCCATCTAACTGAAACCATATCTGATTAAAACCGGCTCCAAACAAGTTTCTGAGTGTAGGTACAATTTATTTTCTAAGTAGCATTTCGTAATTATTTGACGTTAAATTTCTTTCGATGAAGAATGGTTCAATTAACTGAGTATCTACTATATCTGATCATATATTTAATTTTTGTGGTTTTTGAGTATGGTTTTCACGCATCCAGTGATAATTCACGTCACTCCTTCCAGTACCTTAAATTATGTCGATTTACACTCCCACACAGTGTAAAGGTTGCTTCATCGGAAAAACATATTCTGTTGACAACAATTCCAATTTTATCCATCATTACCTCAGTAAATTCTAATCCACCATCCAAGTCATTTTCACTTAATTCTTGTAATGAGTGAATTTTGTATGGTTTAAGTTTATTCTTATGTAATACACGTAAGACTGAAGAACGACTTACATCATGCCCCTGCGTGAGAATGTATGTAGATCATCAACAAAACTGCATTATATCTAGTTTTGTTGTCATTTATAACTGTTTTCGGTGTACCTGATCGGTATCTATCTTTTACACCTCTATATTCCTCAAGGCGCTTCCCAGTTTCTCGTAACCTCGCTGTATGAATAGGACAACGGTTTGGGAAAGTATTGATCAATTTGGCTACTTCACAATAAGATATTTTTCTGTCGCCGTACCCTCCCATCATCAGAATATTAATTCATTCTATTTCTTTAAGAACCATTTTAAAGAAGCAATTTACCTTGCAGAACTTCTCAAATACATCAGTTTTAGTTAATAATGTGAATGGTTAACAAATGTCAAAATCACAGCATTCTACGTTTGAACATTTAAATTTCATCAAATCTACATATTTCACACTATTTTATGTATTTAAGACCTTCCAGACTACATAAAATCACCCACTATGCAAATAAATATTACAGTTATGTTAATTCAACATCACATTGTGATGATGTTCTCCCTTTTTTTCTTCTTGTTTTCATCACATGCACATCTATACAACCGCTTATGCCCAGCTTGTGGCTTTCAACTTTTGTGATGTTTCAACTTAACTTCTCAGCGATGTTAAAGCGCTGCCTTTTTACATTACTGTGATGTTACTAGAACTTCCTCAAAAGGAAGTCTTTATAACGGAAAAAAACATTTCTGTTACATTCTGAAATGCCTTTTAACTTCTTGTCAATGTTAATGCAATGTCTAAAAAATAACATGTTATCAATGATGTAAATGCAACATATCAAAAACCATACAGTGTATTCTCTTAGATGTTGTATGGACATAACTTAAACCTATAAATAAACATACCTTAAACATTCTAGATGACATCCTATAGATGTTTCTGTGCCTAATCAGCAAATACAGGGTGAACAACTAAGAACGCCGGCTGTCGGCCATATTTTAAAAAATAATCATGGTACAACTTTAAAAAATACCTTTAGGAAAATGACCCTGAAAAATCGCTGGAAAATGTTTCTGTGTTCCTAAAATATCTGCTATGGGGTGGAATGAACATTTAAAAACATAATACTGTGATTATCTCCAAAAAAGGCATACTAAAGGTATTCTAGAAATACAATTATCGATGTATTGATGAGTTTATGAAAAAATGTAGTTAGGAACTTTTTGTACTTATTCTTCAAATAACGGGAGGGGGAAGGTTCAACCTAAAAAACAAATGTAACACTTTTTTGTTTTTTAATCGATATCAATGTTTTTGGCGTCATTTAAAAGAGTTTTTCCTCTTTAATAAGATATGCTTAACAAAAATAACAAAATTGAACAATTTTGTCAACGCTATGTGAAAAATTCGACAATTTTTCCATTTTCTCGGAAATTTCAAATGTAATGAGACATTTTTTAATTCTAATGAAAAGGGATTTACGTTATCAGATATAAAAATTGAAAAAATACTCCAATTTACATTTGAAATTTCCGAGTGAATACAAAATTTTGTTATCCATCTTATTAAACAGAAAAACTCTTTTAAATGCAGCTAAAACGATAACAGCTGTTGTTCGTCCATTATAACAAGAATTTTAACTAAGCATAGAAACTGAAGCTATGTAGGAACTAACGAAAACGAAGACCACTTTATTCAAGTACTACTTGCAAAATATGTGCTGCCTGCAAATAAAATATAACACAAGACTGAAAACCATCCGCCATTTCATGCTTGTCATGAATGATAACAACTACTACACAATAGCATACGCAGATGACCTAGTGATTCTGCTAACAGGAAGATATGAAGAGACACTCTGCGCTTTAATGCAGGAGGCCCTCAATATCATAGAACAATGGTGCAGAGACCATTCGCTGTCAATAAATCCAAAGAAGACTGAGATGGTCCTCTTCACGAAAAAAAGGAAGCTTGCAAAACATCAAGCCCCAAAGCTCCTAGATACCAAACTTATTTCCTCTTCAGAGGTGAAATATTTAGGGGTTACCTTTGACAATAAGTTAACGTGGAACTCCCACTTAGGAAATAGAGTTAAAAAAGCATATATTTCTCATAAGCAGTGTCGTAGAACCATCGGCCGCACCTGGGGAATGTCACCTAAGGTTGCTGCCTGGATCTACACTGCCATCATCAGACCTATGCTAACGTACGGTGCGATTGCCTGGGGAGCTAAGGCAAACCAGCTGACAGTCGTCCGTAAACTGGACCAAATCCAAAGAACAGCATGCCTCAACACAACAGGAGGCATGAGAACCACACCAACAAGAGCTATGGAGGTAATCCTCGGTCTCACTCCCCTTGACATATACATCAAGGAGGTTGTTTTGATGACCATGGCACGTCTGCGCTCTACTGGTATACAACCTGATGTAGGATCCGGTAAACTGAGACGTAACTTGTGGCATGAGGCCCTCAGGGAGATCCCACTGCTGCAGGCCAATACGGACTCGATTCCACCGCGATATGCCTCCAACAGGCCCTACAAGGTAATCTTTAAAAACAACTTACAAGACCTATTGGAAGAAGGCGCAATCCGCATCTTCACAGATGGGTCTAAATCCAATGTAGGCTCAGGATGTGGTATTTTTTCCAGATCCCTGAATCTAAACATAAAATGAGCAATGGGCTGTAATGCAGGTGTTGCTCAAACAGAGCTCACTGCTATCTGCATCGCTGCTAAAGAGATTACCAAAAGGAAAACCACAGGTAATAATATGTACATCCTTACGGACAGTAGACAAACACTACTAGCCCTGAACAGACCACGTATTACATCAGACCTAGTACTAGAATGTCACATGGCCTTAATCGAAGCCTGTAACAACAACACGGTCACTTTAGGCTGGATCAAGGGCCATGAGAAATCGAAAGGGAACCGTATTGCAGACTCGCTAGCCAGGAAGGCAGCCTCCCAAAAACTCTTGGGATCTGGCACTTTCATTGATCTATCGGCGTCAGCAACGGCCGACCTATTAAAGGAACACTCCCTTAATAAGTTTAAGGGTAGATGGGACGACGCAGAAGGCTGCAGGCTTGCCAAGGAGCTGCTACAGTATCCGGATAGCAAAGTAGCCAAAAAATACGTGACTATGAACAGGCGGAACCTACGAACAACCACGGGAATTCTGACTGGTCACTGCCACCTACGAAAACACCTTCACAGACTGGGGCTATCTAACACCCCACTTTGTAGAGGATGTGAACAAGAAGATGAGACTGTCGAACACATTCTTTGCGAATGTCAGACACTCTCTCAATTTAGGTTGCAAGTATTCGGCGAGCACAGGCTAACATACGCCAATATGAAGGAACTAAATTCAGGCGACGTTATCGCCTACTTCAAGGAAGTAGGCTGGATGACGAGCTAGAATGAAGTATTGAACCTCAGAAGGATGCACAATGGGTCAATTGTGGCCTGAGTGCTGTGGGGCCACCCACCCTCCAAACCTTTACAGATACAGATATGTTCTCAAATAACTGTAAATAATTACTGAAAATGCCGTATGGATCATTGTAATAAATTTAATATATGTACCGAACCCTTGTGGAAAGATGTATCTTAAGCACAATAAAATTTTTCTCCAACCATCAAAAAATGTTGACATTTTTCTACTATTTTCAGGTGCGAAAGCCATCAATTTCCTTACCGTAAAAAATTTGCTCGTTGCTTAGCAGCACTTTTAATCCTAGGATTAAAAACGCTACTTTTAATCCTAGGACTGAAGGTAATTGCATTTGAGCTCTGTAATTGAAATTTGAAGAAAAACTTTGTCTCTTACTAACTTATTAAAACAAACTAATTGGGCAACTATATATAGGCATTTATCTGTTATTTATAGTGATATTGAATGTACAATTGGAACAATTGTTGCCAAAATTCAAAGCACCACTGAAATTATCACTAACAATTTTCGAACAATTCAAAAGATTTTCATTAATGTTAGAACAACTCAAAATATTCTCCGTTACTGTTGATGAAATATTCGAGGAAATATCTGAACAGTTACTTGTACCTTCTTTGTTAGGTTGCAATATTTTTCTGGTAGTATTCTCTTTGTTGATACATGATTATTCAATATATCCTTCTGCTGCCGTACTGGATTTCCAACCTTCATGTCTTTTAAGACAAGGGAGGTCACCGCCACCATCAATAAGAAGTGTAGCAGATGTTCTTCTTAGCGAATGTCCAGTATACTACTTCCAATTTTCTAACTTCAAAAATTTTGCAAATTCTTGCGGCACAGCACTAATTTTGTGAATACCAACAACCATTCTTTGACACTTCTCATTAACATACTTCAAAAATGAACAACGTTCCTGTATATTTGATGGCCGTAGTGCAACATATTTTCGAAATAAACGCAAATAATTATCGCATATGATGGTAAACAAACGAGGTTTCTTGTTTTTTGTCTGCACTATTTTTACGACCAGGACCGAGTCCATATCTTCCATGTCATCAATTTTCAAATGAACTAGTTCGTCACAACTCATAGCACCTCCAATTCTTAATACTAGAACAACATTTATCATCAAATATACATTATCAGGTGCCATATCCAGGAACCGATCCACTTCCTCTTTTGTAAAAACCCTAGAATTTTAAGGTATATATCCATCACTCTGCCTTTTTAACAATGCTCGTAATTTTGAATATTTACTAATATCCACTCCATTTTTGATATCCAGTGTGGATCGCAACATTGAATACTGTGACCTAAGAGTGGATGGCTTGACGGTCTTCGTTAAATTTGAGAAATACACCATAAGAACACTCTCCGCAAAGTTTTGCACATTTTTTTCTTTACACCAATCCATGAATCGCTGATATGCAAGTTCATAAACTTGGCGAGATTTGGATGGCAAAAGATTTACATATACTGCTTCGGCACTTTCCAATCTATCCGCAGGAATATTTTCATCGTGTTCGGGATTCATTTTGAAAGCAGCGTAAAAACTACTACAAAAATCATATGATTAGTACGTCTACTTGACATTCAATATTTACCAACAATACCAGATATCCATGACTACCGACTTGCTATCGCTGTTATAATTAATAGGTGTTCAAATTTATTACCAAATTAATAGCGATTTTTGAATAAAACTAAATTTATTGGAATTTTGTTTTGGTTGGAGAAAAAATAGTATATATCATACGGACTAAAAGTGCCTATTTTCACTCGCAATATTTGCATTCGCTCGGTTACGCTGCGCTCCGCCTCGCAACTGCAAATATTGCTCGTAAAAAATATGCACTTTCAATCCTTATAATATAATATACTATTATCTAACTATCTATCTCATTTTAAGTCTCCAAGTCTCCAAGAAATTGAAGGTAAACTATTCATTAAATTTGCTTGCAATGTTTCATAAAGTAATTTGCCCCCATTATAAAACAACACATCTATTTCGATAGTTTGAGTAAGTAGAATTATCAAATCATTATCATCATCATACAGCCCATTTCACGTCCATTGTTGGACATAGGCCTCCTCCAAACGTCTCCAGTTCTCTCTGTCCCTGGCTGTTGCAATCCAATTTGTCGCTATCCTCTTAAGGTCATCCGTCCATCGAGTGGGAGGTCTGCCTCGGCTACGCTTATAAGCTCTTGATCTCCATTCCAACGGTATTTTGGCCATCGCCCGTCGTCCATTCTAGCAATGTGCCCAGCCCATTTCCATTTCCGTGTAGTGATTCGTTGTATAATATCATCCACTCAAGTACGTCGGCGTATCTCTTTATTTCTCAGTCGATCCCTCAGGGTCAGGCCAAGCATCGATTTCTCCATTCGCCTTTGTGTTACTCTTAGTTTTTCTGCGGTTTTCTTCGTTAAAGTTAGTGTCTCTGCGCCATAGGTCAGAACCGGTAATATGCATTGGTTAAATGCTTTTCGTTTCAAACGAATTGGGATATTTCTTTTAAGGATGTCCTTCATTTTTCCGTACGCCGCCCATCCCAGGGTAATTCGCCTGTTTAGTTCGCAGGTTTGGTTGTCTCTGGCTATTTCAATCTCATGACCCAAATATATATATTTGTCGACCAATTCTACTTTGTTGTTATTAATTTGTATTCGGTCACTGGGAACCATGTTAGTCATTATTTTGGTCTTTTCAAAATTTATTGTCAGCCCAATCTCTTGTATGGTATCGTCGAGTTCTTGGAGCATGTCTTTGGCATCTCCCAGACAGTCCGACAAAATAACGATATCATCCGCGAAGCGTAGGTGATTGAGTCTCTCTACATCGATGAGTATTCCTTTTTGTTACCATGCCAATCTTTTAAATGCATATTCGAGCACAGTAATAAACAGCTTTGGCGATATAGTGTCGCCTTGCCTAACTCCCCTTCCCATCTTTATCTTGTTGGTTGTAGATTGTAGATTTACAATTGTTGTGGCATTTTCATATATATTTTTAATTATGTCGCAATATCGGTGATCGACTCTACAATCTTGCAGTGCTCTTAATATGGCTGCCAATTCTACTGTATCAAAAGCCTTTTTAAAAATCGACAAATATCAATGCTAGAGGGCGGTTATATTCAATGATTTTTTCTATCAAGGTTTTCAAGCACTGTAGGTGGTCGTTGGTACCGTACTTCGAGCGGAAACCAGCTTGCTTCCGTGGCTGATAGGAATCCAGCTTTGCCTCCAATCTACTTGTTTAAATTCTGGTGTAGAGTTTATAAAGATTGTTAAGGAGACTAATTGGTCTGTATGTTTCCAGGTTCGTTATATATCCCTTCTTGTGCAGAAGTATGATTATTGAATTGTTCCATTTTATTCGGATATTCTGATTCCACAGGCATAGATTAAAGAGTTTTTGAATCATCAGTGACGACACCGTCTTCCCCTGGAACTCTATTATTTTTCATCTTTTTCAAAGCCATATTAATTTCATCCAGAGAAATTTCCGGAATATCCTCGGAGCCCTGATTTTGAACCCCTCTCCGCAGGTATTCCTCTGGATTTAGAGTGGTTTGTTTAGCGTATAAAATGACATAAAAAGGTTCTACAATTTGTAGCAAATGTTCTCTGTTCGACGTGATATTTCCATCCTTGTTCTTGAGTTTGACAATTTCTCTCTTCCCACTTGTTATTTTGCGACTCATTACCTTCATGCTTTCATTCTCCTCGATAGTTTCAACGATTTTCTCTTCTTTGTACTTTCTTAAGTCTTTCCTAATTGCCTTCGCTACTTAATTTTTCAGTCTATTTATTTCGTCTTGTCTAGCGTCTCCCTCACTTTTCAGTGTTCTTTTCCGTTCCATTTTGTGGTGCCTTTCCAGGCAGATTTTTTCTTCCTTCGGGCTTGTTGGGCAACATTTCTTTTGGGCGTCTGTTATTGCTTCCACTATTGCATCATTCAAGATGTTGATATCATTGGATGAGGGTTTATCTTGGAATATTTTGCTGAGGTGTTCCTCGAATTTCCGTTCATTTCATGGGCGTGTCCATGTCTTTGTTCGGTTTTTTTAATCATTTTGTGTCGTTCATAGCTAGTGTTTAGTACGATAGTGGCTCTTACCATTCGGTGGTCGCTTGATTTTGCAAATCTATTTAGGACTGTTACATCCTTGAATATATGTCTTTTGTCAGCTATAAAGTAGTCGATCTCAATCTTTGTCCTTCCGTCTGGGCTCTTCCAGGTCCATCTGCGCTGGAGTTTCTTGTAGTAGAAGCTGTCCATAAGAAATATGTCCTTCACCAACAAAAAATTTTAAAGAGTGTTGCAACGGTCATTTCGCTCTGGACTGCCAAAATTACCAAGAGCCGTTTCTGATGCATCCATTTTTGTTCCTATTTTGGCATGAAAATCGCCGCATACAATGGTGAAATGTGTAGGGTTGTTTGAGAGAGCTGCACCTAAATCATCATAAAGAACTTCGACTTCCTCGTCTGTATGATCCACTGTTGGGGCATAGACCTGAATAACTTTTAAATCATACCTGGTGTTTATTCTAAGGATGGCATATACTACTCTAGTGGAAACTGGTTGAACCATTCTGAGATTTCCCACTATTTCTTTGTTTATGAAGAACCCATTACCTCCCACTGACTCATGTTGTTCTCCATGGCAGTAAAATAAGTGACCGGATTTTAGGGTCTCAAGACCTTCACCTCGCCTTCTGACTTCATCAACTCCCACTATATCCCATTTCATGTTTTCTAATTCTTTTCCCATTTCAGTAAAACTTTCGTCTGAAAGTAGAGTTCTAGTGTTTAAGGTTGCAATTTTGACAACTGTTTGTTTCATTGAACCTACTCTTGTCAAATTTTTGTCCCCCCCCCAGAATCCTTGAGACAGACTGATGAATCAGTGTGAGAGTATCTACTCACCTGGGGTAGTTTCTGTTTGGTTTTGAAATCTGACATTTGTAGCCACGGCCTACGACGACCTCCCAGACATATACATAGACTACCTAGACCGATCCCCAATCTCAATTCGATAACCATTGCAACCATCACACATACATACAACACTCCATATCTCTCTACACATATCTCTCTTCTATCTATATAACCCCACAACTCATCATCTCTAATACGCTCACACACATCGCAACAATTAGTCAAACCTTCTGACAAACCTTTTTAACCCCCACCCCTCCCGCCAGGTTACAGGTTTCCTGCGGTTTCCCTGTAACACGGTGAATCTATTCAACAGGATGAATTTTTTCACCAGCCAAATGGACCGACGAACCAATCTCTCAATCGACGTAGGGAACAATGCAGCTGCAGCTGTACCCGCCCACCCCCAACGAGATTATTGTTATTGTTGCCTCTCAAGGTACAAAACAACGAGAATGCTATTCCCTCTGGAACATCTTCTAGCGACAAGCCCACTCCGAAACCTCGATTCCACCCCCTAACCTTCTAAGCCACCAACTCAATCTCCCAAACATCTTAACCAATTCACCATACTCAGTACAAACGCGCACAAACTCCCCCAAAACACCCCCAACGCAGCCCTGCAGAGGAAATTAATCCTATATCAGGGCACACATCTAAACCAAACACCCCAACTAAAAACAATTACCACCCACCACAAATTTTCTTTCGAACTTCTCCCTCTCTCTCTCGAATTTAACATATTTCGCCTCAATAATGAAGACACGCGCATCTTCTTATTCTGAAGAATGCTTTAATATTTCAGAAATGGTAATAAATTTGAGTTTTTACATTTGCCTGCAATTTAATTTAGATACACCGTATTTCCAAAAATTTAAACTTATGCTTCTCGTGAATCTACGTATTCCTTAATAAAAAACTTTTTAATCCGCTTTTTAAGTTTTTCATTACAATACAGTGTGTTTCATTTTTAAGATAAAAAAATTACTCATAAGTAAAATATAGAAACGCCTTTTTTGTAAAAAGCGGAAGAGATAGGTATAGTTTTGAAGGGAATTTAATTCTGCGTCAAATTACGCCAGTAAATACGGGGTGTTCCATTCAACTTTAAGAAGTTATTTGATTAAATGTGCGTCCAAATTTTGAGGCAATTTTTTTCGCCACTCTGTATAATATTGCGTTGAAAATTTTATGTAGTAGTTAACTCTAACCTTTGAAATAAGCAGTACATTAAATCACGAGCAACTCGTTATACGTTACAGGGTGAAAACAATTTTCAAATTATGGTCTGTATTTTTAAAGTTCTCTAAATTTCTCAGAAACGGTCAGTTTTAAGTATGAGAAATATAATAGTATTTCATCTTTATTTTGTCTATAGTATCTAAAAATATAGGGTGTTCCACAAGAACAAAGATAACTTTGGTATGTTATTTTTCTGGGGATCACCCTATATATTTCAAAATAATTTTGGAATATGCTTCTCTTGCACCCAGATATGACTGTGCTAAATTTTTTCCCCTAAAGATGGGTTTATACAGAAAATAAAATAACATAAAATAAAATAAGAAATAAAATATAAAGTTAACCTTATGGAAAATCTATATAGCGTTTATACAGGAAATAGCAAATAAGAGATAAAATAAAATAAAATAAAAATTGGCCAACTTTTATCTTCGGTATTTTATTTTATCTGAAAATGAATGTGCGCAATCGAAAGATTATTGATTATTGTATGTTTGGTATTATCTGTGGTTTGGTACACATAACCTTACTTTTAATACGTGTTTTTGTCGTTTGTTATTAGGAAGAAAATAATAAAATTAACTGTCTCGACCCTTACTTGGTGGAATATACTCATATTAGTGTTTTAAATGAAATTCACGGTTTCTAGTTAATTCCACAATATAATAAAAATTGTTGAAAATTCTAAAAAAATGACGAATTGTTTCGATAAATCAATATCATCGTCAGAATGACAGAAGTTACATTTTATTTGATGCCTACCTGATGATTAGTGGTTATTTTTGGCTAGGTCAAGAAGTGACCTACCTTGTGATTGACTTAATATATGTTAATAGAAAAAAGAAGATGTGATATTACAAATATTGAAGCTTAGATATTATTAGACCTATGGTGATATCCTGGATATCATTTTTCCAATTAAGATCAGTATAACTGTGCCATGATATAGAAAACCAGGAAAACTATATCTGCTGATCTTTACAATTCAACAGAAACAGAACAAAACCTCAAAACATGGAAGGCAAGGGTTCGAAATATCGATACTTTTTCGAAAATAATCGAAAAGTTTCTTAAATATTTTCAATTCCGATACTATCGATGATTTCGCTTAATCGTGCTCAGTTTCCTTTGCTTTGATCACAAATAAAAGTTGTCTTATATTATCTGTGATTTGGTACTATAGTCTGTATATATTTTTCTTTGTGTGTGAAGGCTTTAGTTCTATTGATGGTTTGTTAAATTCCGATAATTTTGATACATTTCCTAAGTAATCACTCTTTGAATAATATATCGATATATTGAAATATCGATATTTTGTATTATCCACATATCGAAACTGTTGAATAATATAGATACGATATATCGATGTTTTTCTTCCCATTCCCAACTAAAGACCGATCACTTTTCCACACAATTTTTTTATGTTCCGTTTATTTGACGAGTGACAGTTAAACAATTATTTTATTTTATTTGTCTGTATAAACCGAACAAACTTTCCTTATGTCTTTCTATTTTATTTTATGCTATTTTATTTTATTTGCTGTATACACCCAACTTAACTCTCTTCATTTCTCGTAGAAATACCGAGGCGAATGTGGTGGGCCACCCGGTATACCTACTAACGTCTAATACTGTTCCTAATCTACGCCTACTATACCCCTAGAAAGTATTACGATAAGACTCGGTCATTGGTATCATTCTGCAATACCCATCGGCACAAATAAATTTCTTGTTTTCACAACATTTATAACAGCAGGTAATGTAAAATTACATATTTGGTTTGATCCACTTGTGGTGAACAAGTTCCATAAAATTTTGATTTATTACTCCGCACCTATTGCGATTTTACTATAGATATGAGTGTCCCCATAGCACAGCCACTAATTTGTTTATATATTTCATCCTCAAATTTGAAGTATGTTAATAGGATCACATCTATAGCTTATATAAATGATTATATCGATAAAAAACACGTTATTTATTAAAAAAATACCAAAAATCGACACTTTGTATCTAAGGAGAAATATGTAAAAATGTTTAAAAGTGAATAATTGAAGAAATCCACAATATTCTAGACGTATACATTGAACGTACTATTCATTAACGACGTATCGCGCTGTTGAAAACTTCTGAGATTATCAAGACTACTTATATTTAATAATTAGCAAACTTTTACATTGTTTCATCCCGTCACGTAGTCAGATAATAATCCTCGAGCTCTGATCACATTTTAGTAAAAGATTAACAAATCGATTAATGTGGTAGAGACCAGTACAGCTTGTTCAAAGTTCTATTACGTTTTAAAGTCAGATAATTGTGAAAACTACATAATTAATTCCTCTTGAACCAATTTACAGTGTAAATAATTATAGCAAAAACTTTCATCATATCAATTAAGATAAGATTTCCAATTTGAAACTTATTTTTCTTATCCGTAGACGCTCATCCTTTTCTTATCAGATGTTTCTATTAATTGTAGCGATTTTTAGTATTTTCTTTCGTTCACTGACGAATATGTCATTTTTTCCTACGTGTGCGTCCTCCCCTTCCATCAGTTTTACATTGAATAATGAGGCCTTGGAAGTGATAGCGAGTAAATCAAATAAAAAAGTTTTCTCCAACGCTTCCTCACTTGACTTACCCCATAAATCAAATGAAAAAGTTCTTTCCAACACTTTCTAACTTGATTTACCTCATAAATCAAATCAAAAAATTTTCCAAAGCTTCCTCACTTGGTTTACCCCATAAATCAAATAAAAAAGTTCTCACGTAATTTATTAATGCTCTAAATCGGGATAGATAGATGAATAGCATATCGCGAAATGACTGCAAAATTTTGCTACAAATATTGGTACCCATGCGCAAAATCCAGCGCTACTTATACAATAGAGCAATAGAAGAAATTGAACGATAGCGACAAACAAAACAAATAAAAATTGAACACAAGGCCGTTCCAGGGAAGTATGTTGAAGAGAAAAACAATGTAATTGAAAGTCTGTTAAGAGGAAAGTTTTAAACAACAGCAAAAATAGTGAGGACGAAGACTGTATGAAAAGCAGAAAGAAAAACCTGTGGAAAGGACGAAATAGAGCTAAATTAAGGTCAAATAACTATATCAGCAGCAGTGGAGATAGTGAGGATGATGTACCCTTTGCTTAGATATTTGCGCCGTAGGTGTCAAGAGTTTGGTCCTGACCGAGAAGTTTGATTCCGCTATTGTAGTTGCCCGAGCTGGTTACATGAGGAATGCATTGGGAAAGACTCTGCCGAAAATTGTTGCGTTGATTAATACAACTTTGAGTCTGATATAAGATTGACTATAGGTATTTTTGAGACAGACCTGTGTAAATTTCATTCACAGAGTTACTAAGGCTTCTAGTTATCAGGAAAATTGAAGATAGCGAAATGAGTTACTCACGTTTAGTTGACATTAGGTATTTAAGTTCTTCTTAAAACTTCTTAAATATTTATATAGTTGATTTATCTTGTAAAAGAATATTAATAGAAATAGGAAGGAGCCAGGGCTCCTTATTTTCACGCATTAGATTATGCAAACTTCAAATTGTATTATTTTTTCATTATATGAGTACTCATCGAATTTTACTAAATTAATGTGCGCAGAGTTGTATTCAACCTAGGTACGATATTATCCAACCTCTTTGACAATACCTAGCACGATAGAGGGCGTATTTTTTGACTGATCAAAACCAAACTCGCTACAAAAATCGGTTAGGCCAAAATCCTGGACGAGGTAGTTGATGAGCCAAATTGGCCCAGTAAAAACAAAATGGCGGCCTGTCAAAGTTGAAAAAAAATCGTACTTCTTTTGTTTCTCATTTGACGCAAAAAAGTTATTGAGCTTTTTCATACACCTTAACACGTTCTACAACTTTTGTATTCAACATTTTTCTCTAAATCGTACATTAAAACATTTATTTAAGAAAATTCACAAATATGCCAAAAATTTTTGTTTTTGATTTGCCAAAATGTTTTTCTGTACATCTCAAAACATTCTATTACTTTTATATTTAATTTTTTATTTTGCGTTTTATGCAAAAATGTTATTGAGTACGCCTGTCCAATTGGTCCTATGCCATTGGGATATTTTTATTCAAATGCTGTAATTATTTTCCATTTAAATTTCGGATTTCTTTATCATACTGTTTGTGTATCTGAATTAATTTTCTACTACTTACTGCATTTTTATTTCTATAAATCCAACCGTGTCCTAGGTATAGGCCCATTACTTTAGTAGCTCGGTGTTATCCAACTCTCCCTTAATTTAAATTTTCTAGCTGTATGTTGTGTATTTTTTGCTTAACCTTCATAAACCCGAGCGGGGTATGGCCGTACCCCAGACATGAGTTTTTGGGTATATTTTCTAAAATAGTTTTTTTATTTAATTTCCTTCGAGCTATTTTTCTTAAATATACAGGGTAATTCATAACTATTGGGATATACGCTAAGGGTAGATTGTTTGGACCAAAATATGGCGATAGGACCGAATATACCTCAATAAAATATTGCTGTGGAAAAAGATAAAGGGCGTTAAAGTTGAAATTTATTTTCCGTTTTTTGCTAATAATTTCACTGTATATTTATCGATTGTTATCAAAATCGGCACAGAGCCATAATTTTATACAGGCAATTTGATTTTGTGTAATATTTGATATTTTGTTGCAGGGGGAGCCTCGTGAAGGATTTCTGATGATGAAATTGATTGGTAACTTTTTTTGACGGAACTTTTTAGTGATTTCTATTAAAAAATATGACATAAACATCATTTCTACGTAATATTGGCACTCCTGTTCAAACACGATATTCTCATTCGTTTTCGAGAAAAACGCAATTGAACAGTTCAGAGTATCGGAAGGGGATTTCAAATATCATTTCATTTACGAAAAGTGTGCTTTGGACTGTCAGATAATTGTTGCTGGTAAATGACATTTCTTGTCAGTGAATATGTTTTTTTGCGAGTTTATAGTCAATTGTAGCTTAAAGCTATCATATACTTTTTCTATGGAAATGCCTCGTCACAATCATTTTACGAATCAGGAAATGCGGGATATGATTTGTGTATACGCACAAGAACATTTTTGCGGGCGCTCTGCAGCCATAAGGTCTGAATTGTTATATCCAGGCAGAAGGCAACCAAATCACAGAACTTTTTCAAATCTATTTCATCGTTTGGGTAAAATTGGGTCATTTCACAATAAAAATCAAGGTGGTCGTCCGAAACAAATTTCACCTAATCAAGAAGATGAAATTTTGGTTCGAATAGATGTAAATCCTACAGAAGTTCGCATCATTTGTCATCAGCAACAGGAGTAAGTCACTCGTCTATTATTAGAATTATAAAAAAAGTTCCACCCGTATCACTTCACTCCTGTTCAAAATTGGTTTCCAAGAGATCTCCCACGATGGTTACAGTTCTGCCAACGTATTCTCAACAAGCATAATGGTGACCGAAATTTTATTAAGAATATTATGTTCCCCGATGAAGCGACTTCCACCTGACGAGGGGTATTTAATTGAAGAAACAGCCATTATTGGGAAAAAAATTCGCATTCTCTGAAAGGAAGACATTTCCAGCATGAGTTTAAATTTAAATGGAGATTCTTATTTATATATTTTTGCAAAATACTTTTAGCTATATTTTGGATAATCCGTCACCAGCTGTAACAAATAAAATGTGGTTTATGCAGGATGGAGCTCCACCTCATTTCCCTTTAGTTGTTAGAAATCATCTAAATGACATATTTCCTCAACGATGGATTGGCAGAGGAAGTGCTTTTGAATGAACTCCAAGAAGTCCTGAGTATAACCCGCTTGATTTTTATGTTTGGGGACATATGAAGTCCCTAGTTTATGCCAATGAAATTAACTCGAGAGACGAACTCTGGAGGAAAATACAAAATGCGGCTAACTTTATAAGGGGACAGAATAATATGTTCTTTGAAGTTCGAAAGTCATTTATTAAAAGAATTAAAATAGGCATAGAAGTCGGAGGAGGCCACGTAGAACATTTAATTTGGGTTCGCTCTTTTTATGTAACATTGTTTTTAATTATGCTTTATCGTCGAAATAAAAACCTTAAGATACAAGTTAAATGAAATGATATTTGAAATCCCCTTCCGATACTCTAAACTGTTCAATTGCGTTTTTCTCGAAAACGAATGAGAATATCGTGTTTAAACAAGAGTACCAATATTACGTAGAAATTATATTTATGTCATATTTTTAAATAAAAATCACTAAAAAATTTCGTCAAAAAAAGTTACCACTCAATTTCATCATCAGAAATCCTTCACGAGGCTCCTCCTGTAACAAAATGTCAAATATTACATAAAATCATATTGCCTGTATAAAATTATGGCTCTGTGCCGATTTTGATAACAATCGATAGATATACAGTGAAATTATTAGCAAAAAACGAAAAAAAAATTTCAATTTTAACGCCCTTTATCTTTTTCCACAGCAATATTTTATTGAGGTATATTTGCTCCTATCGCCATATTTTGGTCCAAACAATCTACCCTCAGCCTATGTCCTAATAGTTATGAATCACCCTGTATATCTAAATTGGTATACACAATTTTGAATAAATTGCTTTCCATTGTAACTAATTATAGAGAGTTTTGTTGCTTGGGGTCCAGCTGCAGCCCGCTCGGTATGTAACGACAGGTATGAATTTTGCCGACGTTAAAAACCAACCGGGGTACAAATAAACCCCAAGTTGTTCAAACGACGGGGATTCCCCGTTTCTTGGCGTCAACGCTCTCGGGGATTCCCAATTTATTTAATAGCGGCTTTGTGCACGTATTTATCTCAGTATAATTTTAGTGTGTTTAGTCACGTTTGCAGTGCTTGTCGAGTACGCGTTTATAAACATGAGTGAACCACGGAAGTTTCGAAATGAAAATAAGCTAACTGACGAAGAACTATTGGCGATATTAGAAACGGACGATAACGACACGTTTTTAATGATTTAGCACTAGAGGATGGTGCAAGTGATATTGAGGAGACTGACATAGTGACTGAAACTGATGAGATAGATGACGTTTTACAAGTTAGTGATGGGGAAAAGGAGTCGACAGATTCTGCAGATGAAGTAGGCCCGTCAGTAAACTTTTATACGGATCATTCAACTTATTCGTCTAAAGATGGTAGCGTGTGGGCAAAGGTTCCATTTACTACGAAAATCAAAAGGCGAAAATGTAATATTCAAAAGGTTTCACCAAGTTTGATTAGATATAGTTCCCAATTTTCCACCATAAAAGAAGTTTTTGAACTATTTTTTTCACAAGATATTAACGATGTGATTTTTTCGGAGACGAATAGGAAAGCCGAATCATATTATGCGAGGAATATGAAGGCTTTTTCTTCTTTTGTGCAAGAAGAACTGGAACCATTTATTGGTTTGCTTAATATTTTTGGGGCCTTGTCTCGCAACAGATTCCAACAGATCATGTGCTTTCTAAGATTCGACAATTTTGAAACAAGAGAAGAAAGAAAACGCACTGGTGAATTTGCCCCAATTAGAGATGTTTTTAATGGTTTTATAACAAATTGCAAGAAATCGTTTAATCCATCTGAACACTTGAGCGTGGATGAGCAGTTAGTCCCATTCCGAGTCAAGGGTTTACATGAAGAGTAAGCCGGACAAGTACGGCTTAAAAATTTGGGTACTGGCTGATTGTAGTTCGGCAAATACAGCGAATATGAAACCTTATTTAGGTAAGTTTTTTCATGGAAAAAATATAGATTTTTATGACAGAATAATAATTTTAGGTAAAGTAGGAAACAAACCTGAGAAAGGCCAAGGACAAAGGGTAGTGATGGACCTGGTAAACTATTTATCTTCAGGATATGGAATAACTACTGATAACTTTTTTACCAGTATTGAGTTAGCTGATAAGCTTTTAGATGAAAACCTTACCTTGTGTGGTACACTGCGTAAAAATAAACCTTATATCCAAAAGAACTACTTCCAGCAAGATATAAGAAGTACTTTTCAAGCATGTTTGCTTTTATGCAAAATAAAACCTTAGTTTCCTACGTACCAAAAAAAATGAGGCAGTTGTTCTTTTATCGATAGAACATAACGATGACAAAATAAGTGGAGAAAAAACTTATTAAAAACCAGACATTACCTTACAATACAATAAAACAAAAGGTGCAGTGGACACGACGGATAAATTAGCGAAGGAATTCACGACGCAAAGAAAAAGTAATCGGTGGCCGATGGCAATATTTTTCCATCTGCTGGACATTGGTGGCATCAGCGCCTATAAACTTTGGATGTTGAAAAATCCAGATTGGAAAAAAATCGCTTGGATAGGAGATGAATGTTTTTGTTGGAGTTGGGCCAGGAATTAATTAGAAAAAACATAATTCGTAGATACCAAAATGACAAGTCGTTACATTCCAATATAAAACAATCCATGTTAACCATTTTGCCAGAATTAAACATAAGGAATGAACAACCTGTTCCCGTTATTGGCAGAAGGCAGCGATGTTTCTTATGCGATAGAAGTAAAGACAGGAAATCTCGAAAGTTTTGTATTTGGTGTAATCAGTTCGTATGTGCAGAACATTGAAAAAATATAACAGTTTGTAACAAGTGTGATAATTAAGTCATTATTTAAAATGTCACCAACATCCTTTTTCTTTTTTCATAATTATTTTTGTTTTTAATATTTCTAATCAATTCATAATATTTTTTCAAAGTGTGCTTACAATGCATTCATCAATGCAGACCACTTTTTTATGTGAAAATATATTTTCTTATAAGCAGAATGTGTTTTATTTTTAATATTCCCTAATTATAACATTAAAAAAATAATAATAAGCCAAAAAAATGTTGGGGTACATTTGGACCCCACTCGGTATATAATGTAAGTTTTTGACCACGGGTTTATGAAGGTTAAGTGAATGTATAGTATGTAATTATAACATCCATTATTTATTTGTTCTACTTTTAAAAATGCAAAAAAATATTCGCATTTTATTAAACGTGTTGGAAATGTATTCACGGTATGGCACTTTATGATGTAATTAGAGCTTCGAATCCATTTCGATACAAAATCTTGTTTTGTTCACTTATCAAAATAAATCAAAATTTAATCAATCTTCCAAACACAAAAGCTGGTAATGAACGGAAAAACATCGTCAATCCGGTAGTCAACATTTTACGATATGGCCGATATTCATCAGAAAGAAACAATACCAACGGTACATGAATATTGAACAGTGGCGGAACATGTTTTTGAATATGTGGATATACAAAATGATCGTTAATTTAAATTGATTGAACATATCAATGCAAGTTTTGGAAGATATTGCCGTATAAGGTCGAGCTTGCGTCGATTATACAATTTCCAGTTTGGTACATTTTACACAAGCTATTCATTAGCACAAAGAACAACTGTCAGTTAATAGACAATATGAAGGCAAAGCCGCTGAAAAAGGAGCTTATAACAATCTAGGAAGCTATTACATCTATATGGGTCAGTATGAGGACGTTGTCACATTTAATAGTTATTTGAGATATAATTGTGATTGTAATTCTTTATAGCACGAACTGGTGTTTGAGATGCGAGCGAGGTGTTTTTAAAGTCAGAGGTGCCTGAAAGGAACTTTCTAAACGAGTGTCTTACAAATTTTTATCTTCGATCGTGCAGTAATTTTGAAAGAAGTTGTAAATATGGGTAATACTGTTCAAATGTCATTTTAACTGGTTCTAATTATTTCAGTGCCTTAAAAACAAATTGACATTTCCCTACAATGCAAAAAGCGCCTATTTTCTATCCGATCGTTTTATCCAACTTATTCACTCTACCTTTTGTATGATTATAATAACTGATGATTTCGGGTTTGCATTTCTCACTCGTTGATTTATCGATTCCATAATCATGGTCTAAATTTTATATAAGAAGGACATATCGGTATTTTTTAGGTATATAGGAAATTAGTGTAATATTCTCTTGAAATCCAAATAAAGAAGAATACTTGGGTCAAGAACTTGTATTGGTAAATTCTACGAGTAGTGGTAACTCTTCTTTATACTTCTTAATAGTGCCAACATAAGTAAGTTTTAATAATGCCATTCTACCTATATGTCCTAACCATATCGCTCTCTGTGCTGGGTTATACTTGGGTGATTATACAAATCTGATAATTCTCTGTTTTTTCTTCTTCTGTATATTCCATTTTCTTTTATTCCATCATAAATCTTTCTGAGCATTTTACGTTCCCATATCTCTAGTTTATTCTGCTCTTTTTTGTTCATTGTCCAGGTTTCACAAGCGTAGGTAACTGACGGTCTTATTATTATTTGGTACATTCTTATTTTTGCTGTTCGTCATATGTCTTTTGAGTTAAAGATCTGTGATACCATTCCTGCTGCTTTACTGCCTTTTGTTAACCTTCTTTGTATTTCCCTTTCCTCGTCTCCTTTATTTGTGATAGTGACTCCCAAATATTCGATTTGTGCCACTTTTTCTATTTTGTAGCTTTTGTTTCCATTACAGTTTAAATAATATCGGTTGTTTCATTATCCTTCATTACCATGTATTTTGATTTTTTCTCGTTGATCACTAGACCATATTCTCTTGCCTTCTCTTCTAGTAGCTTAAATACGCTCAGTAGTCCTTTCCTGGATCTTGCCATGAGTACTATGTCGTCCGCATATGCTAGACACTGATGTTTATTCCCATAAATTAAACCTCGTGTTTTTATACCACTTTCTCATAGTATAATTTCCTGAACTAGGTTAAAGAGGGTTGTGGATAATGGGTATCCTTGTCTCAGACCTTTCTCTATCTTGAACTCGTTTGAAGTACTGCCCTCGAAAATTACTTTGCTCTCGGTTTTTCGTATGGTCATTTCCACTAGTCTTCTCAATTTAACTAGTATTTTTAACTTTCTCATTGCCTCATACATTTTTTTTCTTTTGATAGTATCATAGGCCTGTCTGTAATCGATGAATAGCATATGCAGACTTAAATTTTGTTCGTAAGCATTCTCCTGAAGTTGTTTCATAATGAAAATTTGGTCTATTGTCGATCTACCTGCTTTAAAACCTCCTTGGTATTCTCATACATTTTCATTGTGGTATTTGTCTAATCGATTTTTAAATATTTTTGCCAGAACTTTGTATGTTACATCTAAAAGTGCTATTCCGCGGTAGTTATCGCATTCTTCCTTGGGACCTTTTTTGTGGATTGGAATTATTAATGCCTTGTTCCAATTTTTAGGGATTCTTTCTTCTTGCCATACTTGTTTCAACAACTGTCATATTCTCTCCGTTAATTGTTCGCCTCCATATTTTAAAAATTCTATTGGAATATTGTTTTCTTCTGCACTCTTTTTATTCTTCATATGTTTCAAGCATTCTGTCACCTCCAGTTTTTTTGGGACCGTTATGGCTAGATCTTCCTCATCACAATTTTCATCCTCCATTTCATTATGATTTCCGCTTAGTTCTTCCTCACCATCATTTAGTAATTCCTCAAAATACTGTTTAAATCTATTTATTTTTTCTTCCCTATGCCCTATTAGATATCCCTCTTTGCTTTTCAAAAAATAAGGTGCTTTCCGGTTGTGGCCTTTCCCTTCTCTTATTTCATGATAAAAATTTCTCACTTCTTTATTTTTATAGGCTTCTTCAATTTTCATAAATTCCATTTCAAAGTAATTTCTTTTGTTCTTTCTTCATATTTGTTTAACTTCTTTCCTTGCTTTTTTATACTCTAGTCTATTTTATTCACTGGTTTCTTTTAATAGTCTTTGTCTGATTTTATTTCTTTTTTCCAGCGCCTGTTTACATTGTTCATCAAACCACTCATCTTTTTTTCTTCCCTTGTGGCTCCCGAGTATCCAATTCGTTACATCTCCCATTACAGTTTCTATCTGTGACCATTCTTCTTCTAGTTGCTCGACGCAAGGTCTTAAATTTGATTTCTTGTTTGAAGTGATTTACTTTAGTCTCGTCCTTCAATTTTTCGAAATCGTATTTTTTCCGTTTTTTATCTTGTTCAATTCTAGGTGGCTTATCTTGATTCAGTTTTGTAATTACTGAAAAGTGGTCACCTCCTCTATAACTTCGAACATCTGTTACCCTTTTTAAGTGCTTCATTTCTATTAAGACGTGATCTATTTGGTTTTTGTTTTGCCATTTGGTGATAACCAGGTTTCCTTGTGGATGTTCTTATGGTCAAATGACGAACTGACGATTTCCATTTTATTTCCTAAAGCAAATTCTATGAGTCGCTTGCCATTATCATTACTGAGTGCGTGTCTACTTTTTCCTCCCGTTACTTTTATATACTCTTCCTCTTGTCCGACCTTTGCATTCATATACCCTAATACACATTTAACATCAATTTTCGGAATTTTATTGACTGCTTGTTCCAATTCTTCATAGAACATTGTTTTCGTGTCTTCATCTTTGTCCTCAGAAGGGGCATGCGCATTAACTGATGCCTTTTTCCTGTGTTTCCCTTTGATTCTTATTCTACATAGTCTATCCGATACTCCCTCAAAATCTATAATATTTGCTTTAAGTTGACTGCTTACTATAAACCCTGTACCCAGCATTATATTTTCTACTCCATTATAAAAGAACATATAATCGTCTATCTCTGTAATTACTTTCCTTTTTTGTTTAGTTTCTTGTATTGCTAACACATCTAATTTGTATTTTCGCATTTCATTGATCAAGTGTTTTATGGCCCCCTCCTCAAATGTATCTCTCACGTTCCATGTTCCTATTCTCATTCCAGATTGTTTTTCATTTTGTTTTCGATTTACGCCGGAGTTTACCTTAAGTTGTTGCTTTTCTGTAATAATTTTATTTGTACTATTCTTCATCTTTTGCATTTCCTTGTCCATTTCCATTGCCTGGTCTACTTTATTTTCCTCTGCCTCTGAGCTTATGCTTGTCGCCACTGGTTTTTTGTCGATATGTTTTATTTTGTTTTTTCCAACTTCTCTTCCTCCGGGTTCCATCTCCGTTCCTCTGTTTCTATGTACATTTTTCTGAGCCAAATTTTCACTCGTTTTCCTGTATCCCTTTCTTCTATAGCTTTCATTCTGATCTTTTTTTGAATTCCTCTATCCTTCTTCGACAAGTCATCCTGGATGAACAATCTCTCTTCAGTTTTAAAACCCAATTTTTGTTTATTGAACATCACCTTCCTTTTCTCTTCTTGGTTTGCTAGTCTTACTAAGCATGTTATTTTCTCCTAACTTTACTGAGCTTTCAACCGCTGTTTTTATTTGTAATTCTTTTTCTATGAATTTCCCCATTTCATTTCGTAGTTCTTCTGGATTATTTGTCTCTATTCCTACTACCTGAACCACTATATTGTTTTTTCTTTTTTGGCTTTCCAGTCGTTCCAATCTGTGGTCCAAATTGGTTATTGTTTTCTTCATTTTTTTCATTTTCTTTCATCAGTTTTCCATTCTCTTCACTCAGTTGTTTCATTTATTCTCTGTACTCCTTTTGCTCCTCTCGTGTTTTTTTAATCTCCATGCTCATTCCCTCCATTTTGTCTCTTATTTTTTTCATCATATTCATCATTTTTTCTATATCACTTCCTATTTTTGTCGTCGATCTCCCTATTTTCTTACTTTTTTTGGAAATATCTTCATCCGTATCATAGTCTTCCTCTCTGTCGCTCTTCCTCTTTTTGCCATATCCATTATCACTCATTTATTTCTATTTTGGATTTAATCGCCTCATTATTAGAAAATTTCACGTCAGTCCCTGTCTTAAGTATATCGTTCGACACAAGGGAATTCCAGTTGTTGTATTTTATGAATAAACCTGTTCTTATCGCTAAACACACCGCGCAAAAAGCCAGTCAACCCGTCGGACCTTGAACTTTTATCAGTGATGTTTAGCTTGGCTAATTGTTATTTATGTTAGGTATATGTGTGACAAACTATTCTTTAACTTACTTGGATACCGTCGAATTTTCTGATTGTATTACTCCTAATTCTCGTATAAAACGAAGTTTATTACCGAGCAGAAATCAACACAACTTTCCAGTCTCGTAACAGGACCGTAATATCCTAGCGAACCAATTATCGCATGTTAAATTTCTATTCGTCTCCGAAATTGGTTCTATTAGTCGGAGAACTACACTGGATGGATAGTGGAGCAGTTCATATGGACCTGGTGGCTGCTTACCAACATAAATTTCAAGAGTTGCAGCACATGATATGGCGGAGTCAATTAACGCAAATATTTTTATTCCATTTTTATTAGGTATGCTAGGAATATATTGTTGAAAAGAGCTATATGCATTTCCCAACGACCACTTTCAAATATGGCACATCTCATACAGTTTCCTCTAAGTGAAAATTCATAATTGCCAACGAAGAGTATACCCGTGCACAGATAACCCACAGATAGATGAGACACTGATTGTCGCGACATCTAAAGAGCCTGTCGACTAAACAATTGAGTGATGTTGAAAAGGTTTCTGTAATTTTAGGTTTTGGCGGTATATTCAAAATCTACTGTATATTAATTATATCATTTCAGAATAGCAATTTATAGTACATCATTCGACATTTCATTCAATTTAACTCCATCAACCCAATAATCATATAAACAGTCTATTTATTTTGGTATAAAAATACACAACAAATAATTTCTTAACCAAAGTACTGTTCTCAACAAACAGAATATATAATGTGAAATAAATGCAATGAAAAGAATAATTTGAGTAACATACATTCTAGATTGGAGTATCATTAGATTTTTCAATGATGTTAAATTGAGATGAAAGTAGAAAATTATTTATGATAAGTTTATATTAATTTATTTATTTATTATTATACTCCTATAAACACACAGAACTGGACAAACTAGTGGAGTATAACAGCTAACTACTTAATCAAAAAAAGTGTTAGCAATGAGTAATTACTATTTTTGACAACTTCCTGTGAAAGAAAATATTTGACTATAATTACTGTGACTGTTAGAACAAAATTAATTGAAATATTTTCAAAGGAGACGTAGTTAATTACTGCTTAGCTCTGTAAATACAAGGTACCAAGTAATAACATATAAGAGTTGCTAAACAGCGTTTTTATGACTTTACAATATATAAAATTAGCTAACATTTCATTTCCACTTAAAACACATCTTTATTTCTTTACTGGACGTATTAAATAGGTCTTCATGGCTCTAAAAAATCCCACCGTCTTATGGAGATCCTTTCTCGTTTCGGGATGAGCTTCTATAATTAACAACAGTTATATAAGTAAACGCACAAAATAACAACAGTAAATAAGTTAACACACAAATATGCTTGAAAATTTGTATCAACAAAAGAAAACAAAATGTGCTTACTATTGAAATAATAATCAACAAATGTTTGATTGTTTAAATTTTGGAGTTTTTTGTTTTTTTATTTATGAATAATTTCTTGACTTATAGGTTATTCATTTTTATTGGATAATTTGGATTTTTGGTTACCGCTAGACCAAATACTTAGCGTTATGGCTCAACAAGTTAATACTGACTTTCCCATAAATTGCCATACCATGGGCTATATATGAAAAACGTTTCTTAAGGAATAAACTCAAAAGATAAGTACTTAGTAGAAAAATAGTGATTTTGCTAATTGTAAAGCATTCATTTTTACTTTGTAAATGCCTTTAATAGAATGTATTGGAATTATCTTGTGCAATAAATAAAATTATCAATTTTTACTAATTACTGATCAATTAAAATAAATGAAAAAAATATAATAAACAAGATCGTCAATTTTACATATATACGATTATGAACATTTACATATTCATCAATCTATTTTTCAAAACTATCTACCTACGTTTGAAAAATGAATGGACTTTATGCTGAATAATGGTTTTACGCTTCGCAACACATTGAGTGGAGTTGGCAAGGGCTCAATACCTTCCATCCCATAGCTGGTGGAAGGAATAGCTTCTACGTGTGGTGAAGGTGGAAATGGCTCAACACCTTTACTGGTGGAGGGAATAGCTATAACATCAAATCAAACATAGATTAATATTTTTTCAATGGGTACATTTTAAAATGTTCAAAATTATAGCATGCATATTGAATGAAATTAATTGTCTCGACCCTTACTCCGTTGAATCTACTCATAATACCATTTCAAATGGAACTTACTGTTTCTAGATAATTCCACAATATATTAAAAAGTTGTTAAAAATTCTAGGAAATTGACAATTGTTTTGGTATTAAATATCATCTTCAGAATGACAGAAGTTCCATTTCATTTGATGCCTACCTGATGTTTCATAATTATTTTTGGATAGACCATGAAGTGACCTAACTTATGATTGACTCAATATAAGTTAATGGAAAAAAGAAGAAGCTCTTTGGGGATACCCAGGGCATCTTTATCCCAATTAAGATCAGTATATCTGTGCAATGATATAGAAAACCAGACAAACTATATCTGCTGATCTTTCGAATTATCACATAAGAAGACAGTTTGAAAGTGAAGAACTCCCTAGAGGCAGAGAGAGAGAGAGAGAGAGAGAAGTTCCAGAGTTTTTTTTGGTTTGCTGATTTTTTGAGGGTTGATATATGGAGATATTCGAGTCCTTCCACCCATTTTGGCAAACGTTTTATGGACAGTTTATAAAGAAAAATCTTTGAAAGTAGTATTTCAAAAAATGTTTTATTTTGGTATAGATATGTAGATGACATATTAGCTGGTTTAATAGGTAGTAACAATAATTAGATGTATTTTTCAACCATAATAATAATTTACAACCAAAAATTAAATTGACATTTGAAGTTGAAGAAAATAACTCAATCAATTTTCTTGATTTAAGAATTCAAAGAGTTAATAATATACTTGATTATTCCATTTACAGAAAACCAATAGACACTGATGTGACTATTCCATATAATTCCAATTATCCCATGTCACATAAATTAGCAGCATATAATTCAATGATACATAGAGCTTCTTCAGTTCCTATGAACAAATGGGATTTTGATAGTGAAACAATTACAATTAAACAAATAGCAACATCCAATGTTTATCCATTACATAAGTGAATTAATTATTAAAAAAGGGGAAATAGTCGCATTACAACCAATATTTCCTGAACCAACTAACGAAATAAAAAATTATTTAACCATCACATATGCAGGTAATATTTCAAAGACAATATCTCTAGCTATAAATATGAAATAAACACGAAATATGACAAAGGGAAATATGGGGACACCTTATATAGATATAATTTTCTTTATAATAAAGTCGAATTCAATTTAATATGAAAACAAAAGTTGACCTACAGCAGAAAATAATTCAAACAAACAATTTACACAACCGACAAGGTCGATGACAAAACACACGATGGTTTGTTTATAAAAAATATAGACAAATCTTGCAACTTAGTATAAAGAAATTAATTGAAAAGTAATCTTCAATTGCGAAAATGAAAAATATGAGACAAGGGCAACACAAAGGAATTTAAATATCATATCCCAAATCTTCTGAAATAAATAGCAGAAAATTTGGTAACAGAGGCAGTGAGGAAGTAACCCTCATAGAGTGATCAGGTACCGAATGGCCTGACCCTCCCCCTTCTTCGACGGTTCGTACGTGAACAGTGATATTGTTTTGTTGTGATTTATGATATCTCAAAACGTAAGTTTTTTCTCTGTCATTATATTTATTTTTTTGAACAAATATCGTATTGACATTTATTTGATTTGTCTGGGTGTCCAAAGATACGTTTCCTGGTCATATTGAGTGCACTATTGACATTTGAGCCCCTCACCTAACAAATTTAGGAAATAGTACGATTTGCAATCGATTTAATAATCCAGGGGAACCCTAAATTTTAGTCAAGGGAGTGCAAAGATTATACAGGGATATTCATATGTAAGAAATATCTTATTCATATCATAACCAGGTCAGAATTACCTTCAGATCTTTCTTATATTATACAGGGATATTCATATGTAAGGAATATCTAATTTATAACATGACCAGGTCAGAATTACCTCCAGATTTCGAAAGACTTTTTGCACTTGTCCTGATAGTTACTTTATTATATTATACAGGGATATTCATACGCCAGATATCTTTCATTTATGTCATAATCAGGAAAGACTACTTTCAGATTAATGGAAGACATTTTTCCCGAGTCATATTAATTGTAATCATACCTCATACAGGAATAGTCATATGCAAGACATCTTTTACTTTTGTCATAATAAGGAGAAACTACTTCCAGATTTTGAAAGACGTCTTTTCCCTAGTTAATTGCTAATGTATTGTAACGGGACATTCTCTACCCGAGTAAATTTTATTTTGTCCCAACCATGGTTGATTTTCTGTACTTAATTATTCTGTGTTTGTAATATATATGTACATATTATCCACCCAGTCTGTTTCCTTTATCAACAACTCCTACTCTCGGACCAGCAGGATTGAACGGGTTGACGTGACCTGCCTTAGAACTCAGGCTTGTCACATTGTATAAGCCCACGGAGACCTTGTCCGCTCGTGCCAGGAAACCACCTCCACCGAGGTTAACCACAGGAGCATTCCTGGCTCTAAATTGTGCCATAAGGCACTGGTGACAGCACGCTGCAAAAATTCAAGGAAATAGGAATCCAAAGGTTGTCCTACACTGGTAACGGAGGGCTGTGAACTCTAAACGACCACAGCGGTTATTACAGTGGTGATCAAATATTCATCACAAAGAATAAATATACAAAGGATTCTACCGATTCATTACACTGGTGACAGCTCACATTTATTACACTGGTGACGGAACAAATAGACAATTTATTACAGTGGTGGGATGAAAATAGGGATCAAATTTATTACAGTGGTGACAGCGGTCACCGGATTATTACAATAGAGATCTTACAGGTTATTACAAATACAACAATTTATTTTTAAACAGGTAGTAATGTGAGTACAAAATTGTTAAATGTAAAAACAAAAATATCCCCAATAAAGAAGTATGGATATATAAACTTAAATGTCCAGAATGTAATTATGTCTGTTTGGGTCAAACCCTTAGAAATTTTGAAATCAGATACAGTGAACGCTAACGAGCATACAGATTAAAACAACCAGATAAATCCCACAAAGCAAAACATCTACTTGACACCAAACATTCATTGACACCTGACACAGAACTAGAAGTACTGCATGTTTGTGACAAGAAACAAGAACTGGACATCCTTGAAGAATGAGAAATTAGGAGACACTTAAGAATCCCACAATATCAATTTGTCAATGAACAGATAAATTTAGGGAGTTCTCCACTTTTTAACTCTCTTTTTAAGTGATAATTGTGAAGATCCGCAGATATAGTTTTCCGTGTTTTCTATATCGTTGCACAGTTATACTGATCTTAATTCGGATAAAAGTATCCAGGATGTGCTCATATGGCTAATAATATCTAAGCACCAATATTTGTAATATGATACTTCTTCTTTTTTATATTAACATAATTAAGTCAATCATAAGTAAGGTCACTTCTTGGTCTAGCCAAAAATGATTATTAAACATCAGGTAGGCATCAAATGAAATGTAACATCTGTAATTCTGACGATGATATTTAATAAGGAATCAATTGTCAAATTTCTTAGAATTTTTAACATTTTTTCAATATATTGTGGAATTATCTATAAACAGTGGGTCTCATTTAAAACAGTAATATGAGTAGATACCACGAAGTGAGTGTCGATACAGTTAATTTTATTAAATTTTCATTGATTTATTCGCTTTGTTTGTTAATTATGAATATATTTCTCCATTTTCTGTCACTATGCTCCCGGGGTATTGAAATGTAATGTTATTGCATCTGTTATCATGTTTTTCATTATTTTGGTTTTATCTATATTCACCTCCATTTTCATGTCAATTATTCATTATTGATCGTTACAAACAAAGCAAACATAAGTGAAAAGATATAATATAAAATGGTCACGTTCTGTGTTTTTTAGTAATGCAACCAGATCAGTGAATTCAAATATATTATGAATTGAACGGAGGAAATAAATAACCAACCCTACCGCTGAATCCCGATTTTTCCTTTAGAAAACATAAACAATTTCACGTTTCTCTCAATTCTATGGTAATGTATATCTATATGTATATGTATATCTACATTACGAATTTCGCATTGGTCACGTACAATATTTCCATTATTTTTGTCCTAAAGTATCCATGACGAACTCCTAAATCTATGGATACGATGTTTTCACATCAATTCAATTTTTGCACGAAGTAAGGATTACTCTTTACGAAATTGATCAAAAATTTCATTCATTTCGGCGAATAAAATACTTATTTTTTTTATTTTTCATAATAGCATTTTTGCAAATGATTACCAAAAGAATTGTTGTCTGAATGAAGTTGTTTACAAAAACACTCACTCAAATTGTGTTTATTCCAATTATACGATGAGGATTCAGTTTAAATCAACTTGAGGCAGGAATTTTTCCTCAAAGAAAAGAGTGTAGAAATATATGACTCTTTACACGAATTGCTGAAGTTGATAGAGTATATTTTATTGAAATTTACCCTTTATTGTCTTTAGTGGCTCTGATTAGTAAAACAGTGACCATTTTATTTCACTTGTAATACAAAACTCGCATTATTTTCTGGGGTAAGGAACGGTAGGCGGTTTTTCATAAAATCATCACTAATTTTTTGTTCAATTTGCCAAAATTATTGATAATTCTGTAGATTATTGATCGACAATTGAATGTAATATTATATTGACAAGCATACAACAAATATGTCTCTCTGTTTGAATGTTTTTAATGATATGATGTCGAATATTATTCTTTTCCTACAATTTTTAATCAGATATAGGAAAGAAGCAACAAATCTACAGAAAAAATTGCAAAATATTGAACGGAAGGGGAGAAAATATAATCTGGTAGATCACAGATTCGAATAAAAGAAAACCGAAGGTGCAAAGTAAATTGTAGATTTGAAGACATAAAAATTATTCACAGAATAGGAAAGTTAGAAAACCAAAGGAAGAAGACCTCTTATCGTTGAACTGATTAACTATAAGCAGTTAACCAGCACCTTTGAAAATGTACAAAAATTAATGGAAAGTGCCATCGCGATATCCAGAGACTACACCACAGAAGAGTAACAGCTAGAAAAATTCTACACAAACATCTTACATTGGCAAGTGAAAATAACTGAAATGCACTGAAATAAATTGTACACTAAGGACATAGTCTATTCTGTTGTGGATCTGAACAATATATCCGAAGAGGATTTTGTGACGGAAATATCGAGTTACGTTAAAAATGGCACAAAAAACAATGAGAGTGAAGGTAGAAGAATTACAAGACAAAATAGTACATCAAATGAAAAATAACTTCAAATAATATTAAAATTGTTAGCTATTCGGAATTTCTTGTGGAATTGAGGAATATTGGTTATTAGAGCTTTTTTATCGCTTATCATACATTAGTGATCTTTGAGAATCATTATTCATTAATAAGTTTTTCTGAATTTGTTATTGGAGATAATACGATCATACTGGTCGTAGTTGTTATTTGAAAAAGTGTGGTGCACATAAAGTAAACCATTTTGATACATTTCATCCAGTTATAACTGTTTGACAGTAATAAATCTATTATCATTTATTTGATAACTTACAACTTAATTTAATTATCTGTATTATCAACTAATTAAACATTATATAATTAATTTGTGATCCGATTTTGAGGAAATTTTCTAAAATTAAATTCTCAATTTAGTGTTATTCCTCTCTAACAATGAATAATCAACTTGTTCGATTCATCATGAATACCCAAAACTTTTCACAAAACTTACCTAGAAGATAATTAAGCGTGAATTAAGCTCCTTTCGTAATCAACATTTTGGCATGTCAAAGGGCTCCAAATGACTGAGAGATACGAAGTAAGTCATCGTATTGTCGCTGCAGTCGGACACACTTTGTTCTCACCCCCCATTGTTTTCGCTTTATTAATACTCGATGCATTTGTCAAAGTGGTTACGTGGTTTGTTTTCGGCGAGATGAGAAATTTATGTTCCCGGGATATCATGGTATTGTTCGTTTTTGAAAGAATTTGTTCAGTGACGGAGATATCGTCATATGGTTATTTAAATCTCATGAATACTTCGTTACATATAGTTGAACATTTTTTTCCACGAACATTAGTGATTGTAACAAATCCGAAATAGAATGTAAACATTCTCGCTCTGGAGTGAGAATATTTATTCTGACGCACTTGCTTCTTTTGAGTTTTGCGCGTATTTTAATTCTATAACAAGAGTTCGAATGAATATTCTGTAATCGTACTAAACAACATGGATAGTAGGGCGGAGCATAAAACTCAGTGTGGAATAGTTCTCATTTAAGATCAAATTTAACTCTTTAAACATTTGGTAGTTTCACAGTAATTCAAAGAAATTCTAGGAAATTGATAATTGTTTCGATATTGCTATCATCGTCAGAATGACAGGAGTTACATTTCATGTGATGCCTACCGGATGTATCGATGTTTCAAGTCTCAATTGACAGTTATAAGAGGCAAGGGTACAAGGTTCAGTTTAAACCAAATTAATATGATTTCGACCAAGAAGTTCAAAACAAAATGTGTTCAAGACTGTGAAATCTTGAATTTTATTGTTTACGATACCTTTAAAATATGTAAGATATTTGTATGCGTCCTTTTTTTTATTGTATATATTTAAGGCGTAAATTCATTTAAGTTAATAGCTTTGTAGAAATATGTTTCAGAATTGATAAGATCTTTTATGTTGTTGTAAATTCAGAGGATAGTTTCATTTTATTTTCAACTTTTGTTAACCCGTAACCCGTATCATGGGGTCTGTGAGACACTTGTCAACAAGTCCCGCACACCCGCTCCCCCACTTCTTCCTATATCATTCTGCCGTTCCATCTACTTTTAAATTGGGCCAACAGCAGTGCGCTTGAAGATTTTGAGCGATATAGGTGAACGTACGCGTAAATTATTTCGAGTTAAAGTACGAAGTGTCTGTGAGACCCCTTTGTACGGGTTAAGTAACTTTTTAAAAAATACGTTTAGAATGGATTCTGCTCCGGGGCCGTCTAAACGTGTTCGGTTTGATGATAAACAGTTTGAAGAGACTGTGAAACGATGGTATGATGAAGTAGACAGTGATTTTAGCGACATAGATGTTTGTGATAGTGATTACGCAATCGAAAGTGATCACGATAGTGAGTCGGAGCTTGACTGCGAGGAACCTGATGAAACTAGTTTGAAAGATGATCAAGAAGTTATTAGAGGTAATGAAGACCTAGACAGCGACGATGACGAAAATGATGAGTATGAAGAGAGGCAAGAAGCGAATCGAAAATCCTATTATGGAAAAAATAAGTATAAGTGGAGTGCAGAACCTCATGTCAGCCGCAGTCGCACTATGAAGCACAACATTGTAGTTCAGTTACCTGGATTGCGTAAAATGGCTAAGCAGCGCTTACAGATTTCTCCCACAGCAGCATCCGCATGGGGCCTTCTTTTTCAACATGACATTTTGCAGCAAATAGTGCAATGAACCAATGAAAAAATTGGAACTAAGCGGATAAAATATGCTGATCAAAAATTAGCGTGGATTCAAGACACTGATTTAGTTGAAATAAATGCGTTCTTAGGTCTGCTGATTTATACATCCGTGTTTAAGTCTAACCACGAAAATATAGAGACCATTTTTGCCACAGATGGAACTGGACGGGACGTATTTAGATGTGTCATGACCATGAAACGGTTTGAGTTTTTACTAGTCTGTCTACGTTTTGACAACCCCACTGATCGTCTAGAACGCAAAATTGAGGATCCCGCTGCACCAATTTCAGAAGTTTTTAACAAATTTGTACAAAATTGTCAGGAAGCATATTCCGTAGGCTTGTTAACGTGTGTCGACGAAATGTTGATTTCCTTTCGAGGAAAATGCCGGTTTAAAATGTATATACCCAACAAACCAGCCAAGTACGGCATAAAGGTTCAGTGTTTAACTGATGCTCGTAACCACTATTTCTATAATGGATATATTTACACTGGAAGTGGTTCCGATGGCAAAGGCCTGCCAGAAGTCGAGAAAAAATATAATAAACCAACTCAGTCTGTTTTACGTTTATGCCAGCCAATTTACGGCACAAATAAAAATGTTACTGCCGATAATTGGTTTACGTCAATAGAGCTCATCGACATTTTATTTGAAAAAAAGCTAACATATGTCGGAACGATGAGAAAAAATAAAAAAGAACTACCCAAAGAATTTCTGCCTTCAAAAACTAAAGAAGTTGGAAGCACTTTATATGGATTTACAAAAAAAATCACCCTTATTTCCCATGTTCCTAAAAAAGGAAAAGCAGTAATACTTGCATCGTCAATGCATCACACACGACACACTGATGAAGACACAGGTAAACCAGAGATAAATGCTTTTTACAATAATACCAAAAGTGGAGTTGATACGTTGGATGAAAAATGTTCCAATTTTAGTGCTAGTAGGAGAACAAGAAGATGGCCGATGGCAGCGTTCTTTCAGTTACTAAATATCAGCACGTCTAATGCGTACATCCTATATACATCAGGACAAAATTCTCCTAAAATCACGACAGGAAATTTTTTAAAAATGTTAGCAAAAGAACTTGTTACACCCCACATGGAGAGAAGATTCGTAAATTCTAGAACTCCAGTAGAAATCAAAATAGGAATTCAGCGTATCATAGGAGAAGAAGTCACAAAAAATCGTGAAATACAGTATATGAATCAGGAAGAACGTTTAGAAATAAGAAAAGTGTGTTATTTATGTCCTAAAAGACTTAAACGTAAGACCCAGTACTTATGTGTGATGTGTAAAAACCCAGTATGTTTAGAGTGCACCTTTAAAATATGTAAAGAGTGTAAAAATGACCTCTAAAATAAAACTTGTTATTTTTGTAATTTTTGATAAAAATTTAAGAATATCTTTTTGTTATACTCTTGTTTATCAAGCTTCTTTACAGATAAAAGCTGTTTGGTATGTTTATATTACATTTTGAAAAAAAAAACATGTAAATTCAAAATATGTCAAAAATTTTACTTTCCAAGAATTAATTAGATATTTTCGTGAAAATGTGACTTTATTTCATAAAGTTTTTACATATGCTAACTCCTAATATACATATATATATATATATATATATATATATATATATATATATATATATTCATAGCCTCACCATTATCACACGCTTTCCAATATATATATATATATATATAGCTAGGTGTCTCACAGACCCCACTGTACGACTTATGTCCTAAAAGTGGATCTGTACGGGTTACGGGTTAAATACCTTTAAAATATCCCGTTTTGCAACAATAATTGTAAATTGTTTTGTATGGGCATAGAAACAGCACATTTTTGAAAGTCGACATCTTGCCGCATCGTCCTATAGTTGAGAACTTAGGAAAAAGTCACGTTTCACCCTATTATATAGTGTATTGTAAAAACCATAAATTTAGTGTCACTTCTGCATCAATTTTATGGTCGATGGTCGGAAGATATGAAAGACATTTTTGAATAACCATTTTCGTTTGGTCAACCCAATCCACGTGTAAACACGCCCCTCGCAGATTTCTATTTAACACGTCTCACAACGTGAAGAAAACAGTTTCTCACTCATCAGTTCTACACTTATCGAAGCGAATTCTACACTCATCGAATCGAGCTCAACGCTCAACAACAAAGTTAGTTTTTCACTCATCAGTTCTACACTCATCGACGCGAGTTTTACACTTATCAAATCGAGCTCAACGCTCAACAACAAAGTTTCTCACTCATCAGTTCTACACTTATCGACGCGAGTTTCATACTCATCGAATCGAGCTCAACGCTCAACAACAAAGTTAGTTTTTTACACTCATCGAGGCGAGTTCAATACTCTCGATAACAAAGTTTTACACTTATCGACGCGAGTTTCACACACTCATCGAATCAAGCACAACTCTCAATAACAAAGTTAATTTCAATATCCATCAAATCGAAACATAAAGTGTCTTCCGATCTGAAACCACCGAAGTTCACCATTCACAACTTTGTACCATTTTGTAAATTTGTATATAATAAATTATTAATTTGGACATTAATTTTGTCAAATTAAGATTATTTACCTAGTTGAATGTCCACGCCAGTTGACGAAGTTCAACTAGAAATATAATCAAAAACATTGGTCCTTCGATAGCCGGATATAACAAGTACTGTTATAAAACATTGGTCCTTCGTAAACCGGATATAACAAGTATTGTTATATAACATTGTAAAGTGCCAGTACCAGGAGAGCAGTTCAAATCGAAGTATAGCAGTTCAAATCATAGTGCAAGTAAAGCTGTTCAATTAGCAGTCCAATAAGCAACCCAATTCGCAGTTCAATCAGCAGTTCAATTAGTAGTCCAATTAGCAGTTCAATTAGCAGTTCAAATCACAGTTCCAAGGATTCATCACAGCAGCAGCCAGGATAATCAAGGTAAGTTAGTCAGTTATCTATTTAAATGTGCCAATTATCCGTCCTGTTTCCATATTAGTATCGTATAAATATTGTTGAAATTCCTTACCATACTCACGCATAAACGCAGTTATATACAAACAATTATTACGACATTAAGAACTCATCGACCAAGCAAACGATGAGCCTACGAGAGTCAGTAAAAATTTGATTCAAACGACGTTAGATAACGCAACTGGAGCATATGGAGAATTTGATGCAATCCAAGGTAGCATAGAGGAGTTAGACCAAGAGGAAATGGTTCATCGTAGCTCCTATAGCGACAGATTCAGGTTGAAAAAAGCGCGTGCTTTAGACCTTCTCGATACAATAACACCATCGTCCAATGGCATACATCCAGTAGATACCATACACATTGGTAACATCAAATCAGCAGTCAATTTGCCTCCTTTAACACTCAATCCTTTCGATGCAACCCCTGAAAAGTGAACCGAGTTCTTCAGCCTATTCTCAGCCGTAGTGGACGATAAAGAGATTCAAGACGTTTTAAAGCTAAATTATCTGAAATCATCATTAACTGGAAAGGCAGCCAGGGCAATTGAATCACTTGAAATCACCAACTGTAGTTATAGTGTTGCTATTTCAATTTTAAAGGACAAATTTGGAAATCCACGTCGTATGGCACGTCGTCATATGGCAATTTTGATAGAGTTTCCTCGATTGAACAAAGACACTCCCGTTGCAATGAACGAGCTGGCTGACGTGTTCTATCAACACACGAGGGCGTTGGAGAACCTGAAGGCTCCAGTTGACTCATGGGACATCCCACTAGTCGATTTGATTTGATCCAAGTTTAGCTCGAATACGGCTTGGTATTGGGAATTAACTTTGCAAGATGATCAGTTCCCATCGTTTAAAATATTACTAAAATTTTTGGAAAAAGAGCTAATTGTGTAGATCCGTCTCAACACGAAGTACCTCACAACAAGGCACCAAGATATGAAAAAGATAACCAACGCAGAGAAACCCGTTCGCAAGCTCTCGTCACATACACAAATAACCATGATAATACATCGCATCAGCAAATATCGATTATCTGTCCTGCATGCAATAGTTCTCATACATTGTACGTTTGTGAAAAATTCCCTGGATTATCCGTTGAAAACCGACGAAAATCTATATCAGATGATCGTTTGTGTTCCAATTGTCTTGGGAAGGGGCATGGAGTTAAAGCATGTAAAACACAGGCCTCGTGTGAAAAGTGCAACAAACGGCATCATACCTTGTTGCACATACCAGTTGAACGGAGTACATCCGAGCCTTCTCAACACAACGAAGTATCGGTACAGAGACAGGTATCACTCGTGGTAAATGCGCTGTCTAACGACATAATGGTCACCTCAGTGCTTGATATTCTAGTCAAGGATGACAGACCTATTCAATGCCGAGGCTTGTTTGATACCTGCTCCACCACCAATTTCATCACTCAGCGGCTTGCTGATATCTTAAGATTGAAGAAAACAACATGTAATGTGCCCGTAGGAGCTTTAAATGCTGTGACCACGTACTGCACCGAATTAACAACGGCTACCATCAAATCACGGATAAACGCGTATAAAAAGACGTTAACATTTTTAATCGCACCAGCTATCTCTCACGTTATACCAGATCAACCGATCCAGCGTGAGTTGATAAAGATACCCGCTAATCTCAAATTAGCAGATCCACATTTCCATCGACCTGCACCAGTCGTTATACTGTTAGGAGCTGGCACCACTCTTTCATTATTGTCTGTAGGACAAATCAAGTTATCCGCTCCTAATCAACAAGAATTATATCTTCAAAGAACAATGCTCGGTTGGATAATAGGCGGAGCCGCCCCTTCCAATGTGCCAGCAAAGTCAAATTGTTATGTTAATACTACTCCTATAGACTTTGATTTTCAGAAATTTTGGGAGATAGAAGAATGTCCTAGAATCAAGAAATTCTCCGAAGAAGAAGAATAATGTGAACAACATTTCCGGAAGCACGTAACTAGAGAATCGAGTGGGCGCTATGTAGTTGCCCTACCTTTTAACCCGCAGGCACATAACCTAGGTAAAACTAACTATTCCGCAAGAAAAAGATTTGATAGTATTGAACGTAAGTTAAACCAAACGCCTGCCCTTAAATTGTTATATGAAAAGGTTTTAGATGACTATTTAAACCAACGTCACATGTCCCCCGTTGTGGAGAGTCCGTCGACATCAGATGGTTATTATTTATCTCATCACGCCGTTATTAAGGACACGAGTCTGACTACTAAAGTACGTATGGTATATGATGGTTCACTAAAGACTTCCACGGGCGTATCATTAAATGACGTCCTCTACACCGGTCCCAATACTCAACCGAATTTATTCACAACATTGATTCGGTTTCGTGAAAATCCTATCGTGGTTACAGACGACTTAAAACAAATGTATCGACAATTCCTAGTAAGAAGCGAAGATCGTAAATTTCAATGTATCATTTGGAGAAATCCACAGAAAAGGCTGCAAATTTTCGAATTGAATACCGTCACGTTCGGTATCACTTGCGCGTCGTACTTAGCCATCCGATGTCTGCATCAATTGAGTGAAGATGAGAGTGAAAGGTATCCCGTAGCCGCCCCATTGTTATCAACCGAATTTTATGTGGATTATTTCCTCAGTGGCGCTAAAAGTCAAGAGCAGTCAAAAATCATAATAAAAAAATGTATGGAATCCTTTCCGCCGGCGGTCTAACAATGAGACAATGGGCGTCCAACGATCCTTCGGTGCTAGAAAATATGCCTGTCGAAGATGTAAACCCGAGATTGCACCTGGGTGACACTACCTTGAAAACATTAGGCACTCACTGGGATTCGCAAAACGACACAATTATGTATACCGTTAATCCTATTCAGACAATTAGTATTACTAAAAGGATTATACTCGTATTATCCGAAGTTGCAAAAATATTCTACCCTTTAGGGTTATTACCACCAGTTATTATACTCGCGATAATCATTTTACAAAGCTTGTGGAATTATAAGCTTGATTGGGACGAATCGTTGCCTGTCGAATTACACAGTGAATGGCAAATATATTGCCAACAATTACCGTCAGTTAATTTGTTGTCATTTCCACGTACCGTGATTACCGCCGATGTTAAAGAAGTTCAATTGCATGGATTTTAAGACGCTAGTGGAAGAGCAAACGGTGCATGCGTTTATTTACGTACCATCGATCGCTTAGGAAACATTAAAGTTCAGTTACTATGTGCTAAGTCCCGTGTTGCGCCTATTAAGACGATAACAATACCGAGATTAGAGCTGTGCGGTGCATACCTCTTATCTACCTTCATGGAAACTGTAAATGCAGTCCTTCGAGAAGAAGTTAAAATTTTCTACTGGTCCGACTCTACTATTGTATTACGCTGGCTTCAAACTTGACCTCAACAGTTGAAAACCCTTGTACCACATCATGTAGCTGACATACAAAGAATGACACAAGTGAAGCAATGGCGACATGTATCCACACACCCAGCCGATCTCGTATCCAGAGGAGTATTACCTGTAGATTTTCCCTCTGCGACATTGTGGCGAGATGGTCCTACATGGTTAGGCCAATCTGTCGGCGTGGCCGAATCTCGATTTACCGAAAGAGTGAGAAATACCTGAACTACCTGAGCAACACAAACGAGTATGCTTGATTACAGCTGCCCGACCCTTTGTGACATTAAACAGTTTTTCTACGCTAGGAAGAATGACCCGTTCGTTGGCCTACTGATTAAGTTTCGTGAGACGAACACCATCCACCAAACCCTCAACAGTTGAGGAAGGGATCCAAGTAGAAACGAGAATGATCCGATGCGTGCAGAGGCAAGCCTTTCCTAATGATATAAAGATTTTACTCTCAGCCTACTATCATAAATCCATTGATTCTAGCTTGCTCAAGTTAAATCGTTTTCTGGACAAAGAAGGGATAATGAGGGTAGGCGATCGTGTGATTTTGTCTAACTCACCATCCGACGCTAAACATCCGATTATATTACCTAAAAATAACCACGTGACCAATTTAGTTATATTATATTTTCATAAAAAACATTTGCATGCTGAAGTTCAGCAAACTTTATACTCAATTCGTCGTGAATTTTGGATTATTGACGGACGTAGTGAAGTGTATAAAAATATCAAACAATGTTGTGCCTGCTTCAAGGCTAATCCTCCACCTACCAATTACATTATGGGTACATTGCCGAAAACTCGTATCAATATCTCGAACCCATTTAATCAAGTTGGAATTGATTATTGTGGACAATTTCTCTTAAAGGAGAAGAAATACCGTAACCAAGCATCTGTAAAGGCTTACGTTCCTTTATTTGTTTGTCTAGCTTCAAAGGCGGTACACTTGGAAGTAGTTACAGACCTCACGTCTGTAGGATTCTTGGCAGCGTTGAGACGTTTCGTTCCCCGCCGCGGCTTATGTCACGACATTTACAGTGATAACGGCACGAATTTCGTTGGAGCTGACCGGATGCTAAGGGAATTAATTGAAGACGTCCATACACGCGAAGCACAAGATCGAATTCAAGGATATTTGAGTGACAAGGGTATTCAGTGACATTTTAGTCCTCCTCAAGCAGCACATGTTGGGGGCTTATGGGAAGCGGCAATGAAAAGCTCTAAAAAACATTTATACCGAGTTGCCGGACGTGATATGCTATTTACGTATGAACGATTTAACACATTAATTATTGAAATCGAAGCTATATTAAATTCCAGACCATTAACTAGTATTTCCTGTGACTCTACCGATCCTATCGCCCTTACTCCTGGCCATTTTTTTATAGGGGACTCACTGACCAACTTGCGAAGTCGTGATTATTCCACACTGGCACTTGTTGCCGCGTCACATTCCAATGACGAAAATATCGAGCTTTTTAGTGTAAAATTCCAAGATCTACAAAACACATTTGACATTTTCTGTAAATACTACAACAAGATTATAAGTATCATCTGAAAAGACGATGCTTTTCTTGAGGAAGACAAGATCCGTAAGAACACCGAATCTTATTCTCACCAGTCTAAAATACATTACATTCAAATCTGTAAACCCATGGACAACGAAGAAGCGATCAAGAAGGCAGTACGGCTATCGGCAGCCACCCCCTATACTAATACTCCAAAGTCAGAATCACTTTCCACCTAAAATGTTCCAAAATTTAATGAAGACTTAAAATTTTGGCCTACATTTTTCGATATGTATAATCAAATTGTACATAACAATACTTCAATTTCAAATGCTTCTAAGCTCAAGTATTTGCTTTCTTACCTAGAGGGTAAACTTCAGAGATTACTTAGCAGTTTCAAAATTTCTGATGCCAATTATATTTTGGCTTATAACAAATTGGTTGAAAGATACCAAAATAAACGTTTTTTTGCAGCTAATGCCATGAATTCAATCATGGGTGTAACCTGTAAAAATAGTACATCAAAGGAGATAATAAAGTCACTCAATTTTGATGTTCATTCTTGGTGTTTTATTGTTTCTCATTTGCTTTTGGAAAAACCACCAACAGAATTCTGAACCAGTTTCGAGATTCAATACAGTTCTGAGGAAATTCCAACTTTCAAACAATTGTATGATTTTCTAGAAAATAGGTGTAAAGCACTGGAATCCGTGCAGCACCTTACTGCCACAAAAACTTTCTTCCGACTCAGGATTTTCCAAAAACCAAAGTTATCAAAATACTTCAAAACCATCCAATGTTTTCAATGTATAGTCATCTAAGATTTCCTGCTGCCTGTGTAAAAAATCTCCTGGACTTTGAAAATGTTCAAAATTTTTACAAAGATCTCCGGTTGATAGGACCAATTTTGTTAAGCATAACAAGTTATGTTTAAATTGTCTGTATCATGGTCGCGTGACCCAAGTTCGTCCTTCAAAGTTTCGGTGCAGAGTTAGCGGTTGCAATGGTGAACGCCATACTTCAGTACATGTTTTCAAAATTTCAGAGGACATACCACAACCCACTTCACAACAAGATTCTACGGTTGTCCCCCTCTTACCGAAACTCCGCAAACTCACTGCAATCTAACGTGTTTGTCCGCACAAAATAAAATACCTTCCCAAACCAACAGTCTTTTAGGTACTACTGCGGTAGTAGATGTTTGTAACAGTCGGGGCTGTTATCACCCCGTTCGTATCATGCCAGACTAGGGAAGTACCGATTGTTTCATTAGTTATAAAGGCTTACGTAAATTAGGCCTAGTTTGCCGCCCTTATTCCACTACTATTCATGGATTAAATCAAATGTCTTCCACTTCCTCAAATGGTATTACTCGTTGCAAAATTAAACCTGAAAACCTTTTCGATCCAACCTTTTCCTTTGAAGCTATTGTAATTCCGAAGTTGTCGTCCAATCTTCCCCTTTATGATTTACACCAAGGGCAATGAGATCACCTATAAGGACTACAGTTAGCTGATAAAAAATATTTTGTTTCTAGGTCCATAGATTTATTAGTCGGGGAAGAAATATTGTGGCAAATTATTGGCGAAGGCGAATAATTGGTAAAATGGACCAACCTTCAGCTATAGAGACAGTTTTTGGATGGGTTCTATTGGGGAAAATTGAAGTTCCAGCATTTTCGAAGTTCAACACTTCATGTTGTCATTTTATTTCCACTCGGGAACTCTCGCTGGAAGTGATAGTTCCAAAATTTTGGGAAATCGAACAAATCCCTCAAAAATAGTTCTCTTCTCCTGAGGATGAAAAAGCCAAAGAGATTTTTAAAAGTACATTTTCTAGAGAACCTACGAGAAGATTTATCGTTTCTTTACCGTTTAAAAACGGCGAACCCGATTTGGGTGACACGAACAGACACTTCGTAGATTTTCTATGTTAGAGCATCGGCACACAAAAATCCAGAATTTTACAACGCCTATCGCAATTTCATGCAGGACTATTTGGATAGCAATCACATGTCTTTAGTACCTGCAACTTCTCAACAAAGGCATAAGCCTACATTCCGCTTTACTAGCAGGGCCCAGCTACAACAAGATATAAGTTCCCTTTTCGTTTATGTCCTGTTGTATTTATTACTGATATCGTTGGCATGTTTTGACAAATTCTAGTCACGCCTGAACATAGGCATTTTAAAAAAAGCTTGTGGAGATTCTCGCCTAACGAACCCTTATCAGAATGGACGCTATATACAGTAACTTTAAGTCTTCGATGAAGCCCTTTTCTAGCTATGACAGTTCTTAATGAGTTAGCAGATCTCGAAAAAGATCGTTTCCCGTTAACTAGCAAAATAATTAAGACACAGACTTTCGTAGATGATATCCTTGGTACAAGTCCTTTATTGGATTAAGCCCTTTCCCTTCAAAGGGAATTAATTGATTCACTCAAACTTGGAGGAATCGAGTTACGCAAATGGGCGAGTAATTCTCCGGAATTGTTAGCATAAGTCCCAGGTTCGGTAAGACAAATGCCCTTGTCCTTCGATCAAAAAGAGTTTCATTTATTAAATGTTTTAGTGCTGCAATTGCACCCTTATTCTGATAGCTTTTCATATCAGTGTAGGACCAGTGAAAATCCAAGTTTTACATGAAGAACTGTTCTTTCTGATATTAGTAAACATTTTGACCCTTTAGTATTGCTTTGTCCTATCATACTTTCTGCAAAATACATTAGGCAACAAATATGTAAGCCTCAAATTGATTGGGACACGCCCTTGCCCCGTCCTATTTCAGATACCTGGCAGCAGTTTAAGTCAGAACTCCCTGAACTTCACGAAATTTCATTACCTAGGTGTGTCCTTGCAGATACATATACTAGGTGTGAATTGCATGGTTTCAGTGACAGTAGTGAAGTAGGCTATGGGGTTGCAATTTTTATAAGAATTGAAACTATTGACTCTATTTTAGTTTCCCTGTACTGCGCAAAGAGTCGTGTTTCGACTCTGAAAAAAGTTTCATTGCCAAAACTAGACCTTACCGCGGCTTAGTTACTTGCAGATCTAATACTCTTTGAAACAAATACTTATTCAGCGAAACTGATTTTTGACGAAATATTTACTTGGACTGATTCCCAAGTTTCCAAGGCTTGACTTAATTCACCTCCTTGTCGTTGGAGGAGATTAGTTGCAAATCGGGTTAGTCACGTACAAGATATCGTTCCCTACTCATCTTGGCGTTATGTTCCATCCGCATTAAATCCAGCCGATATGGTTTCGAGAGGCACAATGCCCTAAAAATTATTGCGTCATGATTTGTGGTGGAATGGACCACCTTTTTTGTCTCTTCCTAGAGACGATTGGTAAAACAAGTCTTTTTCAAACTAGCTAGGCGAATCATGTTCAAAGATCATATCCAGCGAAGAAAAAAAATTGTCTTCGAGGTCATGACAGTAATCGAACCAATAGATGCATTATTGGAAAGATTCTCTAACTTGTTTACTATTCAAAAAATTCTTTCTCACTGTATGCGATTTTTCACAAATTTTTAAGTACGTAACATCCCAGGCGAAACACATTTCGGCAGACCCACTCTAGACGACTTACAGAGAGTCTTAATGTGGCTCGTGAAACATCTTCAGACTACAGTTTTTTCCAATATCATTTCCATGATCAAGCAAAACAAATTGCTCCCAATATCCTTTCGCAAACTCTCATTTTTACTTTTCCGCCAACCCATCTAATATGCGAGAAAAGTATTGGTTTACCCACAAAAAAGTTGGAAATTTGAAATTTTTTTTGAGTTATTTTTACGTTATCCATCAACAACACGAAAAAACGGTTTTTAGAAAAAATATCCTGTGTGTATGTCGTCGTCGTCGTCGTCGTTGTCGTCGGCCACTTTTCCTTGCAAGTCTTGTTAGCACGATACAGCCTCCGGAGTGCAATAAGTCACCAATTTTATGATGGAATATGGTTGAGGACATTTCACAGATGAACCCTATTGATTTTCAGCTCACCAGAGCCAGTACAACGGGTGCTATGGTACTTGAAGTACGACATTTTGTCGTTTTACGAGAAATTTCAGTTTGTTAGCACGATACAGCCTCCGGAGTATATACAAGTGATGAATTTTATTATTGGATATTATTCAAAGAGTCTTAAAGATGAACCCTATCGATATTGAGCTCACTAAAGCCAGTACAACGGGTGCTGTGGTACTTGAAGTACCAAATTTTTGTCATTTTTGGAGAACTTTCAGTTTGTTAGCACGATACAGCCTCCAGAGAGTATACGATTGATCAACTTTATGAATAAGTATTGTTCAAGGTGTCTCACAGATGTACCCTATTGATTTTCAGTTGACTAGAGCAAGTACAGCGGGTCCTATAAAACTAGATATACTAAATTTTTGGTTATTTTTGGATAAAATTTCGGTTTGTTAGCACGATACATCCCCCGAAGTGTATACAAGTAACAATTTTATGATAGAATATTGTTCAGGGCCACAGATGCGGAAAAGTTAGTTTTAATCTTTGAAACCGTTTATTTTTTATTCCGATGGTTTTCTCAGGGAGGGCTGTCGCCTGAGAAACTCATCAGATTTACCATTTTCAGTAAAACACCCTCTATTATTACCTAGTTCACATCATCTTACTACGGTCATAATAGAATAATTCCATGAAAAATACCTTTATCCAGGATTAAAAACTTTGCATCATATAATTTTGCAAAAAATTTGGATTTTTACGCCTCCTACTATGGCGGACTTGCCTAGTTATAGAATATTTCAGTTGGCTGCATTTTCCCACGTGGCGTTGGATTTTTGCGGTCCGTTTTTGATTACGCCCTTAAGAGGCAGAGGCATCACAAATAATTTCAAATCTTACGTTTACGTAATTGTATGCACTTCAACAACGGCGGTTCATTTAGAGCTGGCAGTGGATCTCACCACAAAGAGTTTCATTGCTTGTTCCAGGCGATTTGTTGCAAGGCGAGGTTTGGTGGTTATCTGCCAAAGCGATAATGGGACTAACCTTGTTGGTGGGTATAATAAGCTACTTTAGCTGACAAAACATGTTTCTGAAGAGCTTTCGCTTAAGTGGAGGTTCTCTTCCCCTACTGGACCACATTTTAACGGTTTAACGGAGGCTGCCGTTAAAAGTTTCAACACACCTACTTCGTGTAGTTGGCGATCAAATACTCTGATATAACGAAATGCCATCAATATATGGAATTGAGGCAGTATTAACACGTTAAGCCCCGCCATGGAAATAAAAATATAGTAATTCACAGACCGGAAAATAATTTTATTGCAAGTGGAATTAAAATACTATTATTACCTAAATGGATACGATTTATGAAAACTTAATTTGAAAAAATCAATTTTTGTTTAAAATAAAAACGAGACATAACATTTGTGTCTGTAAGGTAAGGTACTGTAAGGTTCAATAGAAAACTGAACTGCACTGAGTGACACAAAAAAAGTTTGAAAAAAATGAAAGTTTTGCACGTGAAAGTGAAGATGGTATGGTAATGATAAAATGGAAAGATAAAAGAGACGTGCTTATGCTTACCACCAAGCACACAGAAGAAAGAAAAGTATTGCGACAACGCGGAGCAGAAATTGAAAAGCCAAAAGTTGTGGTTGATTACAATGAGTGTAAGGCTTACATAGATCTTTCCCATCAAATCAAATCCTACTCACATTGTCTCAGAAGAGGCACAAAATGGTACATGAATTTAGCTATGGAACTAATTTTTGGTTCTGCCATGGTAAATGCGTTTATTGTTTATAAGGAAGTCCCAAAATAAAATTTCCATCACTGACTTCAAAAAAGCAGTTGCTCTCCAATTGTTGAAAATTAGCGAAAGAACCGAAATGAATGTTGCGCCAAATGAACACAAACTAGAGGAAGATGAACGAAATAGATGTTCCGTGTGTTATTCAAACATGAGAGCTGAGATCGGAAGATTAGAAGCTCAACGAAAGTGCCCAAGAACAAAATATCGATGTCTGGCCTGCATGAAAAATTATTGTTTGGATTGTTTTTTTATTGTGCACCATGCCAGCAAAGTATAAAATCAAGTTATTTTTTGGCGTAAATATTTCTTTCAGACATCCAATTATTTTTATAGTTTATTAGAAGTTTATGGTTGTTTTCGTTTATTTTTTTATACCAAATAAAATATAAGTAGATACGAAAAAACCCAATTTATTTTATATAAGTACATGAAATGAAACAATAATTATTTAATTTACAAGTTATTTTAAAAAATTCAAGTCAGTTTCAGAACCCGCAAGCAGTGTAGTGTTTCCCGGACCGCATAGATTTCACTCCCATATGAATATCACTATAAACGTGAACACTTGTTGGTTCACGTCTCTCGTTAGAAATTCTGGCTGTGTGGCCAAACGCATGGTCACGCGGTCTGATGTCACTCAATATGCTTGACGCAACATCTGTGTCACGCGGGGCTTAACGTGTTAAACAGACGTCCTTTGTATTCCCAGTCGTCAGATCCAAACGACTTAATACCTCTCACGCAGGCGAACTTCTTTACCTTGCTTCTTATAATCCCAGCACATGATTTTTCCAATTTCAAGTTAAATAGATTGGACCGCTGGCAGCTAATTCAAAAATTAGTACCCGATTTTTGGAAAAGATATTCCACCGAGTATCTTAATACTTTACAAGAGCGTACAAAGTGCATTAAGCCTGCAGTAGAAGTAAAACTAAATGATTTAGTCTTAATCCAATGCGATACCACCTCGCCGTTGAAGTGGCCCTCGGTCGAGTTATAGCGCTTAATCCAGGACGCGAGTTTTGACTATAAAATCTGCCACGGAACAGCTCCGCCTCCTGATCGTTAAACTGTGTCCCTTGTCCAATCAGGAAAAGGAGCAGTTATAAAAAATTATATGTATATTTTTCTCATGGATGCCTCATATTACCTATTTAAAACACGCCTCAGCGTGTTTAAATCGAACTTTCCAACACGCGCGTTTTTTAAAGTCCCTATGGTAACAACAACGACTCGAGAAACGTAAGTATCAATGACAAATTTTTTTATTAGTTTTTAAATTGTATATTTTCATTGTGAACCAATGTCTTATTTGGTTTTTTCCGCAACATTTATTTATATATTCATATATACATTGTATCCTTTTAAATAGAAATAAAGAAACTTTTTCGTAACTCGTAACGTCAAATAATAATAAATACTATTTAGGATGGACTTTCACGAAACTTGGCCGGGCATCGAGGACGGACTTCCATTTTTTTGTAGTATTAATATAATAATAATGTTTTATTTTTTCAAAGTGCACCAATAAAAAAAAATAGCGTAAAGTATTCCTGGATAACTGGTCTTTCAAATACTTGCTCTATTTCGAGCACTCCGGCTGTGCCGTCGTGCTCGAGAAATCGCGCGTGTTTGAAAGACCTCTTTATCCACTTATATTTTAATATACTATTTTCGATAGCATTAGGATATTTTTCAAATTTTCAGATTATATCTATCCTTATAGTAGACAAAATTGTTTATCTTTCTAAGTTTTCAGTGTATATATTTTTGGGTTAGTTAAAACACAGGCGGCCGGTTTATGTTCATGCACTAATGACTTCAGTTTTTTTCTAATTTTCAAATACTTTACGCGCTGATCTAAAACAGCTGGTTTCGAGTTAGAGAGACAACGTTTTTCCAGGCGGCCGTTAACCACGGCATTTTTCAAATAGTAATTTTGGTGACAAATATCTACAAACTAAACATTAAAATTGATTGAAAATATACTGTAGACGCTCCCTAAATCAGGGATCCTGAGGTGTAGAAGGCCAGCAATCCGGTGAGAACCCACATTGCAACAAACTACAGTTATTTCTTAATAAATCTATTGTCCGCGATATTATCACTGTGCAAATTTCATTGATGCTTAGACAATTCCTTTTTTTTAACTGTGCATTCACCAAGTTGTAGACATTTCCTTCCAATGGATGAAACCGAAACTTTCATTACTTTCTCAGAATTCAGAAAAAACGATATATGTGGCATGAGCGGGATAGCTTTCAAAATGATTTATAGTATAACATAAAAACACAAAATTCCAAACAGCGAAAAGTGTCTAAAAAAGTATTTCAACATAAATTCTCGGCTCTCCCTTTTTGCAATCACGAGAAAAGTACAGAGATAAGACGGTATAATACACCTTAACAGTACATTTTCAGCTATTTTTCCGTGACTATCGTCTCGAGGAAGTTTCACTGCGGCAACGACTACGCAAATAATCACCAATGCAGTGAGAAAATGAAATTATGTTGATAAAATGTTAAAAATTCTAGGAAATTTGACAATTGTTTCGATAGTAAATATCATCGTCAGATGGAATTATCTACAAACAGTTAGTTTCATTTAAAACAGTAATATGAATAGATTCCATAGAGTAAATTTCGTAAAAACAGTATTTGCTAACATTTCGTGATGATTGTATTTTTATTCGCCAATGATCATGATCTTCTCAAATTGTAGATTAAAATTTAGTGGTGATACTGATGCACTTGGTCTGAATGCTTCCGTAGTAAAGTTTAATGAACTACGTGAATATAGAGGCTCGATAAATAAACAGCTTTTCAAGTGAACAGTTGAATTTTTCTGGGGTAAAGCTCTCCTTTATTAACTTTCTCTCAACTCATTAGTGCCCAGATTATTTTTTTTTTGGATTTGTGGCTAATTTTAATATATTTTTTTAATTATTATTGGAATTCATAAAAAAACATAAATTTTTGCAACTAGATTTTTAGATCCTTTAGGTCAAGGTGTTACAAATTTGTAACGATAGGAACTACTGGGTGAAAAATAATTATATTCAAAAATAAAGGTTCCAAATCTCTATTTTCTTCAGAAACTCTAATTTCGTTCTGAACTAATCTGACGTTTCCTATTAAGAAATAAGACAATGACATTTTAAATGAATAACTGAACCATGGTAACATAATTTGCTTAAAATCACATGTAAAATGTTTCAAGGTAGTTGCAGCTAACATTTTGGTCAGTAGAAAAGATGCCATTGCTATGGTATTTTGCCAGTGAAAAACATTCTACTGAAATATTCAAGCTATACTCCGTAATTTGTTATTGCCTACTACCTGTGTTGTACATAACTTCTATAATCTGACAGTTGTGATAACTATTCAAAGCTGAACAGTAATCAACTATGTATATGATGTGGGCACATTCACAGATAACCCACAGATAGATGAGACACTGAGTGTGTCGCCATCTAAAGAGCCTGTCGACTAAACATTTGATGTTGAAAAGATTTCTGTAATTTTAGGTTTTGGCGGTATATTCAAAATCTACTGTATTTTAATTGTTTTATTTCAAAATTACAATTGATAGTCCATCATTTGACATTTCATTCAATTTAACTCCATTAACTCAATAATGCTTAAAATGGAAAAAATAAAACAATAATCATATAAACAGTTCCTTTATTTTGTTATAAAAATACACAACACATAATTTCTTTCAGGAAGCACTTTCTTAACAAACAGAAAATGTAAAAACAATACAATAATTAAAAATAATTTGAGTAACATACATTCAAGATTGGAGTATCATTATATTTTTAAATGATGTTGAATCAAGATAAAAGTAAGAAATTATTTATGATAAGTTTATATTAATTTATCTATTTATTATTATACTCCTATAAACACAGAGTGCTGGACAAACTGGTGGAGTATAACTCCTAACAACTTAATCAAAAAAAGTGTTAGCAATGAGTAGTGAACTACTATTTTTGGCAACTTTCTGTGAAAGAAAATATTTGATTATGATTATTGTGACTGTTAGAATAAAAGAAATTAAAATATTTTTAAAGGAAAAGTAGTTAACTACTGCCCGGCTTTGTAAATACAAGGTACCAAGTAATAACATATAAGAGTGCTAAACAGCACTTAATGACTGTACAAAATTTAAAATAATATATCTAACATTTCATTTCCACTTGAAACACATCTTTATTTCTTTACTGGAAGTATTAAATATGTCTTCATGGCTCTTAAAAATCCCACCGTCTTGTGAAAATCCTTTCTGGTTTCTGGATGACAATTTACAACAGTTTATATAAGTAAACGCACAAAATAACAATAGTAGATAAGTAAACACACAAATATGCTTGAAAATCTATATCAACAGAAGAAACCAAAATGTGCTTACTATTGAAATAATAATCAAAAAATGTTTGAACGTATAAATTTTGGAGTTTTAGATTTTTTTTCGAATTTATGATTTTTTTTATTTCTGAATTATTTTTTAACTTATAGGTTTTTTTATTTTTTGTTTTTATTGGATATTTTGGATTTTCAGTTACCGCTAGACCAAATACTTAGGCGTAATGGCTCAACAAAAGTTAATACTGACTTTCCCATAAATTGTCATACCATGGGTTATATATGAAAATCGTTTCTTAAGGAGTAAACTCATAATATAAGTACTTAGTGGAAAAATAGTGCTTGGGTTGGTCCCAGAACTGTGCCCTGAGGTTATCCAAATTTGATTCTCCTATTATGGCTAATACAAGCTTCTATTTCAACAGCTTGTTCTCTATCGCTGAAGTAACTTTCAAATAAGTTCAATGGAACTTCGCGAATTCTTATATCCTCCAAGACCACCAGGAGCTGACTATGAGATACGGTGTCGAATGCGTTGGAATGATCCAGGAACACGCATATTGAAGGCTTAGTTGTATCCAGCGAGGCATATATTTGGTTCATCAAGGCAACTATAGCATCACTTGTTGAAAGTCCTTCCCGGAAACCAAATTGAGATTGTGATAAAATATTGTATTTATTTAAATATGCAGTTAACCTAGATTTTAGGGATTTCTCGAAAATTTTTGCAACTGTTGGTATTAGTGAGATAGGTCTGTAGTTTGATAAACATTTTTATGCCCTTTTTTTATGTATTGGAGTGATTATGGCCTTTTTAAATTCTGCTGGGCACTTCCCTGTTTCGCAAATGGAATTGATCAAATCTACTAAATATGGAGCGATCACTTCTGCATTTTCTTTGTTAGCTTCAGATGTAATGTCTATACCTGGTGCCTTCTTGTTTTTTAATGTTTTAATAACGTTTGATACTTCTGACTCTGTTACAGGTGTGAAACAGAAGGATTAATTCATCCGAATTCGATGGTTTTTGCAGACAGAATTAGTTGGAATATTTATTTCTCTTGCTAATTTTTCTCCAACGTCAGAGAAAAAGTCGTTAAATTTTTATGCTATATGTATAGGTTCCTTAGCTGTGGTTCCATCCTCTGTAACTATTTTCACTATTTTATCTTTATTTTGATTATTATTACTATTTTTACAACCTTTTATCAAAGTACACAATTGCTTGGAACTATTTTCACTTTCTGATATTCGCTCTGAGTAATAATTTAACTTTCCTGCCTTAATAGTTTTATCGACAATTCTCCTCTATTTTGAGTACTCCCTTTTTCTTCGATATTTCCAGGGTCTTTAGGAAGTTCACTGTAGAGTTTATTCCTTCTCTGAATAGAAGCTGTTACACCCTTTGTAATCCATTTTTTCCTTTTCATGAACCAACGATTCACTTTCGTTGCAATCATGTTAGATGAAATGTATGAGCTTATAGTTTTTACTAAGTAAGTTGCCTTTTGATCTACGTCAATATGGTTTTTATATTCGGTCCAATTATGTTTGCGCAAGTGTTGTTTCAGTTTATTATAGTTTACGTGTTTTGTAGTATGCTCCTTTTGGGATTTTAATGTTGGAGATGATGGGATAAATGCAAAAATCCCCCTATGGTCACTTATAAATGTGTCATACACAGATGATATGCATTTATCTACGTTGTTATTCCTGCTACTATAAATTATGTGATCGATGCAAATTTTAGACAAACCATAAACTCTAGTGGCCTCATTTATTAGCGAACAAAAGCCGTACTCTTCCATAATATTCAAATAATTGGAAACATTGTCGTTAGTCACTTTCAAATTTATATTGATATCGCCGATGAAAATGTGCTCGATAATTCATAATTTACTTGCTTCTTCTAGGTATGTCTCGAGATCACAGAGAAATGCATCATCATTGACTGGTGGAGGCTTATATATTGAGGTTATTACTATTTTTCGTTTTTAATATTACTTGTATGGCACGACACATTCTTATAGGTGTCACATCATGTTTATATTCAAATTTGTTTTTAATAAAAACTATAACTCCATAATTTTTGTTAATATTACCCTCACTATGAAGTAAGAAGTAGTTTTTAGGCTGAAACAAGCTGTAGTCATGCACAGTAAAGGTTTCACTTAAAACTATGCAATCATAGGAAAATGAAAGTTGATGTAAAAATATTTTCAATTTATCCAGGTTTTTGTTTACGCTACATATATTTTTATGGAAAATAGTGAATTTCTGACCGTTTATATTGCTGTAAATTTTATTAATTTCTTTTGTTGACATCAACTCTAAAGTATTGAAAGGTTCACAATTCACATTCCTAATGTAAGGATCCATTTTGCGATCTCGTACAGTTTTGTGAAACTAGGGACAAACTGAGGATATGAGGTCGCTTGAAATAATATTAAAAAATAACAAAAGTATAACTTTGCCTCTATCTATTGAGAGAGTATGATCTTAAACGTAACTCCCTCAAGAGAAATATTAAATAAGGAAACAGAGCACACAACAGCGAAGGGAAGATATGAGTTTACATCTTTTTTACACTTGAGGATGCTATAATTATTGGGGTACAAATAAATTATACTACTCAGGCGGATTTTAAATCAGCACTTAAACAAGAGACTATACACATATGGAGAGTGAAATGGATTGAACATGCACAAAATTCCACAAACCAATTTCATTTACTACACCCTCAACTAGCATCGCTACAGAAATTTTATCAACAATTATAGGATTGAAATCTCAACATGGGAAATATGCAGCTCAACTTGCTAAATTAGATATTATTAACAGGGCTGCTTGTAGTTGTGATAATGTTACTATTGCAGATATCAATCATATAATATTTAATTGTATTAAATATAATAGAGAAACAGAGAATCTCATTGAATTCATTAGTAAATTAAAATATAGCTCATTTATTGGAGGTGAATAATAAAATAGTTTTTGACGCACTGGTGGAGTTTTTTAGACAGACGAAATATGATATGTAATAGTGTCAAAATGTAGAACCAAGTAACTACTTACCTGTAAAAGTTTGTGGCTGAAGGATTTATTTCCAACATACATACATTAGGGTGGAATTAAAAATGATATTTTTGAATGTTATAGTGATAAAAAGTTGCATATTGCCTTTGAAAAGAAACTGTTGAAATTTGGTTTTAATATGAATATTTTTTGAGGTGCCGCAAATCAGTTAAAAATATGAAAATATTTATATTTTTGAAGATTTTTTTTATATACCGAAAAATTATTTTCGTCGTAATTTTTAAATGTAATAGTGATAAAAAGTTAAATAATGCCTTTTAAGAGACCCAGTTAAAATGTGGTTGGATTAATAATATATTTTGAGGTGCCGCAAAGCTGTAGAAAATATGTATTTTTAGGCAAATTTAACCATATTTGAACATTTTTTTCTTATAGCTCAAAAAATATTTTACCTTCATAATTATGCATTGTTTTTTTTTAAATTAAACAGTTTATAAGTAAAAAAAACTGATATAGGTTAAATAACACTACAAATATTATATATTTTTAGATATAATCCTCTTAATATGATTAAGCAACAGTAACAAAGTTTACTTCTTAGGTATTCTTAGAGAAAACCGACCTATTAAAATAATGTTGTGTTTTGTTAAAATATATAACAACTAAACACACAATGGTGACAGTATTAGGCAAAAGTACACGGTGGGGAAACCAGAGTGGCGGGGGAGCCCCTGTCATTCTGTTCAGTGCAGACTGCTGAAGTGACTGAGTGAGTAGCGAGTGCGGTTATCTTGCGTGGTTAAAGTGTCGAACTGTCAGTTTTTTAATGTTATGAGGGTAACGTGAAGGTCTATTTTTTATATAAATTTATTTTGATTATCACTAGTGCGATGGCATTGTCAAAAACAATCAAGGCTAGAATTAAGTTAGAATGTCCAATATTCAGACATCCCAAAGAATTGAGTGAGTTAAGTTTGCCAACTTATGGTGATGTGATGAAATATTACCTATTTGTACAACATGAACTAAAACCAGAGGCAACTTTAAAAGAACCAACTGTAAGTGCAATATTAGATATTGTTATGAATAAAGTAGAAACTATTTGGTTAAAGGCTTCAATACCTGTAGTTTCGAAAACCTGCATCTTAAAAATGGGGAAAACATACCACGACAAATATAGAAATATATTAAGATGCAGGGGCCGAAAAGGTACAGAATGATATGACTCTATCGTAACATCTTTTTTAAATGACGTAGCGGATTGTAAGTACAAAATCTTTTCAGATTGTGAATGTCAAAAAGAAAAAAGGGTACCGCAAATCGAGCAAACCTTTTTAACCGACCAGAGAACTACAAGAAATATGACTATAAGTACTATTGATAAGGCTGTCTCAAAAGTTTTAAATAAAAGAGAAGAAAGAAAGCATAGATCAATGCAGCAACAGTTACAGTAAGGCGTTTCATAGCGATGCTGCAGATATTAGCGAAAAGTCTGATACTGACCCAGGTTCTGATGAAGAACCAACTAACAACCCAGACCATCCCTCCACTTCCGTTGAGGCGTCAACCACATGCGATCAAATGCGTGTGGAATTACCAACAGTTGCGTCTATCTGTGACAGAACTGGAGTTTCAGATAGGGTTGCTGCTGCTATTGCAAGTGCAGTTCTTGAAGATGTTGGAATGATTACAGATGTTCATAAAAGTAAAGTAATTGATAGAATGAAAAATTCGGAGAGCGAGGTCCAAGAAATAGTTTTAACCAAATTAATGAAAACAAAAGATTATTTTTTGATGGTAGAAAAGAATAAAGAATTTTGCAAGAGAAAAAAGGAAACAAATTTTACAAGGAAACTATTGTCGAAGAGCATATTTCATTAATAGAAGAGCCAGGTTCATTTTTTCTCGGACATGTAACTCCAGCTTCTGGAACAAGCGAAGCCATAAAAAATAGCATCATAGAGTATTTTTATAGTAACAATAGTTTGGATTTATCCAGCTTAACTGCTATCGGATGTGACAGAACGGCAACAAACACAGGAGTCAATAATGGTGTACTTGCTTTGATGGAAAATCCCTAAATAGACCACTACAGTGGTTGATTTGTTTGTTTCATGGTAATGAGTTGCCTTTGCGCCATCTTTTTTGTGGATTAGGTGGGAAAACAACAGGTCCTAATGGATTTGCAGGTGTAATAGGAAAGCAGCCTGAAAAATGTCATGAGCTTCCAGTGGTTAACTTTTCTCCAATACAACACAACCTTCCTGATCTTGAAATAAAAAAAGATTTGAGCACAGACCAAAAATATTACTTGAAATGTGCATTGCGATCTCAAGTAGTGAATGTTCTCAAGACATCTCCTTGAGAAAACCAGGAAAGTTGGCCCATTCACGATGGCTCACGTTAGCAAGTCGCATACTTCGGTTATATGTTGGAACAGAGAATCCCTCCGACAACTCTAAAACCTTAACAGAAAATGTCGTGAAGGTGTATGCCCCCATCTGGTTTCATATTAAACTCAAACCATCATGTGTAAATGGTTCCAAACATTTATGGAAACTGATCAAATTCTCTCGTTACCTTTGTGAACAGCATCGAAATATAATTGATCCTGTCATTCAAAGAAATGGTTACTACGCTCATCCTGAAAATGTGCTTCTCTGTATGTTATCTAATGAAGGGATTGATATGATTGATTGATTGGACTTAACAATCACAGAGCCTCCGATGACCAAACACATAACTGATGAGGCTTTAAAAGGGTATATCAATGAGGCAAAAGAACATGGTTGTCGAAATCAGTCGATAGACTTTCCTCGTTTTCCCTGCCACACTCAAGCCATGGAAAGAGTAATAAAACTTGTAACAGAGTCATCAATAAGTGTCTGCGGTCCTGAAGCAAGAGACGGCTTTGTTAAAGCAAGAATTGAATCACAGAAGATGATGCCTAAATTTGAGACCAAAAACCAGTTCTTGGTTGCGAAGAATTGAAGAAGCTCATAACAGAAGAAAGTTGAAAGTACTGAGAGTAATTTGATCTATTTCATGTCTAATTCCCTTCAATAAATTTTATCTTAGCATCAATTTTTATGTGTCATTCCATGAAATATAGAAGAGTTTATGAAATGTTTTGTAGCATGCGCTTCTTATCCCTGTCTAAAATCCCTATAAAGCTGAAAAACTAAAATTATTTATAATATACTACGTTACAATTAGTATTCATCCATCATTTAGTTTTAAATATTGTAATTTAAAAGCTATTATTGAGCACCATTTCCTAGGTAAAGTTATTAATATCATTGAGCTCTCTAAGGTGTGTTTTCTATTCTGATAATAAATTCTCATATATTTGACGTTTTTGGACAAATCATCAATATAGCAATTACAAATATAAAAAATATATCACTACTAATTCTTATGCCTTTACTTTTCTTACAAAGAAAACTGTTCAAACTGTTATTTAAAAATATATTAAAAGAACAGAATGGGCATATTTTTTTTCTCAATTTATTAGATAATTTTGATTTCCTTTAAAAAAAACTTATTTTTAGGGCTATTGCGGCTCCTCAAGATATAGATATAAAAAAATTTATAGTGTGGTTTGTGGTACAAAGACGCAAGTTTTGAATGATATTAGAATGTTTTACGGTAAAAGAATATTTTGCCCTATAACTTCATTCCACCCTAACATACATACATAATCATTTTTTCATCAATAATGTTCATATTGTATCAGCTTTTTGTTAAACGCGTTCGCTCTATCGTATTTACATCCACAATAAATGTTATTCGACAATTAGAAAATTATCATCGTATTTATTCTGGTTTATTGCTCGTAATTCACAACATTCTAATCTATTGGCGTTTTCAGTATACATACAACGTACAATTACTTATTCAGATTATACATTAAAAAGTCACCGTAATTCAGTTAGCTCAGGCGTTAGCATGATTTATATAGTGATTAATGACTTTGATATATTTTATGTAATTATACTAATTGCCGGTATAATTACGTTACTTTAATCTTGAATAAATTCACTTGTTCCTTTATTTCGGTTTTCTGATACCGCATTTAGATTACTCGGGCAAAATTACAATATGCTTTAAACGACTTATTTATGAACATGTAATAAGCATTTTCTTGAATTTCACCAAATTCTCGCAATTAATTCAGAAAAGGTGTTTCAAATACTCAACACATGCTGTTTTGGAAGTTTCAAGTAACAATTGTCGCAAATTGTAAACGTTCAAACCATTATACTACCGTCATAAGCTGAACCGCCGTCAATGAAAGAGAAAACAAAAAATGAGATATTGTGTCTGGTAAATGAAAATACTAAAAACTCGGATTTTTTCTATGCTATGACTTCGTATCTTACTCAAAAACGCTAAAAAACCATTATTTTTGACGAATATTTGCAAAAAATACCTTCACAGTGTAACGTAGAATCAAACCCCGTGCACATATGCACTTATCACACTTACGTTAGCGACTTATTGAAAATAGATCGAACTTGTGGCCCCGGAATCAATTACTACTAATTCACCAAGTTACCAACAGATCGGATGGCCGATCTATGCCACAAGGTATTTTACCCACTAGACTTCAGTCGAAGAAGGGAGGTTCGTACGCTGGTAACGAACATTCAAAATATAAGCTGTATAACCCAAGACGCCAGGTAAACCGTACCCGAGGAAATACCTCAGTTTAATTCCCTAACCGAAGTTTACCCCCAATTAGGAAAGTATTACATAAAATCAAACTCGTAACTCAACTCACAATAGAAATGATTTATTAAGGTGGTGGTTTGGTTTGAATACAGTTATATAGTTAGTTAGAAAATTTTGGGGAGTAGTTATTCCCATCAACCCTTACTATAAAAAAACGTTTTCGAAAACACCCACAACTGCACTGCATGCTTCATTTGGGAGTCTGTTAGCAATTAAACATTTACTGGAATAGTAAATTATTACTAAGAAATCTTGTTGTCGCAATGATTCAAAATTTATCCCTATCATCTCTCATAGCGACTCTGGTACTTCATGTAGCTTTAGAGGTTCACGTGGATTGGAATTGACGTGAGATTGGCAAATCTGTCAGCTTAAGAACATATTCTTAATATCAGTCGACCATCAGGGATAGAAAATAGCTTCTTGGGCTCCTTCACGACACTGTCCATTTGTGTTATTTGTGAATTAACGATAAAAATTCGGTTTTTAGACAATATATTAAAATGAGAAAGTCTATATCCAGGGAAGAGGGTATGACATATCAGTGGAAGAAGATACTGTCAGAGTAGAACGCTGTGATGTCAGCACCTGAATGTGAAATAAGTTCAAGTGTTATTGTTGTGAATTGTACCTTTTTCAATCAAACAACATCTCACCTTTTTCAAAAAATCTGTAATCACTTCATTGGAATTACCGAAAATTGCTCTCAACTCGTTTTCACACGAAGTCTATTTAAGTATTTCACAATTGTAATTAAATAATTCTGTCGGCACTTTTTTTTGAAAGTATACCTTCATGTAAACTTAATATACTACAAAATATCTGCCCGGTTCTCAGTTATGTACGCAGGTATGAAATTTATAATAAGAAATTCAACCTTTGTGAAAATCAAACGGCAATATTAAAATAGTTTATTATGTCTATTTGCAAAATATAAAAGATGCTGAAAAAGTGTCGACATAATTTACTTTAACATAAATAACATCTTAAAATACAAAGCTCATTTCTGTTGAGTAGATTTGTGGAGAACTGAAAGCTAAAAATAATAAGACTCTTTCAAGACATGCTGAGGATATAAAACTGGGTAAAAATAAGGTTATAGTAAACCCCATCTTCGTTTAATAAGTGCAATCTACTTTCTGTGAACGAAATGTTTCTTGGGAGAGAAAAGTAGACATCTTGTGAATAAATAATTCAACTAGATATATTCCGAGAGAGCCACAGAATCACTGAAAATTTGACGAGTGAAAAGTTCACATAGGACGGTAAACCAATTACATCACGGGATGTAATTTTCTTTTTTCCGTTTTTTCATAATAATACATATCAACATGAGGATGTACAGTTTATACTTCACTGTTAAAAGTACCGGGAGACGAGCAATGTATTAATACGCGCATTTAGTGAAGACGTCACGGACGCCATTTTTTTGTTATTGGATGTCAATAAAAACTAACCTTTTAATTGTATGGTAATACCAAACAGTAATATTTAAAGTTTTAATTTTAAATATTCATATACTTACACATACATATATATATATATATATATATATATATATATATATATATATATATATTGGTTACTTTCTTGGATTAAAGGTCAAATATACTTAAAAAACATTTAATCACGACGTACGTTTCGACTTATGAAGTCATCTTCTGGTTAATAAAATAATCTAAAATTATTACATGTATAAATTAAAATTCGGTCAATATTTATAAAATCAAATTACACGAAAACAATATAAATTATTACCTTTCTTTCATTATTTCAGATATCACATGAAAGACAAAACAATTTCTGAACAGGTACATATTTATCACGCATTGCTTGGACATTGAACTGAATACAAATTGGTCTCTCTATAGATTAGTTGTACTTTTTTTATCATAATTAATATTTCTCCTTTTTATACTTTATCGTTAGTACGGACAAATTATGATTTTAATGCTGTTAAATTTTATAGCAAAGTGCAAGAGATCAGAGCTAATATCATTCTCTCAAAATACCATCATAGATGATGTTTAAATTACTAATATCGCTTCTATTATTTATGCTATTAGGATCTTTTTTAATGTTAATCATTTCTAAAAACGTTCTAACTTTTTTATTTTTTTCCCTGGCCAATATTTTCACATCGTTAAAGTTAAAACTATGTCCAGTATTTTTGCAATGATTTGATAATGCTGTGACATCGGTTTTTGCATATTTGTGTGCTTGAATTCTTTTTTGAAGGTATTGTTTACTTTGACCAACATAGGTGCAATTGCAGTCATTGCATGGAATTTGATAGACTGTGTGCGTTTGCTTGTTTATTGGAATTTTTGGTTTCATTTTTGAAAAGAAATGCTGGTTTGTGTTTTTTAGTTTATGAGACACTGATAATTTTTGTTTTTTTACACATTTAGTAATTTTTTCTGATAGTCCATGAACATATGGTAATGACATGTATATCTCTTGTTGATTTATTTGTTGACTAGAATTGAATATAGCATGAACTCTCTTCTTAATGTGTTTATTAATCTCTTGCACTTTGCTATAAAATTTAACAGCATTAAAATCATAATTTGTCCGTACTAACGATAAAGTATAAAAAGGAAAAATATTAATTATGATAAAAAAAGTACAACTAATCTATAGAGAGACCAATTTGTATTCAGTTCAATGTCCAAGCAATGCGTGATAAATATGTACCTGTTCAGAAATTGTTTTGTCTTTCATGTGATATCTGAAATAATGAAAGAAAGGTAATAATTTATATTGTTTTCGTGTAATTTGATTTTATAAATATTGACAGAATTTTAATTTATACACGTAATAATTTTAGATTATTTTATTAACCAGAAGATGACTTCATAAGTCGAAACGTACGTCGTTATTAAATGTTTTTTTAAGTATATTTGACCTTTAATCCAAGAAAGTAACCAAAATATATCTTAAGTTGTCAAGAAAGTAAATAATATATATATATATATATATATATATATATATATATATATATATATAAATATTTTAAATCAGAAAATCAAAACGGATGTTTCTGTGGTAATTATCGACCGTACTAATAATCTAAGCAAAAGGTGATGATTATCAAGTATGCGGTCAGTATAAGAATTAAAACTCTATATTCCCAATCTCAATATTTCGCCATTGTTTAATAGCTTCATCAGGAGACAAGATTTTAAGAATCAATAAGATTTGATGTACACCATGTCATGCTAACAAATTTTATTGACACTTAAAATCTAGTCTCCAGATGAAGCTATTAAACAAGGGCGAAATATTGAGAAAGGGAATATAGAATTTTAATTCTTATACTGACCGCATACCTGATAATCATCACCTTTTATATATATATATATATGGTTTCGATTTTTTTTGGTTGCTGGTCTTTTTTATTGAATTATATATTGTTCATTTTGTATTCTTGAGATTAAGGACCATTTTTGTTTAGGTGTGAGTTATATTCTGTTTTTTAAACGTCTTAAAAATCTATATTGTATGTTGAATAATCAAATGAACGTTCTGTTGAAGTTTCAATAATTTCTATTTCTGATGAATGCCATAGAAAGACCGAAACGGGTAATATACCATGAGTTAAATGTCTTTAAAAACGGTCCTTAATCCCAAGAATACAAAATGGACAATATATAATTAAATAAAAAAGACCAAGAACCAGAAAAAACGAATCAATACATAAAGCGATACCAATAAATATACGATACATTTTTGATATTTCTATACTATTAAAATAATGGCATATAATTTGTTTTACAGACACAATAACCTCAACGAATTCTAATTATTGTCATCCAAGTCCTTGACCGATCCCAACTGATGATGCGCACTAGATGAGCGTATTGGATAAACTAAAGTCTGCCTCCGAATGAGCTCTAAAGATAGATGTTAGTATAAGATACAGTAGAAACGATGAAGCTTTTCCATCACGTAACCCAATCTACGATTTATAAAACACATATTTTCTACGTACTATCTTCTTCTACCAATATGAATTAAACATAACAACGTACGATCGATTGTCTTTTTCACAAGACCAACTACAAGACATACGTAATAGTTTCTTTCAATTTGCTGTAGTAATCGTAAAAAGAAACAACGATATAATTGACGTAACGTGAATAACTGATCATACTAAAAGTTGAATTTGACATTACCACATTTGAGGTTATGCGAATTTAGTTTACTGTCTTGTTTTTAGCAAATTTTAGGATTGAAAGTGTATTTTTTGTTAAAATCAGTTCTTGTAAGAACGAATTTGACTTTTTATTCCATTTGACATAGGTGAATACGAATATAGAACATTATCGAATTGTAAACACTTGACATTTCGTAACACCTAAAATACTGTGAGACAGAAATATTACAATGCTACTTTTACTTCTCATTGATGATAAATAGTATTTAGGATTTTCCACAATTTGTAAATCTCTGTAGAATTTTCTAAGTTGCATGAATCAAATGTCTGATTCTACTTATAACGGTATAGTAACCAACAGTTATTTTCGGAAAATGCCTGGAAAACGGCTTAACTGATGAGCACAGGAGTTTGTTATAAACATAATTGAATATTTTGAGATGGAAAAAAACAACGGCGGACCTATTCAACCTATTTCATCTGTTCAGGAGGTATTATACTAAAGTTAACATATATTTGAGAACATTTATATGTAAAATTGTATTTCAGACAGTGGCAGCTGCACTGAAAATCCCTGTCAAAACGGGATGTTCCCTTAAAGAGGAGGAGGGGAGAAGGAAAATAATGCAACTTTCCCAACGTCACTCAGTCAGACACCACGATTAAAACTGGAAACAGAGGATTCAGCCAACGGAACCAGAATGGCAGCACGGAATACCTTATATAACATGTATGAACAAAATAAGTAAACAAACATGTGGAACAATAATACAACACCTTCCATGTTCTTAACTCTTAGATTACAGTCAGCTTACACTTCAAATAAAAGAGAAGTGAAATCATAGTACCTTAATAATTGAGATTACACATCATAGTGCATGTAGTATTATCTATACAGTATTATTTTTCACCAACAGCTTATAGTGTGGTATATGAAAATCTTATTATAGAGGTTCTGACTAATGAAAGTTTCAGAATACAGAAAGCTGTGTATATTACTTTTCCGTCAACCTATCTAATATGCGAGAAAAGTATTGGTTTACCCACAAAAAAGTTGGAAATTTGAAATTTTGTTTGAGTTATTTTCACGTTATCCATCAACAACAACACGAAAAAACGGTTTTTTAAAAAAAAACCTGTGTGTATGTCGTCGTCGTCGTCGTTGTCGTCGGCCAGTTTTCCTTGCAAGTCTTGCTAGCACGATACAGCCTCCGGAGTGCAATAAGTCACCAATTTTATGATGGAATATTGTTAAGGACATTTCACAGATGAACCCTATTTATTTTCAGCTCACCAGAGCAAGTACAACGGGTGCTATGGTACTTGAAGTACGACATTTTGTCGTTTTTCGAGAAATTTCAGTTTGTTAGCACGATACAGCCTCCGGAGTTCAACAAGTCAGCAATTTTATGATTGAATATTATTCAGGGCATCTCACTGATGAACCCTATTGATTTTCAGCTCACCAGAGCCAATACATCCGGTGCTACAGTACTTTAAGTACGACATTTTTGTAATTTTTGGTGAAGTTCCAGTTTGTTAGCACGATACAGCTTCCGGAGTATATACAAGTGATGCATTTTATGATTGTATATTATTCAGAGCGTCTAAAAGATAAAACCTATTGATATTGAGCTCACCAAGGCCAGTACAACGGGTGCTGTGGTACTTGAAGTACCAAATTTTTGTCATTTTTGGAGAATTTTCAGTTTGTTAGCACGATACAGCCTCCAGAGAGTATACGATTGATCAACTTTATGAATAAGTATTGTTAAAGGTTTCTCACAGATGTACCCTATTGATTTTCAGTTGACTAGAGCAAGTACAGCGGGTCCTATGAAACTAGATATACTGAATTTTTGGTTATTTTTGGAGAAATTTCGGTTTGTTAGCACGATACATCCCCCGAAGTGTATACAAGTAACAATTTTATGATAGAATATTGTTCTGGGTCACAGATGCGGAAAAGTTAGTTTGAATCTTTAAAACCGTTCATTTTTAAATTAAATGTGATAAATTATACCTTCTACATTTGCTGATTTCTAAGTTGAGTACTGTTCGTAAAAGTTCGGTGAGAGTGTAGATTGTGTTTTTCGCAATTTAGTTTTCTAATTTAAATTTTTTGATGTCGCATATACGGGGTTGTTCAATACATTATTTTGTATTAATAATAAAAAATCTGAATATCAAAAATGTGTGTTCAAATTTAGTATGAAGTAAATATAAAGAATCTTTTGTTTTGTTTGAGATAATTATCATTTAAAAAATTTCATTTTTCTAGGGAACATGTTACTGTGAAAACCATAAATGACGAACTAAAAAATAATGAAATTCTGTCTGTTGAAAATACCTCTTTATTGATGCTATTGAAACATTTGGGATTTGAATATGAAGAAGGAGATGACAGGAGAGCATTAATTAATAGAACCAACAAATATTGCTAGCCAAAGATAGATAGATAGATAGACATATATGGAATATAGACGCATCGGTATCTATGACCTTTTAGCATCTTTACTCTATGTGATATTATATGAGTATTTTCTCATTTTACATTAACCTGTATAAGTTGGTATCTTTTAAGTATCCTAGTAGTGGTTCTAAGTGTTTTTCTGAGAAAAGTAATTTGATATTCGTAGGTAGATTATATTTAATTCTATATGGTGTATATTTTCTGCAATGCGTGATTATATATTTAACAGTAATTGTAGTGTTACAGGTCTCAACATTTTGGTGGTTCTTCTGCTGATAGTACATATTCATGAGTTACCTTTGTGTGTCCAATTTTTAGTCTGGTGAGGACTATCTTATCTTTTCTTAGTAGGTTTTTTATTGGCCTTTTGTTAAAGTGAATGTCTTTGATTTCGTAGAGTTTATTGTCTCCTTCTTGAAGGTCCCACTCTAACTGGATTAGGTTCCTAGTTAGTTTAACTGAGTGATTGTTCAGATCTTTTAGGTTTAGTATATATATATCACGTTTGTGGTATGCATTTGCTCTTTCGCCAGGAAGTCTGCCCTATCATTGCCTTTAATACCTATATGACTAGGGATCCAAAGGAGTATGATTTCTTTATTTTTAATTTTTGCTTTCTCCAACTGATATTTTACTTCCTTGGCAAGATGGTAACATGGGTGGTATGCTTTAATGGAGTCAAGGGAGCTCATGGAGTCTGTTGCTGTCAGCCATTTGCAATAATTAGTAGTTGTGATGAAATCTATTGTTTTATGTATTGCAAATAGTTCTGATGTAAGTATTTCAGTTGATTTATGGAGGCATGAGCTGTTTTCTGATGTTTCTGTGTGATAAGCGACGCCTAATTTTTCATTCGATTTGGAACCATCTGCGTATATAATTTGATGTTCTTTGTAGTTTAATATAATCTAATGAAATTTTTGTTTGAACAGTATAGGAGGTGTGAAATTTTTCATGTGTATTGTCAGCTCTTTATTCATTTGTATGTTCCATGGTGGGAAATTGTAAGGGATGTAGTCATAAGACGGGGGATATTCCAAGTTGAGTTTATGTTGAATTTCTTTATATCGATAATTTGCTCCAGGTCTGTATTTATTGTTTGTGGGTTGTATATTTGGGTAACGGATATTGAAAAATTTGTTGAAGGAAGGATGTTGTTTTTTTAATGTTAAGGATTTTGCATATTTAATAGTAAGTAGCTTCCATCGGTGTTCTGGTGGCATTACTTCTGCTTCACAGTAGATACTGGTAATGGGGCTTGTGTGAAATGCTCCTATGGCAATGGGGCAAGTTTTTCCATATATTTTTTTGGGGCAGATGAGTATGCTATGGAACCATAATCTATATCAGATCTCATTGTTGCTTGGTATACATTTGTTGGAGATTCCTTGCTTGCTCCCCATTTTGTATTTTATAACATGCGTATCATTCTGAGGTCCTTTGTACATTTTTGTTTTAGTTCTTCTATGTGATTTTTGAAATTTAGTGTCGAGTCGAAGGTGAGGCTTAGAAATTTGTGGTGTGTATTACTCTGAAGATATTGTGATTGTTGATTGTTATGTTAATATTTTTTGTACAGTTTCTTTTGCGACAAAAATGGACCACAGTTGACTTGTTTAATGAGAATTCAAGATTGTTATTATTTGCCCATTCCTCCAATAGGTTAACGCAGTTTTGTAGATTATGTATACTGATTTCTGGGTCAGAAACTGAGTGATATATAAGTAAATCATCTGCATAAAGTCTAAAATTGATATTAGGTGGCATGACATTTTTTATATTGTTAGTTGCAAGTATGAAGAGGGTTGGACTGAAGACAGAACCTTGAGGTACTCCTGAGTTTTTGTGAAGTATGTCTGATGTTTTGTTTTTTATTCGTACCTAAAATACTCTCTCTGTGAGGAAGTTGAGTATTAAGGTAAGCATTGATCCCACTATATTGAATTCTTCGAGTTCATTTACTATACTTTGCCTGTTTATTGTGTCGAAGGCTTTATTCAAATCAAGGAATAGTGCGTTGGTGTGTCTTTGGAGTCGGAAGGCGTCTTGTAGATCCATTTCAAAGCCTATTAGATCATCGTTAGTTGAATATTCTTTTCTAAAGCCTGCTTGTTCAGGGATGAGGAGATTATGCTTCTGTAGATACCAAGTTAGTCTGTTGTTGATGATCTTTTCCAGTAGTTTACATAGATGACTAGTGAGAGCTATTGGTCTGTAGTTTTATTTTCTGCATATAGGTTTTTCTGGTTTGTGGACTGGAATGAGTATTGATAATTTCCATGCGCTGCGAATTTGGCCGTTTTCCCATATTTTGTTGTATAATTGGAGTAGGCTATGTATTCCAAGACTGGTTTACTCGAGAACAAAATTTGGTGAACATACATATTGAGTGATAATGAATACTGGTGAAAGCAGCTCTGATTCCGAAACGGATGAACTGTAAATCAAGATTTGTCATACGAATAATATATATCTCTCTTATACTCACTGCTGTAAACATATATTTCAGAATCATTGAATCATGATTATTTTTGTAGTTCCCTTTTACTTATTGGTTAATAACTGATTATGTAAAGGACCAGTCACTATTTAGATATATGGGGCTTTGGGTTCCAGTTAGAACTTTTCATAAGTTCGTATGTGTTTTTCTGTTTTTAATACCTGTATGTGTTTAAATTTTATTCTTGATGTCTGTTGCAGATATTTCTATTTTTTATTTTTAATATGACACGGATTCCATTTGATTCGTTACCCTGATGATAGTAATGAATTTACCGAAACGTCGATCTTGAAGCTGTGTGGGAATCTACTATTTACAATCTATAGCCTATCAAAAAAAATCATTCTAATATAATCAGTTTATACAGTGTAATTTTTAAAAGTTTCAGACAACTAAATATTTCGTTAGTTTCAAGAAATACATAAATTGTATGTACTTATATGAAATCCAAGACATTATACAAAAAATCAGCTTTCCACTAATCAGCCAGCATTTCGGATTTGGTTAGTTATTCACCCAGTAGGGGATAGTGGGTGAAGATGACGCACATAAGGGAAAAAGCCCAGAGTTTCTATATTTTTTGAATAAATGAGTTTGAACTTCTTCACGACATTATTGGAAGGGTTATAGATGACTATTTACTGCACAATTATTTTTAAATATCAAGGTAGAGAAATTATGATTTTATTTCCTTAAAGTGTCGATGCGTCATCTTTGCATAGGTGAAAGGATAGATGACGCACTTTAAGGTTTTGGTAAATACTGCAATTAAACAGCTAAAAATTGAAATTAAAAAATGAAAAGCGTAAATTTATCAAAAGCGAATTTATTATAGAGTTTTCCGTAAAAAAAACAAAAAATAGTTTTCTGAAAAACAGTTCAAGAACGAAACCAGCACAGCAAAAGCTGAGTTCTAACTCTTATTATTATGATAAATACATGAAAAATATTTTTTTTCTTTTAAGAGCAAAAGTCACACACAAATCCTTTGGGGGAATCCTTGCCACCACATTATTTATGGGCCCAAAAACCACAAACGGTGCACCTGTACCCACAGTTCTCTATTTTTGCCAGAATCAGCACAATAAAGACATTTATCATATTCCGACACATCACACATGTCGTCCAACTCGTCGTCATCACACAAGTTTTTTTCATCAAGATCACTGTTTGATTCACTGTCACTGTCAATATTATTCGCTTTTCTTTTAAATACTCTTTTATTCACCACTCTAGCTCTCTTTGTTTTTTCTTTTGAATTCTTTTTTGCAACTTGTCTCTTTACTGAAGCCACTGCCTTTTCATTTCTTTTTTTGTGCTTTTCTTTTAACTCGTCTTTAAACGGCGTGCTGGTCAATATTTCCGAATGCTGCTTTTCGCGCACGTTCTTGCGTGGCAGGACAACTTAGGATTTTGGAATTGGTAAAAGTTTAATTACAGATGTTTCCTTTTCAGAGGCTTTTAGTTGCTGTGAATTCGGCGTAAAATAAAAGTCCTGGTTTTGTTCGTCCAGAATTGCCTGGCGGCTTGTAGATGGTCGGGGTGAAGGCGGGTGCACTTGAGCAGGAGTTTTCTCTTCTTATTTTGTGGGTGTGGAAGGTGAGCTTATTTCTAGCATAGCATGATCAATTAGGTTTTCTGCTGGTGCAAAGTCATTTTCGTCAAATTTCTCGGAATTAAGGGGACAAATACCAGATGCCAAGAATCCGGATACCCCCTTTTCCACATTTGCAACCTGTTCATAAACCAGTTTAAAAACTTCTGCTATGTCATATGGCGTTAGTTCGTTTTCTTTTTCGCCATCCATAATTTTTCTTTTGAGAAAAAGATTGCATTGCTTGCTGTATGCATTTTTAAGGGGACCAAAGAATGTTAAATCCCACGGTTGCAATTTATGAGACGTGTGAGGGGGGATGCTGACCATAACGATTCCGTGATTTTTGCAAAATTCTCATATAATGGTAACGAAATGTGGCTACAGTGATTATCCAAAATTAGCAAAATGGGATTTTCAACAGAAGAACAAACTTTTGACTGAAAATGTTTAAGCCACATCATAAAAATTGTATCATTGCTCCAGCCATTTTTACTGCAAGTATAGACTGACCCAGATGGACCATTCTTTTCTAGTTGAGGACTCATACGTAACCTGGGGAAAATAAACAGTGGGGGCACAAAACACCCCGTGGCACTCATAGCACAAATAACAGTAATATTCTTTCCGCGCTCCCACGAAGCAATGGTACCAAACTGTTTTACGCCGGTTGGGGTTAATCTTTTGCTGATTTCTTTTGGGGTTGTTGAGCAGCCTGTCTCATCAACATTGTATATTCGATCCGGACCAAATTTATATTTCGTCAGCACTTCTTCCAAGTTTGAGAAAAATTTACTAACTTCGACTTTATTGAATGCAGATATTCGGTTGACACTGGTTGATTCAGGCTTTCTTAAAGAAAGATCGGGATTTCTTTTTAAAAAATTTCTAAACCAATCGGGCCCTGCCATGCCTTGGTCCTTGTTAAAATTGTTTTTTATATTATTTGCTTCTACATATTCATAAGCTACTTGTCGCAATTCAGTTGCTGTTATACCGAAGAAAAGCTTAGCCATATTTTTAACGTGTTCAGCTAGTTCTCGTTCTTGGGTCCTGGAGAATATTGGTGCTCTTCCTAGTGACTCTGATTTATCTATGAAAAATACTATCAATATGTATCATTCAAACCTACACGGAATCCACGCTTTCTTACTGTGATTAATGTTTCTTTTTAAATTTGAGATGTCTTCTTAAAGTGGCTTCATGTATATCTAACTCTCTTACCGCTGCACGAATCAAGGGCAGAAATCAGTTTCTTTTTGGTATAGGATCTTCTTTCAGTTTTTCTTGTATATTTACCCATCTGCAAAAATAATAATTTATTACGTGACTCATAGTCGTTATATGTTTAAAATGCAAAGATGACGCAAAGTAGAAAAGTTCGTCATCTTTGCCCAAATAGCGCCATCATATAATAAATATTGAAAAAACAAAAAATATAGATGTTGGAGATCAAAAACTTCGTTCATCCAATAAGAATACAATTGAGGATAATACGACATATATTAAAAAATGGACTTACCACGTGTTTTTGCGAGAAGTACTCCTTATAACACTACACGTGACTATCACTTTGAGGGCTACTGAATGACTAAAAGTCTAGTGGGCGCGTTTCCGCTTATAGTGGCGTTCTTGTAAACTAATTAACTTCGCGCCAAAATTTAAATCTTAAATTAAAACCGTATAAGTAAGTGGATATAGCAATGCGTCATCTTTTCGACTGCGTCATCTTTACCAACTCTCCCCTATATCAATAGTTTTAATAAATATGTCGATGTTAACCATATAAATGAAATAAATACAAGTGAAAAAGTTGAATCTCTTGATTAGTTACCAATTTGTTAAATGCCGACTTATGGAATATTAGTCATAAAGATAATTTATATTGAGTTGACAGAAGTTTTGATTTAATTCATATGAATATTGTTGCTGACGTAACAGTCACGTGATGGAAGAGCTCCACCGTTTCTACTGTAGGTTTATACCATTTATGTTAATAAGATAGTGACACTCTCAACTAATATGATCTCTTATCATCCTGAATACGTGTCTGAAATAACCTCTATTTTCTTGTGATGTAGATATAAGACTGAAGATGGGTTGGGATTGTATACCTTATTACAGCGCATATTTCAGCTGATCAAATGGTTTATATTAAACAGAGCGAACCCTGAAATATTCAATAGAGTTATGTAGAAATCTGGGTGTTGTTCCAACAGATGTCTCAGCCCGTAAAATGTGCAATAAAAGTATGAAATTTTGCAGTAGCAAGCAGAGAATACACGAATAGGTAATAAAGCCAATACACAAAGGTGTACATAATTGGTTTCGTGTGTAATGTTGTAATGTAGAGAGATGAAAGGCATAGTAAAGGAACGCCGCCATATAATATAAGACGTGATGAGATTCCCAAAGTTGAAAACCATTGAAAAATCCACCATTAATGTATATAACAAATGAATTCTTCAAAATTTAATTAGTTTTCTATCTGCTTGAGACTTAGTGAAAGGAAATTTTATTTCGGGTTAAAGATTTTCGTCTCACAGTGAGGATTATATCCAAATTTTAAATGAAACCTTTGTAAGATCACAAGAAATGAAATAACTGAGCAAGATTGAAATAATATAATCGAGTATAACGTGTATAAGGCGCTTAAGGCGGCGGTATTTTGGAGTCGCGATAAATTGGAAACTGTAAAAAACCATTATACAGGGTAATTCAATATTGGGTGTGCTCAAGCAGTTTTCAAAAATTGACATAAATTCTTTTAAAAGCAAGTAACCAACATAGTACAGGTGCGTTCTTTCACAATTAATTATGTTCCCAAAAGAGTACCACAAAAACATCACAATCCCTATTTTCAAAAAAGGATAAAAGAGCTGTCTAGAAAATTATAGAGTCATAACTCTTCTTAACACATCTCATGCACTAAATTGGGCGTTATGCAATCATCTCCCATATTAAAACTCTATCATTCCTTCGGATTTCCAGTGAACTATAATATTAGAAACTCTACAAGAAGGAATATTCCAATAATATAACCGTACAGATATTACGAATATTAGCTAAATTGAGAGAACGTAAAGTAGGTTTGTAGCCTTTATTACAATTACTTCGCTTTTTAAGAATTTGAGTAAATAATTATCCAAACTGTGCCATTAAATATTCAAAATATGATTTTTACAAACTAGCTCCATAAAATTATGGTTATCAGCATTTCAATACATAGATCCCATTACACAAGAAACATAACAAGTCTTTGTGATGTTCTTTTTAGAGACTTTTCGTTATGTTTATTTAAAACGTTAATAAGATATTTCTTAGATGTCTCAATTTTATTACCAACTCTATTAACATCCATGTCATGTAAATAGAACATATTTTCGATGTACACAATAATACTTGATTGTGCAGTTACATACACATCATATGAACTTCTTTTTAGCAACTTCCTATAGGAAACATTCATACGATATTAGTTTGTATACTTATCACTAATGTCACATACAGAACGTTACTGTAATATTACAAATTACCATGTTTCTAAGATGATCACATGTTGCAGTTACTTTTACATCTTTCGAAATAATTTTAAGTAACATCCTACTATTACGTCTGTACGATGTTAGTTCATAAAACTGTCAGTAATATCTCATATTAAACAGCACAGCAACATAGAAAAAACAAGAAAACAGAAGAGGAACTGACGAACGAACTTTATCTGTGGAAACAAATGTCAAGCATGAAATGGCGGATGGTTTTCAGTTTTGTGTTATATTTTATTTGCAGGAAGCACATTTGCAAGTACTTGAATAAAGTGGTCTTCGTTGTGATTAGTCCCTACTTAGCTTCAGTTTCTATGCTTAGTTATAATTCTTGTTATAATGGACTAACAACAGCTGTTATCGGTGAGTACCTATTCCAAAATCATAATTATTAAAACTTAATACTCATTCAATACTTTAATCGGCTATTGTACATTGAAATTCCAGGTGGCGGAATTATACACTAACATTATATAATAGAGTTTACAAAATAAGGGTTTTTTCAACTTTTGAAATATTTTAGTTAGTAAGTATATTTTGATAACGATTCACAATTTTTTAAATCGTAGATATGCATTATACCCTACAAAAAACTTTATATTGCAATAGGGTAGATATTATTATTAATAATAAAACATGCTCATGTGTTGGCAGAGATTTGAATCTAGAAGAAAATATTTTCAATGTTCAAGATGTTTCAGAAGCTACTTTTACATGAATAAAATAAAAAACAAATAGTTGGTAATTATGTAAAGAAAGAGGAATAACTATTTCAGATAGTCTGATACAGACATTGTATTAAACAGTACAAAAATATTGAATCGAGTATCTGTAGTTCTAGTTTTTGTAGTAGCAGTCATAGCCATCAATATAGTATTGCAGATTTAGAAAGTTTTAACATTATTACTAACAATTCTTGTGAACAATTAGAGACTTTGAAAACAGAAATTTCTGTTAAAAAGCTCATTTCCATTTGAACATACACTAAATACAATAAAAAAGCTGTGTGTCCCTTACAATGGTACCTATATTAATCAAGTTAAGGAATATGTAACTTATGGCACTGAATGCTCCAGTCACCGAACAGAATTCAATTATTTATTATTGAAGAAACACAAGCTATTGGATACTCAATTGGATACCATTGATTATGAACTCATTTAACTTGATAATGTGTTCATATCACTTTTTCATAAGTAGTTTTTTTGTAAACAGTGTATTATTAATGCTTAGTTTTCATTAAGTTACAATTCCATGAAGTTAATATACAATATGTTCCAGGATGAAAATAACAAGATGAGAGTAGTATATTATTTTATACAGAAAAGAAGTATGAATTTTCATGGCACACCTGAGTTTACCAACGAAACGGAGTGAGGCATGTAATAGAAGGTAAATCATGAAAAGTCACTTCTCGAAATAAAATATGCTGTTATTCCTTTGAAGAGCCCCGCATGTATCTTGTGGAAAATGGGTCCCAGTCAATTGGCTGAAAATCAAGTTTGATGTAGTTTATGATGATCAATCAAAGGTCTCCATGAGCACAATTTTATCTAAAGTAATTGTTTTATTAGCTGCTGTTCAGAACACCTTCAAATGTTTCACAGATAAGGATTTGGTAGTGTACGTTTTGGAATGGTTGAGGCACTCGAAACAGTGACTCTTGCGTAAGAAAAAGTAATCGTAAGTAAACGATAGAATTTTCTTAATCAGATTGGATTTCTGTTGATTTAACGTAATGTTTCATAAAATCTTTATGGTGTAAAATTTTTTTTAGTTTTAATATCATTAAATAAACTATTCTAATAAATTTTTCTGTAAACTAGCTGTAATGTATGTGTATCCGTTAAACTTTATTAATTCAGTTTCAAATTATGTTACATTATGGCAACTACAGATTAATATACCCTTTTCTATTCCTTGCTTTCACTGATGCGCTCAATAGTTTCCACTTTCCACAGTTGTTTTGTAGTATGCTTACACAATTCTATTTTTTTTAGGTTGGATTCATGGACAAGATATTTTTTTTCTAATTTTGTACCTGTTTTTTCAAATTTACTGTACTCTTCATTAAAAGTGAATGAACGTTTTAAATCCTTTATTCCTTTTTTTGCTATTTTATTTTAAATATACAGGGTGAATAACTAAGAACGACTGTAGGCCACATCTCAGAAAAAAATCATGGTACAACTTTCAAAAAAATTACCTATAGGTAAGTGATACTGAAAAATTGCTGGAAACTATTTTGCAGTCTCTAAAATATCCGCCACTTATTATGGATAGATATATTTGCTATATTCTGGTTCAGGTACCAATTAAATATAAATCACGTGAATATCTTTAACAAGCTCTCAATACGATATCAAGACTCGTGAAGACTTACCGGACATCTCACGTATATTTCAAGCGCTTTCAACACAAAACCCGAACAATAAGTGCAGATAACCTCAAATCTTTTCAATGCAAAATCGTGAAAAAATACTCCAAAACTACACAAAACCCTAGAATTTACAATGAATGAAATTTTAGATAATTGTTGAACGATATATTCTTAGTAGGCATTGATGTTATTGTTCCTTACTTCTACTTCTTACTTGTATTTGAAATACACTGCTAAAAGTAATTAGATTAATACAAAACTAAATAATTTTATTAATTTTAACAATTTAGAAATCTCATAACGTCAATTGTAAAACAAATAATGCAAAAACATGTTTCCAATCACTTTATATCAAAATGATTAGGGTAGAAGCACCATTTTTGGCCAGTTTAAGGCGTGTTTAAAACTTAGAAAATCATACAAAAACGCTGAATAGATAACTTGCGGTGAAGATTGAACAGAGCTAAGAGCTGTAATATTTTTTTTCAAATACTTTGGATTTTCTAGCCTCAACAATAAGAATATATTTGTGATTTGCCGATAAAAGTTAACCTGTGAAAATAATCCTCTTATACCATTTGTGGTCATATTGGTACTAATGTGGTCTTTTAAGGACCTGTTTTTTGGCCACTAATGATTTAGAAAACAAAAGACATATTAGAAGCACATAACGGGGTAATATTTATTATTTTAATCATAATAGAATAAACAATTTTTATTTAAAAGCCCGATATTAATGGATCTCGATGACGGAAAAGTAACCTCTCGAATTTTTTTTCACGGGAGGTTGAATTTTCTCCATAATTTCAACTTCATCATACCAAATTTCATCCTTTCTTTCAGGCCATCTCCAGTGGTCTCCACAACTTTCCATCGCATTAACTAATACTTGATTTTTTTTCCGATTCGTAATTATTCCCGGGAAAAATTGATCTTCGTATTTGACAATAATAAAATTATTGTTTACTTCATTAGACTCAGTGATAAGCTCTTCTTTGCACTTCGTTTCTAGCAGTTTTTTGTCTTTTCCAATTTCGTCGGTGTCAATATCTTCAACATTTGGTTGTACTTATTGAAGCTCCACTTCGTCACATTGACTTTTTACAGTAGTCTAATCCTTATTAATATATTCTTCTTTATTTTGCGTTTTTGGATGTGTCTCATTGTTTTTCACTTCTAATTTTTTTCTTTTTACCTTCACATTTATTTTCATTTTCACGGATCGATTGCTTTGTCTTCCGGTCTTGTCTTTTACGATTCTTTTCTCCTTTCTTTAATTCTTTTTGTTTCTCTTTAACCTCCGCAAGTTCCAACCATTTTTCAGATGTTAGAACGAAAGGCAAAATTTCTCTCTTCCTTTTATTTCTAGAAATATTTCTTCACTTGGATATACGAGAATGTTACTCAAAATTTTTAATGGTTTTCTTTTGGGTGTAAAAAGGATACAGTTATCAGTAGGTGTAGAATTTGATACAGAAAGAGAGTCGAGTAATCTGTTGACTAAGATACTGTTGTTTACTATAGTTGGTGTGGTAATCTTAGTTATAGTTTCTTCTGATTGTTTAGCTATCTCATGATCAATTAAAATTTCTGTCGTCTAATATAAGAGACAGCTATTTTCATTAAAGGCCTATTGATCAAATTCCGGAACATCAAACTCTACAAACTCGTTATCAAATTTAATTTCTTCTAGAATAATATTCTCGGCGGCACAATCAATGGATTTTTCTTCGATTTGTGGGTTCTTTTTACAATCAAGGTCCAATTAGTTTTCACTGCCGTTGTCGAAATAATCGTGTAATCAAATATCATCATCCTTAAATTGCGTCCATAAATCATACAAACATTTATTTTCTGATGTGTATGTATGCTCTTTAAATTGTTTCAAGGTGTCAACTTCAATTTTTGATTCTAAATATTGCAAATGTGTAAACTTAGATATCGTCTTATTTGATATAACATTTGGCAATTCTTTCAACGTAATTTTATCTATCTACATTATTTGCAGAAAATGGATATAGACCACAAGTCTTGAATCCGTTTTGAAGAGATTTCTTGAAATCAATATTGTCCATTAGTTTCTGAAGCAGTAAAGGTATGTCAAATTTCTAAATATCCCAACCGTTATGAAATCTGAACATCTTGACTTCCGTTTTTCACTTGCTCTTCAATGGAAAAAAGAAACTTACGTCTAATGGCTGAAATATGTGCGTTGTATTAGGATGTAGGCATACAACAATTATCTTATTTTCTATGCACATGCGACTTAAAGGAAGGCTTAAATGAGAAGAGTGGCCGTCCAGAAACACTATAATAGGCAACTCAATTTTACTGTTTTTGATAAACGGTATGAAAACGTTAGAAACATATTCAAATAAGCATTTGGACATCATCCATCCTTTTGGGGATATCCCGATTCCCCTTTCGGCTGGCACATTCTTAACAACCCTTTCAGGGAGACGATCGTATTTAAAAATAGTTAAACGAGTAGCCAAATTTCCTAATGCATTTGCTGTAATCAATGTTGTTATGTTTTCTTTGTCGGAACTTGAAGAAATATTGTACATGGGGCGACCTTTCTCAGCCAGAACTAGTGCGCCCTTGGGGAACAAATAGAACGAAGTCTCATCCATGTTCCATATTCTTTCCGGGTGTTCTAGAATATCTCGGTCATTTCCTAGAAGATCAAGTGTGTCTTGAAACCAATGTCTAATTTTTTCTTCGGTGATTAATGATCGAGCTATGTTAATATGTTTGGATTGTTTTAAAGATATTTGTGGACATCTACGTTGGAATAACTTAATCCATTTTCTACCTGGTGTATTTGCTTTTAATGATGTCTTTAATTGAGATTCCACTATTTTTTTGATTGAAAAGTAAATACCTTCTTGGCATATTGGAAATCCCATTTTGGCTGTGGTTTTAATCAAGGTTACTAACTGGTCTTCTGCCTTGCCTAATACCGGACTACGTCCAATTTCACCTGTAGCTGTATAATTATGAGAAAATGAGGGAGAAGAAAGATATGTATAAGTCTATTCTAGTTCGACAAGTGTGGTACCAGTTTGGTTTACGAGTAACGGCCCAGGAACCTCGGACTTCCCAGTGTTTGGATATGGTACTAAAACGATTGAGGTTTTAATGCATGTACAACGCAAGAGAGGGTGTCACTAAGTTTTCAAGTGTAAGCGAGATTATGGGTATAAGAGTGAGTTCAAGTTCAACACTTCACAAGTTTGAATGAAATTATAATTACAATTGGGAGTGACTGCTACTACGAGTACGAGTAGAATTGGAATGAGGTTGTGAATTCAAGTGAGAGTGTAAGTGAAATGGAAATTCATTGTGCATGTATTGAGTACAATTTATATTAAGAATGTATATGCGAGTAAAAGAGTGTGCTCATGAGACTAGAACAATAAGAGTGCGTGCAACTTAAAGTGAGTACGAATAAATGTAAATGCAAATGTAAGTACGAGTATAATTGTGAGTAACGTGCAATTGTATGCGAGTGCAAGTAATTGTGTAAGTGTTAGTTAGCATGGAGGTAAATGTAAGGTAGTGACCACGAGTGTTTAGGTATGATGAGAGAGTTTCTTCTAATTCTTTTGAAATTGTTTTTGTATATGTTTTTATGATTATAGACGTTTGTCTTAAGGGGGCCCGGCTCTTTTGCGAGCAAGAATGAGTTTTAAAATGTTTTAATTAAAGTAAAGTAAAGTTATATTCTGTTCTCGTCAAGAAAAAGGAGGGTAAGATATATTAGTATTTGTCAAGTCTTTTCAAATTCAAAGTGTCGTCAACGTAATTTTTAGGTCACAAATAAGTAGGGGGGTGACGTTTTCTTCTAAACATCACCCAAGTGTTTATATTATCCAAGTATCTTCTTCATCCGAGTATCTTCTTTTTCATCCAAGTATCTTCTTCATCCAAGTATTTTCATCCAAGTTTCTACTTCATCCAAGTATTCTTTCATCCAAGTATCTTCTTCTTCATCCAAGTATCATCTTCTTCAACCAAGTATTTTTCTTTTATCCAAGTATCTTCTTTATCCAAGTATTTTATTCTTCTTACAAGTATTTTTCTTTTCAATACCTTTATCCAGGTATTCATATCCAAGTATTTTTTTTTCAAGTATCAGCTTCATCCAAGTTTTTTTCTTTTCAATACCTATATCCAGGTATTCACATCCAAGTATTTATTTTCTCCAAGTTTCTACTTCTTCATCCAAATATTTTCCTCATCCAGGTATTTTCCTTTTATCTAAGTTTATGTTTCTTCATGTCAAAGTGTCTTAGTTTTTTTAATCGTCCACGGTTTTGAATGTTTATCCACAACTACCAATTGATATATCTGTTAAATATGCGATTTTTATCAAGTAATGCCATGCATTACCATATAGAATTGAATAATAATGACAGTTCAATGGAATAATATTACTCAATCGTTGCGTCAAATTTGACAACTTGTAAATTTACTTGTCATTGTATTTGTAGATATACTGTCAGTCGGTTTGTGAGTTATTTGGTGTGAACATTCTTATCTCTGGTATCATTAGAGAAATGTCTTATAGTGAATCATATTTAGAATATATGAATTATATTCTATGTAAACTGAAGATATAGAAGATTACAATGGAGCTCTTATAGTGAAAATACCTTTCACAAAAACAAAGATTCCTAGATCATTTACTGTATCAGGTGAATTTTACGATATTTGCAAAAAGTATATAAATCGTCGCCCATCTCATGCTAAATGCCCATAATTATTTTTAAATTATCAAAATGGCAAATGTACTATTCAAAGAGTAGGCATTAACAAATTATCTTCTATGGGAAAACACATTGCTATGTTTTTAAAATTAAAAAATCCCGAATTGTACACAGGACATTCGTTCCGAAGATCATCTGCAACGATTTACGTTAGCGCAGGAGGTGACATTACAGCAGTGAAGCAGGGGATGGAAATCAACCACAGTTGCCGAAGGTTATATAGATGACAACATAACCAATACAATAAAAAGAAGAAATCAGATTTCAAACGAAATTAACAAACATTATACTAGCTCTAATTACAATGACAAACCTTGTACTAGCTCTAGTGTCAGTCCAAGTCCTATGATTTTCACTCAGACTCAGATGACCGACAAAGTTATCCCTTATATATATATATATATATATATATATATATATATATATATATATATATATAAATTCACTTATGTTCTTCTACCTTCCGATAATATTTAGAATTATATCTTCTTGGGTTCAAAGGTTGTGGAATGAAACAAATATATTAGTTAAAATATATTTTCGAATAAAGACTTATCAAACTTCTTGACGTTTCGCTCTTATTTTAGGAGCATTTTCAAAAGAATATGTATAAATATTAAAATTAAATTACATAAAATACAGTTATTGTAAAAATTATTTTAAAAAGTCAATAAAATGTCATGAATGAAGTGTCAATAGTAATAGAATACCTGCCTTAGATATTTACGCAACGATATTATGTTGGGAGTGATAAAAATAAATTAATTAATTAATTTGTAATGAATTTGACTCAAGTTTTTTATGTCTTGTTTGTCATTTACTGATAATTTATCTTGTTTTATATATATCATTTCCTTGATTTTGAGTTTTTGATAATTTGTGTCTTGTGTTAAAATTAAATAAAATACAATGGGATCTCCAATTTCCTCTAGTTTAGCACAAATTGTAATGGAATATGTAGAAGAAAAAGTATTAGAACATATAAAATTTGATATATTATTCTTCAAACGCTATGTTGACGACTGTTTAGCTGCTATTCCAGAAGACAAATGTAATGAATTCCTCAATATTTTTAATTCTTTTAACTCTAAAATACAATTTACCATAGAAATTGGAAAAAACAATAATATAAATTTTCTAGATATGACACTAATTAAAACCAATGATAATAAAATTGAAACTAAATTATATACAAAAGAAACTTGGTCAGGACGATATCTAAATTATAATTCATGCCATCCAAAAATACAAAAAAATAGTGTTATTATAGGATTGATAGATAGAGCTATAAAACTAACTTCACCTAAATATCGTCCTGAAATAATTAAAAAACTTAAGATTGTTTTAGAAAATAATCAATATCCTTCAAATCAAATAAATAAAATTATTCAACAACGTACATACAAATACTACAACAACAATATAAAACCAAATTCACTAACAACTTTGAACCACGAAAAAATATATATATATATAGTTCTACCTTATACGAATCAATTATCAGAAAAACTAAAATATATATTATCTAAACATAATATCAAAATATGCCATAAACCAAATAATACACTATCATCACTATTTACTAAATTAAAAAGCACAACTAAAAATAATAAGAAATCAAATGTTATATACTCCATACCATGCTTAAACTGTTCAAAAAATTATGTAGGAATGACTACACAATATCTAGAAAGCCGAATAAACGGCCATAAATACACTAAAAATGCATCCACAGCGCTACACAAACATGAACATAACGAAAATCATGATTTCGATTTCAAAAACAGAAAAATTTTAACACAAGACACTAATTATCAAAAACTCAAAATCAAGGAAATGATATATATAAAACAAGATAAATTATCAGTAAATGACAAACAAGACATAAAAAACTTGAGTCAAATTTATTACAAATTAATTAATTAATTTATTTTTATCACTCCCAACATAATATCGTTGCGTAAATATCTAAGGCAGGTATTCTATTACTATTGACACTTCATTCATGACATTTTATTGACTTTTTCAAAATAATTTTTACAATAACTGTATTTTATGTAATTTAATTTTAATATTTATACACATTCTTTTGAAAATGCTCCTAAAATAAGAGCGAAACGTCAAGAAGTTTGATAAGTCTTTATTCGAAAATATATTTCAACTAATATATTTGTTTCATTCCACAACCTTTGAACTCAAGAAGATATAATTCTAAATATATATATATATATATATATATATATATATATATATATATATATATATATATATATATATAAAATAGAGGGGGAATTATCGGGTATGCGGTCAGTGAAATGAAATGAAACTATTATCCTAAGCTCAATATTTCGCCACCGTTTGGTAGCTTCATCAGGAGATACTACAAAATTTATTTAATAAACAATTGCACACAATAACAAATGGTTAACTTACAGATTTAAAAGAGTCTGGAATTTAGTGACGTCTAGACATTAAAAGGTTTAGGACAAGACTAATTAAAATAATTTTAAAAAACCAATAAGGTATAGATATAAAAATGTTTACAAGAAACTGACAAGAAACACACTAAAACAAATTACAGGGTGATAAGACAAATAAATTTCTAAAATGATTTTAAAAGTTGACAATAAATATTACTAAGTCCATTAGTGTCTGCTTTGAGGTTTATCGCGTTAGGGTTCCTAGCAATATGATACATCTGATAAAACAATCGATGTTTGTATCGGTCCGCATGTTGCAGTATCTTAGCACTATTGTAGTCGAACGTATGTCCTGTTTTTAAAAAATGGTCCACAACTGCACAATTATTTTTGCCAGTACGACAATAACTCTTGTGCTGGGTAATGCGCTGCTTAAGCCATTGTGAGGTTTGACCAACATAACATCCCTGACACTGTGAGCAATCCATTTTGTAAATAACATTTGTGTTGTATAAAGTAGGTGTTGGGTCTTTTACTTTAGAAAAAAGGTTAGAATTGGATATTAAATTATATTTAACAATCTTAATATTGGTTAAATTTTTAAACAGAGGTAAAATTAAATGAGTTAGATTAGTAATGTACGGAAGTTTATAATATTTTATGGTTTGCTCACTATGTTGGCCGTCATAAAAGTCGGTGTTATATATTAATTTCTTTAAAATGCCTGTTGGGTAACCATTGTTCTTAAATATATCAAACAATATTTAAGAACAATGGTTACCCAACAGGCATTTTAAAGAAATTAATATATAACACCGACTTTTATGACGGCCAAGTTGACGAACATAGTGAGCAAACCATAAAATATTATAAACTTCCGTACATTACTAATCTAACTCATTTAATTTTAACACTGTTTGAAAATTTAACCAATATTAAGATTGTTAAATATAATTTAATAACCAATTCTAACCTTTTTTCTAAAGTAAAAGACCCAACACCTACTTTATACAACACAAATGTTATTTACAAAATGGATTGCTCACAGTGTCAGGGATGTTATGTTGGTCAAACCTCACAATGGCTTAAGCAGCGCATTACCCAGCACAAGAGTGATTGTCGTACTGGCAAAAATAATTGTGCAGTTGTGGACCATTTTTTAAAAACAGGACATACGTTCGACTACAATAGTGCTAAGATACTGCAACATGCGGACCGATACAAACATCGATTGTTTTATGAGATGTATCATATTGCTAGGAACCCTAACGCGATAAACCTCAAAGCAGACACTAATGGACTTAGTAATATTTATTGTCAACTTTTAAAATCATTTTAGAAATTGATTTGTCTTATCACCCTGTAATTTGTTTTAGTGTGTTTTTTGTCAGTTTCTTGTAAACATTTTTATATCTATATCTTATTGGTTTTTTAAAATTATTTTAATTAGTCTTGTCCTAAACCTTTTAATGTCTAGACGTCACTAAATTCCAGACTCTAAAATCTGTAAGTTAACCATTTGTTATTGTGTGCAATTGTTTATTAAATAAATTTTGTAGTATCTCCGGATGAAGCTACCAAACGGTGGCGAAATATTGAGCATAGGATAATAGTTTCATTTCATTTCACTGACCGCATACCCGATAATTCCCTCTCTATTTTGAATCAAGTACGGTCGATAAACAACAGAAGCATCTTTTTGCTTTCTATATATATATATATATATATATATATATATATATATATATATATATATATATATATATATATATGTATATATATATTGAACCAGATATCATAGATAATAATAGAATTAGTATTATAAAAATATGTTTGCTAGTATGAAATATATATGAAAATAACATAATTTAAGAAAACAAGTAAAAAGGAAACACTTTTCTTAATTTAAACAACATATCAAATAAAGATATTAAATAACAGCCTATAACAATATAAAAAATAAGGAATTACCTCAATGATAACATAAAATATAGATATTGCCTAACCAATGTAATAATGTAAATAAAGTTGCCTAAGACGAAGATTATTTTTCATAACATAATCAGCTGTTCATCTGAAATGAAAACAAATATTACTATAGTTAGTTCATTATAATCATTAATTTAAGAATAAGAACAAATATAAATATTGAATAGAATATAATCCAATAGATTTCATAGATGAACAAATAATGACATATAGACAAATAACATAAGAGAATTTATATTTATAATTAATATGAGTGTAACAAGAATATACTATCAATAATAATATTGAATGTTGTACCATGTAAATGTGTCTATGTATAACCAATTTTAATTTATTTGTATGATGAAAAAACTCATAGGAACTCTATAAATGAACTAATTATGTAAAAGAGTGTATGTGTGAAATTTTTTTAATAAGTGATAGAAGTTTCAATTATCTGATTACAAAAGACAATATCTTATTGGTTATAAAATATGACAGAACAAACTGTGAATCAATAAATAAACTTTGGAATAGTGACCTGGAAAAGAACAAAAGACTGTTTGTTGAAAAAAGTAGAGAATCGAGGGGACGCTTAAAGGAGAACGGAAGCTGGTGTTAAGAAGCGAGGAGTGTATGTGAGGGTGTTCCCGAAATTTAAAGATATTCCCGGTTTAAGACATTTAAACTTCTAAAGTATTATGAAATACAATATTAGTAATACTCACAGTTAATTGTAACAAGTTTTTCGACAAGAATCTGTGAAATTTTCAACAACTTTGGTTTTTTTGGAGCTTCAGTGGAGTGTTCCTGGGATCCAGAGACTTTCACCCCAATGCAAGAGCAACAGGTCAGTGTATTTAAATCATTTATTGGCCAATAAACAGTGTAAAAACTCAAAATACCAATTAAGTACTTAATTTCATAAATGGACAAACTTTTGCAAATATGATCGATCTAAAAAAGAAAGAAACAGACTTTGTATAGTGAATTCATTCCATAAATCGTTAAAATTAATAAAAGGCCGAACTTTATATAAATTAAAATATGTACTTACGCCATCTTGTAATCGCATAAATCGGGTGATTGAAATTTTATAATGAAATAACTATGTCCATCTGTATATAATTCCTATTTTTCTATCCATGTATATAACTAATTTCTTCCCACAGCTATTTGTATCATATATAACTATGATATATATATAAATTCTTTTATGTTTATTTATGAACCATATACTTGTTTGCATCGTCAACAAATGTTGTATAATATGGATGCTTCTTACGTATCATAATTGTTCGTTTCATGTTAAAGCGCATGACTAGTTTTTCACGCTTGCGCATTGAGGATATTATTAAAATTAATAAATAGGTACAATATAACCATTGGCGTCGCATATTATTTTTATCAAATATAAAATATTGCATTGAAAATTAAATCTATTTCAAATAATGTGTTTTCTTTTTATTTAAACAATTATAACAATACAATAAGCCAGGACTCGAAGAGAAAATGGGTTTCATGCTCCCGAATAATCTAATTAAGAAAAATTACTAAACAAATAGTAAAAAAAACAAACTGAGCTAGCCAAACTGAAAACCAAAATTCTAAATAAAACAAAATTCTAAATAATAAACATTTAAATTTCACAATAAAATTAAGTAAATAATACAGTGTTTGTTATTAATATATATATATATATATATATATATATATATATAAATATATATATATATATATAATAACAAGATGTACCAATAGTGCTTATTATATATATATATATATATATATATATATATATATATATATATATATACATATATATCTTGCACTTTGCTATAAAATTTAACAGCATTAAAATCATAATTTGTCCGTACTAACGATAAAGTATAAAATGGAAAAATATTAATTATGATAAAAACATTACAACTAATCTATAGAGAGACCAATTTGTATTCAGTTCAATGTCCAAGCAATGCGTGATAAATATGTACCTGTTCAGAAATTGTTTTGTCTTTCATGTGATATCTGAAATAATGAAAGAAAGGTAATAATTTATATTGTTTTCGTGTAATTTGATTTTATAAATATTGACAGAATTTTAATTTATACATGTAATAATTTTAGATTATTTTATTAACCAGAAGATGACTTCATAAGTCGAAACGTACGTCGTTATCAAATGTTTTTTAAGTATATTTGACCTTTAATCCAAGAAAGTAACCAAAATATATCTTAAGTGGTCAAGAAAGTAAATAATTTAAATATATATATATATATATATATATATATATATATATCCTGCCATTGCCTTGCATGTACATGTTTGAGACACTTCTGTGTATTCATAGGGGTGTACTACATATGGCAACTCATTCTGGTGTTCACTGTTATACCACCAGAGGTGCAGAGCGACTCATTGTGCCTTTTTCTAGGCTGCATCAAACACAATACAACAAACTAGATGTTAGATTGTATAATAAGTTTCTAGATTTGCATGCTGATAAGAATGTGAAAAATATGAGCCAGAATCAGTTCTATAGATTTTCAAAACAATTTTTACTACAAAATTGTTTTTACGCAGTTCAGGACTACATGTCGTTCAATTATTAGTCTTACTAATTCATTCTCACCTATATGTTACTTCAGAAATCTAATTTTATGAAAATATTGGTTTAACTTTATTTCTATTCTATTATCTGATTTAGGAATTTTGATAACTACTTAGTAATTTAATATTAGGACTACACAAATGCTTTTGTATTTAAAACTGGTCAATAAATCGTATCGTATATATATATATATATATATATATATATATATATATATAGTTGTGGATAAAGTATAGTATTCAACACGCGCATCATGGCTATTACCTACTCAAATTTTACAACACTCGCCTCCGGCTCGTGTTGCAATTTCATCTTCGTGGGTAATAGCCATCATTATACGCTTGTTGAATAATATACTATTAGTCAATGTCCAATTCTACATGTCTGATTTTTTTTTCAAAGTTTTATAAGTTTTTCTTGAGTATATAGATTTAGGAGTTAATCACTGTCCTCTTCCAGAGGACTAAAGTTTGGTTTTCTTGACGAGAAAAGATTTTAAGTAGTGAATGAGTACTATTCTGAACTGAAAGAGATTTAAGTAAGGAAGTGAATTGTTTATTCGAATGTAAGTGTTGGTTTGAGAATGAGTTATGACTTAAGAATGTTTTGTGATTTAAGAATATTTTTGAGGGTAAATTTGACTGAAAGTGGTTTGGTCACACCAGAAGAATGAGTATGATGAGTATGAGAGTAATGATCATTAAGGTATTATGGGGATAAGTTCTGTCCAGAACAGTACATTTCTTTTTTAAATGATTAAATCATTGAGTGAGATTAAGTTTTGATTAAGGTATGTTTGTTCAAGAGATTGTAAGAGCTCAATGATCTAATTTGATTTTTATCAAAAAATATGAACAATCACGGTATCAACTGAAGTTTCTCTTTCTACTATTTTGTGATTTAATGATTTGATAATAATTTTTGTTTCAGATGTGAATATTCTTAATTGTTGTGCAGTACATTTGATTATATCATTACAATTTTTAAAAAGTTGAAATGGGCATTAACAATTTGCCATATTGTATTATTCGAAAAAGTAACAATCTGAAGTCACATTTAAATGATAAGTCAGAGATTAAATTGGTGAAGAATTCTAGAGCAATTGCCACCTTGCAACTGGCACGTTGAGTCTTTAAGGAATCCATTTTTGACATAAATGTTTAAACATAAAATACAAATCAATGCGTCACTATGATTGGGCTATTTTAGGACAACAATTATATTTCACATCAGTCTAATATTCATATTATTGCAAACAGCCGTGCTTTTTGAATTTTACGGCTATTGCAATAATATTTTATAACACATTGTATAAATTGAAAAATTATTAGATATTTAAATAATATTTTATAATATGAATGATTGTTTTACACAAAAAAATATTAACGCATGTTATTAGAATTCCGAGGTAACTTTTTAACCATAAAATGTAATAAATGTTCTTGAATTAGTTGAGTACTGAATTTTGTCTCACACTGTATATTAAATTTATGAGATTTTTTACATCGTTTGATACGCAAATATATGAAAATAATTATCAGTTTCAACTATCTTATCTTAATAATGTTAATATACATGACTGTTTCACACAAATGGTATTAAAATGTTATTAGAAATCCAAGATAAATTTTTAAATTGTAAAATGTGATAAATGTTTTTGCACCATTCGTTTACTGAATTTCGTATCACACTACATTCTATGTTTACAAAATTTTACATTGGTTGATAAGCGAATATAGAAAACCTTTTATTATTGATAAACGTATCGAATGTCTGTTTTCTGCTGACTGAAATTCTCGAAGACTCCAAGGGCTGTTTGACTGTTCTCTCCTGGTCGCTAGGACTACGCTTCACTATTTTCTGGTTCTATCCGGTCTCGAATCAGGACCATGGTTCACGCTGATCCGGCTCGAATTAGGGCCACGTTTTACGATATCGTTACTTTTTAGCCATATCGCAAAATGCGGAAAGGTTGTTTCACTTTTTTCTCGACTCCAAAGGACCAAGCGTGGTGTTTAAGTTTTTCTTTTTTATTATAACCTTATCGGGCAGATTTCTTCACTTTTTATGAATTCGTCACACGACTTCTGACACAATGTAATATAGTGTTTGGTGATAAAAGCTTTTATTTATTTCTACATAACAATGATCTCATAACCATAACAGTGTTTTTTAATGACATGACATCATTACTTGACATCTGACTTAACAAAACTTGTTTTTTGACATTGACGCTTAAAACGCGTTTACAGCGTGGTGTAAAGCCCACGTTACAATGCTGACGATATTTGCTTCTCTTCATATGTTAATTAAACAAGGACAAAACTACTAAATAGATTACCATTGATACATAAAACAGGTACTGAAATTTGGAGCAATGTTGCCACTTTTAGTTATAACTATAAAGTTATCTAAGGATACAACAAATACTTGTTTAAAATTTATATAAGAATATGCATTTACTGAATAAAATTCACGTATTAATGATTAATTTCAAAAGCAGAGACTGAAATGCATAAATTAGTATGACTTTCTTTCATTTGCATATTTTTTAAATACATTTTCAATTAAACTTCTAGTTCCATTTTTCCTGCAACTAAAAAGACTTTGTAAATATGACCAAGCAGTGGAAGGCAAGTGAGCTTAGAATGTCACTCGATGTTTGGGGCAAGAAAAAATAAAAAACAGTCTTTGTAATTATGCAACAAGTTATTGATGCATAACCTTATTATTATAAATTACTTATAGTATAACTACTGAATATTTTTATTACCTCTAAGTTTCATCTCAGTTTGATAATATGGAGAACCCAGAAACATTTTTAAAGTGATATTGGAATTTTGCTGTCGTTGTAAAATAATGTTTTTGAATTGGTTACAAAAGATTCCAATTTTTTATGGTTCTTTTTCATTTGGTAGATTGTACACATATTACAGCTCTAAGAGGATATTTAGAAGCTATTCAGTATACCCTTTAACGAATTACAATAGATTTTTGTACAAAAATGTCAATAAATCATACGTATAGCACTTGATTAATCTCAATACAAAACACAACCGTGCCGCGTAGCCAATAATTCGTTCTGCTTGCTTCTGCCTCGCACTCTTTTTGGATTCGTTTTTACATCGCCGCGTTTTTGAATAAAACATTTAGACAGTCTGTTCCATATTGGTCGTTAATTTGAAATCGCTTCTGTTTATATACATGCAAGTCTTAACGAAGTTATTTATTAAAAGCTAAAAATACAGTGAGTTGAACAAAAAAAAATTATTGATTGTTGGTAATTATTTTGATGGTATAAGATTTTATTTTTCAAACGATATAACATCATGCGTAATGTGTACTTGGGAAAATCTTAAAATTCGATGCTGGAAACTCTTCACACGTTTTAAATAGGTTATAATTATTACTCTTTCACCCAACCATATATAAGATGGGAGAATAGTATTGGTTTAAACCAAAAAAAGTTGGAATTTAATTTATTTTTTTGAAGTAATTTTTCTGCGAGAAAAGTACGGAAAATATCCATGCATTGTAATATTCCCCTTATTTATTTAAATAGATTTAATGAAATGGGTAGGTTAATTTATGCACCCGGTATACCTACTTGAATAATTATACTATTCACTTCTGTGAAGGCTGGTCAGACTCTTGTTGTATGTGGTTCACTCCTTCCTGTTTGTCATGGTCTCCTTCGAATGGTGCTAATCGCTTTTAGGTAATCGTTCACGTATATCACACATACTGGGATCTTCCCCGAAGTTACCAATCCTTTTCTTTCCAATTAGTACTCCTTTGACAACCTCTTCGTTGTGGTTCCATGGCTCCATCATAACCGGTGTGCCTTACTCCATGATTCCTTTTAGACGCGCTAGTATCATGCTTTCGCTTCGTGTAGGTGAAACGATGTCGTCCTGTACAGCTGCCAACACCGTGCCACCTTCATATGGATGAAGCAATACTTCTTCGCAACCTATTTTAATGGGTCTGTTCCTAAAGTTCTATTAGAAGACACGTTTATTCATTACGTTCATTCCCAGAATCACATCTTCTTCGATGTCAGTTACGATTACCATTTTCGGGTACTTTTCTGCACCAATTCCCAATTCGATTTGTGCCTCTACGTGAACGTTGGCACTCTCACCTATGTCGGTCCACAGTCGCAGGCTCGTTGGTAGAAGCGTCTTCTTGGAGTTTATTATCTCTGGCCGTATAATGGTTCTAGTTGCTCTCCTCCTTAGGGTGTCTTATTCTCGAGGATATTTGCGATCACATTAGCCCATTTTATTTTGTCTGCAGCAGCTCTAAATATGTTGATTGCTTTCATTCCTGACCATTATCTAAGATCAGCCAGGATGTACGATGTCTTTCTGTTTCCTTTTCACCTTCGATTTTCCGCTGAATAATTAGTTGTAGTAGTTGGTATTTATCATTTCTCATAATTTGGCCAAGTTACGAGAATTTTCTCGCTGTTATTGATTTCAGAAGTTCTTTTTCTTTTTTCATTTTATTTTCAGTCTGTTCCATCGGCTCATCTTCATCACTCACCTCTTCGGCGTTTTGTGCCTCATCATTGACTGTCTCGACAATCATAACATCTGTGACTTCATATTGTTCGTCCGCATTAATCCATTCTTCCACGTCGTCTGTAGTAATAGCCTTGTCAGATGGAATTCTTTGCACCAGGCTTACGATAGAGGCATCAGCATTTTCATTTTCCGAGGTTGCGGCTTCTTGAACATCAACACTATACAGCTTTCTCCAGGATCTTTCAAGAGTAGAGCTTTTAACTTCCTCCCAGGACTCGGCTGTCATGTATACAACATCTTTCATTGTGATGGCTTTTAGAGTATGCAAAACTTCGTTTCCTTCATCAATTTCCTTTATGAGCAGTTTTAAAAGTCTTCTTTTATAATTTCTCTTAAGGTTTTCCAACACCCCTTGGTCCATAGGCTGGAGAAGTGGGGTTACGTTAGGGGGCAAAAACGTTGTCTTGATTTCGCCAGAAACCATTTCTTCCGTGTCGGGATGAGCAGGACAATTGTCCATAAACATAAGAGCTTTGCGAGGGAGATTGTTTTCTGCCAAATGTTTTTCGACTTGAGGCACAAAGCTATAAAAAAACCACTCTTTGAAAATTTTGGAATCCATCCAAGCACTTTTTTGGTTTTTGTACAAAACGGGGAGGCTAGAAATGGAAATGTTTTTAAACGCTCTAGGGTTAGCAGATTTCCCTATGAGCAATAACTTTAGTTTGCAGTCTCCGGTAGCATCTGAACAAGCCAAAAGTGTAACTTTGTCTTTTGATTTCTTGAACCCCGGAGCAGAGGCTTCTTGTTTGGAGGCAAGTGTTTTTGTTGGAAGCATACGGTAATTTAATCCCGTTTCATCACAATTAAAAATCTGCTGAAGCGACAAATTTTCCTGGTCAATCAAAGCTTTAAACCGGTCCTTGAACGATACAACAATTTCATGATCGGATGATAGTTTTTCGCCTGAAATATTAAGCTCTCTAATCCCATACCTGGTTTTCCAGCGATGCAGCCATCCTCTGCTTGCAGTAAACTCATCTTCTCCATCTTTAAACTTGTTGTGGAATTCAATAGCTTTTTCTTGTAACAAAGGCCCACTGACGGGACTTCCTTTGCTCCGTAATTGGGTAAACCACATAAAAAGGGCACTTGATGTTTTTTCAAACTCACCAGTTTTCATTGTTTTTCGTTTTCTGTCATTTTCGGTGTCCTTTTGCGAACACCACTTTTCAATATCAGCCCGTTTTCTTCTCCAATCACCAACCGGTACCTCACCAACACCTAAACGTGCAGCCACTCTTTTTATCGTTTCCCCTTTGTCTAGTCTTTTAATAGCCTTTAGTTTAGTCTCTCAACTCACAACAGTTCTTTTACGTGAAGAGCTCATAATGAAAACACCACAGTAACACAGCACAAAATGTCGGAATACCGTTCGAGTAACAGCGGGACTAACACCAACCAAGACTGTGAGAAGACACTGACTCAGCCAAAGCGCTTTAGACTACGTGCAGTGTGGTGGGAGAGCGAGGGGGGTGGCAATGACCTTTGCACAGTAGCAGCGGTCACCCCACTCCACCGCTCGCTCGCTACGGTACTGTACAGAGTACAAACACTGTCGCCGGGCGCCCGGCATCCATGGCGCCGTCTTAAATATTTTTTTTTTAATTTTTTTTTGCATCCATGGCGCCGTCTAAAATATTTTTCTCCAATTTTTTTTGCGCCTCGGTTAAACCGGAACTCGGTTAGTCGGGGCTCGGATAACCGGGGCCCTACTGTATATATATAAAATCATACTTTCTAACTATTTAAGTGGAACAATAAATCTGAAAGACAAATAAAACATAATTAGGGTAATTTATAGGTTAGACAGAATTAAAATATTTAACTAAGTAATGCATAGTTTGTAAGGTACTCACCTGATTATAAATATAGTTATGCATTTCATTTCCATCATTATCTACACACACACACATTTCATTATCAAAAGTTTATTGTTTATTAAATTGTACATAACCAAAACGTTGTATGACTCCCATCATCTTCTACGAGTCTTTCTGTGAATGACGAACTGTCGCAATTGATTCCCGCAGAGCGAACGATCTAACTTCCATAGGCATATCGCAGTGGCAATTATATCAAAAACATGACATCTTAGAAGGGCAAATCGATAGAGTTTAAAGAGCTAATAGCTGCCAGAACTCAAAGGGAATTAAAGAGTATTTTTCATACCCTGGCTATAAAGGTAATTATAAAAATTTATAAAATAATTTGAGCTAGTCATTTAAGGGAAAAATAAAACTTAAAAAAATTGCTATTGAACTAGATTTCCTTAAATAAAATATTTACATTCATGTTATTATAATGGCGCCCATAAATACATAAGAAATAATTATCTTTTAAAAATTATTATTAAATCAACTACATTATCAATTATACACACATACTATAACATATAGCATCTCAACGTGGTGCATATGTAATACAACACAATATATATTATAATATATCCTATATTTTCTATACGAGCCCCACGTTTTGGGCACCAAATTATAATATATCTAATGTGTTTTACTAATTTTATTATATTTTATATATGAATATGACTTTATATGATGCTGAATTTAATTTGTAGCTGTCATCACAATTTGTGATAATAACTACACTATTGTGAAAATACCTTTACCTCTAAATATAACCTATAAATTTTTTATTGACAGCAAATGTCAAATTAATATGACCGGCTAAATAAATATTAAATTTTATATTATGAAAGATAAATCTATACAACACCAATCAACTCACTCTTTTCTCAGGGAGGGATCAAAGATTTTAACTAATAATTCAAATTTGTAAATTTCCAAATAATATTCTAAATTACGTATCACACTATTCAAATCTACAGTAACCGTTTATCCAATACACTATAAGACAATTTAAATTATCTTATGACATATATGAATTTACTGTCAGGAGATTAACTAAATGTCAGTTATTATACTAAATTTTCTATAGTATAAAAATTATCAAATATAATGAAAATGAATATGAAAAGAGAGCCAAAGAGATTTGGAATTCAAATTTATATAATATATTATCAAAATAACACTTACAAAAATTAAAACTGTTCAAAAAATATCATAAACGCATAAACAAAGATAGAATTTTCAATCAAACCTTAATATTAAAAACAATCTATATTAGAAATTTCCGATTTAAATGATTTAACCGAAAGTTCAAAATGTCTAAATTTATACTTGATATCTGTCAATGTAAAATACGTGAATTTTCTTATAAATTGTCTGTTCCCAAAATTGTCTGCACTTGACGTAGGATTTTATATAAGTAACGTTACTATAATTTAATCATAAGATGCATCTATTTTCGAAATAATTTTGATCAAAGGCCTATTAATTCTCGAGAATAATATATAATATGGACTGGACTCACCAAACTGGATACTAGAAGATCTCGTACGTATTCTAAAACATATTTTTAGAATTTCCGGAACAAACGTTTACAAATCAATAATTTAGAAAACGCGAAAAACACTTGCACTTTAGCGGTAATTCTTTGGGAATAGTACACGCACACACAAAAGCCAAGATATGTTGAACTGATAACAATTATATAAATTCCCTAATATTCAAAATTAAATTTGAGACAACTCTTATTATGATGTTGTCTCATGGGGATTTCAAATTTAACTAACTAAAATGTTTAAATAAATAATTCTCTTCTCCTTTGGTTACCTAGCATTCTTTTTTTCAAAAAAATTACAAATTTACGTTTTTATATACCAAGAGAGATTTTCATTATTTTATTTATACGTGCCATTTGCTAATAGCGACATCTGTATTCTGCTTTTTCAAATCGTTTTAAAATCTATTTATCATTAAGTCTATTCTGCAGTAATGTCATATGAAATTGAAATGTCAAATTTTATTGATATATTGGACCTTTCAAATTATTTATAATACAGTGTGTTACACTAGTATTACATCTATATATGCGTATTTTCTTTATTTCAATGTTTTCTTTAGAATTTAGATAGAGGATATGTATTAATATATATATATATATATATATATATATATAGGTGGGGATAACGGGGATTTCAGTCCAAGGAATCAACGCGAAGATCTTTTATTTACAAAATGCCGCCAAGCTTTCGTGTCCTTTTGACACTTCTTCAGGGCACTATAATACATATACAAATATAAATATGATTTATAAATAGAGAAATAAATATAAGTACTTACATGTAAAATATTTTAAGTAAATTCAATATAAATAATCATTAAAAAATTTGTAAATGTAAAAATAAATATAATTATAATATACTTGATGTCATATTTCACATAAGACAAATCGATACATAATTTGTTTGTTCGTTACTTAGTTATTTTAATTTTTTTAGGTTACTTTATAATTATTTAATGAAGTTTGAATTTGAGGTTAGATTATAACCTATATAGCATTTTTCAGTCGTTATATAAAAAAAAAAATTTTTTTATATATATATATATATATATATATATATATATATATATATATATATATATATATATATATATATATATATATATATTATAGAGTGAAACACCCTGTATATTAAATAATAAAAATTAAAGATTGTGCATTGTAATTTAGAAGAATTTTTTTAAGTCTGAATTTTTTTTTATCATTTGAATGGAGACAATCTGTATGATACACTATTTGATAGAGAAGGCATACACAAGACAGAGATCGTATAATCGTAGGGAAAATTGTGAATAGGTGCGAGAAACAAATTATGTGAAACAAAATAACACAATTTTTATTCAAAAGATTAAGTATCAGAACTTTGTTTATGATAAAAAAAAACTAATGTTTCTTTATTCTGTGAAATTAAGATAATCTTATGAATTTGTCAGAAGAAACCAAACAATATTTGTTGAAAGAAATATTAACATGAGAAAGGGTAACTGTTTAGACAAAACTAGATAGGAAGCTGTATAATAATATGAATTTCAGAAAGCATGACATATGCAAAACGAATATTCATTTTGCACATATATTTGAAGATAACAGCTGTCATCTAGTAATATTAAGAATTTTCATTTTACATACACACTTAGAGATTAACAAATGTCAGTTAAAATTTTTATGAAATATTGTTGGGAGAAAACAATATATGAAGTAATTAAGTAAATATTAATAACTACAAAATATAAAAAGGAATTGTTATATATTATGTGGTACTAACCGTGACTTTTCTTTTATAAATGGTCAATTGTTGTATTGTGGAAGCAATGTCTCGACAATACCTTTCAGAAAACACTGAATGATGGAATTTCATCCAAAGTGTTTTGATGTTGGAAGAAATACAGCGTCAATTCCTGATTTGGTGGAAATGGACAGGAAGAACGTATTTATTCCAAGAGAGATAGAACCTAAAATAGATTAAAGGAACTGATTATTGAGGTGAATAAACAAAAAGTGGTGAACAAGGTATTTAAATTCAATTTATAAATACATAAAAAGTTAAACGAACTTACCGATTTGTGTAAAGAACTGAACTTTAATGTTACATGGACGCTAAAAAGTTTATAGTTCGCCATCTTCTATAATTTATTTGTATACCAAGTTGCATAATTGTAATTCACCCTTAGAATTATTATCTCACCAGAGTGTGTGTCTGTTGTATGAATGAATCAATATTTTAGATAGTTGAATTTCTTCAAGAACACTTGTAAAAGAGTAATGTTTTTATTTTCATCACATTAAACAACGTTTTGTTTCTTTTAAAGCACGATTTAAAACTGTACGTTGAGATTTTCATTTCATCTGGTGATTTCCGCTCCATCTATTTTCTATAGGTAGAAGTTTGAACTGACATCTATGAATGGTGCAGAGATTTGATTCCAAGCAGGGCAGGACCGTATTCAGTTCATAATTATTAAGTAAATAATATATTTTGATCAACAAATTTATTTTAAAATATAAAGAATTTATTGATTTTGGCGCTAATATTAAAAAATGAAACCGTTTAATTTTTATATACTTGAACTCTACCCTGAGATAAGCAATTTCTCATGCATGTAGCATAAATTGTTTATCACCTATTTAAAATTATCTATATACTGGGCTAATAATAAAAAGTTTAAAGTAAATCTAAACTAAATAAAATATTAAGTATATTTTTTATTACAAAGGATAAGTCTATCCAGTTCAAAAAAATGGCCCCCAATGTAGGGCTAAAATCTATCCAGTTAATAATATATATATATATATATATATATATATATATATATATATATATATATATATATATATATATATATAGAAGAAATTGTTCTCGTACTTACGAGTGCGTTTTCAATTTCGAATATATCATCCCAGTTCTTCTGGAGATGGAAAACGAATGTCAAAATCAATTTTGATAGACAATTTTCGATTTGTTTCGCCTCAGATTCGGCTCTTCAGTTGTGGAAATTACCACAAGACAAGTTCTTTCGTTTAAATTTCAAATGGAGCTCTGAGGAAAGAGCAAGATCGCGAGATCGCTCAAACGACAAGCCGCGAGGCAGTCTAAATTCTCAGTTTATCCAGATGCTTTATGCAAAGAAAGAAATACCGGCTTCCGCTTCAGGAAAGATTCTGCTTTTGTCAAATTCGACTTTTGCTTGAATCAAACCTGGCTTTTGCTTCGGTAAAACCAACTATATATATATATATATATATATATATATATATATATATATATATATATATATATATATATGTATGTATGTATGTATGTGTTATAACGGAATTTGTAAGCACGATAGAGGGCGTATTTTTTGACGGATCAAAACCAAACTCGCTACAACAATCGGTTAGGCTTTAATCTTGGATGGGTTCGTTAATAAGCCAAATCGGCTCAGTAAAAACAAAATGGTGGCCTGTCAAATTTGAAAAAAAATCGCATTTCCTTTGTTTTTCATTTGACGCAAAAATGTTACTAAGGTTTTGCATAGAACTTGATACGTTCGACAACTTTTATATTCAACATTTTTCTTTCAATCGTACATTAAAACAATTATTTAAGAGAATTCACAAATTTACCAGAAACTTTTTTCGTACATCTCACAATATTATATTACTTTTGTATCTCATTTTTCATTTTCGGTTTCATGCAATAATGTTACTGAAATAAGCATGTCCAATTGGTCCTGTGCCATTGGGATTTTTTTAATATGAGATTAGTCACTATTCACTATTATGTATTGAGCGTATTGATATTGCACATGCAGAAGTGAATAAGACGGCTTGATCATTTTTTCTGGTACAGAACTTACAAGGAAGGACATAATAATCATATGCATTTTAGTAGCTCTATTTGATACAATTTGACATGGTAATTTTTTCCAGCTATTCAATATATCCTTGTATCCGTTACCATCCTTTCTTTAATATATCTAACACAATTGTAATTTGATTACTTGTTAATAGCGATACTTTTAATTGGATAAATTTATATTTATCAGGAATTTTCGTATTTTGAAATACTTCGAGCATTTGACGATATATTTCAAAATATGTTCTGAATAAATAAATAAGGACGTGAAACGAGTTTGAATATTTGAACTAATTAATCGAAGAGGATATTTAAGAAGGTATATTATGATTGGTTACTTGCTTTGAATTTGTTTGTGGAACAAAAATATGTTCTTTCCAATATATAAATAAATTATCAAGTTTTTCTTAGTATCAATTCCTAGGATCTTTTTCTAGTTCTTCGTTAGAAGTTTCATCGTTCAATAACTTGTAGTGTTTTAGTTCTTTCTTAGCATGTACGGAATGTATCTACTATAATTCCATTCAAATAGTTTTCTTCCACGTTTAATGTTTTTATTTCTGATATTTACAGTTCATGTGGTACTTTCACTGTTGTCAATATGTGATTTGGGAATTTTACTAATAGATCCTGTAAAATAATCCTTCTATATAACTGAATAAAACTTTCGCGAATCTATTCCAAAAGAGCTAACCTGGTTTCATGATAAAAAAATTAACGACATCTCAACGTCCCTTTTCAGCTCTCTTCTCACTATAAAAGAATAAATCTCCCTGTGATCCTGAAGGAGGGATCGAGGGATACGTCATTTTATCTACAACTCAATATAGGACTGACGCTACTTCGGTCAATTTACGTTAAGCCGTATTCTGTTAATCCTGGAATTGATGTTTTTTCGCCCAACGACGCCAACCAATTGGTTTTTTATACTTATTATGTATCAAGGTTCATAGTCGTATCCAAAATCAAATGTTTTTTCGTTAAAACGGAATTGAATTAGACTTGATTAACCATGTGAATTAAAAATACAAAATTTTCTTGATTATGTCAGTTGAAGAAAAATCCAAAATAGCAATTCAATTATTTTCACTTGAAACCAAACAATATAAATTTCAGGTTTATAATTCTGTTCAATATAATCATAGGATTGGACATCTAAAGATCCAATAAGAATCAAATGGATAATTTCACATTGTTTACAATGAAGATACATTGAATTATCATAAGAATTGTGCAACATTGTTACTTCACATTATGTATAACATAAATTAAATTATTAGCAAAAGATAAATATCATCCAAAACTCAAATACGACTGACAGTAAATCTTGAATTAATCTCAAAGTCAATATGTATCAATATATATTATTTATCGTCAAGCAGCTAATTGTTTCGGCCTACATAAGGGCCGAGAGCATCAAAATTGAATTCGCGCGAAGCATAAACTGTTTATACCAACGTGTAGAGAAAAAAAATTGAGAAAAAAATCTTCCAACTCCATCCCCCCCCTCCTACCCCCTATAGCTATCTCGGAGACGGTTTGAGATATCAGATTCTCATAGCCCGGGTAGCAACATTCGCCATCTCGGTTTTACGAAAAAAGGGATCGGCGGAAGGGGTGTTCCATTAGTAACGAAAATAAAAAAATATCATCTGAAAGAGAAAAGTCCGGTCTGTACATAGGGCCTTTAAACCGATTTTTTGATTTGAAGAAATATACAGGGAAAAATTAAAAAATAATTTTGCATAAAATGATTTTTTTGAATTTCAAGAAACGAATATCCCAGCGTAAGAGACCACGTCAAACCCTCTTGAGAAACATAACAAAACTTTCCTATCCCCCTTTTTGGGGGGTTTAGAGGTCGTCAGAAAGCGACTTTTTTCGACATTGGTTCTTGGGGCTTTTTTTGCTATAAACGATAGCGAAAAACTGCCTCGTACGTTTCAAAGAGAACCACATGACACGTACATAGGACACATAAATAGGGGGGGTTAAGGGGGGGAAATATACAGGAAAAAATTCACAAGTGAACTTAAAATTTTTTTTTCGGAATTTCGGGTTATAAATATAATGGGGCAATTTGTCAGGTCAAGCCCTTTACGATATTATATGGGGGCACCCCCCTGCCCCCTTTTTTGGGTGGTCCAGCAGTCGCTAGATATTAATGCTGGAATCTTGATTTCCGGGGGATCTTTCGGATTTGAAGTGCCTGTAGGCGTCATGGGCTTAACATATTTTTAGGACCCCCCAAATGAGCCTCCCAGCAGTTGACTGAAATTGAACCTGGAAGTACCAGATGATGTTCTTAGGTATATGGGTATTAGGTATATAGCTACGCTGGTCGAAAAAACATTTTTACCTCAAATTTTAGCGCGTCTTGTGACGCCCTCTTTTTCAACAAAATATTAAAAATAAAAATATCAATCGGTAGAGAGTGTATACGGGGTTGTGAAAAATTTTTTTCGTAATTTTTAAACATTGAATTTTTGCAATTTTTGAAGGGTAGAAAATTTCTATGTACGTGTGTTATATTTGGTAACCCCGTATATGCTTCAACACTGTAGATGCTGACAGCGGACTTTATTATTTGTTTATTGTTGAATTATTATTGTACATATTTTTATTGCTGATATAGATAGTTTTGCTAGTTAATAAATTCATTTTACATATTCAGTCTGATGTCAACTTTTAAATAATAAAGATCAATCCAATAAAATAATATTGTGTAATTAGTTTTTGAAAGTAGTTGTAATAAAGTAATAAAATTGTTTTTTAAAAATAAGTTCTCGATACGGAGACTTATAAGTGGCGCAGTCAGTAGGATATTCGTAGGAAATCCATCGTGGACAATCCGTGAGTGTCAACTCTTTGACGAAAATCGAAACCAAACCAGTTCCAGTGGAATCCATCGTGGAAGCCAGGGGCACATCTTGAAGAAACCGTTGCTAGATACAGATAACGGATGTGGTAAGAATTTAGTTCATGTTAGACTCCTCTTCACCTATAAAATCCTTAAGTGAAATCGATAGCTCTGAAGAGTTCGATAACTTCGATAATTATTTTTCAAATTCAAACTTTATAGATAATAGTATAATTAATAGTTTGAGCAATTTAACAATCGATATGCCGGTGCCAACTTTAGATATTAAAACTTTGTCAATTATTCCAAATTTTAATGGAAATGCAACTAAGTTACATAGATTTATAAGTGTTACCGAATCAATTCTAACTCATTATTTTTATAGAGAAAATTTACATAATTTCCAAAATATTCTTCTACTAAATGGTATTCTTAATAAATTAGAAGGTAGAGCGGAAGAAGTGGTAGCTATAAGTGGTTCAAATAGTAATTGGACAGATATAAAAAACACATTAATTTCAAACTTTGGAGATCAAAGGGATGAAAATTGTTTAAATCAGGACTTAGTAAATATGAGACAAAAAACCAATGAAACTACTTATCAATTTCACGAGAGAATTTTGCAGTTACTTAACACTATTTGTAATTATATTGATTTACATAGTCAAGGACTTGAAAGGGACTCAAAAAGATCATTCTTCACTAAACAAAGTTTAAAAACATTTCTCGCAGGTTTAAAGGAACCGCTAGGTCCTATAATTCGAGGTATGAGACCTAATAGTCTAGAACAAGCTATACAATTTATAAGAGAGGAAGATAATATTAATTATATTCAGAAAGGCCAACATTTTTCTAATAACACAAATTCTAATAATAGTGTGAGGAAATCTAATAATAATTCAAGGTATCATAATACAATGCCTCAAAATTATAGACAAAATTATTGGCAGTATCCTAACCAAACTCCTATAAGAAACCCATCATATCAACAACCCTCAACGTCCCAACAATTTCCCAGAGGACCCATTCAAATACAACAGCATGCAAATCCTCCTCATTCTCCTAAATATCCAAATAATAATCAAGTTTTTAGAAACCCCCAGAATGTAGGGAAACCAAACCCGCAATACAAACCAAATCTCCCTACCCCTATGAGTACTTCGACTAGACAAACTTCAAATCATTTCAGATATCAAAACCATAATCATAATCATAACCAAAAACCAAATTATATTGCCGAAGAAATATATAATAGTAATACTTCAGATAATTCTAGGGATGAAAGCGAAATAGCTCATTCTTCTAATCAAAATTACGAATATTATAGTGATGAAGTAGATGAAAATTATTCAGAAAATGGAAATTTTCAATTGGTTCACGAAATGGACGAAATGACATAATTGAACTAAATATTTCTACAAATAAACCAGAACTACCTTTTCTTAAAATTTCAAATCCTCCTCTAAAATTATTATTAGATACTGGTGCTACAAAATCATTTTTACGACCAGAAATTGCGGAAAAATATTATAAAGAAAAAATTTTCTTGGAACCTTTTACTGTAACAGCAGTGTATCAGTCGTCAACTCATCAACACTGTGCTAAAATACCTTTATTTTCAAAGTTTAAACAAAGTGGTAATATAAAATTTCATTTATTTGATTTTCATGAATATTTTGATGGCTTAATAGGGTCAGATGATTTAAAATTACTTAACGCCAAAGTTGATTTTGAAAAATCAAGTGTAGACACTCCATTTGCTTCTATACCTATGAATTATTTTTCAAGTAACCGTAAATGTAGCTTCAAGACAAAAATAGAACCATATAGTAGAATTCTAGTTAATATTCCTGTATCGACATATAATGGTGATATTTTAATACAAAAGCAAAATATAAAAAATTGTGAAATTCCTTCTATTCTCACAACTGCAAAAAACGGATATGCAATTGTAGAAATTTTTAATAAAACGAGCGAAGACATTATTTTTAATTTAACAGAACCTATAAAATCAGCTGCTTTTGATAAAAATTGTTATGAGTTATTTCACGCAGATGTTAGAGACAGTGGTTACACTGAGAAACCTGACATTGATGCACTTTTAAGAACCGATCATTTAAATTCGGAAGAAAGAAATCATATTTTGAAACTTTGTCGTAAATATAATGATATATTTTATAGACAAGGAGAACCTTTAACTTTCACTAATCAAATTAAACATAGTATAAAAACTAAAGACGAACTTCCAATCTATTCAAAATCTTATAGATACCCTTTTGCACATAAACAAGAAATTCAACGTCAAATTAAATCTATGTTAGATCAAGGTATTATAAGGCCAAGTACAAGTGCCTGGTCTTCGAATATTTGGGTTGTCCCAAAAAAACCAGATGCGTCAGGGAAGAAAGAATATAGAATTGTAGTAGATTTTCGTAAGTTAAATGAAAAAACTGTAGATGATAGATACCCTATTCCTTTAATAAGTGACGTAATGGATAAACTAGGTAAATGTAATTATTTCAGTACTTTAGATTAAGCTAGCGGATTTCATCAAATAGAGATGAGTCCCGAAGATATACCAGAAACAGCTTTTAGAGTTGAAAACGGTCATTACGAATATTGTCGCATGCCAATGGGTTTAAAAAATTCACCCGCAACTTTCCAAAGGGTTATGGATAATATTCTCAGAGAGTTACAGAACGAAATTTGTTTAGTGTATCTCGATGACATAATAATATTTTCGACTTCATTACAGGAGCACGTAACTAATCTTGATGAAGTTTTTAAACGATTAAGAGAAACAAATTTTAAATTACAATTAGATAAGTGTGAATTTTTGGAAAAAGAAGTTGCTTATTTAGGTCATATAGTAACACCGGAAGGAGTTAAACCCAACCCGGATAAAATTTCAGCTATAAAAAATTATCCAATTCCAAAGACTACCAGAGAAATAAAATCATTTTTAGGTTTGATTGGATATTATAGAAAATTTATCAAAGATTTCGCAAAAATTACTAAACCTCTTACTAAATGTTTAAAAAAGGATGCAAAAATTATACATGATGCTGAATTTAAATGTTGCTTTGAAACTTGTAAAAATCTTTTAGAAAACGAACCAATTTTACAGTATCCGAATTTTAATAAAGATTTCATTTTAAATACAGATGCTAGTAATATTGCTCTGGGTGCAATATTATCGCAGGGCACAGTTGGGATAGATAGGCCCGTATCTTATGCTTCTAGGACTCTTAATGAGTCAGAACAAAATTATAGTACAATAGAAAAAGAATTGTTAGCTATTGTGTGGGCTACAAAGTATTTTAGACCCTACTTATACGGTAGAAAGTTTAAAATTATTACTGATCATAAACCATTGAAGTGGCTTATGAATTTGAAGGAGCCAAACTCTAGGTTAGTGAGGTGGCGCCTCAAGCTGGAGGAATTCGATTATGAGATTGAATATAAACGTGGAGTAGCAAACAGTAATGCTGATGCTCTTTCAAGGGTAGAAATCAATTCCAAAGAAATATTTGAATATATGGAGAATTTTAATGAAGCTCTTTCAGAAGATCCGCGAGATAATGATGAAAATGAGTCTTTAATAGTAAACTTGGATGATAATAATGACGACAGGGAAGGAACAGACGATCTCACTGTTCATACCAGTAGAGAAGAGCCAATTTTAGGAATGACAATTACGGAAAAATGTGTAAATTCTTATGACCACCAAATCATAATAGATTTTGTTTTACATTCGGCAGCTAAACCTAAAATAGAAATAATTTTCAAATCAAAAAAACGATTACATGTTCAAATTGCATTAAATAATTTACAACAAGACATTATAAATTTATTTAAAAACTATGTAGATCCAAAATACACTCATGGTATATATTTCTTGAAAGAAGGACCCATATCACGTATGTTAGAGATATTAAGAGAAACGTTCAAAAATTCGGCTTATAAGTTAATACATTGTAAGTTAAAATTGACAGATATAGATGAAAAAGACGAACAGCATGAGATTATTCGACACACTCATGAAGGTGAAACTGATCACTGTGGCATAATTGAGACAGAGACAAGAATAAAAAGAACTTATTATTGGCCTAGTATGAAAAATGATGTAACAGATTTTAATAACAAATGTGAAATATGCCAAACTAATAAATATGATCGTAATCCTCCTAGACAAAAATTAATGATCACTCCGACGGCTTCCAAACCGTTTGAAATTATTAATATTGATTGTTTTTCAGCACAAAATCAAAAAATTTTAACATTGATAGACAGTTTTTCTAAATATGGGCAAGCTTATCCAATTATGTCTTTAACAGGAGTAGAAATTATTAAAGCATTATTAATTTTTATGACTCATCATGGTAAACCGACATTAGTAATTATGGATAATGGTGAAGAACTCAAAAATTCATTGTTACAAGAATTTTTTGATGTGCATAAAATTAAAAGTCATTATGTTTCTTCCAACAGTTCTCAATCGAAAGGTGCTATAGAACGTTTTCATTCCACAATAATCGAACATTTAAGAGTTATTAGATCAAAAAATAAAGATAAAATTAATATGTTAATGGATATGCCTTATGCAATTTTAGGTTACAATAATTCAATTCACTCTGTAACTAAACAGAAACCTATAGATATTATAAATGGACATTTCGATTCGGAAGAAATTTTCGATATAGATATTGACAAAAAATTAATTAATAATTATATACACGAACATCGCGAGACAACCGTAGAACTTTATAAAAAACTGAGTGAACGACTTATAACAGAAAAAGAAAAAACAATAAATTACCATAATAAAGACAGGCACGAACCTTTAGAATACGAAGCGGATACAGACGTTTATCGAAAAAATACAACACTTATTAGAAATAAATTGAATCCAAAATTTAATAAAGATAAAATCAAAGAAAATAAAAACACTACGGTAACAACAACGAGAAATGCAATTTTACACAAACAAAATTTAAGACGACCAAAAACTAACACGACAAAACTTTTACAGGATGCCACTAATCCTTATGATCCTGGTCCTACAACCAGTAAAACCCCAGGAAATTCAAATGATTAACCTGAACAATAATCCTGGAATACTTCCTGATTTATTAGGTACCGCTAAAGTTAAATCTAGTATTCATACATTTTTTCATTATTATGATCTTTTACCAATTAGAAATGAAATTCAAATTTTAAAATTAGCTTTCAAAAATGTAACAGAGGCTATTCAAATTGGCCTTAGTTATCCATATCATATAGAATTAGAAAATTTTATTAAAGGTGTTTCTTATCAATTAAATAGTGCAGAAAATAGATTAAATTCTTAAATGCCTTCTATTAGGGTCAAACGAGGTATTTTCAACGGACTTGGCAATGTAATAAAAGTCATTTCCGGGAACTTAGACGCTGATGATGCATTACGATATGATGAAGCGATTTCAACACTACAAAATTCTCAACAGGAAATTGTAAACAATCTAAATCAGCAAATCTCACTTACAAGTGATATAATTCAAAACTTTAATGAAACAATGAACTTAATAAAACATAATCAGGATATAATTTTTTCAGGAATAGAAAAAATCAGAAATTCGCTTAATACGTTTATTTTTGAATTTGATGATTATTTACAAACGCGAAATATTTTAGATCAGTTAAATCTGAATATAAATATAATTTTACAAATATTAGGGGAAATAGAAAATGCTATAGCATGTGCACGCCTTGGTATACTTCATACAAGTATAATTAAAATTGAAGAAATGGAATCAATGGTATATACAGTTTTAAAATTTCATACAGTAGATGAAATACTTTTTCAAAATTTAGAAAATGACACTTATAAATATTATGGAGTATTAGATGTAGAATCATATTACTCAGGCACAGAGATTATTTTTGTTATTCACTTTCCTATAGTATTACCTGATATATATTCTTATTATCACCTTTATTCCATACCTACCCCAAATTCTACTACGATTATCCCTCGTAATACCTATCTGATAATGAATGACGATTTCTACCAATACATCCAACAACCCTGCATCAAGCTAGAAACCAGCCACCACTGTCCAGATGGAAGAATGTCCAGGGGAGTGGAGAGCGAAGATTGCGTATTCGAATTACTACAGTTACAGCATCCCAAACCCAAGAGTTGCCAAAGAACCCCAATAAAAATTTCAAGAAATCTAGTTCAACAAATTGATGACGCTCACTACATTGCTATTTTTATTAATCGAACCAAGATAGAAACACGATGTGGAAGAAATGACTTCACATTCCTAAAAGGAAATTTTCTCATCAATGTACCTTATAAATGTGAATTTATTTTAGAAAACGGAAATTTTATTAATGAAAAATTTATAACGAAAGGTCAACCTCTATTGCTGCCTGAAGTTACCATAGATCATTCAAGAAAAGAAGAGGAACTACCCGAAATACATTTAGAAAATATACCACTAGATGACATCCATCCACTTCAAGAAAAACAAAAACAAATTAAACCAATGGTCTTGAAACATCTCAACGTAAACCCAGTTTCACCCTGGAATAAAATGGCGTATATTATAATAGCCATTTTAATATGTATCTACGTCGCAACAAAAATTAGAAAACTTTATGAATTAACCACAGAAGCTTCCATAGAAGAGGTAGAAGATGAAACAGTCCATCCTGAGCCACAACCAAGGGCATTTTTCACTCCTTGAAATATGCCAAACTCTAAGGGTGGAGGTGTTATATTTGGTAACCCCGTATATGGTTCAACACTGTAGATGCTGACAGCGGACTTTATTATTTGTTTCTTGTTGAATTATTATTGTACATATTTTTATTGCTGATATAGATAGTTTTGCTAGTTAATAAATTCATTTTACATATTCAGTCTGATGTCAACTTTTAAATAATAAAGATCAATCCAATAAAATAATATTGTGTAATTAGTTTTTGAAAGTAGTTGTAATAAAGTAATAAAATTGTTTTTTAAAAATAAGTTCTCGATACGGAGACTTATAAGCGCCCTCTACATTTTAGTCTCTAGCATTTTTTCGATATCTTGCAAAAACATTTTATTTGTCCGTTACATTCAATGTAATTAGGGGCGCAAGCTTTGCTCATAGGGGGGCATATTTTTCTTGTGAGTTACCCATGATGAACTATCATAACCCACCATCAGATATACGGCCAAACATTTTTTTTTATTATTTGTCCCCCATGACCCCCCTCAGATTTTTTAGAGGCTCAATTACTACGCCAATGTTCATCATTTTTGATTCTTTACAGGACAGTTTTTTTATTTTTTTTCTACGATTTTTCCTTCCCCTTCAAAAACCCAGCTCATGTTGCCCTTCAACAAGGTGTCAGGACCGGCTTTATAGGTCACATTTTCAAAATGCTCCGGCATTAAAATTTCTTCAAAACGAGTTTTTAGCTGTCAAAAAGTAACTTGAAATTTTCGCCAGGACCCATCAAGGGGGGGGGGTCGGTAACTTTCATGCTGCGATTTGTATGAAAATATAGGGAAAGGGGTTTTCGGTGACGAGAAATACAATGAGCATTATGCGATTTTTATAAAAATTTATAATTAAAGTTTTTCGATTAAGACGAATCGAATGATATGATTAGTTTCCAATTAAAATTTCAAAGTATTACAATACTTGACAAAAAATTGTCAATGGGCAATACACATTAATCCACAGGAATATTGAAACTTGAAAAATAATTTTATATATTAATATGATGATTAGATTAAATGGGTTATACTAAATTGAACAGAAAGTGAGAAATCAAGGGTCACGGAAGAAAGTATTTTGATAAAGGAGTAAGCATTATTTATAGAAACATGACTAGCCTCAATTCCCAGAAGGAAGAGTACAAAACTATCAACCTCTATTGCTAGAAGGAAGAGTCCAACATCATCAGTCTCAATTCAGACGGAAGAGTGCACAATGAATATCAACTTGAGGGGAAGTATAAGACAGGAATAATCTTAGGAACAGAATCTGTTCTATATGAAGCAATGTCTTATACTGCCATCCTAAGCAAGAAGGAAGTATCTCCAATTTTAAGCATTTTCGAATTTCATCTTTCTATAGTCTCCTTAAACAATCATAACTAACTATACCTTACGAAGCTAGAAAGTAGTATGCGTTCATCCATTGGTCTGGTAGATTATGAAAATTGCAGTAACTCAACTTGTTATTAGGTATTAAAGTTTATATTATTGTTATATTTTTTTATTATTATTATTTTAAATTCTTATTTTGTTTTATATCATATATTTTTTTTGGAATATGTGTAGAACGAGAATAATATCCAATTTGACTCTTCAGTCTATTTATGGGTTCTTATTATACTCTATACAAAATTTTTATATACTACTTATATACTACTAATTACTATTCTAATTTTAATTACATTATCAGTTTTTTTTTGAAAAAGAAGTGTCAAGGTGCGCTCTCGGAATAATTCGAAATTTTGCAGGAATATTGAAAGCAAAAATTTTGTAAATAAACCAAAATGTAAAGTTAATGTGTATCAATCACAGAGATGAATTAACAAAGCATTTACTAAACCGTGAGTTCAAAATCTTTTAGAATATATTATATCTGAAACCTGTTTAACAATCTAGAACGGTTGAAAAAATAAAGCAACTCATTAATAAACAATTGACAGTAAAAAATAGAAGCGAAAGTCGGACTATCGAATAACCAGATATCACAAAGAAGGCAGGGCCGGAGCGAGGAGGATTTGGAGGTGTGTAGTATTAGGAAAGGTTAGCCCGGGAAAGTGTCTGTTGCTGAACTGAGTAAGCGCTGATAATAGCGTTTGCGGGACGGTGATTCTATTACAACATACACTAAAAAAGAAGGAACCCCTTAAGAAATTAATAATGGAGAGCGATTCTACGGACGAGGGATACAAAAGAAGAAGAGATACAGGAGAAGAAGATCAAGAACCGTTCGGGAAAAATAGGAAGACAATGAGATCACCACCACCAATAGAAAACAGGAAAGAGGAAAGGTTAGATCAAATTCTAAAATTGATGCAGGAGATGAAAACAGAAATGAGGAAGAAATGCGGAAGGAGCAGCTAGAAATGAGGGAAGAGATTCAAATAATAAAACAGGAAAACGAGACACTCAGAAAAATGTACGAAACAATACAGAAGGAGGATGAAGATATTAAGAAAGAAATAAGAAATATCAAAACTACTCAAAAATGGATAGAAAAAGAAAGAAGGAAAAACAACGTTGTAATTACTGGCCTCAAAATAGATTTGACGGATTCAAAGGAGTTAACAAAAGCAGTCACTACTTTCATGGAAAAGCAACTGGAAATCCAAATACAAGTTAAGACAGCACGTAAGTTAGGTAATAAAGCTTGTTTGGTAGAACTAGATAATGCAGAAGATGAAGAGAGGATTATGCAGGATAAACAAGAACTAAGAAATATAAAAGAGGATAGAATTTATATAAATCATGACTTAAGCAAGAAAGAAAGACAAAGACAAAAAGCAATACGAGACAGAGCACAAAGTGAAAAACAGTGAAGATTGGTTTTAGTAAAATAGTTATTGATGGGGAAGAATGGGAATGGGACAAATTAACGGAAAAATTGGTGAATTCAAAAAACGAATGAAATTCACAGGAATGGAAATTACGCATACTAACTAGGCAACGAAAATGGCGATGCAAATGAAAGAGAAAAAGTTAAACAAGAGAGGCACATTACATATAATTAAGCAAAAAGGAAATAAAGAAACGGTTAAGATCGGCACATGGAATATAAGGACAATGTTAAAGGCTGGTAAAATGTATCAGATAGCTAGATAAATGGGAAAATACAAGTTTGAAATATTAGCACTGCAGGAAATAAGATGGAAGGGTTATGGAAGAATAGATAAGGAAGGATACACAGTTTATTACGTATGGGAAAAGAAACAGGGGAAAAATGGCACAGCATTTATGGTAAATAAAAAGTTAAGAAACAAGGTAATGACCTTTCAAGCAGTGAATGGAAGAATTTCAACAATTAGTGTTGAAAATAAGCAAGCAAATCTAACAATAATAAATGTTTACGCACCAACAGAGGACACAAATAGTGAAGACAACGAAGAATTCTATGACAAGATGCAAGAGATTTGGGAGAATATACCTAGAAATGACGTGAAACTAGTCATAGGAGACTTCAATGCACCAATCAGGAAGAAAGAATATAATGAAAATGTTGCAGGCAAATAAACGATACACGACACGACAAACGACAATGGCTCAAGACTCTTCCATTTTGGGATAAGTACCGACACTTTCATAATAAGTACCAAATTCAGACATAAAAAGGAGCATAAAGTGACATGGACAAACTCAGGCTCCAATGTAGGGAATCAGATAGACCACGCACTATCAAGAAAATGGCTGAAAACAGTAGAAGATACTTGTTCATTCAGAGGCGCTAATGTGGATTTGGATCATTTCTCAGTTGTGGTGAAAATTAAAATGAAGATACTAAGGAACGTTCAAAAGGAAACACGCAAAAAACAGTGGAACATAGATAATTTAAAAGAAGAACATACGGAAGAAAGATACAGACAAGTATTAAAAGAAAGAGTAACACAAGATCCAGATGTAAATATAGAGAAAAAATGGGAGAACATAAAAAACAGTATTACGAAAACAGCCGAGGAAATACTAGGACCAAAAAAGCAACAAAGATATAAAGAATGGTACGATGAAGAATGTGAAAACAGAAAGGAACAAAAACATCAAGCACGAAAACAATGGCTAAATACAGGGGGAGAGGCAGAATTGGAAGGATACAAGAAAAAGAAGAAAGAAACGGACAAATGCTGTCGGAAGAAAAAAGCAGAGTAGATAAAGGAGTTTATGATGGAAATAGAAAGTGACAACCGAAAGAGCGGAAACTGTTTAACAGGAAAACTGTCGTAATTCAAATCAACAAGCGACAAATTTAAGAACAATAATCAAATTGGAAGATATGTAAATGTTCTTCTCGAAGTGGTTAAAGGAAACATCATTGAATTAGAGAAATTAATGATTGGAAATAGATCATACAAAATCAAAGGGAAGTGTGTCGCCCATAGATAAAGAAATACTACATGGCTATCATTAATTACAAATTCACCAAGCGGAGTGTAAATTAAACAATATAATGAAAGTAGTTCAATGGAAGTTACTGAAACATAATTTAAGATGGTTATAACAAAGCAATACATAATCGAAAGAGCTTGTACCGCCCATAGGTGAAAAGAATAATTGTATAAAACATTTTTACCAAACAGATTTTAAGAAGAAAAATTGTTAGTATAAGGTTAAAATGTCAAATGTAAATCCGAATGACAACATTAAATATATAATAGTAAACATATACAGTAGAAACGGTGGAGCTTTTCCATCCCGTGACTGTTACGTCAGCAAGAATATTCCTATGAATTAAATCAAAACTCCTGTCAACTCAATAGAAATAATCGTTATGACTAATATTCCAATGGTCGGCATTTTACGAATTGGTAATTAAACAAGAAATTTAACTTTTTAAATTGTATTTATTTTATTTATATGGTCAACATCGTCATATTCATTAGAAGTATCAATTTTTTGAAGTGAAACTTTTTATGGGACACTAGCGTTTTGTCATGAGAGTTAACTCGTCGAGCTAACAAAACTGTTAAACTCCTTGTGAGAGAGGCGGAAAAAATTAACGAAGATTCGCACAAAGAGGAGACGCCGAGAATAGTCGCAGGGCATTGTTTATTGATGGCGATTATGTTATTCCGTTTATCAATCCCCACTTCGCTGCGCGAACGATAAAGTGAGAACGCATTCGGGAGGAAAAGGATACCAAAAGCGCTTAATAATTTCTGCCGATATTGGTATAATCCAGTGCGAAATTAATATAGAAATTGTTTACCTTTAAAATTAAGGCTATAAAAACTAGGAAATTTCTTTGCATTGTGTATTTATTTGTATTATTTTGAAAAAAATATGTAATAAAACGTAACAAGAGTATTGAAATATATTGAAATCGTTTATGAATATGAAAAGAGTCAAGATCAGCAATTAGTGTATGTTGCATTATCAAGAGCCACAACTTTAGAAAAATTATTTATTGTCACACCAAATAACGATTTTAAATTCTATCATGGACGTCGAAATACCCCTTCTACTTTAGCAGTAAGAAAAGAGTTAGAAAGATTAGAAACTAAAAGTTTGATAACAATAGATCAACATATAGTTGATATGATTAAAGAAGCAGAAGGACTGTCTATTTATACATTCAATTGCCAAAGCTTACGAGCTCATAAGTTAGATCTGAAGGATCAAGTCCTACAAAATTGTGATATATTATTGTTATCTGGAACATGGATGAACGATGATGAAAATATAGAAATTCCAAATTTTAGATGTGTTATTAAATATAAAAGACGACAAAGAAGAGCTGGAGGGGTTGCAATAATAATAATAATAATAATAATAATAATAATAATAATATTTATTCAAGTAAAATTTTAACAACTGAAATATACAGTACATATATGAATAAATATAATAATCACAGAAGCAGTGTATAAAGCTGCTTGTTTTGTGATGTAAAATACCATTTAAATATTTTTACATTTCGTATTGTTCGATATTGTCTTAATATTAGAACTTGTGTGTGCGACATATTCGGGAATTTTTGACTAAAATTAATGTGTGCGATATATTCGGGATTATTCAACAAAATTAAATTTTTCGCCATACGGCAATGGGAGTATAAGGTAAAATTTTCTAGTGTCGGGTTCGTTGAATTATTGTCTTTATTTACAATTTATTAGATCAGAAAATATTGATCTATCCGTTTCCGTAATCCATTTCTTAATTTGCCTTTTATATTTACTATATTTGTTTATCGTTTTTAAATGTTTGGGTACCATTGCATAAATTCTCGGTGCTAAGTAATATGCATTTCTCTGTCCAATAGTCTTCACACGCCTAGGCCGAATAACACCATCGTGGTGTCTGGTATTATAACAGTGGCTATATGAAGTAAGTACATCTCTTTCTTTATAAATGAATAATAGAATTTTTTGAAAGTAGAGCTGTCGAATATCTTTGACTTGTAACTCATTATACAATTTATCTGTTGAGAAGAGAATATTTTTACTGTATATAATTCTTAATACCCATTTTTGAACTACATGTACTCCGTTCAGATACTGGTCATACACCCCTCCCCATCCCAATATACCGTAGGACAAAATTGATTCCACCAAAGCAAAATATACTGATTTTAAACTCTTAATATCTAGAAAATCTCGCAAAATTCTAAATTTTGGTATGTGACCTCTAATTTTATTTACGACTTCTTTACAGTGTAGGTCCCATCTTAAGTGTCTATCTATTAGAATGCCCAGATACTTCACGTTGTGTCCCTCGCATATAGCAATATCATTCCCTACATTTATTGGCCCTAATTGTGGTAGTCCAGTTTTGTATGAACAAAACGGTAGGTATTTGGTTTTTTCATAATTTATTGTTAATTTATTATATTGTAACCATTTTTCTAAATTTTGAAAATCATTTTCTATTTTACATTTCAGATCCACCCATGTAGCAGATGTATATGTAATTACAGTATCGTCTGCAAAACTGGTTATTGTACCCTGAAGATTTACAGAAAATATACTGTTAACGTATAGAAGAAACAGAACTGGTCCCAAAACAGTACCTTGGGGAACACCGCATGTCACTTTTTGTCGCGTACTTAATGTTTCATCTATGGTGACCATTTGAACTCTATCGGATAGGTAACTTTTCATTAAGTTGTACGCATTGCCCCGTATTCCATATCTGTATAATTTTTCCATAAGAATTTTGTGACATACCGTATCAAAAGCTTTGGACAAGTCCAAAAAGACACTCGCCACGGGGACATTTTGATCTATCGATTGGTAAATAATAGACGTGAGATTGTAGATAGCATCTTCAGTAGATTTACCCTCACTAAACCCATATTGATGGTCTGAAAGGATATTGTATCTCTTTAAAAAGGAACATAACCTTGATTTTATAATTTTCTCCATAATTTTGCTTACATTCGATATCAACGATACAGGTCTATAGTTTCCCATTTCACTCCTTTCTCCACTTTTATGTAGCGGTTTTATTATGGCATTTTTAAAAATGTTTGGAAAATGTCCAGTACTGAAACAATGGTTTATGATATAGTTTAATGGAGCTGCTATGTTAACATCAATTTTTTGCAATGTTTCGGAATGTATATTGTCTTCGCCCGGTGATTTTTTAGGTTTTAATTGCTTAATTGTATTTAAAATTTCATCTTCAGTAGTGGGAGTAAGATATATGGAATTTTCAACATGTTCAAGGTTTTCTGTAAAGTTTGGGACTATTGGGATATTATTTGCAAGTTTTTCTCCTATTTCACTATAAAAAGTATTAAAAGCATTTGCAATTTCTTTCTTATTATCAATGTTTCTTTCATCCAACTTAATTAAATCTATTGGTTTCTTAGATTTTTTTTTACCACATATAGTAGTAATGCATTTCCACATAGATGTTGACGAATTTTGATTTTCATTAATGTAATTCTGATAATATTCTTTTTTTGCGTTTTTTACTAATTTTGCAATACTATTTTTACTATTATTGTATTGTTTTTTCAATTCTGTATCTTTAGGATGTTTTAGAGACAACTTGTATAACTTATTTTTTTCCAATATTTGATTGGCTAGTGACTGTGTCATCCATTTTTGTTTATTTTTTATTTTAACTTTGTTAGTACACTTCTCGATGTTACTTTTTAATATATTTATAAAATTATTTGCTGCCGTATCTATATTTTTTTCTTTATACAACCTTTCCCATTTTTCTGAAGCTAAGTTGTTTCTAAGTGTTTTATAGTCGATGTAATATTTATAGTTATATTTGCTTGATTGAGTATTCTCCCGCTCTCGTTCAAACGTAAGGGCTATTGGACAATGGTCTGTTATGTTGTATTTGAAAATGTATGATTTACAATTTGATGAATGGGGATCATTTATAAAAAAATGATCTAAACATGTTTGCGAGGGTAGTCTTGTATATTCATTTATATATGAAATGTATCCGAAGGCACTCATTATATTTTTATATTCATCAACGACTTCATTATTATTATTTAACAGATTTATATTTATATCTCCAGTTATTACCCGAGTGAGATTTCTTTTGCGATCGTTCAAAAATGTGATTAAATTTTGATTAAATATGTTTGGGTCACTATTTGGTGAACGGTAAATCGCATTAATTTCAATTTTTTTATTTTTGTCAATGACTGTCACCGTTACAACTTTAATTTCACCTAGCCATTCTATTTTGGTGGTATAGTTAAGGCTACTTTTCACATAAACCAGTACACCATCATTTTTATTCAAACTGCCTTGGTTGTAAATGTTGTCATACCCCTGTATTTTAAATATTGTGTGATCATATAATTTCCTTGTTTCGGTCAGTATGATTAGGTCGAATTCGACAGACAAATTATCCAATAATACGGTGAGATCATCAATATTGTTCGCAAGACTACGGATATTTGTATGAAATAATTTGAAATCGTTTTGATTTATTTGATTTTTGAACATATCCGCACTATATATTTTATTTGAGTTTACCGGTTGGTTATCATAGTCTCGAATATAAGCATTCATTTTTACAATAAGACTTAATTAGACAAAAAAAGAAAAAAACAAAACAACCTGTTGCTAAAAGAAGACTAAACATTAAAACTAGTATATTTCTTGAATTAGTTGAGGAGCCAAGCTTTAAAATGCGAACAGTATAATATAGAATGAAACAATTAAAATTTTGTATAACTGGACCCAGATCTGGTCTTAATTTTATCTAAAGACTTTTTCGAGTTGATAAAATTAGTTGTTGATGGTTTGGTTCCTTGATTTACTCTTTTATTTTTTGGAGTGTCAGTGGTAGAGGGCGCGTTAGATTTTTCTGAATTTTCCTGGCCAGTATTTTTTGTTTGCTCTTGACTATATATCTGTGTAGGAGTAGCCGGGGCACTATTTGACTGACATTTTTCTTCTTGAATATATCGGAGGTCTTCTATAGTGTATACTTGATCTCCTACGAATAATTTGTTTCCCTTTATATAACTCGTTTCGCTCTGATTCTTTCGTGCTTCGAATAATTTAGCTCTTAGAATTTTTATTTCTTCACGCTGTAGTATAGTTAGGTCCCGCGATATTCTAATATTTGAAGATTTTAGTCTATTGCAGTTCCTTAATATATAATTCTTCGTTAATTCGGAAATAAATTCTATTTTTAAGGGAGCGGTATCTGAGCGGCCTAGTGTGTATAAATTAGATATATCTTTTTCTAATATAATAATAATATTTCAGAAAAATTCAGATAGTAATAATACATTAGAATTTACTGATAACAATCATTCATCACCGTATGATGCTGAAAATCTAGAAAGATCACAAGAATTAAGTGTCGGTGATTTGTGTGCAGTAATATGTACAACTGCAAAACAATTATCTATAATTATTATATCAATATATATTTATCCGAAACAAAAAATTAATGAAATTATCGAGTTTATCTTCAACAAATTATTAATATATACTATACCACATGCATCCGAAGCTAAATCAGAAAAAGATAAGATTCCAATGATCTTAGCTGGAGATTTTAATGTAAATTTTAGTGACAAAAGTTCAGAACCACTCATTTCATTTTTATATGATAAATTACAATTAAATATAAACAATGACATTCATATTTCAACAACAAGATATGGAACTTGCTTGGATGCTGTTTTTTCAAGACACTTGAATTCATTGAGATCTGAAGTATTTGCATCCTACTTTAGCTATCATCAGCCAATTATTTCTATTTTGCCAAATAAAAATGACAGTGCAGATAAAGATATTTGAATCTGTGATTCATTAACATAAGTCATATTAATTACTTATATAGTTCTTTTCTTAATGTAGAATGTTTATGTATATGTAATATATATATATATATATATATATATATATATATATATATATATATATATATGTATATGTCTATTAAATTATTTCATATTAAAAATTTTTTAATATTGTCTTTATTCTCAGTTATTGTCAATGAAGATACAAAAAATGTATGCGTCAGTCCAAAACTAACAGCGTCAAAAGTGAAACTTTTCATGTATTTCAAAAACTGTCAATGAGTGTACAAAAAAATACATTGCAGCAAAGAAAAATTGACTGGAAATTATAATAAAAATGATTTATAATAAAAATCAAGAAAAATCTACGGACTATCCCGAATTAATTACTACGGAAGTTTCACTTGTACGTATATGTATATAGTTTTATGTATATGTAAATAATAGTACGTACAAGTGAAACTTCCGTAGTAATTAATTCGGGATAGTCCGTAGATTTTTCTTGATTTTTATTATAAATCATTTTTATTATAATTTCCAGTCAATTTTTCTTTGCTGCAATGTATTTTTTTGTACACTCATTGACAGTTTTTGAATTACATGAAAAGTTTCACTTTTGACGCTGTTAGTTTTGGACTGACGCATACATTTTTAGGATGTCTTGGATTTGTTATAAGTACATACAATTTATGTAGTTCATGAAAACGACGTGATATTCAGTCTACTGACAGGATGTGTCTCCTAAAACTTTCAAAATTACACTTTACAAACTGATTATATTAGAACGATTTTTTATTACTATTATCAGGGCAACACATCAAATGGAATCCGTGTCATATTACAAGTGAAGATAGAAATATCCGCGACAAACATCAAAAATAAAATTTAAATACATATAGGTACTAGAAACGGAAAAACAGACAAATTTTAGAAAAGTTCAAATTGGAACCCAATCCCTATATATCTCATTAGTGACTGGTCCTTTATAGCAGTTATTAACAAATAAGTAAAAGAAAATTATAGAATAATAATGATTCATTGCTCCTGAAACACATAATTACAGCAGTGAGTACAAGGGAGATATATATTATTCATATGGCAAATCTTAATTTACATTTAATGTGTTTCGGAATCTGAGCTGTCTTCACCAGTATTTATTATCACTGGTTCAATATGTATGTCCACCAAATTTTGTTCTCGAGTACACCAGTCTACGATTATTTTTTCGGTATGCCTAACACAATTATCCCAAACATTTGCACTACAATTTTCCAATGCTCCTTTCCACATATTCAAGACCCTTTCATCACTGTATCCGTCTCTGCCAATATGTTTTGCAGTGGGCCCAAATAAGCTGAATGGCATTAAATTCGCAAAAGTAGGGTGGTATCCTTAAGGATTCATGACCATGTTCTTGGGACAATTCATCAACGATATATACATTTTCTTTCCAGTTCATTTTAGCAATTTGTAACTATTCAGGTCTTGAGAGGTTTTCATTAAAGTCAACATTGTTGGCTTTTAACCAAGTTATTATTTCATTTTTTTTTGCCGAAGTGGAAGGTTAATTTTCTGCTAGTATACTATGATAAGACGCATTGTTCATTACAATTAACGAGGGTTCTTCTAAACCTTGTAAATATTTCACCATAGTAATTTGATGACGATGGACAACACTAAACTGACATCTTCCACAAATCCTTCGGATGAACCAGCGTGAATAATAATAAAACGTTTACCATCGTGACCTGGTTTACGTACACTTTTAACGTTACTATCCTGTCAAGAAGTTAATTTGGTGGTTTTGGCATATACCCATGTTTCCTCTAAAAATATGATTTATCTTCAAAATACACTATCACAATTTTTTCTATATTTTCGAAGAACGCATGCTCTTTGGCTAGCAATATTTGTTCGTTCTATTAATGCTTTTCTGTTATCTTCCTTATTATATAATCCTAAATGTTTCAATAGCATCAATGAAGAGGTATTTCTAACAGAAATAGTTTCACTATTTTTTAGTTCGTCATTTATGGTTTTCACAGTAACATGTTTCCCTAAAAAAATAGAAAGTTTCAAATTATCATTATCTCAAAGAAAACAAAAGATTATTTTATATTCACTTCATACCAAATTTGAACACACATTTTCGATATTCAGATTTTTTTTATTTGTACCAAGTAATGTATTGAACCACCCAGTATATGTGACATCAAGAAATTTGAATTGGAAAACTAAATTGTGAAAAACGCAATCTACACTCTGACCGAACAAATTGGTAAACATTCACGGACAGTACTATCACTTCTAAATTGGAAATATGCACAACTTTCTCTATTCTAGAACTTTCATTACTCAGAACCTCTATAATAAGATTTTCATATACCACACTATCAGCTGTTGGTGAGAAATCACACTGCATAGATAATTCTACATGCACTATGATGTGTAATCTTTATTATTAAGGTACTATGATCTTTCTTCTTTTTTATTTAAAGTGTAAGCTGTAAACTAAGGGTTCAGAACATACCGTTTTTAAAGAAATTTTCAGTGCAGTTGCCACTCTCTGAAGTATGATTTTACTTAAGAATGTTCTTAAATATATGTTAACTTTAGTATAATACCTCCTGAACAGATGAAATATGTTGGAAAGATCCGCCCTTGCTTTTTTCCATCTCAAAATATTCAATTGAGTTCATAACAAACTCCTGTGCTCGTTAATTGAGCCATTTTTCAGGAATTTTCTGAAAATAACTGTTGGTTAATATACCGTTACAAGTACAATCAGACTCTTGATTAATGCAACTATGAAAGTTCTACAGAGATTCACAAATTTTGGAGAATTATAAATACTATTTACTATCAATGAGGAGTAAAATAAGTATTGTGATATTCCCGTCTCACGGCGTTTCAAGTGTTACGAAATGTCAAAAGTTTACAATTTGATAGTGTATTATATTCGTACGTACCAATTTCAAATGGAATAAAAAGTCAAATTAGTTCTTACAATAACATTTTAACAATAAACACACTTTGAATTTGAAAATTCGCTAAAATCAAGACTGTAAACTCGCATAACCTCAAATGTGGTAATGTCAAATACAACTCTTAGTACGATCAGTTACTCACGTTACGTCAGTTATATCGTTGTGTCTTTCTACGATTACTACAGCAAATCGAAAGAAACTATTACGTATGTCTTGTAGTTGGCCTTGTGAAAAAAACAATCGATCGTACGTTGTTATGTTTGATTTATATTGATAGAAGAAGATAGTATGTAAAAAATATGTCTTGCAAAATTCGTAGATTGGGTCACGTGATGGAAAAGCTTTACCGTTTCTACTATCTTGGAAATAGTAATGCTATCAAGCTTATTAAATAAAACAAAGACAATAAGTTCAAGAAAAGAAATGAGAGGTTACAATAGTAGAGTATGAAACAAACAATAAATAGATTCATGTTGAGGGACAGTCATTTAACAGCACTAAAACGGAAGATTGAGGAACATGTATGGTTCTAAAGGCATCAATTTTCCGATAAGACGAACAACGTTGATATCAGAACTAATCTGGTTAATCTCAAACATCTCAAGTAAATTTATCAGAGGACCTTTAAAACTTATTTAGTCTACAATCATCCGACAAGAAAAAATTATGATTCTCAAAAATAATGTGATTTGCAAAAGCAGAAGGTGAAGCAGGGGGGTCAGTATTCTGATATCTTTTAATAAAACTAATATGTTCTTTTAGCCTGGTGTCTAACAAACGTCCAAACTGGCCCATATAAACAGCAATACAGTCCCGATAAGAAAATCTGTAAATAATAGGAGAATGAAAATACGGTATGCGTTTTTTAGTGTTAACCAATAGAGATCTCAAATTATTATTCGTTCTAAAACCAAAGTTAACGTTATGTTTTCAAAAAATATTAGCAAATTTAGAGGATATAGGACCAAAGAAATGTGAAGTACCAGCATAATGAAGTTTATCACTGTCAGAACTTTCGTTAAGAGAGTTCATAGTAGGAAAATTCAATATAAATCTATTGAAATACTTGATGTATGATTTGATAAATAAAGAGATTGGGAAATTGTTATTGACCGCAATCTGTGTAATGATATTAATCTCCTTATCAAAAACTTCTCGTGATAGAGGTGAAGAAAAGGCTTTTTGTTATTGGTTGTGGTTATAATGGAAATAAACTGTCTTTCTGGGTTTACGGTAAATCTCGAATATGGTTATTCACTCCCAACTCTAACATATATTTAATTCTGTGGTGTAATGTGTTAATGAATTGAAGAAACGAGAAGGCCTGTTGATGTGTGCCATCAAAAAGAACAATACAATCATCTACATAACGATAGTAAAAGACAACAATTAAATAGGTTTGTTCTAATTTGTTCATAAAAATTTCAGTTAGTAAAGGACTAAGATTGTAAACAATAGTCAAACCTGTGGTTGGTTCATAAAATTCGTTGTTAAATTGGAAGAAATTTTGTTCCAAAGATAGTTGGAGTAGACCAAAAACATCCGAAATGATGTTGCAGTTCAAATTATTAGAACGGAACAAATTTTCAACTGAAGATATGCAGTCAGAAAGGGGTACGTTAGGGAAAAGATTAGAGATATCAAGTGAAACGAAAAAGGAAGCGGAATTAAGAACTATATTGATGGATATCTTGTTACACGAAAATAAGGAATTTTTTATTGAAAAATTATTATTGAAATTAGAGATATCTTTAAGTTAATTATCAAGAAAGGCAGAGAGTTTAAACACTGGTGAATTTGAAAAGGAAACTATTGGTCTAATTGGTATATTGTTTTTATAGATTTTAGGAAGTCGATACAGTAGGGAGTGATTGGAGCCATCTGTATCAATTGATAAAATTTAGTATTAAAAGTGTTTAATGCATCAACGTAAGCTTGAGTCTACTTTTAAAGTAAGTATGAAACTTTAAGGTTGGAACTGAACTTAAGGAAGAACAAGAAGTGTCATGTGTCAGAATAAATAAAAGACTCCACCTTATTAACATAATCTCACATATTCAAAATAACCGAAGAGTTGCCTTTATCTGCTTTAGTCACCACTAAATCTTCTGAAGCAATTTGGTATTTGAGATCTCTAAGTAATGAATTAGAAAATTTATGTTGATGCATAATTGGAAGAAGATTGGAGTTAAAAGTTTTGTGAATCAATGAAGGAATGCCCCCTTATGGCTGTTTCATTAGTTAAATCCAAATTACCCTCAAATTAACTCAAAATGTATAGCTACATTTTTCAGGTTGTTCTGTTTAACGTAAGAAGTTGAAAACTCAAATTCAAATGTTAAGTAGATCAAGTTGTTGGTCATTGAATGCAGAATTACAGAGATAGGGGACTTCAGGGTGAAACTTAAAAGAAGAAAATGTCTTATCACTCTCGTCCAAATTGACTAATTTTTGTTTTTTATTTATTAACCAGTGGAGTTTATCAGACAACCTAAGATAATTATCAATACCTGAATCCTCAATCATATACCTCACATCTCCATATGAAATATCACATTTTTGAAAGGTAAGTCTTGAGGTTTGTAATGAACTAGATTAGTGGATTGGACTGTTGAGTTTGTCGTTCACTACTCTTCCTTAGAAAATGTGTTGTTTGTTTTTCTTCGATAAAGTTGTGGAAAGAAGGACCAGTCGTAATTTTGAGTAACGTTTGATAAAACACTTAAATATATTTACAACAAAATAGTAACGAGAGAACAACAAGAATGTTCACAGCGAGTTGATAGTTGGTTACAGTTTTCTAAAAGATACTAAATGCTCGTGTGGTAGATATGTATATTTTTCCGCTAATTCTCAAACGAAGTCACAGAAACTTGCATGTTTTTATATTGCGTCGTAACGCGAGAAAAATTTTAACACTTCAGGTAAATCGTAATTTTTCCCGTCTTTAAGTTTAAGTTTGATATTAGTTGCGAGATATTCGTTGATCTAGATATAGTTTCCACGCGCACTGTATGTTAAGAACGCGAGAAATTGTCACTTTTTTTTCATCGACCGATCCAGAGTGGATTTAGTTCTGTACTGCGTGATGTTGAGAAACTGACTGTATGTAAATTGGTTAATTTCTGTAGATATTCGCAAGTTTTTTGGGGGAAGAACTTTCTCTTCCAGAATATAAATCTTTCAGTTGAATGGTGATATTCTTTGATATAAAGTAAATTACCCACTTTACCGTGAAGCGATAAATAGTGTCCTGTTAGTTAATTTATGTCAATGCATAAAACGTTCATTTCGAATACTTGAGATTTCACTATTCATTTGTGTAAGGGTTTGGAATATTGTTCACAGCGCTAATTGAAGGATCGTAGATCACTCAGTTATTTGTAGTAACATTTTAATGGTCTTGGAAAGTTCCATAATCTATATTTTATAAAAAGATCATAAGGTTCATTTGAACCATTTACAATTCAATTCTTTGGTCTTTTGTTGAACAGGCACTTAGAAATTAACTGTCTCGACTCTTACTGCGTGGAATCTACTCATATTAGTGTTTTAAATGAAGCTCACGGTTTCTAGTTAATTCCACATGTATCATTGAACTATATGCCGCCAGTATGTGTGACATAGGGTGATTGGAATTGAATGGAATTGTCACATCAGTCTGTTGGTTTTCGGTAAATTGAATAATCAAGTACATAGAGCTTTTCCAGTTCCTATGAACAAATGTAATTTCGATAGAGAGATTAATACAATTAGACAAATAGCAAGATCCAACGGTTATCCATTGAATATGATAAATAAGCTAATTAGTAAAATAGAGGAAAAAGTGGCATTACAACTAATATTTCCTAAACAAGCTGATGAAATAAAAACTTATAAAACCATCACATATGCAGGAAGTATTTCTAATAATATTACAAAGATAATATCTTCAGCAACGAAAACAACAATTTCTTTTAAAACAGAAAGTAATGTTAGTACAAAATTGTTAAATGTAAAAACAAAAATACCACTATTGAAGAAGTCAGGTATATATAAACTCAAATGTCCAGAATGTAATGCTGTCTATTTGGGTCAGACCCTTAGGAATTTCGAAATCCGATACAGTGAACACTTACCGAGCATACAGGTTAAAACAACCAGATAAATCCCACTACGCAAAACATCTACTTGACAGCAATCATTCATTGACACCTAACACAAAACTAGAAGTGCTGCATATTTGTGAAAAGAAACAAGAATAGGATTTCCTTGAAGAATTGGAAATTAGAAGACACTTAAGAAAACCACAATATGAAGTTGTCAATGAACAGTAAAATCTAGGACGTTCTCCACTAATAAACTGTCTTCATAAGTGATAATTGTAAGGATCAGCAGATATAGTTTTCCTGGTTTTCTATATCATTGCACAGTTATACTGATCTTAATTGGAAAAATGATATCCAGGATATCACCATAGGGCTAATAATATCTAAGCTTCAATATTTGTAATATCACATCTTCTTCTTTTTTCTATAAACATATATTAAGTCAGTGTTTTTAAATGAAACTCAAGGTCTCTAGTCAATTCCACAATATAATACAAGTTATTAAAAATTCTAAAAAATTGACAATTGCTTCGATAAATCAATATCATCGTCAGAATGACAGAAGTTACATTTCATTTCATGCCTACCTGATGTTTAGTAGTTATATTTGGCTAGACCAAGAAGTAACCTAACTTGTGATTGGCTTAATATATGTTTATAGAAAAAAGAAGAAGATGTGATATTACAAATATTGAAGCTTGAATATTATTAGCCCTATGGTGATATCGTGGATATCATTTTTCCAATTAAGATCAGTATAACTGTGCAATGATATAGAAAACCAGGAAAACTATATCTGCTGATCTTTACAATTATCACTTAAGAAGACAGTTTATTAGTGTAGAATTCCCCAGATTCAACTGTTCATTGACAACTTCATATTGTGGGTTTCTTAAATGTCTTCTAATTTCCAGTTCTTCAAGGAAATCCAGTTCTTGTTTCTTTTCACAAATATGTAGTACTTCTAGTTTTGTGTTAGGTATCAATGAATGATTGGTGTCAAGTAGATGTTTTGGGTAGTGGGACTTATCTGGTTGTTTTAATCTGTATGCTCGTAAGTGCTCACTGTATCGTATTTCAAAATTCCTAAGGGTCTGACCCAAACAGACAGCATTACATTCTGGACATTTGAGTTTATATATACCTGACTTCTTTAATAGTGGTATTTTTGTTTTTACATTTAACAATTTTGTACTAACGTCACTTTCTGTTTCAAAAGAAATTGTTGTATTCGTAATATCACATCTTCTTCTTTTTTCTATAAACATATATTAAGCCAATCACAAGTTAGGTTACTTCTTGGTCTAGCCCAATATAACTACTAAACATCAGGTGGGCATAAAATGAAATGTTACTTCTGTCATTCTGACGATGATATTGATTTATCGAAACAATTGTCAATTTTTTAGAATTTTCAATAACTTGTATTATATTGTGGAATTAACTAGAGACCTTGAGTTTCATTTAAAAACACTAATATGACCATATTCCACGAAGTAAGGGTCGAGACAGTCAATTTCATTAAAAAATCTTCGAGAGAAGATTTGACCCGACTGTACCAGAAGTTACTACAAAAACGTAACAAAGCATCACAAAACATCTGGTTTAACCAAGAATGCCTTAGAAAAAAGGTAATACCAAATTATGTGAATATAAAATGTCACACTAAAACACCACAAGCACAAAAAGCTATAAAATGTGCTCAACGAGTTTGGATAAAATCAGAATGTAAGAAATGGTTCAAAGTTAGAGACTCCTTAGACAACTACATAAAAGTTGTACATTCAGAACTCACATTCCAATTACATCCAGTAGAATTTGACTGTTTGGATGACAAAATTAGAGAAAATGTCAGCACGATGAAGCATATGAAATTTAAGAAACAAGAAAAGAAGCTACAGAATCTTGAACACACACAACATAAAATTCAATACTCAAAACATCATGAAACTGTGAGTACCTACATACCAACACACTTTGCACCACGATTTGAACACCTCTCAGACACTAATTTTACAAATAGTGGAATAGAATTTTTAAATAAAGGTTTAAAGTACAGCATACCACCTAAATTTACGAATAATATTAAACAAATTATAGCTACAGAGTCAGAAATAGCTTTAAAATCTAATTCAAATAATTTTCTTTATGAGAAATGGAAAATTGCCAATTTAATCAAAAATATTGAACCTTCAAAAGTTAAACGTCAAACAAAAAATGACATTTCAGTTTTAAACGCAATAAAAAAGAAGATTGAGAATCATAAGTTAACAGTTACAAAATCTGATAAGGGGAACGCTACTGTCATTTTGACGACTGAAAATTACAATTCCAAAGTATATAACTTTATAGAATCCAGCGATGTAAAAGTTCTTAAAGCAGACCTAACAAAGAAGTTTTCTAATAATGTGAGGGATATAATAATTCAAATTATCTTTTAAATGATTACGAAAAGAGGTCTATCATACATAAGAATCCTCATTGTCCACAATTATATGGAACAGTTAAATTACATAAAATAACGAAACCAATTAGACCTGTAGTCTCTTATGTTATTGCTCCTAATAATATATTGGCAAAGAAGCTCAACAATATACTCAATACTTACGGATATGAATCTCAGTACTCAATTAGAAATTCAATAGAACTAATCAAAAAGTTGAAAACAATCCACTTACAAGATAACTATAAACTCATATCGTTCGATGTAACTAACATGTTTACTAAAATTCCTCCTAAAGAATGTCTAATACTTGTAAGGAAATTACTAGAAGATAAAAATATTAATCCAGGAATAATATCAGATATACTTAATTTATTTGATGTATGCATTAATCAGAATTATTTCACTTTTGACAATAAGATATATATTCAAAATGAAGGTTTACCAATGGGAAGCCCTGTATCACCTATTTTAGCAAACATTTTTATGGACAATTTAGAAAGAAAGATCTTTGAAAGTAATATTTCGAGAAATATTTTATTTTGGTATAGATATGTAGATGACGTATTAGCTTGTTTTATGGGTAGTGAACGGCAATTAGATGTATTTTTCAACCACATCAATAATTTACACCCGAAAATTAAATTTACATTAGAAATTGAAGAAAATAGCTCAATCAATTTTCTAGATTTAAAAATTCAAAGAGTTAATAATGTACTTGATTATTCAATTTACCGAAAACCAACACAAACTGATGTAACAATTCCATTCAATTCTAACCACCCTGTGTCACACAGACTAGCAGCATATAATTCAATGATACATAGAGCTTTTTCAGTTCCTATGAACAAATGTAATTTTGATAGAGAGATTAATACAATTAGACAAATAGCAACATCTAACGGTTATCCATTAGATATGATAAATAAGCTAATTAGTAAAAAAGAGGAAAAAGTGGCATTACAACTAATATATCCTAAACAAGCTGATGAAATTAAAACTTATGAAACCATCACATATGCAGGAAATATTTCTAATAATATTTCAAAGATAATATCTTCAGCAACGAATACAACAATTTCTTTTAAAACAGAAAGTAACGTTAGTACAAAATTGTTAAATGTAAAAACCAAAATACCACTATTAAAGAAGTCAGGTATATATAAACTCAAATGTCCAGAATGTAATGCTGTCTATTTGGGTCAGACCCTTAGGAATTTTGAAATACGATACAGTGAGCACTTACGAGCATACAGATTAAAACAACCAGATAAATCCCTCTACGCAAAACATCTACTTGACACCAATCATTCATTGACACCTAACACAAAACTAGAAGTACTACATATTTGTGAAAAGAAACAAGAACTGGATTTCCTTGAAGAACTGGAAATTAGAAGACATTTAAGAAACCCACAATATGAAGTTGGCAGTGAACAGTTAAATCTAGGGAATTCTCCACTAATAAACTGTCTTCTTAAGTGATAATTGTAAAGATCAGCAGATATAGTTTTCCTGGTTTTCTATATCATTGCACAGTTATACTGATCTTAATTGGAAAAATGATATCCAGGATATCACCATAGGGCTAATAATATCTAAGCTTCAATATTTGTAATATCACATCTTCTTCTTTTTTCTATAAACATATATTAAGCCAATCACAAGTTAGGTTACTTCTTGGTCTAGCCAAATATAACTACTAAACATCAGGTAGGCATAAAATGAAATGTAACTTCTGTCATTCTGACGATGATATTGATTTATCGAAACAATTGTCATTTTTTAAGAATTTTCAATAACTTGTATTATATTGTGGAATTAACTAGAGACCTTGAGTTTCATTTAAAAACACTAATATGAGCATATTCCACGAAGTAAGGGTCGAGACAGTCAATTTCATATATTAAGTCAATCACAAGTTAGGTCACTTCTTGGTCTAGCCAAAAATAACTACTAAACATCAGGTAGGCATCAAATTAAATGTAACTTCTATCATTCTGACGATGATATTGATTTATCGAAACAATTGTCAATTTTTTAGAATTTTCAATAACTTTTATTATATTGTGGAATTAACTAGAAACCGTGAGTTCCATTTAAAACTCTAATAGGCACTTAGAAGCTAAACTTTCTTATATTGAAGGGCCATTACGACCATTAAAGTTAATAATAAGGATTTAACGTTACAATAGACATTGCAACTTGTCCGAGAATTCACAGTAATGTGAATGTTCTTGCGATTGATTTGTCATCGCGATATAGAGCATGTCATCGCACAACAGTAAGTGTGTTTGTTAACTAAAAATAGATGTATTTCAACCGGGCATTATTCACTTTTTTATGAATGCTTTTATATCCATATCTTTACCGAACAGAGTCACATTTTCCTTAACGATTCCAGTGAATGCAGTAGTTCTCTTGTTTGTGATCGCTGGAACTTGAGACTTCTCGTGAATCTCCGGAAATGCTTGGATTTTTTCAGCAATAAACATCATCTCATTAGTCACATCTCCGCTACCTTCCCCTTCACTATGTGTGTCAAACATTTTACTATGTCGAATTTCAATACCTCACAAATAAATCAGAAGGATCAAACGCTTCAATTTACATGCGAACACTTTTCAAATATGAAACAAATAAAGGAAACAGATGTGGCAGATCAAGTTGATTGCATATTGCAAGTTTCAACAGGTTTGTAATCGCTATCGGCTAATCTCTGTACCTTTTACTTTATTTATCGGAAGCATTTCTTTGCGAGGAAAAGGTAGAGATTATGATTACGATTTAGAGCAAAACCTTTTACTTCTACCTTTTACTTTAAAGTGAATGCTTCATTTTTATAAGTACGGCCTAATATATTGACAAGATGACAAGTTTTACTAGCAATGTTGAGACTCTAGCGAATAATCTACGTTTTTATACTTTTCTAGCTTTAATATATTTTTTATAAGCGATTGGTGTGATTTTTAGACAGTTCTTTATTCAAAATAGATTTAATCATTTTTCCATTATGCATCCAAACTATTTTTTTTCCGACCAATGATAACTAAAACTGTTTTATTGTAGGATTTTTTATACCAATATATCATTCACATCAAAAGAATACCTCCGAAAACGTGAACCTAAATCAGTTTATGCAAATTTAACGAAACTTCACATCAGAAAAAGCACCTCATTCTATAATTAGTCAAAGTATTTCCCTCCAAAACATATTAAAAGTAATTTATTAGCAGAATTTAATTCAATTACAGTCGATTCCAGTAACGATAAACTCCATAATCTATCGGTAATCTCGGAATGAAAACCAGAACTAGGATAATTTATGACATCCCTTCTTTGATGGGCGTTAATTCATGGAATTCAGAGGAAATTCTGGTAACGAGGAAAGACAGAAAGAAGGTGGTAGATTCGAATAGGCTGATCTGACTTGAACGAAAGTCGTAAATTGTATACGTGCCACTGTTCGGCTCGGCATCGGTAGCTCGCATCAAATGTATTACACTACCGGTAGCTGTAATTGTTTTGATTATAGTTGGTATACATAACACACGTGATTTATTTGGAATTTATACGAGGGATATTCGAGTTTCTTAAAAAAAAGCAACTATAATTAAAGTTTGGCTTTGCGATTGAGAATTTTATAAAAAGCTTCTGATCGCGTCAAGATGGAATCATAGATTATATCTTCAGCTGAGAATAAGTGATAATGAAGCTATAGACAATTTCAGATCACATGACTTTGACAGATCGGCCATCCTGCTTGAGGGGCAAATAAATCGATTATTTGCATTTGTTTGCTGTAAATGGGAATCCTTTTTACTGTTTTTAAAGCGAGTTTTCTTTGTGAAAATATGTTCAAAATGTCGAGTTTTGGCTATTATAATACTTTTAGAGGTAATAATTTATCGCCATATGATAAAAAAAAAATTTGCAATTAATAACATATGAACTTGCTCCTGGAACTGCATATTGCAAATATGTGATTTACCTAACATAATTATTGAAGAATAAATGGATTATTTAACCTTAGCCACTAGTTATAAAACTGGACAACAATGAAAGTCCATGAAAAGTCTGCAAGTCTACAAATTTGCTGAATTTGGTGCTGTTTTAGTATTTTTGCCAAAAAGAGGCTTTTGTTGATGTGTAAGGTGAGATATATGAAATATTCACCTCTGTAATAAATTTTGTTGAAGATTCATGATACAGTATATTGTCATAATTAGTTTGCTTATATTTCTGGAAAATGCCTTCCCTTTTTTTAAATAAATATCTGTGCGTACTTATTTTATAGAGATTCATTTGGAAATCAAATAACATACTAGGTATCAAAGGTATTTTTATTATTCATTAACCTATTTAGCTTTTGCTCATCTAGCAGCAACTTCCTGACGCTGGATGGTGGAACCTAAAGATAAACGAGAGCCAGTTTCAAAGATCATCGACTGGCCTTTTTTTTTCACCTTAAAGTAAATAAATAATTACTACTAGTGATAAGAGTAGCAAATGTGAACTAATAATACATATTCACTTATTTACATAAAATATTTTTAATTATTTACAACTTGTTACATTAAAATAAAACTCCCAGATAACTTAAGGTTTTTTGTTCTCTCCTGAGATCTGTAATGTAGATATATCGATTTCCTAGCTTTAGTTGTTCCCGTAGTACATCTCATGTACTGGCTAAGAACCCAATCTGGATTTATCTATCTAATAAATGTGCTGGGCACCTAGAAGTATTGCATAAAAAATTATTCAACAATGTGAGTTATTCCTGGGGTCAAGATTATAGAGATAAACAAGGATTTCTTTTTGTTTTATTTTATATGTAGGTTTTTTCATCACAATTCTCGACAGTCCTTTGACAAGGCGTTTATTATCACTCCCCGGTCTTTTAGGGCAGTTGGTATCCTAAAAAAACCTAGACTGTCCCTCTAAGCTCTCCAGAACACTACACTACTGAGCAAAACGATGGAATTTTCGAAAAAAACTTGAATAAAAATTGCTGTTTTCACTAATAAATACTGGTGATAACTAAATGCTTGCCCCTCAAGCAAAATGGCCGCCAGTCAAGTAAGTTACTCCGAAGGCGCCGAAAAGCCTTAGAGCTCAAAAGGAAAAGAATATAAAGCAACAAAGAACATTGTCAAAACAAAATTTATAATGATAAAAAAACATTGCTCTTCACTTGTTACTTATTCTATTTTCACTCTTTGAGACGAGGGATTCGAATTTTTCCAAAATAATGTGTAAACTCAAACAAATCTGATTTTATTTATGTGTGAGCTTAAAATTTGGCTTGCAACGAGACGAGCGGACAAGCAATTTTTTCCTGTCTGAGCTTGCAATGTGCGAAACTTTATATATTATGCGCTGCATCGGTGGCAATTTCATTTGTTGTCAAATGCCCGATCGATAATTAACTTAGCAAAGTGAAAACGTTCATGGGGTAAAAGATATCCGTTTTTGAAACTTTATTTTTCTTTAGTTTTACAAAATTGTGTTTTGTGTTGTGAATTAGGGTGAGTTCATCTAAAATTTATTTTTTATTTTAGATTTATTAAAACATTAACCTTCATAGGACTGGCCGGGATCCGTTTGTACCCCATGTCGTATGTTTTTGCTGTATCTTTGCAAACGCAAATTTTTAAACATTGGTTTTTCATCTAGCTGCAGTTTATGAATTATTTTGATAAAATATGATGTATTTAGTAGTTTTTATTGGCTGGTATAAACAAAAAATAGTTTTATATTCCAGGGGTCTCTTCAGACCCCGGTCAGCCTTTTACGTCCGATAAAATAATCCCGGTAACTGTTAGAAAAATCGGGGAATACCATACATTTAATGTTTGTTTACTCACAGGGAATTTACCCATATAATTGTAAAATGTAAATTACCAGTTCAAATGAGGGATTCCCCGTGTTGCGATATAATTTTTAGACTTGAATATTCGGGTTAGTCTCTCGTGATATTGCGAGTAGGATACATCGTTTTGAAAAGGAGTCAGTTTTTATTTACAAATAATCGCAAGGGGCTTACTGACGATGAGATGTTACGTATACTTGAAAGTGATGATCCAGAGTTTGATAGTGTTATTAATGAGGAAACATTGAGTGACTTAGAAGATGAAGACATTGTCACAGAAGTAGAGGAAGAAAATGATGTAATAGTTGTTGATCAAAGTATAGAGAAAACGAACCCATAGGGACCAACAGTTAGTAACAGCCAGGGCATTCCAGTATATAAATCTAAAGATGGAACTGAGTGGTCAAAAATTCCAGGAAACACAAAAGTTAGACGTTCAAAAGCTAATATTCGGAGACATGTTCTAGGCCTTACAAATTACAGTTCTGATATCTCATGTATAAAAGACGCTTTTCTTCTTTTTCTATCTCCGGATATTCTGAACATTATAGTAACCGAAACAAACAGAAAGGCACAAACATATTATGATAAATGGAATATAGAAAATCCGAATAAAATTAAAGTTTTTGTACCTGTTGATTGTACAGAGATTGAAGCTTATATTGGACTGTTGCTTATTCTTGGCGCACTTCACGGATCGAAAGAGGCTATCGATATGCTCTGGTATCAAGATATTTCTTACTGTCGTCCTATAATTCCTGCTGCAATGTCAAGAGACAGATTCAAACAAATTACTTCATTTTTACGCTATGATAATTTTCAAACAAGACAAGAACGAAAATTAGTAGATAAGCTAGCTCCGATAAGAGATATATTCTATATTCTCACTTCTAATTGTAAAAAATCACTTAATCCTGGCGATCATCTATATGTAGATGAGCAGCTTGTACCATTTAGAGGTAAGGCACCATTCCGGGTCTATATGAAGAGTAAACCTGATAAGTATGGAATCAAAATATGGACTCTTGTGGACTGCACCACTTCTTATATTGCAAACATGCAAGTTTACTTGGGTAAGTTATTTGAAAAGCAATATAGGCAAACTTTATATTCCTATATATCTATTAATTTTTAGGATAACAAGGTAACAAAGCGGAAAAGGGTCAAGGTCAAAGGGTTGTCCTAGATTTGACAGACCATTTGGAAGGCGGATTTGGAATAACGACCGATAACTTTTTTACAAGTTTAGAACTTGCTGACAAGTTGTGGAAAAAAATATTACTTTATGTGGAACCCTCCGGAAAAATAAAACATTTATTCCCAGGGAACCTCTACCGGCATCGTACAAGGAAGAGTTTTCAAGTATGTTTGCTGTTAGAAATCAAAGAACGCTAGTATCCTATGTTCCGAAACAAAAACATGCTGTCATCTCACTTTCAAGTGAGCATTCTGATAGTAAAGTAGCTGGAGAAGAACAGCACTATAAACCAGAAATTATTTTTCATTACAAGAAAACAAAAGGTGCTGTCGACACTTCAGATAAGTTGGCGAAAGAATATACAGTGCAGAGAAAGTCAAACCGCTGGCCAATGTCAATATTTTCGCATCTTATAGATATCGCAGGAATAAATGCTTATAAATTGTGGTTACTGCGAAACCCGGATTGGCGAAAAAACAGTTAGGATAAACGTAAAATGTATATTTTGGGACTAGGAAGAGAACTCATAAAGATAAACGTTTTCCGGCGATATAATAATAAATACATTCAGACGAATAGAAAACGGCATATGACAGACGTTTTTCCCGAACTACTGGATGCAACAAAACATAGAGTTGAACAACAAAACATTACCAGGGGGCGCTGCCATATGTGTCAAAGAGGAAAAGACAGAAAATCCAGAAAAATAAGTATTAGGTGTAATAACTTTGTGTGCCTAGAACATTCAAAATTGGAGATAGTTTGTGAAAAATGTTAAAATGATATGTAGCTAGTAGTGTTAGTGATTAGGGTATTTTGTATTTTTTCGTGATGATTTTTGACTAATAAATGGTTCATAGTAAAACTTTAATAAAACTTCTTTTCTATATATTTAATTTGAAGAAAAATACAGCATTTCTTCAATTTTACGCATGGGGTCTTCTCGGACCCCAGTTAGTCCTTTTCGTAAAATTTTGATGTCCGTCCCATGAAGGTTAAAATCCAAAAATTTCTCTACTAATATCTCATCTCTTATCTTATATTAATTTAACTTGATTTAATTTATTTTTTGCTCCTCTTCAAATTATATCATTTTTTTATAAGCAAAGATTTGTCATTTATCAGAAAATAAAGTAGTATTACCCGCGAACCGGTAAGACCTACTCCTAGATCATTATTCAGCGGGAAAAATAATTCCGCCTGAGATACTCTATAACTGAGTAGACGCTACAAAAAAAATAAACCGAACAACAGGTAACAAAAAGTAAATTGGTGGTAAAAAGATTTGGCGACAATCGCCATTGTCAGTTGAGTACACATTTGCCAATGGATTTTGAGTTGAGGTTTGGAAGAATAAAACGGTGAAAAGCAATTCCATTATATATCTTCATCTTCAATATTTTCAACCTTTTGATTGATTAACTGTACATTTTATTATCTTCACTTATATCTTTATCTTTGGTATCTTATCTATCTATCTATCTAATTTCTTTTACGTAATTATATTATCTATTACTCATAATCACTATAAATGCTGGAAGTTATTTCGTGAAAGACACAGTATTCGATGTCTATAACTTTTTTTGATACAATTATGATTCCAATTTATTGATATAAAATTTTTAAAATGGCACATAGTTTCAAACTTAATGTCGAATACCTCTTAACTCATGAATTCGATTATGAACTTTCTTATCGTGGCTTAGAAATACCTTCAACGGTTGCAGACACGAGGAAATTATTGCGTGGTATTTTAACTCAAGAAGTATCTATGCGTAGTTCTGTTTCATACGCTGAACTTCCCTTTAATTCAGAGGTTACAGGAATTAAAAATTCACTTAGTGATTTGAAGAATAAGGTCCAAGATTTTATTGGTACTTCCTCTGATGTCGAATACAAGAGATTGACTTGTCATCTAACGCACCTTACCCAACGCATCTCTCGTTTAGTTTGTGAGTAAAATGAGCAGGAAAAGGATGAAAAACGTCTAACTGCTGAAATTCTTTTTTTGGTTGTCGAGCTGGACAGCAAAGTTAATTATGTTGATCTCGAAAGACATTCTACTCCGGTGAATGAAAATCAAAGTTTTTCTTTTTCTAAACCTGTAGCTGTGCATAAATGAGCAATGCGTTTCTCGGGGATTGATTCTAGGGTATCAGTAATTGGTTTTCTTGAACGCGTAAACTGTTTGAAAATTTCTAGAGGTATCACAGATGCTGAATTGTTTTCCAGCTCAGCAGATCACTGATCAAGCATTTAATTGGTATCTAAACAATAAACATATAATTCAAAATTGGGATCAATTAGTGATCAAATTGAAATCAGATTTCTTGCCTTATAACTATCAAGATGATATACTTGAGGAAATAGAAGCTAGAAAACAAGGTCAACATGAGAGGGTTACCTTATATATTAACTCCATGTGTGGTTTGTTTAATCGCCTTGATGACAAACCAAGCGAAAGTTCTATTATTCGTATCATCAAATAGTAATACAACAAGTGTAATGATGATTATCGAAATACAAATTTCTTCGATTTTGAGAAACAAATTGTTGTTTAAAACCGCATGAGCGCGTGAGCGCGAGTGTAGTTTCTTAAAACTACAATTGGTTTCGAAAAAGAGAAGAAATTCTCAATAATCATTAATTACACGAGTTCTATTTGTCAAGATTATTTCACGAAAACAATTAAAATTGGGCTATGATGACGTCCGTTGCAAAATTCCATGAATTGTTTCCACACGTACTTTCTTTTGAATCTCTTTCAGATCAAACAGACCAAAACGGTTTTTAGAATTCATTCTGGATACAATAATTCTAACGTTTCTTTATTCATTTGACAGTTTCTGTCAGTCACTAGATTTTTAATATCGAATAAAACAACTAATGACAACGCGAAGCACACAGATAGGGAAATTGCATGTATCCAATCAGGTGCCGAAATACAAAATCGAAAACATGGTGTTTTCAGATATCAATCCTCATATTTAAACCAATCGAAGGCGCGTATTTTGTATTGAGTGAAATAATCGTGAAAATCTCTTATCTTATTACGCACAACCATTAGCCATCGATACTGTTGATACTTTGACTGAAAAATTTGAAAAAACTTGGACAACCCCTAACTTGGGCTCAACAATCTACGTCAAACCGTAAAAGCTATCAATATTTACTTGAACCAGATTTAAGCATTCCTATTACATCTTTTAGCGACGATTAATGTTCGAAACAGTTACGTAAGAATGTGACTGTTGTATCGTCGACAGTAACTTGTTGGAATTGTAAGAAATCCGGTCGTACCTATAATACTTGGGTGCCAGTGGGGTGTTCGCCGATGCCATATTTGGATTCAGCGGGCCAAAAAACTCACCAAAATGATTTTTGGTTGACCTTCTTTGATTGTGTCAGGATAACCCCCGGAGATGACGTTTAGTGTCAGGTTGTGGTGCACCAGGTGTTCGGGGGGTTGTTTCCGACGTGAAATTCGGAACCACCGCCCCACAAAACTGCCCTCTTATGATTTTCGGGTGGTTTTTGGCACTCTTCTCAAGAAAATTCTCGGAGATGAGGTTCTAGCCCGCGTTTCGGTGCACCAGGTGCCAGTGGGGTGTTCGCCGATGCCAGATTTGGATTCAACGGGTCAAAAAAAACCACATAATGATTTTAGGTAGACCTTCTTTGATTGTGTCAGGAAAACCCCTGGAGATGACGTTTAGGGTCAGGCTATGGTACACCAGGTGTTCGGAGGTCAATTTGAACATTATATTTGTGATCAAATTTGAAAATCTTCCAAAAGGCCCCCAGATAATGCATTTTTCGCGTGCACTTTGGCCTGCAGCAATGCAATTTCCGGTGGGAGGGAAAATCTACCGCCCCACATTTCGTGATAATCGTTTTTGGAAGAGAATGGAGAAAACCGCATCCCGATCCGTCCTGTCGCACCACTTTCCCAGGTTCATCCCTATTTCCGCAGGCGTTGACGCGACTATATCGGTTATATTGAAACCTACCTCACCCCAGACAAAATATCTAAAGCTATGAAATTGTATCTAATACCTTTAGTTTAACATGATATTATTCTTGGAATGAATTTTCTCAAAACGTTTGATATTAAAATTAATTTTTCTAACTTATCTCACACTGTCAATTCTCTCACGCCAGCAGTAATTAATATAATCCAGGATATCTCTCAATCATCTTCGGAGCAGAGACGTAGATTTAATCACATTATTGAAACTTTCTAAACTATTTCTTTTTCTTACAGAATTGGTAGAACCTATCTCGTTAAATATTTTATTGATACAGGAGATTCTCTTCCCGTTAAGCAACCTCAATATCCTCTACCTCAAGCTATGCAAGCGTATCTAGAACAGGAAGTAGATAAGTTACTTGGACTGGGAGTGATTCAGAAAAGTAAATTTTCATATTCTAGTCCCATTTGGTTGGATCAAAAGAGTGACGGTAAATATCGAGTTTGTTTTGACGGACTTAATAATGCCACAGTAAATAAAGATGCACATCCCTTACCTTCAATCGAAGTTATACTGAGTCAACTTCGAGACACCAAGTTAACACAATATTAATACCTTTCAGAGTTTATCTCCGCAACATAACTTAAAGGGGATATACGATTACATTGCTACACAATATGTTTTACGCCAACTATACTTGAAACAAGTATCAGCAGCAGACAATAAACTGATCTAGAAAGCAATCGTCTTCTAGTTCCGCTGACAATGAGAAATCAACACTTTCACAAATTACCAGAACGGAAAATGAGTCTCCTTTTGAAAGATGCAACACTATGGCCAAAAAAATTACGTCCTAATAATATTGAAGAATAAGTAGAACGTGGCCCTGCTCATTATGAAAACAAATAGGATATTTATCTGCGAGATATTTCGGACAAAGTTTTCCAATAGTTACTTTCTTTGATTATGTGAGGAAAACCCTCGGGACGACGTTCAGGCCCAGGTTCCGGTTCACTAAATATTAGGGGATCGTTTACGACGTGAAATTTGGATTGAGCGACCCAAAAAATGTCCTCACATTGGGTTGTTATTGGCAATCCTGTCAAGAAAACTGTGGGAGATGATGTCCACGTCCAGGTGTCCGAGGGGTATTCGCGAATGTCATATTTGAATTCAGCGACCCAAAAAAATCCCACGAACCGAGCTCTCCTTACACGCGTGATGTTTGGGAGCGTTTCACGTAGATGACGCTCCAGGTCGGCTGAGGGTCAATTTGAACATCATAATCGTGATCAGCGACCTAGAAAATCCCCGGGAACCCGATTTGGGGCAGTTCTGACTCTTACTTACAGAGTTATTAAATCTTCGAATAGCCGTCTCAAAAAATGCTTTTTTTGATCGCATTTTTGGATGCAGCAATGCAATTTCCAGTTTGTATGGGATACAAACTGGGTACATGTTTTACAAAAAAAAATTTGGAAGCGAATGCAAGAAACCGCATTCCGATACGTCTTAATGCGAAAGATTCTGAACGTTTGTTCTTTCTAGTGCTTCATTGCTTCGCCCAATTGAACGATGATTGCATATAACCAAAATCTCCTTTTTGTCAATTTTGTGATACTAATGATCTGTTAACTCCATTTTTCTTTCCTGACCTACTTTAACTGTAGCTCTTCATATTCCAATTTTGAATGAATCCATTGTAAAATAATCAAAAATATTTGGATAATGTTAATATTTCAGTGTAAAATGAGAAACTGTCATTAAAGATAACTTGTATAACAATAAATATTACGTTAGGACATAAGAATAGAAAAAACAAGATTCTAAAATAATATCAATCGTTAATCATAATTTGATGTAAACATGAGTGGGTAAATACACATAACCATCAACAAATATTTGTACTTCCATTATTTTTCTTTTGGTCGCAATCGGAAATTATAGCTATAAATAAAAATGTTACCCTTAATGGAATAAGTGCGTTGGTCCGTGTCAATAAGTATTAGATATTTAATGAGGTATAGTAACAAGCAATATACCTATGGGTATATCTATGCGTTTATTATTACTCCACGAATGAGTGTATTCGAATGTGCAGCTTTGTTCAGATTTATAAATATCTTATGTCCGGACACTAGACATTCCACCAGAGACTGGAATTAGTCCGGTGTAAATGGAAATTTCAAATTCCAAAAAGTCCCACAGAGCTGAAATTTGGCAGAAGCCTCGAGTACACCATTACAAATAGTATACCGAATGTCTCCATAGATCCCACATTATTCAAGATCGAAGGTAAACATTTTTGAGATTTCCTATATTGGAAAAAGTGAGTGTTATACCCCATATGATAGTTCGGAAATTCTATGAAATGCCTAGGCATTCTATAAAATGCCAGGTCTTTTTAGACAATATGGAATCGAACATTCATTCTATGGTTCGACTAGGCATTTCATGAAATATCTAGGCATTACATGAAATGCCGGAGTGAACTTGGGTCATGTATATAATATTCATATTAACTACGTGAGTTTGTTTAAGAAGATACTTTATTTATCTTCTGACAATTGACGTGACGATTGAAGTTTACAACTGACAAGTAATTGTACGTACTGTTAATATAACAATGAATGCAGAACGCTACTATCATAACACAGTATACACAGAGTTATACATGTTGTATAATACAATACATGTCACACCAACTAACCTAACCTAACCTTTACTCCGTATATCTCTTTCTACGGGCTTTGAATTTGTTGAAACTCGAAAAAAACGTTCTCTAATTTTAACAATCTATCTTGCATTTGTATGCAATCTACATCATTTTAAACCTGTTCTGGCTTAGCTTTTGATGTTCTGAAAAATTCAGAAAAATGGGTGACTGACTTTGAGAGAACCTGTTTTTCTAAATAATTTAGAAATAGTTTCATCTATCATCTTGTAAAGCAATTTAATTGAACTGGATAAATGGAAACTAGGAAAATAGTTGTTGAATTATTGTAGAATAATGTGAGGATTAGCCAAGTTATAGTTAAGAATATGAACGGCGAATTATATCTTCGAAATATTGATACAATATGAAAATAAACTGGAACGAATTCACCCCTGCGTGTACTTTCTTATTGGCGGTACCAATTGCAGAATATAGTGCGAGTGTCCCAATCACGTTACACAATAGACTTGGTTTTTTCTTCTCAAAAAACTATGATCACTATTGTTCGATTTTTATCTGGATCGGGTTCGAATAGAATGAATATATATATATATATATATATAAATATATATATATATATATAAATATATATATATATATAAATATATATATATATATATATATATATATATATATATATATATATATATATATATATATATATATATTGTTGTGTTATAAAGTATTTGTTTGTTTATTAAGATTAAGATTATTCATTATTCTTTAATTGAGACACAACAATTAATAATATTTTATTTAATATACAATGGATTATTACTTGATATGTAAATGAATTTAATTTTTCTCCGGCCGACTCTATCATTGTTATTTTTGATTATATCTAAATGATTTCCTTATTTTTGAAAATTTATCTCAGGGAATATCTGTGGGTTGAAAAAAAATACGTAATTTAATTTATCAAGACCGACTTTGTGTTCGACCTACATAGATACCATGTTGTTATATGTGTGTCTATCAGGAAACCATAAAATAACAAGTCTACAATAGGGTTTAATAAACGGTTTAAACGAGAACAACTATTTAATTTTATGGTTTAAATAATACTCAATTCAATTATAAATTCAAAATTCTTAACTAATTTCACGCATACCTCATTCATACAGTTTGTTAATAGGTTATACTTATAGAAAATAGTATGAATCAATTTTTATTGATGGTTTATTCACACTATGGTTTTATTAAAAAGAAGAAGAAAAAGTAATACCTATGTTGATGAAATTGAAATTTTCAGCAAGTATACCTTATGTATTATTAACTAATAGTTGATGTATACATTGTTTCGATACCTATTTTTCTTTGTCATGTTATAGATTACGAACTAGTCTTGAAATATTTGGAAGTTCATTATCACTGCTTGACGATCCTCATATATTGTAGTGTAATTCGGACTTGTAGCAAGAAATCACAATGTCTAGTCCTTCTCGAATAAATTGGATGTTGGTGGAGAAATTTAGCATTCTACGAAGTCACTTAATGTTGGATGAAATTTGGTAATTATCATTATTTCACTGTTCTTACGTTATTTGTTACTACTTATCATGGTTTTACAACTTTTATTATTCATTTTGAATATTATTTCTTAGTTTTCTATTCTTAAACTATCACAGGAGTAACATGTCTCCCTGTTTCTTCATGATACCATCTACCATTATTGATTTTTTCCCCTTCAATTGTTTCTAATAAACAACTCTCTTAGATTTTTGTTTCAAATTTTTCTACCAATCACAAATGTTCTACAAATTAGTTACTAAATTAGTTTTTGTACATTCCGTAACAGTATTACTCTATTTATGTTAATTCAATTGATAACTCTAAATTTCATGGGATTCTTATCTTACGGTATTATTTTTTTAATCTTGGTTGACAATTTTGTCTTATATGTAGATTTGTAAATATTACTTTGACAGTTGGTATTTTAGAAGTTTTATATTTCAAAATTTGCCTTCCTGTTTTTTTACTTCTCACTTCCTGTTTGAATGATTCAATATACAGGTTTCATCAAAACTTATTATATCATACTTTATTTTATTACTAAATTTTGTTTGTTTTTATTTCAGCCTATTGCAGACTTATTCGAAATGGTTCCGTATTCTTCTATCAAGGTAAACTAATGTACATGGACATGTAGTTATTTATATAAATAATTATTTGTAAGATTCCTTAAACACAATAATATATATATATATATATATATATATATATATATATATATATATATATATATATATATATATATTGTTATATATTACTATTTCTGGGTTAATTGTAATGAAATTAGGTTAAAATTGATTTCCTTTTTTTTTTTAATGTCGGCTAGCTGTTAATAAGATTAATGATAAGACTCGTAATTAGGTTGCGGTTCGTGCCCTTATTGAATAAATTTAGAAAATATAATTTTTAATAATGAATAATTTTTCAACAATATTTAATCTATTCAATTTTAACAATTTTCTTTTTTTTTTAATTTGAATACGATATATAATACTACTAACCTATTAGCTATAATTAAATTAAATGTCTATAAATACGAGAATGTCTATAAATATGAGCTCAACAATATGATACACTATATCCATATAACCATAAAGTCCCTACACTTCTTTGGCAGTTAAATTAACATTGTATTCTTGTCTCAATAAATTTTAATCTAATTCTGTTGCCGAAATTTTGTTTGCAAATTATATATGTTGTAATTTATTTCTTCTTGATAATTTGTATTCTGTGTCAATAAATTTTAATTTAATTGTCTTACCAGAATTCTGTTTGTAATAAGGTATATATTGTAATTTTCAATTTCTCGATTTTAATTCTTCTTGATAATTTTCTATTTTTATATACGAGTATCTTCCTATTGACTTCTATCTGCCAAAAATTTTCTGACTTTCCACCGCTACTTCTCAATCCATCTCCTTTTTTTTTAAATCCGGCTTCAAAGGGTTTTTTCCATCTCTATCTCCATTGGCGCACTTGTAACGCGAACTTCACTACCCTCTTATAATTATTTTTACTTATATCTATTATAATAATCTAATACATAAAATCAGTTACTTCCAAAAAAATTGTATTTATCCATTCTTTCCTAATTTCCTAAAAAATATGTCATTTTTGACTTTTGAATTCCTTTGTAGGTTATCTGTCACAATAATTTTGATGTGTATATAGGGTGTCTCAAATGATCATGTTTACAGTGTGTCCCAAATAAATGATTCTAATAAACCTGATTTAGAAATAATAATAATATTTTTTTCATAAAGTTTAGTGGATTATATTCTAAATAATCAATATGTAATAATATATATATATATATATATATATATATATATATATATATATATATATATATGCGCTGGTTTGGTTTACATTAGATAAAAATCACTTTATATGGTATAATCAACGTTTTTCATTAACTTGACATTCAACGTCAGAATTCAAAAATTAGCTGCGTCGGTAAGACCACCTCCTCCCCAGGTACTATCTCGAGATCAAGCCATCAATATGCATTCTATTTCCAACACTGTACTATTCGATTATATCAAAGCAATAGGTAACATTGTCTCTCCCAAAAACGTAAATTTCGCTTCCAGAACCTCCTATGGCTGCATATGTATCTATTTACCATCTTCCACTCGAGTCGACGATATTCTAAAATCGAATCAAAACATCTTAGTTAATTCCAATGTCATTACTTTTCGTCGGCTTATTTCCCCCACCAAAAGAACCCTTATTTTCAATGTCAGTCCTTTCATTCCACATTCCGTTATTCAAAAAGCCCCGCATGATCTAGGATTAACACTTACCTCCCCTATACCATACGTCAAATATAGCTCGTCTGATTATGAATACGCACATGTCCTGACCTTGGTCCGTGTGACTCCGATTATTAATGCGCATGAAAATACGTCACACAGAATATTCATTTCTACCGATTAACTTGAAAGCTTTCTTTGCAAACAGGCTGGATATACCGCTGAATCATGTCCCAACACTTCCCACGACCTCCCCCCCCCCCTATTATATACTTCCGCCAATCTTAAACCCTCCATTTCAGCTGACCCAGCTACTACTGATACCTCTCCAGACACTTCCGAATGACTCTCTTGAATGCCACTCGCTCACTCCTCTCCTGTAATTGGCGAAAAACGACCTCGCGCTAGTGATAGCGCTCTTGACTCTCCGCAGTCTAGATCACCTTTCAATACTCCTCTCGCCAATCCCAATCCAATGCCTTCTCCAGAATTCTCAATATCTAATTAAAAAAATCTGCAGAAAAACGAACCAAAAAATACAATTTGGCGGAATATGATTGTCACAATATAAACCTCGAATCACCTGCTAACATACATAAACTCTTTGAAGACTCTCCTAAATCCTTCTCTCTTAATAGCATCCAACTTATTGCGTTCCTCGAAAATACTTTCCTCGTCAACGACCCTCTACATGAAGCCAATAAATTTATCTCCGACACTGCCTCCCTAGTGAAAGATCTATCCTTAAGTTATTCTAATGTCAACGAAAGATCATTGAAAAATCGCATTACACGTCTGACCAATAAAATTAAATTTAAACTTCACCCCGACCAAAACAATCTCACTGACGATCTTTTTTCTGATGACGGTACCACCACAGATTCCTCTACATTGTCTCAGTAAATAACCGCCTTCCCCTTTAATTAGTACCATTCTCTCGAATACAATGAAACTGCGATGGATTTCATCCTCGCTTAGAAAGAATTCAGAAAATAATATCCTTCTATACCCCGGAGTTTCTCTGCCTCCAGGAAACCAATTTCAAAATTGTCCATCAGTACAACCTAAAAAACTTTGAAGGTTATCATTACATCCGTACCAACTGTATGAGAGCCAGTGCTGGTAATTCTATATTTGTATCTAGCGATGTATACTCATCTCATCCCTCACTAACCTCAAATTTAGAGGCACTTGCTTTCACTGCTTGATGTCCTAATAACCTTACCATTTGCAATATTAACATTCCATCTAATCACCCCCTTAATGAAGAACACTTAAACCACCTAGTACTTTAGCTCTCCCACCCACACGTCCTTGTTGGTGACTTTAATGCACATCAAACCATGTGGGACTTTTCCCGTGGTTGCACTAGAGGCAAAGATAAATAAAACGTCATCAACTCCCTCCGGAACCTGCTTGTTGAATACTGGACTCAACAATCACTTTAACATTTTCTTCGCCTCCTTTCCTGCCCTAGACTTATGTGACCCTAAAACTGCACTTTTCCTTTCCTGGCAAGTTGCCGATGACCTCCATGATAGCAACCACTTTCCTATCATTATATACAATCATTCTAATAAGGAAACTATCACTAGAAGCTTCTGGAACTTAGAAAACGCAAATTGGTCTGAGTTTACTTCTTTCTCCTAAACTTATTTATCCTCTTTAGCTATTTCTGCAAATATAAATGACACTCTAAAAATTACAGCATACTTGCCGCTGCCGAGACTCACATCGGTAAAACTGTCACTTACTCTGCATTCAGCTTGCGAAAATGCCATTCGAAAGTCGAAATATGCTCTTAACAGGTTTAGGTAATGATGTGGTCAACAATATAGCAGTTCACCTTGATCTCATCTTGTCACCCGTGGAATTTGTAATATGTGGTGCGGTTGATGTACTAATTTCTCCTGATACTCATCCTCCTCCACTAGAAACAACGTTGAATTTGCAATAGGAAAATAATATGACCCCTGATGAAATTAAATATTATTGTGATTTTGCAGATATCAATCATTCTCTAGAAACGATAGAATGGGATCACCTCATTCATAGCTTTGATCTTTCAGAGATGATTTGTGTGTTCTATGATATATTATACTCTCTTATTGATCGTTTTTTGCCTTGAACTTGTGTTCAGAAGTTCCGTTGTTCATATTCTTGGTAGAATTAAAAAATTTATTACGTGAAAAAAATATAATTTATAAATCGGCTAGTACTCGCGAATGTTATGCAAAGTTCAGTGAGTTTAGAAGTCGATGTGAGCATATGTTAAATGAGTGCTATGTTAGGTATGTATATTCTCTGAGCATTCTATTCAGAATAATTTGAAGGCTTTTTGGAAATTCGTAAGAAGTAAACGTGAAATTAATAATATACCTGACTTAATGATTCATTTACTTTTTGTGGTATTGACATTGCAAATTGACCATTTTTCTCTGTGTACACTAATCATACTTTAAGTTGTAGTGGTAACCAGATCCAACCTACGTTGTGCATAACAACGTACCACATTCCTATTCCTAGAATTTATGAGATAATTTCAACATTGAACATTAATAGAGGAACAGGACTTGATATTCCACCCATATTTTATTATTTCTGGAACCCAATTTGATATTTTCGATAAATCATTGCATTTAGGTGTGTTTCCCGACCCTTGGAAACTTTCTTACGTTACACCAATATATGAATCGCTTGAGAAAGAAGAACAAGTGGATTTCGTGTATACTGATATGTTCAAGGCTTTTGACAGGATGAACCATGGTCTTCTACTTCAAAAGCTTGATTTGCTTGGCATTGGAGGTTTGGTTTTGCAGTGGCTTCGCAGTTATTTAACCAATAGAACTCAACAGGTTCAGATAAATCATTTCTATTCCCACAAATTCTCTGTGACATTAGGTGGTCCCCAGGGTTCACACTTCGATCCATTACTCTTCAATATCTTTAACAATGATATAGTTTTAAAATTATCAAGTGCCATGAGGATGTTGGAATGCTGTTGTAAGATTTGGATAACCTGTCTGAATGGTGCACTATTAAAGGTATGGATCTTAATGCCAGAAAGTGTTACGTGATTCGCTTTTATCGTACACTTAAGCACATCCAACTATTACATAAATGGTCAATTGCTCGATACAGTCAACCAGATAAGACATTTAGGAGGGGTTCTTGACAGTACACTTACCTTTAACCACCATATCACTACTGTTGTGTAGAAGTCCATGAAAATGTTGGGTTTCGTCAAGAGAACTACTCGTGATTTTACTGTTATCACCTCTATCAAATTTTTGTCTGTTTTCTTAGGTCTCACCTTTATTACTGTTCTTCTGTATAGTCTCCACATTTTTTAGTTCACATTTGGAAACTCGAACATGTTCAGAACAACGTTTCATGCTATATCGCATTAACACACATGTCTATCAGACTATGCTGTGTGGCTGCAGCAGCTCCGAATCTCCTCTATTGAGAGTCGCAAGAAGAATGTAACTGTCCTCCACGTCTAAATAAAATGAGTTTATTTGTTCCATCGCGGACTACGAGGCAGCGTCGAACATTTCATAGATATAATTACGCATATTACATATTTCTTCCTAGATGTTTCAGACTCGCAAACTCACTAGGAGACCTTCCACTTTTTGATGCCTCAAGTGATGAATTTGAAAGCTTCATTCGTGATTTGAGTGTTCAGTAAATTATATTTTGTCAACTCATGATTTTGAGTATTTTGTTTCAATAACAGTATTCATTGTTGTGAATATATATTAGTGTTTTTAATTGAAACTCACGGTCTCTAGTTAATTCCACAATATAATACAAATTATTGAAAATTCTAAAAAATTGACAATTGTTTCGATAAATCAATATCATCGTCAGAATGACAGAAGTTACATTTCATTTTATGCCTACCTGATGTTTAGTAGTTATTTTTGGCTAGACCAAGAAGTAACCTAACTTGTGATTGGCTTAATATATGTTAATAGAAAAAAAAAGAAGATGTGATATTACAAATATTGAAGCTTAGATATTATTAGCCCTATGGTGATATCCTGGATATAATTTTTCCAATTAAGATCAGTATAACTGTGCAATGATATAGAAAACCAGAAAAACTATATCTGCTGATCTTTACAATTATCACTTAACAAGACAGTTTATTAGTGGAGAATTCCCTAGATTTAACTGTTCATTGACAACTTCGTATTGTGAGTTTCTTAAATGTTTCTAATTTCCAGTTCTTCAAGGAAATCCAGTTCTTGTTTCTTTTCACAAATATGCAGCACTTCTAGTTCTGTGTTAGGTGTCAACGAATGATTGGTGTCAAGCAGATGTTTTGCGTAGTGGGATTTATCTGGTTGTTTTAATCTGTATGCTCGTAAGTGTTCACTGTATCGGAATTCAACATTCCTAAGGGTCTGACCCAAATAGGCAGCATTACATTCTGGACATTTGAGTTTATATATACCTGACTTCTTTAATGGGGGTATTTTCGTTTTTACATTTAACAATTTTGTACTAACGTTACTTTCTGTTTTAAAAGAAATTGTTGTATTCGTTGCTGAAGATATTATCTTTGAAATATTATTAGAAATATTCCCTGCATATGTGATGGTTTTATAAGTTTTAATTTCATCAGCTTGTTTAGGATATATTAGTTGTAATGCCACTTTTTCCTCTTTTTTACTAATTAGCTTATTTATCATATCTAATGGATAACCGTTAGATGTTGCCATTTGTCTAATTGTATTAATCTCTCTATCAAAATTACATTTGTTCATAGGAACTGAAAAAGCTCTATGTATCATTGAATTATATGCTGCTAGTCTGTGTGACACAGGGTGGTTAGAATTTAATGGAATTGTCGCATCAGTCTGTGTTGGTTTTCGGTAAATTGAATAATCAAGTACATTATTAACTCTTTGAATTTTTAAATCAAGAAAAATGATTGAGCTATTTTCTTCAATTTCTAATGTAAATTTAATTTTCGGGTGTAAATTATTGATGTGGTTGAAAAATACATCTAATGGTTGTTCACTACCCATAAAACAAGCTAATATGTCATCTACATATCTATACCAAAATAAAATATTTTTCGAAATATCACTTTCAAAGATCTTTCTTTCTAAATTGTCCATAAAAATGTTTGCTAAAATAGGTGATATAAGGCTTCCCATTGGTAAAGCTTCATTTTGAATATATATCTTATTGTCAAAAGTGAAATAATTCTGATTAATGCATACATCAAATAAATTAAGTATATCTGATATTATTCCTGGATTAATATTTTTATCTTCTAGTAATTTTCTTACAAGTATTAGACATTCTTTAGGAGGAATTTCAGTAAACATATTAGTTACATCGAACGAAATGAGTTTATAGTTATCTTGCAAGTGGATTGCTTTCAACTTTTTGATTAGTTCTATTGAATTTCTAATTGAGTACTGAGATTCATATCCGTAAGTATTGAGTATATTGTTGAGCTTATTTGCCAATATATTATTAGGAGCATTAACATAAGAGACTACAGGTCTAATTGGTTTCGTTATTTTATGTAATTTAACTGTTCCATATAATTGTGGACAATGAGGATTCTTATGTATGATATTATGCATATTCCACGAAGTAAGGGTCGAGACAGTCAATTTCGTGAATATATATGCTTAGATGTGTCATCATCACATGTTTTGCTCCCTTTTTCATTTTATATAATTTGAAACGAGCTTGCCCGTGATTGAATGAATAAGTAAATTACAATTACAATAAATTTGGATAAATACTACGTTTTGTGTTTTGACTGATGGATATAATCAGAACTATTATAAACGTCTTCTCAATTAAAATTGAACTATGTTAACTAAATCTGGTAGTTCTTCTCCACTTATAGTCAAATAACATTAATTTTCCCTCGACCTTCCCTCCAATTTCCTAAGAAATTGGATTTGAAAGCAAACCAGCAAATTGAATTTCGAAAGAATAATTCTTCTTGTTTCTTTAAACGGATTTACTTTTCCAGCACTAAAAACCCTAGCGCTGATCCGATGTTAATTCGATTTTTATTTTGTTTCCAGTGTAATGAAAATTATAAAGGAAGGTGTAGGGGCAGATTGGCGTATATATTCGGTTCAAAATGAGATCATAGAGTATATCTGATGAATGGTAACTGAAAAAAGTCAAAAGATCAAACTTGTTGAATTAAGAAAGTTTTTAATAACTACTCTTCAAACCATATACATGGAGTTCACCTGACGTGGATTCCTAGTAACATATAACAAACATAAACTTTGTACATCTGCCAAGTGAGACAAGTAGAAGGAATAATATAATAAGATTTCATTTTGTTAATGGGTGAAAAAATGAAAACTAGTGACAAAATGGATAACATTTTGTATTTAAAATGAGTGTCAAATTTGTGATATTTACGAAAAAGGAGATTCTCATTATACGGTTACCTTAAATATTATGTTTCATTTTAAATATGATTCCATTACACCAGTAGAGCAATGAATTGCTCCACTTATTGTCTATTTTGTATCGTTTTCGTAGATATCGTCGCCGCAACAAAGCTAACCTAATTCCATTTAACCATTTCCGTGAACTATCTAACATGTCAAACATCCTAGAGCCCTTGTGGGTTAGTATAGTAATGATAATTACATTTGTATGAGGAAGACCACCACTGCTACAGGAAATTATCACTATTCTCTTTGCTTTGTTCGAACGGACTTGCTAAAACTGAATATTAGGCTGTATGTGGGTCAAGTTTTCATATTTTCAGCATGAACGCATTTAACTGGCGTTCCTAACTTTATTTTAAAAGCTTGTACATGTATTGCAGTTGTTACATCTAAAAGCAAAATATTATTATAGAATTAAAAGTGTATTTTGGATAAATATTATATTCGAATAACTGACTATCGCTTAGTTCGTGTTGTGTATGGAAATGGAATTAAAAAACAATATTTGAACTAGAAAATGCATAATATTACTTTGTTATTTCAAATAAAATACACCATAAAGTAGATATTTTCGTGAATCGCATATTATTCCGCTGTCAATTTATTGTAATAATAACATGTGTCGAAATAACGATGGTCAACTTTAATTTTAATAGAATGGTATATATTAACTACCAAACTACTACAATTTGTTATGTAAAACAGCCGGTATTCTAAATTATACTTATAGTCCATATTTGCATCTTCTCCTCTAAAAAAAAAATGATGATTTTAACGTTTTTCTGAACTGGGACGTTAATCAACAACAAACATCAAAACTGGAGTTATAGTTAGGCTCACCATGCTTGACTGTATTTTGTAATTTATATTTTAAACAAAAATAGTAGAATGTGTTTCTAATATTACCTAGGTACTTTTCAAATACAAGACTTAAAAATATTTTGTAATGCGTATTTTAAATACGTGCGAGATAGTATTTCGTAATTTATTTTCAATTGAAGCAAATCGTGTATTTTCTCCAGCTCTGCTAATTAGGAATCATATAATTAACAATAGGTAGACAAAATTGTAGCCGACTGCGCTCTAATGTGCTTTGACTATACATTTATTTCATTGAATAATATTTGACAATTTACTTCTTAGTATTAATAAACGCACCAAAAATGTACCGTATTAACATTTTCATTAACTCTTCCAGTTGAAGACCTAACTACTTACTATCCACTATACAAATTTCCAACGTAAATAACTTTTGAGGTTTAAGTAGGTCTTTTCATGAACAGGAGGAGCCTTGTTACTGTGAAGTTCCCGAATTTTACGAATTCACCTTTCTTAATCATTTAATGATGTGAATGGGACTTGCTTCACCATGATAGAGTTTAAGGTAGGATTTATATTTATCAATGGCTACCAAAAAATAATATATTCAAGATAACTTGAAATTGTGAATTTGCGATAAAAGAACTTGATAATTTTATTCCTCTAAATGTTAGATTTATGAACAACAAAAGAAATCTAGGCTATGTTATTGCCAGATGATCAGATCTGAAATACGATCAGATGTCTTAAGCATTTTTTTGTTAAACTGAATTGATATCAAGAATTTTTTTTTAAGATGAGCTTTTGTGTCTCATGAAGACAATATTTATTATGAATCGATTCCTTGCTAAAAGGTCTAGTAGTTCATATTACTAGAGTCCATCTTACTTCGTAAACTATACAAACTAGACGATTTAAATAAAAATTAACTCTAAAAACTAAGATAATTTCATTTTTCCATAAGTAAGTATTAAAAAATATCAGTCAAATTTATGAACAACAGAAAATAACAAGCTTTAAGAAAATAAAATCTATTAACAACAGAAATTACCATTCCTATGTCTTCATAATGTAATTGCAGTCTATTACTAAACAAATCTTTGGCCTCTCCTTGATTGGAACATTTCATACAAAAAATCGTCACGTGTTCCAAACATAAAAATTTATTACAATCTTGGCATCTGTATTATGTTCTTCTATTCTTTTTTGAACTACAGTAAGAACATCTTCCGACAACGTTTTCAGTGGTTCGATTCAACTTTTTTTTTCTAATTTACAAATCTGACACAATCGAACTCTTAGAGGTCTCGGTTGATTTTGAGACACTGCACGGATGCTCAATTGTGGTACAATGAGACACATTGCCAGCTTTTCTATAAATTGCTGCCTACTTCGCTTTGGGGTTTATTCGCAGAAACGATAACTTGCAAATTAATTCCAGATATGTTCAGTAGGCTGTAAAAAATTACAATTTGCTATCTTTGAGTAGCTCTTGCTGTAATATGTCTCACATAATTGGTCCACTACGTCAACTCCTCTATTGGTGCGATTATAGTCCATAACTATATCTGGTTTGGAAGTATATCCATCGATTTTATCGTCCCTATGGCAAGTGGAGATCAAAAGAACATTTTTATCTGGTTTGGTATGTGGGAAACGAGTGTACAATATTTTCTGAACCCACTGGACGATTGATCCCCTGAGTAAATTCGAGCGGTATCTCCTTTTATGTCTTCTTAGAGTACCAATTATTGACAGGTTCCGTTGTATAAGCTTTTCAGCTTGAGAAATGCTGGTGAACCAATTATCGATTAATATATTGCGACCAGACCCATAAAATGATTCGCACAATCTGTTGACAAAAGAAAGTGTAGAGGTCTCTAGGAAAAATAGGCCATCTGGTTGAGTACCAACATATACTAAGTTAGACGTGTGAAATATTTTGAAGTCGCAGAGTGCAAAGATCTTGCCTCATATTTATTTGGCTTCTTTGGCATATACCGCCAAAAAGGACCACGTTCACGAAAAACCTCCAGTTTTTAATCAACTATGAATTCTTGTGACAGGTTATAGTTTTGTTCACAGTTGTCAATAAATTTGTTAAAAAAACTTCTAATTGGGGCTAGTTTGTCAAGAGCATGTCTCTTTGCTGTTGTTTCTAAATCATCTGATCAGATGTAGCGCTGAAGATTACGAAATCGTTGAAGAGACATAGCTAATCAATATATTATAGCAGATGTCCCATCAGTTTTAAATAAATCTTTTGCGCTTGATTGATCATTTTTCTTCACTTAACTAAATAAGAGCACTTCTAAAAGTGCATCTATCTCTACTTTAGTAGTAGGTCTTGCATATGTTTCTTGGTTGTATTTCGGTGATGCACTGTCTAAATACAAATTGATATTACTATCATGTATATCTAATCATCAACAAAAAAATTTGTCCAAATGTCTAATGGCTCCATCACTTGTTTTAGAGGGCCCCTAACAAATGTGAGTTTCATTCTTAAATTATTTGTACAAGGAATTTTTACATTTTGATTCGGCAAGTTCTCATTCCATTTCGTAACTCCATTTTTCCAGCCTTTTCCATTACTGTCTAGCTCTTGTTCTGTGTCGCTGTTATTTTTCTCTTCTTCCAAATTATCTTCCTCCTCGTCATCGTACTGTTCTTCAGGGGTATCCTCATTTGAAACCAATTTCTTAAGAGTCATAAGCCGTTCTTGTTCACGCTCATAATCATCCATATTCTATAATTATTAAAATATATAAATCAAAAATTAGAAAGTCATTATCTTTTGTCATACTTACGGAAATTTGCACCTCTTAGAATAAGTTTCCAATATCAAATTTTCTAACGCCAGCTGTAACTTAGGTGTACCGCACCGAAGCTTATTACAGCGTCGTATTTATTATCCTAATAACACGCCACTCCTTCTGCCTACCTATCGGAACGTAACTGAAATATAGACTAAGTGCGAGGTTACATTGGATGCGGATCCGTGCGTTTTTTTACTCGTGCGAGCTCCTACGGAATGTAGTCGCACGACTATTTGGTTTTTAGTGGTTATATTAGATGCGTGTTCACGGATACGAGTTTGTCAAAATAATGAACACCACTACTTTTATGCTGTGTGAGAACAGTATTTTGAAATATTTAATTATGAAAAAAAGAAAATATTGGGTAAATGATTTATATGCAAGAAGATGAGAAGAAAGTGAATATGTGAAACTATTTAATGAATTAAGACAGCAACCGACAAAATTTTTTGAATATTTTAGAATGACTTCATCAACGTTTGACTATATCCTAAATAGAATTAAACCTAGAATTCAAAAATATTCTAACTTTCGGGAATGCATAAGACCCATAGAAAAACTGACAATAACTTTAAGGTACGTATTTATTAATTGCATATACAAAGTTTAGTTAAATGTATGAAAAAATCTTTGAATATTTGTATCATCTGAGGGTAATTCTTGAATTGTATTTTGATTGCCATTTTCTACCGATCTGAAATTATTTTCATATCTCGCTGGTGATGGTGTCTGTGACGAATATGTAAATGTTTCATTAGATGAAGAAGGGTAATTTCCTGTTGGTTGCATTTGCGTAGGCCCAGTTGTATTGATGGAAGCCTGTAGCATTTCTTGTTCGTTTATAAATAGTTGTTGAATTTTTTGTCGCATATGCATATTCCTCAGAGATGGTAGACTGTTCATTTGAGGTAGCAAGCTCATTAAAAACATATAGTCACTGTCCATTGTATTATCCTTATCAGTTTCTGAACACATCGAAGTCAGTTTAGCTAATTTCTGTTCTTCTACAGCCAAAAGTCGATCATATATATTTGTTACTTTGTTCTTTTTTGACTGAAAAACGCTTTTTTCCTCATTGACTCGTTTTTCACCTTGGGAGTTGCGAAAATTTTGGCTTTGTTCTTCTCTTCCTTCTTCGTTTCTTTCTTCGTTTTCTTCTTCGTCTACTTCTTTTTCATCTCCATTAGCATCATCGTTTTCCTCTTCATTACGGATTACTTCGTCAGACTGATTAGAAACTGTATCATCCTGTGACTGCATTACACTATTTTTATAGGTCATTGATATATTACCACTTGATGGTCTACTTGTTATCGTATCTGTCAGAAATGACATAGCTTCAAAATAAATCCATTTAGGTTTTTTCCCTCCTTCGGCTCCAGAACGACCTTGTATTTTATTTAGTTCTTTACGAAAGTTATCTCTCATGGTCATCCATTTAGACTTCACTGCTTCAGCTGAAAGAAAAAAAACTATTTTAAAATCAATTTTATAACTTATAAATATAATTTTTCTACGGTCGTACAAAAAACAAAACGTTGTTGAATTACATTCACTGAAAGAAGTGATTCTTTATTGCACTAGAGCAATACATTTTTATTGCACTCATCTATCATTCTACTACAGAGGTTTGTCATCGTGACAGACATAAAAAGCAAATCGACGCCATTTTTAGTACATCTAAATAAAATATGTTTAGGTTTTTGCAAGGACGTAGGAAAAATATTGTATGCAACTCGTGCAAAAAGTGTTTATTGCATTCAAAGTGTTGTCAAACTCGGCCTAACGGCCTCGTTGGACAATTTCACGTCGCTTGAAATAAACACTTACTTTTTGCACTTGTTGCATAAATAAATATTTATGTCGAGTAAAGACGTATAGTTTCTTTTAAAGTAATTCTTATGATTTTCAGATACTTGTCGACAGGATTGGCATTTCGATCACTGGCATTTTCATTTAGAATGTCGCATACGACGATAAGAAAAGTCATTTACGAAGTTTGTCAAGCAATATGGGACGAATTTTACCAGGAACATATGCCATTTCCGACAACTGAAAGGCATCTATCAATTGCAAATGACTTTTTTCTAAGATGGAATTTTTCGAATTGCATTGGCTGTATCGACGAAAAGCACATAAGAATTCGCGCTCCACCAGATTCGGGCTCGATGTTTTGGAATTATAAACACTTCCATTCTATTGTACTTCAAGCAGTATCCGATGCTCGTTGCAGATTTCTTTATATCGATGTTGGTGCTTACGGCGAACAGAGTGATGGGGGGATATTTTCAGCTAGTTCTTTAATGCACCACTTACAAAATGAAAGTTTCCATGTTCCAACTAAGAGAAACATTCCAGGTACTGGCATAATTGCTCCATTCGTACTCTTAGGTGATGAGGCTTACCCTTTAAAAGTATATCTAATGAGGCCATATTCTGGTCGAAGCCTCGATCAACAACAAGAAGTTTACAATTATCGATTATCGCGAGCACGAAGAATAGTCGAATGTGTTGGAATTTTAAGTGCAAAATGGAGAATTTTAAAAAAAGAAATTGAATGTCATCCAGATAAAGCGGAACTTATCGTAAAATGTACTTGTATTCTTCATAATATTATAATTGACAAAGAGGGAGTTCATAGGGGCATAGATGATCAAACGAATGTTCATTTATCTCAAATGGTTCACCAAGTATCTTCAAGAAGCAACAACCGTTCTACTGTGGCGGCATATAGTGTGAGAGAAATATTTAAAAATTATTTCAATAACCCACTTGGTTCTGTATCATTTCAGAATGCCTATGTTACAAATAAATAAAGAAATTGTTTGTATTTATAGAATGGTCTATACTCACCTGTATTATTCATTTCTTCGCCAACTTCCTCCCATAGTCTTTTTATCATATTTCTGTTATGGCAATCTTTGCATTTTTGATTCCATAATGGATTTTTGGATTGAACACAAACAATCAACTTCTCAACATCCATGATGGTTGTTTTCATCCGACCAAAGGAAAGTGATGGACGTGCATTGACGCCGCGCACTGACGCGCAAACTCGAATGAACTGTAACCACATGCGGAGGTTTCATTTGTTTGATTTTTGATGCGTGCACGTCCGAGCTCGTACGAGTAAAAAAACGCACGGATCCGCATCCAATGTAACCTCGCACTAAGGAAACTGTGAATATAAATGCCCACTCAAAAGTTATGGAAGGGCATATGACGCATCGGTGCGACAAACCGCACGTCACCACTAGAAGGTTAAGTACCGTTCGGATTATAGCATCTCTTGTTAATCACATCAAATTTGATAGACTATCGTCCTTGTAAATACGTCTGTGCTACCTATACATCGCCGCAACGTTCTTCTTGACGTAGAAATCTATAAATAGTGGATGATGACACACTTGTCATACTTTTACAACGACTTGGTGCTTCCGACCGTGAAAATAATTTTTTTTCAAATATTCATAAACGTTACACACTATCTGTTTGTATTCAAGTCATAATTGTTCGTGTCCACATTTCAATGCATTCCATCGTGACTGCTTGTACTGGCTTAGGGTTCCATCTTTATTGGATAGGCTCTGCGAAATATTTGTATTTACTAAGTATGACAATCACGTTGTTATTATTAGTATTTACCTTCATCTTTTTTCCAATGACAAAATGAAAATATAACTATTGTTCTTATATCTTCAATGTTTATACAAAACTGTTTCCCTGATAAACACATATACAAGTATAATTATATGAATAAATTGTTAACAAAAGAGTAGAGGTTGGCAAATTAATTTTGGCAGTCGGAAGTTTGGCAACGTCCGATGCGCCGTAGCAAAGAAGTATGCGGATTCCAAGAGCTCACTTCGCTGGCAGAATTCGTAAACTTCGCTTCGACAGTACAGTTCAGAGAAAAGTGTGATTACCGGGATTGTGAAATACTAACTTGTTATGGCGACTCCAGAAAGTAAAGATGTTCATAAAAAGTTGAGTGAGCAGTGTCGTGAAATAATTATGAACGTTTTAAATTTCATGACGGACGAGGCAAACAATGGCAAGTCAACAATTCCATTAACAATTGTGTGTTTTAATTAGTGCAATACATTTTTTAAACCAAAGTAATTATTTAACAAATTTAAAATCGATTTTCGTACATGGAATATTTATTTCTTAAACGATTTAAAAAAGTGACATTAGGGTGAGAAAGTATTTTATGCACTCATGTGTCAATTTTATGCACACATGTGTCAATTTTATGCACGCATGTGTCAATTTTATGCACCGTTATGTCATCAAGATAAACAAATCGACGCCATTTTTAGTCCATTTTGAGCAACCTAAATGAGACATTTTTTTGGTTTTTGCATGCCTGCGGCTCATGCGTCAATTTTTCCATTCGTCAAAAAAAGCACCACTTTATGCACTTCTTGCATAAATAACTATTCTGTTTCTGTCTACAGTAGTATATAAAAGGACACATGTTTATTTTGTGTAAGATACCTATTTAAATGTAATAGGTTTTTTAGCTTATAATTACAATTGTAATACTCATTCCATACCTATCTCTATTACCTTTCGGTTTTATTATTTGTTTTGAACAATCTTCCGATTTCAGTTACAATTGCGGTTTGGTCATATTAAAATATGTTTGAACTAAAATCTAAAGATCGTTTAGAACAACTAATGAACTGAAACGTAATATAGAATTTTTGAATTTATTATTTCTTTTAAATGTCCGAAAATCACGACAAAAATTTTCATTTCAAAGAACAGTAATTGGAAACAAATTTAACTACTTCCTCATTTTATTTGTATAAAAATACACATGAGAAAGACTTTTAATACAATTTTTATATCGACTTCTTTTATTGTCAGGTCATTGAACGAGTTTCTGCTGCTACGAAAGTTAGCCAAAAAACGCTTTCCCGTATTAAAAGAGAAGCTCTGGCAGGAAGTAGTGCTGACACTGATGCGCCTACTAAAAAACAAAGAACGTCCAGTATCCGTTTGGATCAATTCGACAAAACAGTACTTAGAAGGTGCATAATAATTTATCACATATCCGAGAAAAAAGTACGCACGTTAATAAATGTACGCCAAACCTTTGCAGATAGTTATGGCTTCGCAGGAAGTGGCGAATCTCTGCGGAAACAAATACATTCTTTGGTGAAATTGACTGTCTCGACCCTTACTTCGTGGAATATGCTCATATTAGTGTTTTTAAATGAAACTCAAGGTCTCTAGTTAATTCCACAATATAATACAAGTTATTGAAAATTCTAAAAAATTGACAATTGTTTCGATAAATCAATATCATCGTCAGAATGACAGAAGTTACATTTCATTTTATGCCTACCTGATGATTAGTAGTTGAATCTAGGGAATTCTCCACTAATAAACTGTCTTCTTAAGTGATAATTGTAAAGATCAGCAGATATAGTTTTCCTGGTTTTCTATATCATTGCACAGTTATACTGATCTTAATTGGAAAAATGATATCCAGGATATCACCATAGGGCTAATAATATCTAAGCTTCAATATTTGTAATATCACATCTTCTTCTTTTTTCTATAAACATATATTAAGCCAATCACAAGTTAGGTTACTTCTTGGTCTAGCCAAAATTAACTACTAAACATCAGGTAGGCATAAAATGAAATGTAACTTCTGTCATTCTGACGATGATATTGATTTATCGAAACAATTGTCAATTTTTTAGAATTTTCAATAACTTGTATTATATTGTGGAATTAACTAGAGACCTTGAGTTTCATTTAAAAACACTAATACATTCTTTGGGTTATCGTTGGACCAACATGAAAAACAGCAGAAGTTTGTTAATAGAACGTCACGAAATCAGACATTTACGACTACTGTATTTAAGAAACATAAAATTGTGCAGAGAATAGAACAAACCTATCATTTATATGGATGAAACATACATCCATTCATGTCACACGCACCTTAAAGAATGGAGCGACAAGAGTAACGAAGGATTGAGAGAACCCGTTTCACAAGGTAATGGTCTCATCATTGTGCATGTAGGAGGTAAAAATGGTTCTGTACCTAATGCTGGTATTATGTGGAAGTCCCAGTCAAAAACCGGAGATTATCATAATGAAATGGCGTACGAAAATTATGAGAAGTGGGTACAAAACTTATTCCAAACCTACCAAAGAACGCTGTGGTAGTAATTGATAACGACTCATTTTATTTCACAATGTTCTAAATCAAAAATTATCTACGACTGCTTGGACTACACAACAATTAAAAATCTGGCTTGCTGAAAGAAACATATATTACAGTGAACAAATGTTAAAACGGGATCTATATAACATTGCAAGAATGTACAAACCGCAATATAAAACTTATAACATTGATGAATTTGTTATTCGACATGGATTGCAAGTTTTAAGGCTACACCCTTATCACCCGGACTTAAATCCGATCGAAAGTGTTTGGGCGGCACTTAAAGAATATGTGTCCAAACGAAATGTTACCTTCAATTTTACAAAGGTTAAAGAATTCTGTAATGAATTTCTTGACACATTTTCTGCAAAGGAATGGAAAGTTAGATGTGACCATGCTATAAAGATGGAAAATGAATTTATGAACAATGAACCACTTTTAGATACTGTTGTAGATAATAATATTAATAATTTGTCCGGAAACGGAGATAGCGAGGATCATGAAGTTGATATGGAAAGTGATTTTGAAGAATCATTTGTAGATGAACATCAATATTTTACCGTTGATGATCCCTGTACATTATTTTTCATTATAGTGTTTGTTTGTAGGTAGTATGACTGAATACATTAAACGTAACAGATGTAAATAGGCGTTATAAAATTGTAGATATTAGAGACGCTACAGTAGTATAATATTTGTAGCACATTTGTACATAGTTCTAAATAAACAATAATTGATGGCACCAAGAACCAACATTTTTTGCTTTGCCAGTCCTAACTCTGTAAAAAATGTGAATGGATGTTCAAATTTCATAATAAATATTTGCAAAAAACCGAAAACATTACATATGAAAATAGAAATATCTACCACAAAAATGCTTTAATATTTTATTTATATTATGAGTTTATCTAGTAGACCATTTCTAAGAGCAATTTCTCCAATTTGTTTTTCAAATTTTATGTATGAACCCGAATTTTCACATTATTATCTACTACATATTATAAAGAATAACAATTTTAGAGAGATTAACAGTTAGGTATGTCATTAACTAGTACAGCGAACAGATAGGAAAAATTGTTGACTATTTTTAAATTTAGAAAGTCATTTAACAATCGTTATCATATTGTACGCTTTATTTACAAAGTCTACCTGACTTCCAATTTATATACAAATAACCCTCAATGACAAATATTATGAAGGGATCACTTAAAAGTCATTAACTTGAAAGTAAAGGTGAAAGTTCATGTCTCTAGGAATCTATCTATTATTTATCATTTACACCACATAAAACAATAAAGTGTAATTATAGAAATCCCCATATGGTTTTTGAAGCAATTAATAATTGTGTTTGTACCCAAAAAAAACAATTTTCGTGGATAAACCTTATGGTTCACATTTCCTTATTTATTTAATAAATAATAAAGAACACATTAATGTTATTTTGTAATGTAAACTCGATTTTATTTAGCGTTATACATGTGCCATTATTTTTAAATCCAAACTAAAAATATTGTGTTACCCTGGTACGTATTAGCAGCCTCACAACTTTTAAAACTTTGCATGCGGAATGTACGTCGCCTGCTGTTCCCGGTAACTGCGTTTACAACAATGTCAAGTTGTATGGCTTTCTCGCGCATCGTCAAATGCCAAAATTGATTTGCCAACATGTACCTATCTCTCGTAGTTTATCACACACACTAATTGTTGCGATCCCTCTGCCACTGGTGCTTGAATTCGAATGCTTTTATGTACCGATAATGTAGCAGCTGACTATTTCATTTTCAGATTGTTAGGCTATAGAATACTAGATCAGCATCTCAATCATACTTCATCACTTCACACTTTTATGAAGTTAATATTTTCATAATAATAATATTTGTGCTTTATTACTCCTTGGAATTTATAACCCGCTTTTTGTAATCTCACTAATAAACTTCAAAATAATAGTCGTTGAATAATTTGTGCATAGTTCCACTATATTTTTAGTATTTTCACCGGAATATTTTGGGTTGCTTTACTATCAATAATCTTTTATTATATGAAGAAAATAAATTCACCATTAACTTTTGATGAGTTTCCATTTTTTATTGTCGCTTATAAATAGTTAAGTACGTTCATGAAGACTACTTGGAATATTTTCAGAATAGTATTAGTTTATTTTTATTTCTGAAGTTCACTTCTAACTTGAGATTGAATGTTTCATTACTTTTAATTAATCATCTCAATTCATTACTTTCAGTATTCTATTTTCTACGGCAGAAGTCTATTAAGTAACTTAATTGTTAAATTGAAAGAACATCAACGAATCGTAATTTGTAGGGCAACATTTTACAGCAAGAAATCAATAAGAATGCTTTATTACTGTTTCAATTGAAACTAAGTGTTTTTAGATAATTCCACAATATATTGAAAAAATATATTGTGGAATTATCTAGAAATAGTTAGTTTCATTTAAATTAGTAATATGAGAAGATTCCATAGAAAAAGGGTCGAAACAGTAAATTTTATAAAAAAGAAAAGAAAAAAGTATGAAAACTAGCCTTCTCATCAAAAGTAGAATGTAATTATGACAGATTGATTTTTAAGTTATAATAATAATTTTTAACAGAAAAAAAAATCAAATTTAGTCAAGTATCAGCAGCATGTGGACTCATATACTCCGTTTGATTAGATTAAGCTGGATTGAAAACACTGATTTGGATTTTGAACTGCGTGTAAAGAAGTACAATAAAACGTATATCTTAATTTCTTAAATAAATCTTGCCAACACCATAAAAAAATGTAATCATGACTCTAAAAAGCCGAGCGCTGCAAAGTGACGAAGGAGATGGGCAGTAATAGAGACGTGTATACAGTTTGTCCTTAACAGGTTAACTGCCAGCCTCTTTTTGCCTGCATTACCAAATACTATTCAGTAGATAGTCTATGAGAGTTCTGGAACGGAAGACAGCCATCTTGGAAGTATTGGCTGCGCGCGCACCGGAAGTGACGTCATGCTGGGTGGGGGTGTGTCGTCGTCCATATTACATTCCGTGAGGTCACCTGCGCTTGCTGTCAACTGTCTCATGTGCCATCTGTCATATGTGCCATATGTGTCATGTCTGTCATCAATCTTGTGTTCTGTGAAGTGCGTCTTCTCTCATGTGTTCCCTGTCGTTGGCCATCTTATGTCCTACATGTATTTTGTCATCTATCTCCTAGGTGTGTGTGTGTGTGTGTGTGTGACATAAACAGCATATCTTCATACAATTAAATCAGAAAAAAAATCCTGCCACCAAGAGGGTTTTAACCTCTCATCTATCGATCCACAGGCCAGCGCGCTAACCACTGCACCACGAATACTATAATATTATATCGAATTAAAATATGAATAATAATAACAACAGCAACAACTGTACACGCACATAATATTCAGTTACATTATGATTATACATGTAAAATTTATCAATATACGGTGGAGTAAAAAGGAATGCAAGAATGTCTTGATAGTTGGGAATCAATGCTTGTTAGCCAAAATCTCATCCACTCTGGAAATCACCTTGTTCATTCGATTGTTCAGAATAAAGTAGCGCTCAGCCCAGAGGATGATAAACACTTTATTGTTTCTGGTTCCGATGAAACTTTACCATGGCGGCATTATTGATTTAATTCTAATATGGATGTTGATGAGGTTTCCGCTATTTAAATACTCTTTATACCTTTTCATATTTTATATATTCTAAGTTTATATTATACATATATGAGAATAAAGAGTATTGTTAATTTAGTTTGTCATTTTAATTTATTATATGCATCAATTATATTACTTTGTAATGAAATTTTGTTTATTCAATTGTTTTTCGTTTATTTTTGACGTGACTTACTCTATCTCATGATGTTATCAACTGACTGAGCAGGGGTAACGTCGCCAACGCACACTATGTGATATTTGTGGTACACTTATACGCCCTAATGTTGCCTCTTGTCTTCACCCCTGTCTCCTTCATAATGCCGTTTGTCCCACATCAATACGATCAATAATAACAAACATACATACTAGTGCCCTTATGGCTTTACCTGTTTACATCTTGTCTTTACCCCGTCTCCTTCATAATGCCGTTTGTTCGATGAAAATCTGATTAATAATAACAGAGATACATGGTAGTGCCCTTACGGCCTCTTTTTGTACATCATGTATATAAAAATGATCTACCTATCATAATGCCGTTTGTTTGATGAAAATCTGACCAATGATAGCAGAGATACATTCTAGTTGCTTTATTGCTTCACTTGTTTATTTCTTGTATTTACCCCGTCTCCTTCATAACGTCGTATGTTCGATATCAATCCGACCAATAGTAACGTAGATGTATGGTTGTACCCTTATGACATTACTTGTTTACTTCTTGTGTTTACCTCGTCTTCTTCATAATGCTGTTCGCCCCACTTCGTTGCGCAAACTTCACTGGTACTACAAAACGAGTCATTGCGTCACTTGTTTTACAAATAACTATTTTAGTAAAATTAACTGTGTCGACACTTACTTCGCGGAATCTACTCATTTTACTGTTTTGAATAAAACTTACTGTTTCTAGGTAATTCCACGATATAATGAAATTTTTTTAAAAAATTGACAATTGTTTCGATATAAATATCATCGTCAGAATGACAGAAGTTGATGCCTCTCTGATGTTTAATAATTATTTTGGCTAGACCAAGAAGTGACCTACCTAGTGATTGACTTAATATATGTTAATAGAAAAAAGAAGTAGAATGATATTCCAAATATTAAAGCTTAGATACTATTAGCCCTATGGAGATATCCTGCATATCTTTTTCCAATTAAGATCAGTATAACTGTGCAATGATATAGAAAACCAGGAAAACAATTCGAGGAGATTTTTTCGATAGCTGGGGCTGCAGTACCTGTCAAACTTGTCAATGGAATGGGGGTAACAATGCTAAGTCCCATTTGATTCAATGATTAAGTAATCATTTCTATTTTGAATTTTGAGCGATAAAAGTGAATTGTGAAAGATGGTACTTGTTAAGATCAGTTTGGTGGACATTTTCAAATATATTGGCGATAGAAATCGGCCGTTGGTGAAAGGCGAACAGGTGTTCAAAGCGGGACATGTTATTTTGTGCCAAGTCAAAAATGTAGAAATAAAAGGAGATATTTGTACTGTTTTTACAAACTTCTGCATTAATATCGAAGCCCGATAAAGTGAATTTATGTTTGAATAATCCAATAAACGAGTGGACATGTGTGTGTTCTTGCAAATCTGGACAATCTTGTTTTTGTAAGCATGTGGTTGCACTACTTATTTATATTATTATAACAGATGAGATCATCTAATGTCGTCGATATTTCTCCATTATTTATACTGGCTACTACTCGTTTTTTCAGTTTCTGTTATGCTTCCCTTGACAGAAAATTAATATTTTGCTTAACTATTCATATTTTCTTTATACTGTTTACACTGCGGCACAGAGCAATACCACTTGCACTTGCTGGTCATTATTCGAATCTTAAGAAGTGATTTGATACACCAAACTTCGACAAACTGTTTTAAGAACCAAGAAAAAGCTAATTATTTACTACTTAAAATACACGTAATCTAAATGTCGACTTGGTTTGTTTCCCTATTCAGAAAGTGTTCAATATTGACAGTAGATGTCGCACCCTTTGCTCGTCTTCGTCAATTTCTACTGATCTTAACAATTATAACTTGAGAAGACAGTTATACTGATGGAAAAAGATATCCAGGAAATCTCCATAGGGCTAATAATATCTATGCGTTAATATTCATAATATCATTCTTCTTCTTTTTTCTATTAACATCTGCTCACGACTGCAATGTCAAGTTACTGTCTGTAGTCAGTGTGGATGTTACCACTCCGCTGAACACTCCTGTTTCGTCGCGAACTTTATTTTTGTGTTTTGAGGTTCTGGGAATTGCTTCTAGAGGTTGTGTGAACTCTCCTGAGTGTTTCTGCTACGATTCTAGGACTTACACTGTTAAAAAGCAACAGAGAAACATAAAGGTTTAGTTTTACTACTTTGGTATGAAACTGAAGGATTAAGACAAACAATGGGCTCCTCACATAGTGTGTTCTGTGTTTGTAGAAGAAATGAGACAATTGTTTAAAGGTAAGAAAAAATCACTTTGTTTTGCAATACCTATAGTATGGAGAGAACCTGCGAATCACAGTGATGATTTTTACTTTTGCTCTTACTGTGTTTAATTGGAAAAATGAAAAGGATACTTCGTATCCAAACATTCCTTCAGCTGTGCGCCCTGTTCCTCATGGGCCTCCTGATTTACATGTACATTGTCCCCCAGTTACACTTGAAAACATTTTAGATGATGTTAATCGGTTGCCTCCAGACAGTAATGATGACGACAATGATGGTACTTACGAGCTCACAAACAATGAGCCAAAACTCTTCATGCAGTCAGAATTTAATGAGTTGGTTACAGACTTAGGCCTTACAAAGGATTCAGCTGAGGTTTTCGGATCGAGGTTGAAAGAAAAATATTTGTTGACTTCTGGAACATCCTTCTCTTGGTACAGAAGTAGAGAAAAATCATTTAAGCCTTTTTTTCTCTCAAGAGGGTGATCTTATATTTTGTAGTAATATTCCTGGGTTGATGGAGACATTCAATATAAAATATGACCCTGAAGAAAGGAAATTCTTCATTGATTCCTCCAAAAGAAGCCTGAAAGCTGTTCTTCTTCACAATGGCAACCAATATGCGTCTGTACCAGTAGGGCATTCAGTTCACCTAACAGAATGTTGTGAGGACGCGAATTGGTATGTGAAAAGCTTAAACCTTAACCGGAGACATGTCGTCTGTCAGTCGACGCCAAAAAAATAATGGATCGATATTCTGGTAAGACCGCCCACTGGCATGTCACTTGTTTTATTCCTTCCCTTATTCAAGCTTAGCAAGTAGAACAATTTTCAGAAGTAGATCAGTGTGTATTGAGAAGTTATAGTAGTCCAATAGACGAAGCGTCTCCGTTTGTATTTGTGACAATAGTTATCGTGTGTAAACAAGAATATGGCCGGGCTGTGAAAGCGCGTCCATTTAGATGATCCGAACTACGAGGACACTACAGAAATGGTATCAGGAGGATTTTAGTGATACTAGTGATATAGACGACGTCTCCGACGATGATCGTATAGAATCTGAACACGATACAAGTTCAGGGCAAAGTGCTGATGAAGATGTTGAAAATGATGGGACGCTTCAAGAAAGTCCCTCTGCTTATTTTTATGGCAAGAATCGATACAGATGGTCTTCAGAAGTTCGCCCATCACCTAAGATCTGAAAACATATTATTACCAAAAAAATTCCCACATTGACCGCCAAATCACGAAATTTGGGTGACACAGCGGATCCTCTTTCTGTTTGGGGTTTATTATTCAGCGAAAATATACAGAATACCGTACAGAATATAATCGATCTCAGAGACGTTGATATTACTGAATTGAAGCCATTTTTACGTGTACTGATATATTCAACGATATTTGATTCCAAACATGAGAATTCAGAAACTATATTCGCTACTGATAGAATCGGTAGAGAAATATTTAGATGCGTTATGAGCATAAAACGAATGTCGATTTTAATATGTGCTCTACGGTTTCATAATTGTGAAGACAGAGAAGAGCGAAAGCAGAATGATCCAGCATCGGCAATTTCCTTAGTATTCAATACATTTATTCAAATTTGCCAAAAACTTATGGACTTGGCCAGTCCGCCATCATAGATGAAATACTCTTGAGTTTCAGATAAATGTGTCGCTCTAACATGTACATGCCAAACAAACCGGCCAAGTATGTCATTAAAATACAATTCCTGACAGTTGCTAGTGTAATATCCCCGAGGGAATTTCGCTATAATCCTAATAAAACGCTGTCACCATTGTAATAACCTAGTAAATTCCGCTATAATTCTAGAAAAAACGCGGTCACCAATTGTCATAACCTAAAAAAAACTCTGCCGTCAAAATGTCCCTAATGGACCGAAAAGGCAGCGTAGATGGCTGTCACCACCCACGATTTCGTGGGAAACAGGAGTCGACGGCTCCTGTAAGAAATATTCGAAAGAGCTGGCTTCGGCCTCCGCTGCTACCAGTTGTCGTTGGTAATGGAAGGTCTTGTGTTATAGGGTTACGTCAGCTAGAGGGGTGTGTTGAGGAAAAATCTTAGGTGTAGCTCTTATGTGTATGTTAGGTATCCATATAATATATTATAACGCTCTCCTGGTTGGGAGAATAAACTAACCGACAATGATTTCTTTGACGAGTTTAATACAAAAAAATAAGTGAATAGAAATATATTACACCAATTGACAAAGCGTCAGGAATAATCGTATGTAGAGTCTTGTGACTGTACTTAATTAAAACCAGTGATAGGATCGAGAGATGCCCTTTTACATTAACGCGAATGAATCGCAGATTGAAATAATATTTGTCAGTTTAAAAACAATCGCCGCGACCTAAATAGTTTCGCGCACCCTATATATGAAATTTTGAAATTAGCAATTTAATATTCAACCTCAAATGTGCGCCCTATTCCTGATTCATACGGTGAGGTATTTGATTCCGCAAAATTTCTTTATTTTGACGCAATTATTATTTTCTTTTAAAATATAATTTTTTTCTTTTTGCAACAAAACAGACTGCTTAGATAAGGTTTTTTTTCATTATATAGATGTTAACGAGCGTTTTCTATAGTTTAAACGTTACAATATAAAAAGTAATTTGTTATACAAGATGATCCTCCCCATGTTCCTTATTTTGGTATTTATTACACTAGGAATCGCTATTTATATAATGCTTATATTCACTGTGGCAGAGACACTCAAAAATTTAATTTACATTAGAAGTTGAAGAAAATAGTTCAATCAATTTTCTTAATTTAAAAATTCAAAGAGTTAATGATGTACTTGATTATTCGATTCACCGAAAACCAACACACACTGATGTGACTATTCCATATAGTTCCAATCATCCCAAGTCACATAAACTAGCGGCATATAATTCAATGATACAGAGAGCATTTTCAGTTCCTATGAACAAATGTAATTTTGATAGAGATAATAACACAATTAAACAAATAGCAACATCCAACGGTTACCCATTACATATGATAAATAAACTAATTGATAAAAAAGAGGAAAAAAAGGCAGTACAGCTAATATTTCCTAAACAAGCTGGAGAAATAAAAACTTATAAAACAATTACATATGCAAGAAATATTTCTAATAATATTTAAAAGATAATTTCTTTAGCAACAAATACAACGATATCTTTTAAAACAGAAAGTAACATAAGTACAAAATTGTTAAATGTAAAAACAAAAATATCACCATTAAAAATTAAAACTTATAAACTTAAATATCCAGAATGTGATGGTCAGACCCTTAGAAATTTTGAAATCCGATGCAGTGAACACTTACGAGCAAACAGATTAAATTGACCTGATAAATCCCACTACGCCAGACATCTACTTGACACCAATCATTCATTGACACCTAACACAGAACTAGAAGTACTACATATTTGTGATAAGAAAGAGAACTAGATTTCCTTGAAGAATTGGGAATTAGAAGACAATCAAGAAGCCCACAATATGAAGATGTCAATGAACAGATAAATCTAGGGAGTTCTCCACTTTAAAACTGTCTTCCTAAGTGATAATTGTAAAGATCAGCAGATATAGTTTTCCTGGTTTTCTATATCATTGCACAGTTATACTGATCTCAATTGGGAAAATTATATCCAGGATATCCCCATAGTGCTAATAATACCTAAGCTTTAGTATTTGTAATATCATATCTTCTTTTTTCTATTAACATATATTGTTACGTTAATTTCGCGTGCTGACGTGAAACAGTTATTGCATAGGGAAAGTATAGAGTATTAAAAAGCAATCTGCGTATTAGATTTATATATTACTTAAATAAAGCAAAATTATGATCGGTCCCTAGCTCTTGCAAGAGTGTATGGATTCCTGGAGATGATATAACCCCCTAAATAATTACCTCTCCCCAAGTATCCAGCGCATAAATAATTGATTAGATAGCTAATTCATTTAATTAGGTATATTGCAGAAAAGAGTGTTGCGCAATGTGTAGAAAATAGTCCAACGTTCATAAAATGAGGATTATTTTAGTTTATAATAACTGAAATATCCCACGCGGGGGGTACTTATCGTTAAATTGGAGAAATTGACACTGTAGAATAGCCTCCGTAAGTTCCACTAGAAAACAGCTGTATATTTTAGCTCCCGATTACTTTCCATCCATTATTCTAATAGTGGTTTCAATAAATCCACACTCGTATTTTAATTGTAATAATTTGCCTTGTAATCACCCATGAAGAAAAACGCCTGAAGAAAGAAAAAATGCATTGTGCTGACCTTCAAGTTAAAATTCACAAAAACTGACCTCTCGCACAGTAACCCTTATTGCCAGAGACGTTTGATTTAATTCTTCTTTAACCCCAACCAGTTATATCCGCATACACGTGTAGAAAATTCTGTAAACCACGATATCCCAAATTACACAATTTTAAAGAAATATTTACCAGATCTGCCTACAGCAATCAAACTTAATAATTAAAATATTTCTTTACCAGTTGTAGGTGAACTAACAATCATTTCGCTTAACACAAAACCCACATTTCAACTCTTCACTCGTAGTCGCTTTACCCATGTTTTTGTTGATACGGCAATTGTAAAACACAACCAGTTCAAATGGTTTTTATTCTGCTGTTAATTATACCGGCTGTCCCGATTAATTAACGGAAAGTGATGAAATATATTACGGATATACTTAAATTTATTGCGGTGAGAATATTGGATTATTACTACCCCAGATGCATGTTAGTTCGTAACAATAATTAAACATCAGGTAGGCATCAAATGAAATGTAACTTCTGTTATTTTGACCATGATATTTAAGTAATATCGAAACATTTGTCAATTTTTTTAGAATTTCCAACATTTTTTCAATATTTTTTGGTTTTAACTAGAAGCAGTAAATTTTATTTAAATACCAAAAAAAAGATGTTGCTGATGTGGTCACTCTGAATTATAGATTATTTCGTAAATAATAATAAATTAAAATCACGAATCGGGATTTTTCCATCTTACCGTTTATTTGGCTAATAATAAATGTGTGCGGTACTTTTGTGAACGCCTGATATATAGTCCCAAACGTGCCTAGCGTCGCATGTTATTTTTGTTTTGGTGACCACCTCTAAAGATAATGAACTTTTGGTTTTATTGGTGTTATTTAAGATTATAAAATCAGTAGTTATGCCCAATGATTTAAAATTGCTTATTGTATATAACAAATTAATTTGTTCTTTGTGCTTAAAGTAGCGTCAACAATATGGTATAAGGCAATTAACTTCTCTAATTATCACTTAGATTGTAACAAACCCGTTAATGGCTCCAAGATATCCGTACGAGCTTTCAATGTTCCCTATGACCAATTTCAGATTATTTTCTATTGACCACTGTGTTCTTGAGGGTTAGAATAATGGATACTCCACAAGAAAATGTTTTACCGACATTAGCTTTTGATACCAAACTACTAAAGAATTCTAAATTTATACAGAATTAACCTCATTATGCGGCAAAGTATCAATCCAATATTCATATTTTTAGTGTATCTAATTTAACTCGTGCTGTTTCAGTGAGAGTGTGAAACTTATCGAACACAGTTTCGCTGAAAATATACCGACAAGTGGCTAAATGGCTCAACATCAGACCCAAAGTAAACCGACACGGCGGCGGCTACAAAACTTGTGAAACTTCCGACTTGTTATTTCGGTCAGTTAATTTTCAGGTTCCCGCTAATCCTGTTCTGTTTTGTAATAGGATTTATGCCGTGAAAACTGCGATCAAATTTAATTTTATTGCTGTTGTAAATAAAATTTCGTGATTAAAGTTTTTGTTTCATGCTTTTTTGCGTTTATTTATCGTGTTTGTGTTATTGGTCGGATATAATTTAAATGAAAATGTTATTAAATTGTTGGTTCAATTAACGATATGTAAGTAAATATTTTTAATGTTATTCAAATTATGTTGAATGTGCCATATTTAATAAATAAATTGGAACTTTCGAAAAGTTGAACGTGAAATTCATAAACTCTTTGTGATTTGTGTTGATTAATGAAATAGATTGATAAGGTTCAGGGTCCTGTTCCACCAAAATGTTTTGCAACTTTTCACTTTGCAAGAATTGCAAACTGCATAGTTAATGTCATGCACCAATATTCTAAGTCTTCTTTGCGCATTTCTGTGAATATTATTAGTTCTGTGAACTGTATTTTCAAAGCATGCGGTGACTGAAGTAGTGACGCTTCTTATCTGTCAGATCTTGTGTATCACAATAACCACCCACAACTAAATAATGACCAAATTTCTAAAAAAGAACTTCGAGGGGAGGAAGATGTAGAAGGGATTTTGCACTATGCAAACCCAGTAAAAGAAAAGTGAAAAGCAAAGAAAACTAATACATTCATCCACAAGAAACAAAAAAGTTTTGGTAATATGTTCGATGGAGAAGGAGTAAGAACTTACATTGACGATATCATATGAAGTTCAAAAAAAATCTTATTTTTGATTCACAAGACCAATATTTTATTTGAATTATTAAAACTTTAATGTCAATATGTTTATAAATGATAATCTTTTTTTCTGGGGCCTTAACATTTGTTATAAATCGTAAACACTTATGAATAATATAATTAAGTTCAGAATTTATTGTTATTTCTTTCAGAAATTTTTTTTTATTTAAGAAATATAACTTAATAATCAATTAACATTATTTAAACAGGGCTTAACACAAATACGGGTAGCCAACTAAGAGCGGCCATATCTGAAGATTGGATTATAGCAAACGGTTTGAGATAAAAATTTTCATGACAAAAGTGGCCTCGAGAAACGCCTGGAAATTATTTTCAGAATTGTAGGACCACAGCTAGAGGGCGCATTTGAAAGTAAAAATTTTGAAATGTAAAATTTTTCAAAATTCACTCAATTAAGGAGCATATTTAATATTATAATCAGATTTCTCGAAAAATTCTGCATATTTGATTATGACACATTTAAGACTATCTCTTCAAATAAGTAGAGGGGGAGAGTGGGAACCTTGTTACGAAAAAAACACCTGTAATTCCGGTTTTGCTTGACCGATTTTAATAAACTTGATAATGAAATTGACTGTCTCGACCCTTATTTCGTGAAATATGCTCATATTAGTGTTTTTAAATGAAACTCACGGTCTGTAGTTAATTCCACAATATAATACAAGTTATTAAAAATTCTAAAAATTGACAATGGTTTTGATAAATCAATATCATCGTCAGAATGACAGAAGTTACATTTCATTTTATGCCTACCTGATGTTTAGTAGTTATTTTTGGCTAGACCAAGAAGTAACCTAACTTGTGATTGGCTTAATATATGTTTATAGAAAAAAGAAGAAGATGTGATATTACAAATGTTGAAGCTTAGATTTTATTAGCCCTATGGTGATTACCTAGATATCATTTTTCCAATTAAGATCAGTATAATTGTGCAATGATATAGAAAACCAGGAAAACTATATCTGCAGATCTTCACAATTATCACTTAAGAAGACGGTTTATTAGTGGAGAATTCCCTAAATTTAACTGTTCATTGACAACTTCATATTGTGAGTTTCTTGAATGTCTCCAAATTTCCAGTTCTTCAAGGAAATCCAGTTCTTGTTTCTTTTCATAAATATGCAGCACTTCTAGTTCTGTGTTAGGTGTCAATAAATGATTGGTGTCAAGTAGATGTTTTGCGTAGTGGGATTTATCTGGTTGTTTTAATCTGTATGCTCGTAAGTGCTCACTGTATCGTATTTCAAAATTCCTAAGGGTCTGACCCAAATAGACAGCATTACATTCTGGACATTTGAGTTTATATATACCTGACTTCTTCAATAGTGGTATTTTTGTTTTTACATTTAACAATTTTGTACTAACGTTACTTTCTGTTTTAAAGGAAATTGTTGTATTAGTTGCTGAAGATATTATCTTTGAAATATTATTAGAAATATTTCCTGCATATGTGATGGTTTTATAAGTTTTAATTTCATCAGCTTGTTAAGGATATATTAGTTGTAATGCCACTTTTTCCTCATTTTTACTAATTAGCTTATTTATCATATCTAATGGATAACCGTTAGATGTTGCTATTTGTCTTATTGTATTTATCTCTCTATCAAAATTACATTTGTTCATAGGAACTGAAAAAGCTCTATGTATCATTGAATTATATGCTGCTAGTCTGTGTGACACAGGGTGGTTAGAATTTAATGGAATAGTCACATCAGTCTGTGTTGGTTTTCGGTAAATTGAATAATCAAGTACATTATTAACTCTTTGAATTTTTAAATCAAGGAAATTGATTGAGCTATTTTCTTCAATTTCTAATGTAAATTCAATTTTCGGGTGTAAATTGTTGATGAGGTTGAAAAATACATCTAATTGTCGTTCACTACCCATAAAACAAGCTAATATGTCATCTACATATCTATACCAAAATAAAATATTTTTCGAAATATTACTTTCAAAGATCTTTCTTTCTAAATTGTCCATAAAAATGTTTGCTAAAATAGGTGATATAGGGCTTTCCATTGGTAAACCTTCATTTTGAATATATATCCTATTGTCAAAAGTGAAATAATTCTGATTAATGCATACATCAAATAAATTAAGTATATCTGATATTATTCCTGGATTATTATTTTTATCTTCTAGTAATTTTCTTACAAGTATTAGACATTCTTTAGCAGGAATTTTAGTAAACATATTAGTTACATCGAACGAAATGAGTATATATTTCTAATTGAGTACTGAGATTCATATCCGTAAGTATTGAGTATATTGTTGAGCTTCTTTGCCAATATATTATTAGGAGCATCAACATAAGAGACTATAGGTCTAATTGGTTTCGTTATTTTATGTAATTTAACTGTTCCATATAATTGTGGACAATGAGGATTCTTATGCATGATAGACCTCTTTTCGTAATCATTTAAAAGATAATTTGAATTATCAACAATATCCCTTACATTATTAGAAAACTTCTTTGTTGGGTCTGCTTTAAGAACTTTTACAACGCTGGATTCTATAAAGTTATATACAGGGTGTCCCAAAAAAGAGTGACTGATTTTAAACGTAAATGCCCAGCTTATTAATTGCTCCAAAGAGATGGGGTTTTCACTACTTCCACTAGTTTATCAAAGAGATTTTTTTAGGGTTGGCTGGAATTTCATCTCATCAACACAGGGTGTTTTACTAATGTTGGTCAAACTCAAAGGGGAAAATATGTATTATTTTAAATGCAACACCCTATAATTTTTGATCTCATTCTGAGGAGCAGTCATTCTCTTTTCCAAAAATGTATAGTTCTCTATCTTTTGTTTCATTAACCACAAAGATACTCGAGGTTTCATGTAGTAGTACATTTTTAATTAATAGTTTTATATGAACGTATTTTGATGCCTAAAATCATTCATGCTGTGACCGTTTAACGCATAACAACAAAATCAGCAATTTTGACAAAAGTAATTTTGTTAAGTCATAAGTCGGTTTCGAAATGATCTATATAGTGAGTGAAAAAGCTCAAACCGATTTCAGGTATCAAAATACGTTCATATAAAACTACTAATTATAAATGTACTACTACATGAAACCTCGAGTATCTTTGTTGTTAATGAAACAAAATATGGAAAACCATACATTTTTGGAAAGGAGAATGATTTCTCTTTCGAATGGGATCAAACATTATAGGGTGTTCCATTTAAAATAATACATATTTTTCCCTTTGAATTTGACCAACATTAGTAAAACACCTTGTGTTGATGAGATGAAATGTCTGCCAATCCTAAAAAAATCTCTTTGATAAACTAGTGGAACTAGTAAAAACCCCATCTCTTTGGAGCAATTAGTAAGCTGGGCATTTATGTTTAAAATAAGTCACTCTTATTTGGGACACCCTGTACTTTGGAATTGTAATTTTCAGACGTCAAAATGACAGTAGCGTTCCCCTTATCAGATTTTGTAACTGTTAGGTTATTATTCTCTATCTTCTTTTTTATTGCATTTAAAACTGTAATGTCATTTTTTGTTTGACGTTTAACTTTTGAAGGTTCAATATTTTTGATTAAATTGGCAATTTTTAATTTCTCATGAAGAAAATTATTTGAATTAGATTTTAAAGCTATTTCTGACTCTGTAGCTATAATTTGGTTAATGTTATTCGTAAATTTAGGTGGTATGCTGTACTTTAAACCTTTATTTAAAAATTCTTTGGCAACGAATACAACAATTTCTTTTAAAACAGAAAGTAACGTTAGTAAAAAATTGTTAAATGTAAATCAAAAATACCACTATTAAAGAAGTCAGGTATATATAAACTCAAATGTCCAGAATGTAATGCTGTCTATTTGGGTCAGACCCTCAGGAATTTTGAAATACGATACAGTGAGCACTTACGAGCATACAGATTAAAACAACCAGATAAATCTCACTACGCAAAACATCTACTTGACACCAATCATTCATTGACACCTAACACAGAACTAGAAGTGCTGCATATTTGTGAAAAGGAACAAGAACTGGATTTCCTTGGAGAACTGGAAATTAGAAGACATTCAAGGAACCCACAATATGAAGTGGTCAATGAACAGTTAAATTTAGGGAATTCTCCACTAATAAACTGTCTTCTTAAGTGATAATTGTAAAGATCAGCAGATATAGTTTTCCTGGTTTTCTATATCATTGCACAGTTATACTGATTTTAATTGGAAAAATGATATCCAGGATATCACCATAGGGCTAATAATATCTAAGCTTCAATATTTGTAATATCACATCTTATTCTTTTTTCTATAAACATATATTAAGCCAATCACAAGTTAGGTTACTTCTTGGTCTAGCCAAAAATAACTACTAAACATCATGTAGGCATGAAATGAGATGTAACTTCTGTCATTCTGACGATGATATTGATTTATCGAAACAATTGTCAATTTTTTAGGATTTTCAATAACTTGTATTATATTGTGGAATTAACTAGAAACCGTGAGTTTCATTTAAAAACACTAAACTTGATAATGTTTGAAAGAGCTTTTGTTGAACAATCGAAAACTTGTAAATATGAAGCAATCTGATCATTGACTTAAATACTAGAGGGCGCTGTTTTATTTTTTTAAATATGGTGTTTTCTCGTAACAATTTTCAATGGGAGCATACAAATTTGAGTAGTTCTTTTAAAAGTATAGTGAATTAGTAATAAAACAGTGCAAACTGCAAAGCGATATCTCTTTCCTATCCTGAGATATCGTAAGAAACAGGTAAATGGCGGAAAATGTTCTTCCAACGTCTAGAAGGCTGGTTCGTGTTAACAGAAAGAAATTATTGAATTTAGCCTGATTGAAAAGATCTCACATTGGTCTACAGTAATTTAAACTAATATCATAGTAATGTTATGGTTGCCACTAGATTACCTAAATGTTATGCCGTCGCTACTAACAATGAGAACGAATTTTGAAATAATGTGATAAATCGAACAATTGAAACCTTCAATAAATAACTACGTAGTTAGTGCCGCACTATATGTTCGAAATGTCGTCCATAATTTCCAATGCATGAAATAAATCGCTGACGGGTAGAGAAAGCAGCAGCTTGTCTCTGTCAGCCCTTATTGCGGGTCTATCGGCATAAACGAAATCTTTTCCTCGTCCACACAAATCAAAATCTGAACAAGTTAGGTCTGGAGACCTCGGTGGCCAAATAAATGATTTACCACGTCCTATCCACCTTCCAGGGTATGATTGATTTAAGAAATTGCGAACAACTCTAGAATAATGTGCCGGGCACCCATCATGCTGCAAGATCATGTCACGACGAATGGCCAGAAGTATGTCTTCTAAAAGAAGAAGAAGATTATAGAGAGTTTTGTTGCTTGGGCTCCAGCTGCTCCCAGCTCGGTATGTAACGACAGGTATAAATTTTGCCTACGTTAAAAACCAACCGGGATACAAATGAACCCCAAATTGTTGAAACGACGGGGATTCCCCGTTTCTTGGCGTCAACGCTCTCAGGAATTCCCAATTTATTTAATAGCGGCTTTGTGCACGTATTTTTCTAAGTATAATTTTAGTGTGTTTAGTCACGTTTGCAGTGCTTGTCTAGTACGCGTTTATAAAAATGAGTGAACCACGGAAGTTTCGAAATGAAAAGAAGCTAACTGAGGAAGAACTATTGGCGATATTAGAAACGGACGATAACGACACTTTTTTTTAATGATTTAGCACTAGAGAATGGTGCAAGTGATATTGAGGAGACTGCCATAGTGACTGAATCTGATGAGATAGATGACGTGTTACAAGTTAGTGATAGGGAAAATGAGTCGACAGATTCTGCAGATGAAGTAGGCCCGTCAGTAAACTTTTATTCCGATCATCCAACTTATTCGTCTAAAGATGGTAGTGTGTGGGCAAAGGTTCCATTTACTACGAAAATCAAGAGGCGAAAATGTAATATTCAAAAGGTTTCACCAGGTTTGACTAGATATAGTTCCCAATTTTCCACCATAAAAGAAGTTTTTGAACTATTTTTTTCACAAGATATTATGGATGTGATTTTATCGGAGACGAATAGAAAAGCCGAATCATATTATGCGAGAAATAGGAAGGCCTTTTCTCCTTTTGTGCAAGAAGAACTGGAAGCATTTATTGTTTGCTTATTATTCTTGGAGCCTGGCACGCTGCTAAAGAGCCAATATGTGTGATATGGAGTCAAGATCCAACTTTATGTCTGCCTCTAGTATCATCTGCCTTGTCTCGCAACAGATTCCAACAGATTATGTGCTTTCTAAGATTCGACAATTTTGAAACAAGTGAAGAAAGAAAACGCACTGATAAATTTGCCCCAATTAGAGACGTTTTTGATGGTTTTGTAACAAAGGGCAAGAAATCGTTTAATCGATTTGAACACTTTTGCGTGGATGAGCAGTTAGTCCCATTCTGAGGCAAGGGTCCTTTTCGGGTTTACATGAAGAGTAAGCCGGATAAGTACGGCCTAAAAATTTGGGCACTGGCTGATTGTAGTTCGGCATATACAGCGAATATGCAACCTTATTTAGGTAAGTTTTTTCATGAAAAGAATGTAGATTTTTATTACAGAATAATAATTTTTGGTAAAGTAGGAAACAAACCTGAGAAAGGCCAAAGGGTAGTAATGGACCTGGTAAACCATTTATCTTCAGGATATGGAATAACTACTGATAACTTTTTTACCCGTATTTAGTTAGCTAATAAGCTTTTAGATAAAAACCTTACCTTGTGTGGTACACTGCGTAAAACTAAACCTTATATTCCAAAAGAACTACTTCCAGCAAGATATAAGAAGGACTTTTCAAGCATGTTTGCTTTTATGTAAAATAAAACCTTAGTTTCCTACGTACCAAAAAAAAATGCGGCAGTTGTTCTTTTATTGACAGAACATAACGATGACAAAATAAGAGGAGAAAAAACTAATTACAAACCAGACAATATCTTACAATACAATAAAAGAAAGGGTGCAGTGGACACGACGGATAAATTAGCGAAGGAATTCACGATGCAAAGAAAAAGTGATCGGTGGCCGATGGCAATATTTATCCATCTGATGGACATTGGTGGCATCAACGCCTATAAACTTTGGATGTTGAAAAATCCAGATTGGAAAAAAAATCGCTTGGATAGGAGAAGAATGTTTTTGTTGGAGTTGGGCCAGGAATTAATTAGAAAAAACATTATTCGTAGATACCAAAATGACAAGTCGTTACATTCCAATATAAAACAATCCATGTTAACCATTTTTCCAGAATTAAACATAAGGAATGAACAACCTGTTCCCGTTATTGGCAGAAAGCAGCGATGTTTCTTATGCGACAGAAGTAAAGACAGGAAATCTCGAAAGTTTTATATTCGGTGTAATTAGTTCGTATGTGCAGAACATTCAAAAAATATAACAGTTTGTAACAAGTGTGATAATTGAATCATTATTTGAAATGTCACTAAAATGCTTTCTCTCTTTTCATAATTATTTTTGTTTTTAATATAACTTATCATTTCATAATATTTTTTCAAAGTGTGCTTACAATGCATTCATCAGTGCTGACAACTTTTTTATGTAAAAATATATTTTTTTATAAGCAGAATGTGTTCTATTTTCAATATTCCCTAATTATAACATTAAAAAATAATGATAAACCAAAAAAATGTTGGGGTACATTTGGACTCCACTCGATATTTAATGTTTTTCACCACGGGTTTATGGAGGTTAATATCGTGCTTGGGTAATTCTTCGTATATCGTTGGTAATTCCTTTTAGAAAGGGTCCTTCTCCTCTTAAAATTGAAGTTGCTGAATACACTTGTAAAAAAATGTTCCTTCTCGTCTTCTTCCGTAGGAGCATGTATATAAACAATGCTGATATGGCGTTTATTACCTTTCAAGCCTCTGGTGCATATTCTATCTTCTGTAGGGATGAGTTTAATTACTTTCTATTTGAGCTTTTTTGTAGTAGGAAGCCAGTTCCAAACAATCTTGATTTTCCTCCTCTTTTAAATAGGATGATGTCCTCAATTTCAATTTCTTCATTTCTCAATTGTTTTGTTTCCTGGATTGCCGCTACGTCTATTTTGTATTTTCTTATTTCTCTTTTCAGTTCTTTCAGGTTACCTGTTGCATGTGTACCTTGGACATGCCAAGTTTCCATCGTGAGCTGGTTTTCTTTACTAACTACTTTTTCTATTTTTTCCAAAATCATTGCCGATGTCTACCACAAGTCTTGTGTCCCGACGGCATTTTATTAGTTTTTTTGATTCTATTATCTCTGTTCTTTCATTACACCGCCATTCTTCACTATTTACAATTGCCTTGTTATACCCTATTTTCACCTCCTTGCCTTATCCTCTTCAGCTTTGGCAAAGTTTCTCAATTGTATGTGCTTTTCCCTTTCTTTCCTAGATAAATCATTACTGAAGAAAGTGTGGTCTCCTATCATATACTTTAACTTCCCCTTATCATAATTTCCTTCATTTTTCTATTCGTTATCCATCGTTACGATGTAGGTCCTTTTCTATGTTTTTATCACTGATCGCAGATTAATGTCTGTTTCCAAATGGGGCGTTTCTTTGTATTTATTTTCCTTTTTTTCTTTTGTTCTTTCAGTATTTCTATTGTTTTTCTTTATCTTCCATCTCTTATTAAGGCGTTGTCCTCTTTAGCTCGAGATTCTCTTTCTTCAATTCTTGATTTTCCAGTTTTAGTTTCATCACTTGACCTTTCAGACTTTTTTGTTGTTCTTTAGTCTCGAGTACTTCTTTTCTAATTCCATCTTTATTCTCTGTCTTCCACTGAACCACTGAATTGCTCTAAATTTTATCCTAAAATAATTGAAATCAATTGATTTTCATTACAAATTCCAAAGTTACGAATAAAATGTAGCTTAAAATTCAATTAAATATTGCACTTCAATAGCCATTATGCCACCAGAATATTTTATATTGTAAAAAAATATTGATCAGCGCTATTTTCGCCATAAAAGGTAGTTTCTAGTAGTTGGAAATTTGTAGTACAGTACAAATTATCATCGATTATATTTATTTTTCTGAATTCAAATAGGTTTTAATACGTAAAATGCTTAGACATGTATTTTCCGATTTTATTCATTATTATAGTTTTTGAAGATAAGATTAAGCTCAAATTTACATAAAAATCCATGCAGTTCGAAAGGTTTTGGATGTAAACCATTATTTTTGTCCCAAGTGACTTGACTATAAATAGGTGTTATATATTGATGAGTTTCCATAGGTTAATTAACGAATAAACGAATGAACGTATCGCTCAAACACATTCACTCACTATTACCTAAATTATATCTTATACATATATATTCAAACCTATTTCCCTAGTTTGTAGTTAAATAAATAGGTAAAATGGGTAGAGCCACAGTTATAACGAAATGCTTTTGCTGACATAAATATTTTATAAATAGTTGCCTTTATTTTGTAATTCCCGTCATGGCAGCGTAGAACCAGTCGTTTTTCATTTCGGCTCATGCATTTGTTCCGTAATTTTCCCGGTTTTATGACGAACTCGCCGAAAAAAGGAAAATGTGAATGAATGTTCCGAAACATATTAAATTCATAATTTTCATCACTATATTCCCATAATTTCCTCTCCATTTGTGAGTTGATACTGATGGATAGAGATAGGAATTTCTACTCTGCTATTATGAAAATAACAGTTTGCAAGCCAGATTCTGACTATTTATATAAATACAGGGTGATATGTTTCGATGGCACATTGGACGTTATAGGAAAACTAGCGAGAATTGAAATTCAAAAATTTCTACTAAGGGGTTTTCTGCAATGATCTATCGAATGAAAATATGCTCAACTTGCGATGACTCCCGGTTATACCGGAAGTAAACGTCAGCTTTGTTATTTTAAATGGAACACCTTATATTTTTATACATTTTTAAATTAAAAGTAAAACAATAATGTCACTTTCGTAAGGGCTCCCTATACCTATCCATTATGGTTTTCGAGATATCGATTTTTTTGCCGAAATACACTGTTTGACAAAAAATGGAATAACAAAACAGATCAATTTGAAATTTGAATTTTACAAGGTCTCCAAAAAGTGTGAAATGTCTATAGTCTATTTCTTAATGTCTGATAGCACAGTAGCCTCATTAAATATTCAAATAGAAAATTATCTCTTACAGAGTGATCCTGAGAATTTTACAAGTAAATACTAAAATTCTAATGCAAAACAAGTAGGTGTCTGTATTGGTTATCTGGACATCCCGGTTTCAGCTCAAAATACAATATGGTAATAAAACTTGACAATGCCAGCAAAAGGATAACAGTGCGGCAGTGGCGGAGATTACGATATTAGTTCATTTTACTTATTAAATTAGATTCGGTAAACATTGCTGTTGAAATAAAATTCATTCGTTTAGGCCTATTAACAAGTTACATTTTAATTTTTATCAAATTAAATCAATTGAAGAAAATATAGTTTAATTCTCATAATTCTAATTTATTGACAATGAATTAATGTCCATACAAAAATCATCCGAAGACTCGTCGAGAGAGATCACTATCGGTTCTATAGTTTTTTCTATGAGGTTATCTAGAACCCACATTTTCTCTTTCTCTTTAATTACATGATTCACGGCATCTCTCCAGTTCTCTTCAGTTATTGTTGTCAATGAGTACTTCATGAGTTCACGAACATCTTTCATTTTAAATGTTTTATTATGTCTAGCTACATAACGTTTTATTTGGGCCCATTTTAACCCTATCGCATTCAATTCCAAATGGTATGGTGGCAAACGAAGCACTGTTAACCCACAATTCTTGGCTATTTCATCAATAACAAACTTTTAAAATTATAGCTTGTGATCTGGAGCAACTTTTAAAAGTTCTTTTTTCAACATATCATCTTCAAATGGTATATCTTTTACGATTAACCAGTTTCTAATATCAGCTTTTCTCCAAGAGGTAGATTGAAGCTTTTCTGTTAATCGCGAATGATAAGTGGCATTGTCCATAACGATTACAGCATTATTTGCAATTAATTCGACCATTTGTGTAAAATACATCTGCAGTCATTTCTTCATGATAGTCTTCGGTTGATGTTGACTAAAATTACAGTAAACCACCTTCAATGAACCCTTGATTGCATCCAATATGCATTATTATTAGTCAGCGACCTTTACCGATAGGAGTTTTCAGTCCAGTAGATAAACCTTCTATAAAAGATTGACGACTGGTTTGAATACCTTTGTCCTGCCATATTTTTTTCACTGAATGTCCTCCATTGAGCCATGTCTCATCTAGATAATAGATTTGTCTTCCCTCCTCTCTGTATCTTCGGATATCTCGTGAATACTGGCGTCTCCAACATATTATTTCTTCGTTGTCGATTAGCACTGATTTGCGACTTTGCTTCTCCCAAATACAATTTAATTTGTGTAATATTTTCCATAAAGTTGTTCGCCCTATGTCAGGCAAATTCTCGTCCTCCTTCACCATTCTTAGAATTCTGTCAAGGGTTCGGATCTCTTTTTTAAAATATATTTCATGTACTTTTCGTCTTATTGTATTTTGCATATGTTCATCAAGGTCAAATGGTTTTCTCCCAGTTGACATTTTAGGTGGATATATATTTCCATTTTTCCTCTCTCTTAGAAGCCTGTAAATGATAGATTCACTAACTCCTGTAATACTGGAACATGTCGAAACTATATTTCTAACAGTAGCAGCCGGAATTTGATGTACAACAGCATCATGCACATTCAACACTACAGTCTTCGTTTGTAAGCTAATCACGCTCTTACACTTTACTGTGGTAAAACTTGAAGACATTTTTTTTTCACAACACAGTTAACACTCTTGGAACATAAGCGACTCTAAGCAAAACAAATTTTACAAATTTGGGCGGGACCAAGTTTCACCGTATATACCTGCAAAATTTCTAAGTAGTCATTGGGACAATCTCTTGTAGGACCCTATTGTAATGTTTCATGAAAATGTTAATATTAACGTTTCGAAAATCAGAAAGTAATTATCTGGATAATGAATTGATAAATGGTTTGTTAATATGTATCCAAAGAATTGACCTGCTTCGAATTCTCAAGATAATTAATGAAATATTCAGTCGGAATAGTTGCGGTACAAGATTATTTCAAAAATAATTTATTGTTTCAACTGTATGTACTCTACAAATGTATGAAGGTCAGTTAGTTGTTTCAACTAACCGAATTTTCATTTATATTACCTTTATATATCAGATCTGGGATAAAATTAAATAGTAAATAAATTAAATTGACTGTCTCGACACTTACTTCGTGGAATATGCTCATATTAGTGTTTTTAAATGAAACTCAAGGTCTCTAGTTAATTTCACAATATAATACAAGTTATTGAAAATTCTAAAAAATTGACAATTGTTTCGATGAATCAATATCATCGTCAGAATGACAGAAGTTACATTTCATTTTATGCCTACCTGATGTTTAGTAGTTAATTTTGGCTAGACCAAGAAGTAACCTGAGTTGTGATTGGCTTAATATATGTTTATAGAAAAAAGAAGAAGATGTGATATTACAAATATTGAAGCTTAGATATTATTAGCCCTATGGTGATATCCTGGATATAATTTTTCCAATTAAGATCAGTATAACTGTGCAATGATATAGAAAACCAGGAAAACTATATCTGCTGATCTTTACAATTATCACTTAAGAAGACAGTTTATTAGTGGAGAATTCCCTAGATTTAACTGTTCATTGACAACTTCATATTGTGGGTTTCTTAAATGTCTTCTACTTTCCAGTTCTTCAAGGAAATCCAGTTCTTGTTTCTTTTCACAAATATGCAGTACTTCTAGTTCTGTGTTAGGTGTCAATGAATGATTGGTGTCAAGTAGATGTTTTGCGTAGTGGGATTTATCGAAAACCAACACAGACTGATGTGACAATTCCATTCAATTCTAATCACCCTGTCTCACACAGACTAGCGGCATATAATTCAATGATACATAGAGCTTTTTCAGTTCCTATGAACAAATGTAATTTTGATAGAGAGATCAATACAATTAGACAAATAGCAACATCTAACGGTTATCCATTAGATATGATAAATAGGCTAATTAGTAAAAAAGAGAAAAAAGTGGCATTACAACTAATATATCCTAAACATGCTGATGAAATTAAAACTTATAAAACCATCACATATGCAGGAAATATTTCTAATAATATTTCAAAGATAATATCTTCAGAAACGAATACAATAATATCTTTTAAAATAGAAAGTAACGTTAGTACAAAATTGTTAAATGTACAAACAAAAATACCACTATTAAAGAAGTCAGGTATATATAAACTCAAATGTCCAGAATGTAATGCTGTCTATTTGGGTCAGACCCTTAGGAATTTTGAAGTACGATACAGTGAGCACTTACGAGCATACAGATTAAAACAACCAGATAAATCCCACTACGCAAAACATCTACTTGACACCAATCATTCATTGACACCTAACACAGAACTAGAAGTACTGCATATTTGTGAAAAGAAACAAGATCTGGATTTCCTTGAAGAACTGGAAATTAGAAGACATTCAAAAAACCCACAATATGAAGTTGTCAATGAACAGTTAAATCTAGGGAATTCTCCACTAATAAACTGTCTTCTTAAGTGATAATTGTAAAGATCAGCAGATATAGTTTTTCTGGTTTTCTATATCATTGCACAGTTATACTGATCTTAATTGGAAAAATGATATCCAGGATATCACCATAGGGCTAATAATATCTAAGCTTCAATATTTGTAATATCACATCTTCTTCTTTTTTCTATAAACATATATTAAGCCAATCACAACTTAGGTTACTTCCTGGTCTAGCCAAAATTAACTACTAAACATCAGGTAGGCATAAAATGAAATGTAACTTCTGTCATTCTGACGATGATATTGATTTATCGAAACAATTGTCAATTTTTTAGAATTTTCAATAACTTGTATTATATTGTGGAATTAACTAGAGACCTTGAGTTTCATTTAAAAACACTAGTAAATAAATTCCTTAGATGAACTGTGACGCTTATGCTTTACTACCTGACTAGCATCTGTGACCTTTTCGCGTGCTCTCAGTCAATAAGAAATAGACTATAAGACACCTTTCGACTCAAAAAACTTGCTTAACTTTAAAACAATCCCCTTCACTTTTTTACATTCTATGATAGAGTAAACCATTACCTTTCAAACGATATATTCCCATAATTAGTATTTTTTACGTAATCATAAAATAATGAAGCTTTTTTATTTTTTATGAAGATGTAGCAGGCTGACTATTTCACTTTTTGACATGTCAAATTTGCTTTGTTTAGTATAAATGTAGTAAAAATGGCTAGCTACGGATAAACCAATGAAGATTATTTGAATCTTTTAATAATTCATTCCATCTAGAACTGTTCGGGTTTTTCCGGAAGATATCAAAATGTATTTCCACCAACCCGTAAAGTTTTAAACAGAGTATTAAAAAACTTTCAGGGATGTAGAACGTTTCATTCTGAAACAACAAGAAATAAAACAATGACAGATAATGAAATTAATGATTTAGGATATTTTTGTGCCTATCCGAATTTATCAAAAAGAGATGCTGCAGCCCATTTGTGATTATCCTATTTAGTAATGTAAAAATTTTCAAAGAAGCACATTGGAAACCCTATTTTTATTCTCTTATTCACAAATGAATATGATTTGGGTAGACGAAGCAAAATGTAAAACCCACACAACAGTCACTATTGCGCTGACACAAACCCACATATTACTAGAAGACGACGACTTCAAAATAAATGATCTTTTTACTTATTTTGTGCAGTTAAATGTAATCACCCGAACTTATACTTTGAATTTGTGCTCACGTAGAAGTGTATCTAAATACAAAATATTGTTACGACACAGCACACTGGTATAGACCCTAAATCCGACTCTGTCTAAGCCAGGTATGAAAATTAAAATTATGGCGGATACGCAGTGTTTATATAACTGTTTGAACTATCTTATCTAAACATTGTTTTTGTGACCAGACTTATCTAGAAAAGGCGAGAAAAATTATTTGTGTCTGTGTAAGCCGCGGCCCGGAATTTTCTAGTAAGAAAGGCATTAATATAAATAAGGACCAATCAGCGGAGGAGTTAGTTGATAAAGTGATCTCGAGAAATAAACAGAAATGCACCGAACAGTAAAGTGCTAATATAATCAAGTTTGTGTGCATATAAATAAGATTTGAGTGATTAGTTAAGTATATATAAATTAAGTGTTAGTGAGTTACTGTTTAAATAAATTAGTAAGTAGCCATACCGTGTGTTTAAAATTTATCCCTACCCGTTTACTGTTCAAATAAATTAGAAAAACATTACATTGGTGTGGGGTAATATAAATAAATTGCTACGTAAAAATGGCCAAGAGACTATGTGATTTGAAAGTGGCGGAATTAAGAGCAGAACTGGAAGATCGTGAGTTGGAAACGTCCGGTAAGAAAAGTGAATTAGTAGAAAGACTTAAAGTAGCACAGGAATTGCTAATAAGCTATAGACTGATTTTTTTTTCATTATGGTGGTATGTACACATCTGGTTCTTAGTTATACTATTGTTAACTGGTTTCAAAATCTGTTATTTTCGAACTGACAGAGATGCGAGCTGAAACGTCCATCTCTATTCATGTTTTACTAGTACTCGAAGTAAATATTACTTTACAGTAGTTGATACTGATATTCATTCACTACGGAATGGTTCACGTTGTAGATAATCTTGATGGAACACTTGATGAAAAATTTAATTTAATTTAATTGGAATCCATCTACTCTTGTACGGTGGAAGGAGATCTCAAGTTCTATACTAGAAAATAAGAAGTACGTAGAGCATATTCCCTTTTGCTCATACACTCGCGAAAGGCATCCATTTTAGGACACACGCATTCTTTTTCTAACAATGGAAAACTAAACTTTTTTGTACTAGTTCCGTCCATTTTTGTCATGCGGAGTTTTTTTATGTAATCGTCCTATCTCATTTGAGGTCTTCCACGCTTGCTCTTGTGTTTCTAAGGCTTTTAGTGAACGATTTGACTATTCAATCAAGTGTCTTTTCGTCCATATATGCTTCTGATCACCATTTTCGTTTTATATATTTGTATTCATACCGCTTACGATTAATGAATTTATTTTTGTTGATCTTTGCTTCTCAGCTAACTGGCATTGTTCGCATTCGTGAAATACTTACCTGAGGTTCTTCAGCATATTACTATTTGCTGCCGTGATAATCTGAGGGAGTTTTAATTTATTCTTATATTTCCATTCTACCAAATATTACGAAGAGTGCAAACATTATTGCAAATGAGTTGGTAGTGTTGAACATACTCCTGTATTTTTTACATACTTTCAAATAACGAAAAGAAGTTGTTTACAGCATGTCGGATTGTACAGAAGTAGGTAGGTTTGTGGGCAATTGCCAAATCTAAAATTAGACGAAGTAGCTACATTATTTGATTTACTAAGTGATTACAAATTTTTTCATCAATGGAACTTTTATTAGTTGCTTTCAACGTTTGTTTTCTTCTTGGACTGTGAAAAAAAATATATTTATTTGTGTAATATAAAAATAGATGTATGATGGTTTTTATGATCAAACATAATTTTTCAGTTCGTTTTAAATACTCTGATAAACTAGCAGCGTTATAGTGGAGAAAATCCAAAGTAATAGTTAAAATTTACAACAAAATATAGTAGAAGATGAGTAAAACACAGTGAGTAAACAAAATCCAATAAACTAATTATCAATTCAAATATAATTAGGGAATTAGACGCATAAATAGATATAAAATCATATTTGTTATCTGCAGTATTTCCAGTTCCTAAATAAAAACGCATACTAACCTCGTTAGCACCAATTACAGTTATAGTCCAGGAGATTAAATAAATATGAGTGATCTTACAAAGAGTATTCTTTAACCAAAGGCAAATGAAATTAACTATATAAGAGAAAAAGTAGAAAAGTCTGTAGAACAGACTCCATATCTTAAAAATTGACTATACTCCGTTTTTAAAAGGCATGGAGTAATAAATCACTCATTTTGGCCGGAACCATAGGCGTACCACATTTAGTCATTTAAAAAAAGTTGAGGCTTCTAAAATTAACTCTTTTCCGAAAATAACCGTCTTGTAATATTATTTAAAATGAAATTTCAAATTATCAATAATATAATAAACTGTGGATTATATCACTGACATCAATTTTCCAGAAAATTTATTATTATGTATAAAAGGGCGTAGATGAGTCCCTCCACTAAGCTCCAGGTAGTTATAATCCTACATACAATAAATAATAAAATAAATGTTAATAACAATTTTATACAAAAACATATATATATATATATATATATATATATATATATATATATATATATATATATATATATATATATATATATCCAAACCAACCCCATTTGCCGATTATTTCACCCGATTAGCAGGTAATTGAAGAAACTTGACAAACAGGTAGCTCAAAAATGGTTTTATTATTGTGAAATATAGTCTTTTCAGTTCTAAGAAATCGCCCCGATAATACAATGTACTTACTAGAACTTTTCAACTATGAAAGTAGCGGAAAGGTTGAATATTTTCAATTTACAGTTCATCTGTTCTGGAGAAACTGCTGTGTTGATTGATTTCCCCATTATTACTGTTATTTGTTATTATTTTTTACCGTTATTGTTAACTGATGTTTATTTTTGTTCATCTATACAAGTTCTCTTCTCATCACACGAGAAAAACACCTAACTACACCTTCCAACTATATAGTGTTCCAACCAAATTCGACCAGATATGGAGGGTTAATCACCATCTAAGCGACCTAAAGTTGGCCCATTGTCGCTGAACGAAAAAAATCTGATATTAAATTGCTATTCCTCGTTAAAGAACGAAGAAATTAGAAGGAAAATCATTAATTTGACAGGAAGTGTTGATGAAACTGTGGAGATTACTGCAACAATGATGGGTGTTTCAAAAACTACAATTTATAACTCAATGAAGGAGAAAAAAATGGAAACATCACAGCCCCAGCAATGTCCCCAGGCCGACCCAAACTTGAAATGGATGACGACTTGAAGAATGGAATAAGGCGTAAGGTGCATGCTTTTTTCTTTAGAAAAGAGATCCCAACTCTCTCCAAAATTATGGCTTCGGTTCAAGAAGATTCAGATTTTCTGAAAGTGTTTCGAAGTACATTATGGAAAATTTTGAAGGAACTTGGATTTGAATATAAAAAAAATTATCGGAACGCAATGTTGATTGATAGAGACGACATTGTCATTTGGGGGAGGAGTTATTTGCGCAATATTCGGAAAGCAAGACTAGATCAAAAACGAATTTATTATTTGGATGAGACTTGGTTAAATGAAGGTCATACTGTTTCAATGTTTTGGCAAGACACGAATGTCAAAAGTCGGAGGCAGGCAGCTCTTGAAGGCCTCAATCCACCAGCAGGAAAAGGACGTCGACTCATCATTACTCATATCGAAAGTGCCGAAGGTTTTTGTTAAAGGTGGATTGTTGTGCATTGAGTCGAAGCAAATCGGAGATTATCATGAAGATATGGATGCAGACGTTTTCGAAGAATATTTCTCACAAATGTTAGATCTAATTCCAACGGGCTCAGTCATTGTTATGGATAACGCAAGTTATCACTCCAGGTTAGTGGAGAAATTACCTTCAACTGCATGGCGTAAACAAGATATCCACGATTGGCTAACCTCGAAAAATATTGAATGCCCAGATAACCCGCTGAAAAATGAGCTCTTGCAACTGGCCTATTCACATGAACACAAATATACTTGATACGTTGTAGATCAAATGGCATCAGCGCGTGGTATAACGGTGCTGAGGCTTCCTCCTTATCACTGTCAACTCAATCCCATAGAATTAATATGGGCCCAAGTGAAAGGGGAAGTTTCAAGAAAGAATACGACATTCAAAATGAGTGACGTAAAAGTTTTATTCGAAGACGCGTTAGGTAACGTAACCAAGGAAAACTGGAAGAAATGTGTTGAACACGTGATACAAGAAGAACTAGATATGTGGGAAATGGATCAGATCAGTGAACACATGATTGAACCTTTTATAATCAATGTTAATAATGTAAGCTCAACAGAATCGTCTGATTCTGATATATAGACTAGTTCTTGTGTTAGTTATTACTATTATTTGATAGACTTTTTTTTTCATAAATATCACATTAATTCGTACTTTATTCCTGCATTTTTCTTTTTTCCTCTCCTATTGTGAACGGTATATTAGTAGTAAAGTTGATACCTACTGCAAAAAAATTTGCTAATTTCTATATAATATTTTATGTTTATTGTTCATTCATAGCAACACAAGAAAATGTGTTTTTATTGAATCGATATTGTGAACTCTTTTGAATAGTTTACGTAATGATAATTTCATAGTGCCTTCATATTCATATACCAAGTTTGTTTTGTCCTCTGAGGATTAAATTGTTTATTTCTTCATTCAAATACAATAGAGCGACCCTTTCAATACAATAGACGACACAACCGAATACAGAGTTACGGGGTGTCTACCTGAAATTCGTAACAAATGAGAAATTTTAGTACAAAATTAGATAAACTTAGGAGATATTTTATTATACACCCTGTATCAGTTTTGCATACCTAATGAGCTTTTATTACTCCATGCCTTTTAAAAACGGACTATAAAGGGAAATGGAATTTCAATTACTCACTCGATTTTCAAAAAACTCGGTTACCTTACTAAAGAAGAGCTAGAGCAAACATCTTGAAAATATATATAAAAAATTTACGCTTTGCATAAACGACATTCCATAGAAGATCAAGGATCTAGAAACGTGTGAATACGAACAACCTGACATAAACCTATCAACAAAATCAGACATTGCCCGGTCAACTCTTACTCCGATTAGTGGCCAAGAATTTGGTTTTACAGAAGAGCTACTAACACATAAACTGATATTAGAATGTGACAAAATCAACAACACAGAAAAAATAACCTCGAACAAAAAAATTGTAAGTAATCGACAAACCTCGGAGTCAACATCCGGACCGAATACGAGGAAGCGTAATAACTCCTCAAATAAGGCGGAAAACAAAAGTACCCAGATGGACTATAGAAACCAAATACAATAAAATTATTAAAAAAAAATACACCTCAAAAGTATTCATTTGATTGTACTTGTGTTCACTTTATGTTAACTGTTTCTATATTTTAGAATTAGCAAATTAAAGTAACAAATTATTCAAATAGTTCTAATTTTGTTTTATCATGTTTTATAAACTGTGATGGTGTTATCATTTTCTATAAATTGTGAGGTTTTAAAATAAATTCATTGTCAACAATGGACTAAAGAGACAGTTAATAATGGACCAGTACATAAGGGACTGCAATAATCCAACATTTACAACAAACGATTTCAACCATTACGAAAAATCTTTGGAATAAATGGAAGCAACATCAGAATATCACACAATAATATTAGGAGTATATAGAAAAACATTGACGATCTTAAAAATTCTTTGAGCAATGTTATGGCTGTCTAGTTCTAACTGAGCATGGTATATCACTGATATCAATTCATTGAATAAGCAGGGTATAATGTGGTTCTCAATATTGTAGATTTATACCAAAACGATGGTGCTTATATTAACTGGAAATACCGGTTCAAACATAAAATCATAATATTAGGTAATGTAAACACTCTTAAAATTACCATTAATATGAGTAAAGGGACCAATATGCTTGCCACAGATCGCCATCTAAAAATCCTATTATTTCAGAATTCACAAATATCCTCCAACATTTCCTAAAAGAAAATAGCGTAAATTCAGAGAAATATTGTGTATTTATTGATGATATGAATATCGATATATTAGATGTTAATCACGACAAAGTGGAATATATAAATACTTTGAGTGAACACGGTTTTATATAAACTATTAACAATCCAACTAGAGTTACAACATGCCTTGATAATATATTTTTATACTCTAAATTTAATGCTGTAACAAGTACCAAGTATAATTTATTAATAAAAATCCCAGTCACATGTTAATATATAAAACACATCTTCGACTATGAATATCCATCACATACCTTCTGGAGTTAATGGTAAGGGACCTAATAAATCCATAGCTCACACTTCAAAGCGTTGATTACTAGCAGTGGTTTGTACTAGGCCGGCTGGTTTCAAATTGTGGGTCTTATATCGTTGACATGGTGCGCATTTTGAAATGTGTTGAGCCACATACCGCCGCATGCCTATCCAAAAGTATCTCTTTGTTATTCGGTTAACAGTTTTATCGACACCATAGTGTCCGGATGTGGGAGCGTCATGGTAGGCGGGAACGACCATACGAGCGCCCTCATCCTCCTGATCATCCGTATACCGATATGGGACACCCCTGTTCATGAGGTAGTCCCTGTTGAACCATTTCTGGTGTTCCTCGGCATTGACTTACTCGAGTGATTTTATTATTGGCTTGAGAGATTCATCCGAGAGATGTTTTTCTCTCATGTCTCTTTCGTTATTAAGAGGCAAATCAATTTCTATGGTACAGATGCAGAGCTCTGGTGGGTTTCCGTGGCTGAGGCAAGGTGGTCTTGATATGAAGTCCGCCACCACGTTGGTTTTTCCTGGTGAATACTGCACCTTCAAATTGTAGGGTTGTAATTGTAGTGCCCAAGCGGCCAAGCGACCGGTTAGCGTTTTCAGGCTTAGCAGCCATTTTAGCGGTTGGTGGTCTGTAATGACGATCTTTGAAGACGTTCCGATATATCCTCTGAATTTAGAAATGCCCCAGACGATAGCTAAGGCCTCTCTCTCCGCTGTAGAGTAGTTTCGTTCGGCGTCCGTTAGAAGGCGGCTGGCATATTCAATTGGGTTTTCGTCGACTCCCTCCCCCTAGACTGCACCGATGGCATAACCACTGGCATCGGCTTTGATGATAAACGGTACCATTTCGTTCGCTTGTCTTAGCGTAGGTGTGGTTGTTGAGTGTTTATTTTAGAGTTTCTTAAGCTTCTTGTTGCTCTGTTTCCCATTTCCAAGGTACATTCTTTCTGGTCAGGTTGGTTAATGGTTTAGCTACCGAATCGAATTTTTCTATTAATCGTCGGTACCAAGAACAGGTCTGTACAAATAAAAGAAGCTGTTTCAAATTTTTGGGAGGAGGTCGGGTAACGATCGCCTGTATTTTGCTAACATCTGTCATAATCCCGTTCTGCATCAGCGTGTGGCCTAAGAACTTGATACTGGTGCAAGCAAAATTACATTTGCTTCATACGAAAAATTCAGCACTGTTATACAAACATATTTCAAAAATTCACACATTTCATTTATCAAATGTAATAAAAAATTAACAGACATCCCTCTAAATGAAATCAAAGAAGTAATACAAAACTATCATGAATGTAAACGGAATCATAGAGGATGAGATGAAACCGAAAATAATATAAAATCTCGATACTATTGGCCTAATCAAAGATCTTCTATTCAAACGTACATTAACGAATGCGAGATATGTCAAATAACAAAATATGATCGCAAACCCCTTAAACCATATTTTAATATTACTCCAATAGCTATTAAATCATTTCAAATAATACATTTAGACACTATTACTTTAGAAAATAGGAAATTTCCAACTATTATAGACTCATTTTCAAAATACGGGCAGTTGTATAAATTGAACTCAGCTCAAGGTATAGAGATAGTTAATAATTTAATTAGATATTTCACCCATCATTGTATACCGGAACAAATAATATCCGATAATGGAACAGAATCAAAAAAAAGTTTAGTAAAAGATTTATCAGAAACTCATAAAATTCAAATTCATTTTATCAGTTCAGAACATCCTGAAGCAAACGGCATTGCCGAACGATTTCATTCAACAATTATTGAACATATCAGACTTTTAAATAATCAGAACGAATTTAAGAAAAAACCTTTTGAAATAAAAGTAAATTGAGCTCTTTTGGCATATAATAATAGTATTCACTCTGTAACGAAACTAAAACCATACGAAATTATAACAGTTCATTTAGAAAATAACTGTTCTTTTGATTTAGACATTGATCGACAAATAGTAAATAATTATATTCATAATCACAAAGAAAAAATGAAATTACTTTATTCTAAAATAAATAAATCATTGCAAGAAACTGAAAATAAAGTTATTTCAAAAGCTAATGAAAGTAGAGAAGATCTTCCAGACCCTCTACCTACAAAAGTGTTTGTCAAAAATAAGCAGATTAAAAGTAAGACAAAAAATAAATATCAACCTGAAAAATTGAAATCCGTAAACAGAAAACATAAAACTGCGAAAATAGTAACACGTCATTTCAATAACGCTGAAGATATTCATATTTCAAATATAAAACGACCTAAGAAGAAACCTTCAACTTTCATTACAGAAAAGTTTAATATTAGAACATTTAAAACAAATGAAGTTTATCTACACATGTTACATAATAACTTTATTTTTATTGAACAATGTTAAATTAAGTTTTAATTATTTATAATGTAATATTAGATATAATAGAAACTGTAGAGATTTACTGTTCATTCTGCAAACTAAGGAGATTGCATTCGAGTAAAAGTATATCAAAAGAATTATTTACAGAGTTGCAAAAAATATCTTCGTATTATAAATTACAATTACCGTTGGATTTGAAATACGAGAATATTTTAAACTTTGAATCAAGTTTAGATATAACATGTAGAGTAAGGAAAAATAGAATAGAATATTTTTTATCGATTCCTATAGATTTTAATATTGAGTTTGAATTATTTTATTCATTACCCATACCTACTAAGTTAGAATCAGAATTCGTAATAATAAAACCGTATTCAAAGTATTTGCTAAGATCTGATACACAGATAAAACCTCTAAACGATATTTGTACAAGAAGTGAAAATTTTCAATGTGCTTCACATCTTCAAGATAATAATAAACAGTTATGTGAAGAACAAATACTATTAATGCAAAACTCTACTAACTGCGAATACACTAAAATCAAAATTATTGAAAATCATTTGGAAATTATACCAGAAATAAACCAATACTTAGTAGTATTTCCAGAAGAAGAAAAATTGATAATTAAATGTTCAAAAGACACAGAAATCAAAATTTTATAAGGAATTTTCTTAATCAAAAATTCGCTATGTAAAATAACTTTTAAAAATCAAGAATTAATATTTCAAGATAGAACTTTTGGTCAACCACTGGTACTGAATAAACTTCAGACACATTTTAATAAAATTGAAATCCAGCCTTTGGAAATAAATTCGAAAAAATTTAAATTAAAAGAAATATCTTCGCAAGGATTGACACCAATTCATGAAGAACAATTAATGGACTATATTTCTATATTCTAGCGGAGTATTGATAATTATTTGGCTACTCTTGAAGAAAATTCAGAAAAGAAGAAAATCAGAAGAAACTCCTATGGAATTACAAGAAAAGAAAATTCAACTTCCAGGGGATGTGTCGATCTAATGGGGGAGGTGTTATATACCTTAAATTACTTAGTACATATTAAATAAATTGCTTAATCAGCATATTGTGTAATAACCTGTTGTTTTATAAATTTTTGAACCTCATTTTTGCGTACATTGTATTTTTTACCTTTTTGAATTGTTTAGTTCATATAGTCAGTCTAGAATTTACTTCGAATCTTGGGACTTGTAACATTGGTTAAATGAAAATAATTTTTTTAAAAAACCCTTTTCCGTGCGTAAGAAGTTATATATATATGTATATATATATGTATATATATATATATATATATATATATATATATATATATATATATATATATATATATATATATATATATATATATATAGTATCTGTTGAACGGCTACACTTACATTAATAAAATTTGAACGGTGGAAATAAAGTGTTGTAAACTTCTCTACGAATGGTAACAGGTGACGTAATAGTAATAGATGACGTCACAGTGCCACTCTGGCCAATAATTTTAAATAGGACAACATGGCAAGTGATATCTCGTTTGAAAGACATTGACATTGGCTACATAGCCATATTATTTTTGTTTGGGTTTATATTAATTTTGACGAATAAATTAAATAAATACCAAAATTATTGAAATTCTTTTTTTAAATTTAATTAATCAAATATCAGCAATGAATTCTCATAGCAAGTGTTCGAAATGTGCTCCGTCTACTTCCTGACAGTAATACATCCTACTTTTGTCGTACTCATTCGAATGAGTCAGCTGAAATAGCAATGCATTCTTCAGTAATTCTTTCTTTCAAAACGCCAATGCTATCTGGTGCCGTAGTATGAACCTTGGATTTCAAGTACCCCCATAGAAAAAAATCTAATGGTGTCAGATCTGGTGACCGAGGTGGCCGTTCTCTAGGACCTCGCCGGCCGATCCATCTACCTCATTATTCTTCATCCAGGTAATGTCTTACTGCACCATAATAATGTGCAGGAGCACCATCTTGTTGAAATGTTATTTCCAGATGGCTGAGTTCATCTTGAAAATCTTCCAGAATTTCAAGAATTAGCGGCTCAATTGCATTTTGGTACATCTCCAGATACACTTAACAGCTTAAATTTGAATTTAGGAAAACAGGACCAACTATGTGGTTTCCCAAAATACCTGCCCAAACATTGACTTTTTCTGGAAATTGGATATGTTGTTCACGAAAAGTGTGAGGATTTGTGTCACTCCAATACCTTACATTCTGTGTATTCACATTTCCATTGAGGCTAAAAGTACTTTCGTCACTAAAACAAATTGTTTCGGTCATAGTTTCCCATTTTCCAATAATCATTAAATAAAATAAGCCTTGTAGCCTCATCTATCTGTTCTCTGCATTTTCTTCTGCAATTTAATTTCAGTGGTCTTATTTTTCTTTCTCTAACTGGCTTTTGACTGCTTGAGATGTACGCTTTGCCGGAGTTTTTGCAAACTTTTATTTCTTTTTTTCTTTGTCTTTTTTCAGAAATTTTTTTGGGTTTTGGATTTTGCTTTGAAGCACTTGATCCACTGGGCTTGTTAAGGTTATTTTCTTTATCTGAATCTGAAGTTTCAGAGTCTTCTTCTTCAGCAGTATAATCCGGATCTTGCACACTATCATCCGAGTCTTCAACAAAAGTGTATTGTTCCAAGCACACTATAACAAAATTAAAAAATGAATACCGAGTTCTTATAAATACCTATTAACGACCAACTGGCTATGAAATGAACAAAATTGACGCGCTTACATGAGTGATTAAGCACGAACAAAAAACGTTTTTGTTTATTCTATAGCCAGTTGGTCTTTACAAACATTTATAAAAAAAAGCAATAATTTTCTGTACTTATCTGCATTTAAATAAAAAATATTTTGGAAGGCATTAATTGAATTAGCTTACCGTTTTGAAAGTTGTTGCTGACACTCTCAGGAAATAGCTCATTTTTGTCGTATTTGTAATCATTAAAACAATTGACGGACGTGCCTGTCTCATTTGCAACTGGGGGATGAAATACTAAAAAAAAAATTAAGCAGTTCAAATTTAAAATATTTTAATACCAACCTTCACCATCTAAATGATATTTAATTCGGACAGCTTTTTTTAATAAACTTTGCTGAACATTTTGGCCACCTGGCAGTTCTACAATGCAAAAAAAAAACAAAGTACCGATCTACTTATTATTATTATTTCAAAATAATAAAAGGATTAATTTTCATCATTGTAAACTTTATTTGATTGAATTGTTTGATATTATTTTTAAATGTTTTTAATTAACCAATAATATTTTTTATTAAAATAGAAAGCTAATTAAATTTTTAAATAAATCAAGTTTTATTTTCTTTAACAAATTCTATAACTTTTTTGACTAGGCTTTGTTAATTTGCCTTATTTAAAGCAATTCCGCACTAGAATGAATACAAACACGTTATCTTTTATTATTTTTTTAAATTCTGTAATAAAAAAATACGATAAAGAATACTTACGGCAGTTGGCCACCATTAATTCGGTGCGCTTGCTTACACTCATCATCAGTCTACACACATCACACCTACTGCAGTGATTATAATGAAATGCGAAAGAATCCGTACCGAAGGGGTGTTTTTAATAGACTTTCCGCATAGACAATAGTACGAAACGTGCCGAAATTACACGATTAATAAATTCTAGATAATTTCTTACCGACAAAAAGACATATATCTAAATAAGACCGAAACATTTTGTCGGCATTCGAAACCGACAAAGAGTCATAAGTCGACTTATGCCGCTTTGTCTGACTAGATTTCCCCGAAAATATGATTCAACTGTAGTTATGCTCTTATGTCGGATGACAAGGTTAAAAAATATTATAATATCTAAAGATATACCTTCCGGTCAAAAAAATGAAAAATAAAAAAAATTGTTAACTCCAATTATATCTTTATGCAAGGAAGAAAAAATATTTTTCATTCAGATATTCCCTTATGTTAAAACAAAAACCGTTATTTTAAAGGAATATAGATAAACCCTTTCGCCAGATTATCAAGCTTGAAAAATGCTATCGATCGGTATAAATAACTCATTTTGCAAAAAAAATTACTTATGCCCTTTTGCTGAAGGCTTCAAACTCAGGGTGCAGAAGAGCTGAGGGCCCCAAACTACACCGATGTCTCAATTCTAAATTTATAGAGAAACGACCAAATAGTTCATGTACAATACCTCAAAAATTCAACGATAATATATATCAAAATTAACAATGTACAGTTACAAGGGTTCACACTTCCGCAATTTATACCAATATCAATATAAATATATTTACTTGCATAAGCATAAAATTTAAATAGCGAACGAGTTTAGCGTTGCTAGAGAAAATACAATTCAAAAGTATGTACGGCGCAAGTTATATGCATAAAATCGTCAGGATTAGAAAAATCCACTAAATGTCGCAGTACCAGGTACGTACCGTAGTATCTTAGCGTATTTTAAACTATAAGCAAGATTTCAAATTTTTAAATACAAAGTACAAGTGTAAAGCGAGATTATAATAATTGCCGCAAAAAAAAGAAATAAAACTTTATATGGAAAACGGTGATATGTGACGCATAAATGTGAATGTACTAATGAAAATGAAGAACAAAAAAAAAGGAAACTGTTCACTTATCATTTTTCCGGAACCAGAACAGGAACTGATGTTGCTCCAGACTATTCCAGTTCTCCTGGAACTGGTCTCACTGGCTCATTAAATTCCAATCAGTGGTTTCAATATCAACATACAAAAACCCTCCTCTATAATAATTCCTTTGAACTACGCCGTCTACGGAAATTTGCCACGAATACGCAATTCCTCTAATTTCTTCTGGTATCCACAGTCAACGGCCGTTTCTGGACAAGAAGCCTATCGGGTCGGAGCTGTCAGCTGTCGGTTTCAGCCGTATTTTCCTTCCCCTACGTCGGAATTGTCGGGTTTTCAGTAAAATGCTTATGGCTCCCAGGGCACATGCAAGAATTTTAAATTGGAAACGTGTGTTTACACCTTGACGGCAAATGGAGGACTGAATTTTAACTTCGCTCCGTCAGCGTTGTGACTTCTCTCAGTCGACAGGCTAGCCAATATTAATTTTCCGGCGGCTCGGCAAATTTTCGCGTTACAAGATCTCCAGGTTTAACATTCCCCAATTTTTTTATGGGGTTTCCTAAAAAATAAGGTAGCAGAATATGAACCGGAGACAGAAGATGAATTGAAAAATATTATTATTAATGAATGTCGGAAACTTAGTAGAACTATTATTAATATTGTACGGCGGAACTTTTATGATCGTTTGGGACACTGTTTAGCAGCAAATGGAAAACAATTTGAGCATTAAATTGAATAAATAAATTTGTATCCTAAAGAAATTGTCTTATTTTGAATATCTCTACTTAAAATTTCTTTTTGGACAAAAAATATGAAAAAAACATTTCGGGCACACTTGAGTTCAACTATAAATTTTGAGTACCAAGTCCAACTCGGCCACATCGGCACCGGTCCTTAGTATTTCAAAGTTTTATAAAAATGGCGTACTACTTTTAAAATCATAATTATGCATTTTGTTAGTAAACCAGACCGAATTTAAGAAAATTAAAAGTGCATTCGAATTTATTTTTTGACGACCCTTTTCAAATCTGTAATTATTTTTTACGAACGCTATTTGGTAATGAGTTACCTCCCGTTTGACAGTTTTTTACAGGAAACCTTATGTCGCATTTTATGAATAACATAGTGTATACCCTACTTCACCTTAATAACTTTTCAAATATCATAACAATATATTGTTGTTTTGGTCGAGCAGATTCCATATATTGAGTGTAATACATTAAAAAAATATAACTTTGAAATGGCACAGCATTCTGAAACACCCTGTAACATTGTAAATAATCTTAGAATGTGAAGACTTATGATGGCTATAATCCCCCAAACTCTCAGATTCATATCCCAAAGAGGGATACTGAAGTTTTTATCACATTAATCAATCATCCTGTGAACTATAAAATTGTATACCATCTCCTATATATTTATCCTGTAAACAAAAAAAAGCAGAATACATTTACTGTATTTTTACATGATTCACAATAATGGTTTTTCATCATCGAGAAATAAAAAATAAGTTAGAAATAATAAAACCGAGATAAACATTATCGGTCTGTTATTTACCTATTCTATCAAATAGCTTATATTATTCTTTCACTTTACCATCCACATAATTAATTTACAAATTTCAATGGCTGGGTATACATATAATATAAATCCAAACCTTATCGACTACTTTCTTCATCTTATGTTCTCCTGTGTGATGCTTCCACCGAAATTAACTACTACCAGTGCCGATGCCATGAGAAAAGAAACCAACTGAGATGTTTGTTTGCCCTGAAGTTTGCAGTCTCGTATGTGCAGTAGCTCGAACAATCGTGAAAAGAGAGTGGCGGTGTGTACCTAGGCTGGTTCATGTCGGCCTGTCATAAAGGTGGCTCGTTAAAGATCAACATAAGAAACAGAAAACAAAACAATGAAACACTAATAAAATATACGACGTTTGGTGAAGAAAAGATTAATGTGAATAATGATATTGTTTATATAACCAATGAAACTTAGACATTGATAAATTAACAAAGAATGGCAGTCCACCTGACATTTGATCAAACTCTTACAGCCGATTTCATGAAGGAACATAAATGATACTTCAACTTTAAAGGATACTTCAATAGACGTTATTGATTTCTTAACCAAAGAGTACCATATAATTCAAAAATGTCCTTCAAGTTGAAGTTAAAGTGTCAATTTCTCCACTTTAATGCACTAAATTGTCATTTAACTGCCATAAACCTCAATTTTTATATATGTGAAACAAATTTTTTTGTACCACCAGTTTCACTGTTTGCTGTTTTGTGTTTACTTAAGTCTAGTTCTAGTTTAAACTGATCTGATGGAGAATTTATTTATATTAAATGACCAAAAGTGTATAGGAAAAGAACAGACTGTTTTGAAAAATATGATGAGCTTGACTTATACCAACGTTTTTTCTTGAAAAAGCTAATTGTTCTGTATCTAATAAATGAAATAGAAGAGCAAATCGCATTATATACTCATAAGTAAGCTGTAAAATCGCTATTAATAGTAGAATAGTCAACATAAACCTTTAATTTGTCTTTAGGGGTGGGTGCAGTACACCATTATTACAAATATAGTTGACTTTAAGATTCTATGCACGAGGAAATATGGAATAACAGTATCAGATTTTATGGGAGTGTCCAGAAGTTCATCTAGCAGGTTTATTAAAATGTGTCTATTGCTATGTCACTAGCCCGACAAAACAAGCGCATGTATGAAAATAATCGAGAGATGAAAGGAGCAGTTGAAAAATTTTATGCAATAGCTTCATTTCCTAAGATCATCGGAGCAGTTTATTGCACATTAATTAAAATTGATGGACATGGTACAGAATTATTCAGCTGCTGAAAACTTATACATATTCCACTATGCAAATAAATATTACAGTTATGTTAATACAACATCACATTGTGACAATATTCTTCCTTTTTTCCTCTTGTTTTCATCACATGCACATCTATACAACCGCTTATGCCCAGCTTGTGGCTGTTAACTTTTGTGACGTTTCAACTTTACTTCTCAGCGATGTTAAAGCGCTGCCTTTTTACATTACTGTGATGTTACTAGAATTTCCTCAAAAGGAAGTCTTTATAACGAACTAAAAACAACATTTCTGTTACATTCTGAAATGCCTTCTAACATCTTGTCGATGTGAATGCAATGTCTAAAAAATAACATCTTGTCAATAATCTAAATGCGACATTTCAAAAACAAAACAGTGTATTCTCGTAGATGTTGTATGGACATCACATAAACCTCGAAATAATATACCTCAAACATTCTAGATGACATCCTATAGATGTTTCTGTGCCTAATCAGCAAATACAGGGTGAACAACTAAGAACGCCGGTTAACGGCCATATTTCAAAAAATAGTCATGGTACAACTTTAAAAAATACCTTCAGGAGAATGACCCTGAAAAATCGCTGGAAAATATTTTTAAGTTCCTAAAATATCTGCTATGGGGTGGAATGAACATTTAGAAACATAATACTGTGATTATCTCCAAAAAAGACACACTAAAGGTATCCTAGAAATACAATTTTTGATATATTGATGAGATTATGAAAAAATGTAGTTGGGGACTTGTTGTCCTTATTCTTCAAGTAAAGAGTGGGAGAAGGTTCAACCTAAAAAACAAATGTAACACTTTCTTGTTTCTTAATCGATATCAATGGAGTTTTTACCCTTTAATAAGATATGCTTAACAAAAATAACAAAATTGTACAATTTTGTCAACGCTATGTGAAAAAGTCGACAATGTTCCCATTTTTCTTGAAAATTTCAAATGTAATAAGGCATTTTTCAAATTCTGATGAAAAGGAGTTAAAAAAATAGGAATCTAATCCAAGATATAAGATTTTTGATATCAGATATAAAAATTTAAAAAATGCTTCAATTTACATTTCAAATTTCCGAGTGGATACAAAATTATCTAATTTTGTTATCAATCTTATTAAACAGGAAAGCTCTTTTAAATGCGGCTAAAATTATTAATATCGGTTAAAAAACGAAAAATTTATACATTTGTTCATAAGTTTGAACCTTCCCCACCCATTATTTTAAGAATTATGGCAAAAAATCTCCTTAATTAAATTTTTTGATAATCTCATCAAGATTTCAAAAATTGTATTTTTAGAACACCTTTAGTATGTTTTTTTGGAGTATTATGTTTTCGAGTGTTCATTCCACACCTAGCGGATATTTTAGAGACTGCCAAATAATTTCCAGCCATTTTTCAGGATCACTTACCTAAAGGTAATTTTTTTGAAAGTTGTACCATGATTCTTTTCTGAGATGTGGCCTACAGTCGTTATTAGTTGTTCCCCTGTACATTTAAAATAAAATAGCAAAAAAAGCAATTAATGATTTAAAACGTTTATTCACTATTAATAAACAGTACAGTAGATTTTATAAAAACAGATACAAAATTAGAAAAAAAATATCATGTCAAGGAATCCAACCTAAAAAAAATGAAATTGTGTAAGCATATTACATAACAAGTGTGGAAAGTGGAAACTATTGAACGCATTCAGTGAAAGCAAGAAATAAAAAGGGTGTATTAATCTGTAGTTGTCACAAAGTAACATACTTTGAAACTGAATTAATAAAGTTTAACGGATACACATACATTACAGCTAGTTTACAAAAAATTTATTAGAATAGTTTCTTAATGATATTAAAACTAATAAAAATTTAATGCCATGAAGATCTCATTAAACATTACGTTGAATCAACAGAAATCGAATCTGATTAAAGAAAATTCTATCGTTTACATACGGTTACTTTTTCTCACGCAATAGTCGCTGTTTCGAGTGCCTCAACCATTCCATACCGTACAATTCGATATCCTTATCTTTGAAACATTTAAAGGTGTTCTGTACAGCAGCTAATAAAACAAGTACTTTAGATCAAATTGTGCCAATGGAGACCTTTAATCGATCATCTTAAAGTACATCAAATTTGATTTTCAGCCATTTGAGTGGTACCCATTTTCCATAAGAAACATGCAGAGTTCTTCAAAGGAATAATAACATATTTTATTTCGAGAAGTGACTTTCCATGACTTACCTTCTATTATATGTCTCACTCCGTTTGGCAGGTAAGTTCAGGTGTGCCATGAAAATTCATCCCTCTTTTCTGTATAAAATGATATACTATTCTTATCTTGTTATTATCATCCTGAAACATATTGTATATTAACATCGTGGAATTGTAACTTAAAGAAAACTAAGCATTATCAATACACTGTATACAAAAAAAACTACTCATGAAGAAGAGATATGAACACATCATCAAGTTAAATGAGTTTATAATAAATTGTATACAATTGAGTATCCAATAGCTGTGTTTCTACAATAATAAATAATTGAATTCTGTTCGTTGACTGGAGCATTCAGTGTCATAAGTTACATATTATTCAACTAGATTAATATAGACCATTGTAAGGGACACTTACAGAGTATTTATTGTATTCAGTGTATTTTCAAATGGAAATGAGTTTTTAACAGAAATTTCTGTTTTTAAAGTCTTAAACAGTCTCTAGTTGTTTACAAGAATTGTTAGTATTAATGATTTTTAAACCTGCAAAACTATATTGGTGACTATGACTACTACTACAAAAACTAGAACTAGAGATACTTGATTTAATATTCTTAGTACTGTTCAATACAATGTCGGTATCAGACTATCTGAAATAGTTACTCCCCTTTACATAATCACCAACAACTATTTGTTTTTTATTTGATTTATGTAATTAGCTTCTGAAACATCTTGAACATTGGAAAGATTTTCTTCTAGATTCAAATCTCTGCCAACATATGATCATATTTTATTTTTAATAATAATATCTACCCTATTTCAACATCAAGTTTTTTGTAGGGTATAATGCATATCTAGGATTTGAAATATTATTGTGTATCGTTTTTAAAATATACTTACTAACTAAAATATTTTAAAAGTTGGAAAAACCCTTATTTTGTAAACTCTATTATATGATATTAGTGTACAATTCCGCCACCTGGAATTTCAATGTACAATAGCCGATTAAAGTATTGAATGAGTATTAAGTTTTAATAATTATGATTTTGGAATAGGTACTTACTGATAAAAACTGTTGTTCGTCCATTATAACAAGAATTATAACTAAGTATAGAACTAACGAAAATGAAGACCACTTTATTCAAGTACTTTTTCTTGCAAAAAATGTGCTTCCTGGAAATAAAATATAACACAAAACTGAAAACCATAGTGAAATATTATTTGTCTATGCTGAAAACCACCCGCCATTTCATGCTTGTCTGCTTGTCATTTGTTTCCACAGATAACTACTTTCGTTCGTCAGTTTTCTTCTTTTTTTATGTTACCGTGATGTTTAATATGAGATATTACTGAGAGGTTTATGAACTAATATGGTACAGACGTAATCAAAGGAAGTTACTAAAAATTATTCCGAAAGATGTTACAGTAACTGCAACACAAGTGATCATCTTAGAAACATGGTAATTTGTTATTACAGTAACGTTCTATATGTGACATTAGTGAGAAGTATACAAATTAACATCGTATGAATGTTTCCTGTAGGAAGTTGCTAAAAAGAAGTTCATAGGATGTGTATGTCACTGCGAATTCAAGTATTATTGTGTTCATCAAAAATATGTTTTATTTACATGACATGGATGATAATAGAGTTTGTAATAAAATTAAGTCATCTAGGAGATATCTTATTAATGTTTTAAATAAACATAACGAAAAGTCGTTAAAAAGAACATCACAAAAAAGACTTGTTATGTTTCTTGTTAAGTGGGATACAAATGTGAATCCAAAAAGTATCTAAAACCTTCTTTATTTTATGTTTTCCTGTGTGATGCTCTCACCGAAACTAACTACTACTACTTGTATGAAAAGAACAAAACCATTCGTTAACATAAAATTTCGTTAACCTACCTACGATCCTTCCTGTCGGCCTGTTATAAAGGTGGCTCTGTAAAACTTAACATGAATAGGAATAATGAAAAAGAAAACAAGTTAGATACATTTTTTTGAAATTATTTTGTTTGATAAGCATTAGAAGAAGTCAAGAAATATAAATGTGATCAAGAATACCCCTTTATGATAGCAAACTGTTTGGTAAAGAACATATATATTAGAATGAGAATCATGATATTTTTTATATGTAATGACTAAGACATGAATGAACAAATAAATACAATTCACCACATTCAATTAAACTCTTGGAAGTAATACAGATGATATAAAAAAGATTTGAGTGTCACATACGACAGAGCCGTCTCTACACCATAATTTCGGGAGGGAGGGTGGTGTCAGTGACATTTGGTAAATTGAGGATATTAATTACATTGTCCATTATTTGTTAACTCACTAAAATTTATATAAAGTTATGAATAATTATTCACTCAAAATCTGCCTCACTGTCATCACTAGAGAAATAAACAATTATCGGTTCTATAAGATCATCCATAATCGTGTCTAACTTGAACATTTAATCTTCTTTTTTATGACATCTGCAACATAATTTTACCAGTGAATGTTTGTCACATTTTACAATCCTTTCATTAGAAGATCCTTCACATCTTTTAGTTTGAAAGTATTATTCTTGGCTGCCACTCCTGTTTTTTATTTCATTTTGCTGATTCAATTGTAACGTTGGTTAATTGAAAAATACTTGATAGACAGTGAAAACAACAAAATGGACTGTATTACTTTGAAATTACCAATGGTTTCTCTTTTTAAAATTCATAAAATGACAACCAAAATGTTGATAATTATGATTGGCAATTCTTTTGTTATATGCTCCATGCCAGCTGTCATAAACGTCAACAAAAATGTTTTTCGTTGTTGCTATGCTAATGTTGAGCTTATAATGTTTTATGTACTTTTTGTGCTAATTAAAGTGATTAATACATACTATTAAAATCGAACTATTGTTTCACTGATCCATAAAACCAATAGGTTATGAGCCCAGTTAGTCTCGTAGACGGGAAATAGTAAAATGGACGATTTTAAACTGGATAATTTCGGTGTAAATTAGCGGTTGAAAAGTGGTTTGGTAAACGTTTGGAAAACGAACAAAATGGCTGCAGCAAATAGCCTATCGTCACAGTAAAACCATTTGATAGTAAGGGATTTGGAAATTGGGAATTCAGAATGAAACTTCTGTTGGAGCATTATATTGTGCTTAATGTTATTTCCGAGGATCCACCTACTGATACTACGTTGATAGCAACATGGAACAAGAAGGATTTGCGTGCTATGAATTTAATTGTGCAATACTTGTGTGATAATGTACTGGAAATGATACAGTGCAAAGTTACTGCAAAGGAAATCATGGTTACGTTAAAACATACTTATGCAAAGACTGGCTTGCCAACTCAGGTACGGCTACAAAGTAAACTAAGAAACAAGCATTACTCAAGAAATGATTCCCTAAATGATTTTATTATTGAATTGGAGAAAACCATAACAGATTTAAAAAACTGTGGAGGAATGATAAGTGATGTAGAAATTATAACCCAGTTGTTGTCGCGTATGCCTAAGCATATCAAACTGTTACTACAGCAATAGACATATATTTTTGTCAAAATCAAAGTAGCGTTACATTGGATTTTGTGAAATGAAAACTCTTGCAAGAGGAGGCTAGACAAAGTGAAAATAGTAGACAAGAAGATAATAATAAGGCTTTTCTGGTACAAAAGAAGAAATAAAAACATACATTTCCATTTAGATGTTGGAACTGCGGCATGAAAGGGCACAAAGAGGCAAACTGTCCAAAAAAATATCCAGAAAATAATCATAAAAATGCAAGTGTGGCAGAACAAAACAGTGAGACAGTCTCGGAAATAGCTTTTATCAGTTGTTTATCAAATGATGGAGTGGAAGATAATTCTGAAAATATTTTGGTAAAGAATCCAATAAATTTCGTAGTTGATTCTGGTTGTACAAATCATCTTGTGACAAGTGATTTTGGAAAATATTTGATGAATGTAAAGAAAGTAAACCATTTAATAAAAGTTGCTAAGCAGGGTAAATCTGTCGAATCTCATTTCGAAGGTACACTACACTTACAAGCGGAAAATGGATTAAGAATAAAGTTGGAAAATGTGTTGGTCTGCAAAAATTTAACTTACAGCTTAATTTTTGTTAAGAAAATTGAAGCCAAAGGACTACAAATTGTTTTTGAAAATGGTCAAATAAGCATAAGACAAAGCAACGACTGCATATTAACGTCAGGTAAATTGAAAAATAATTTGTATGTTTTGACTTTTAGACTTTACTCAACAAAATTTGAAGCCCATGTAGCAATCCATGAAAACGATTTATGGCATCAAAGAATGGGACACTCACAAGTTTCCGAGTACAAACATCTGTGAAGTATGTATGAAGGCTAAACAAACTAGAAAATCATTCAAAAATCTACCATTAAATGGAAAAGCTAAGAAAATTCTGGAAGTTGTCTCAAGTGATGTATGTGGAACATTTAATCCCAGCAGTTATGATGGTATGAAATACTTTATATCTTTTATTGATCATTATTCGCATTTATCAATGGTATATTTCATGGTAACAAAAGTGAAGCTTTTCATAAATTTAGAGACTATATAGCTATCGTAGAAAACAAATTTAAGACAGTTCCAGAAAGAAGAATTTTTGTAGACAAAAAAGAATCAAGCTGGAATACACAATACCAAGAACGCCCGAACAGAATGGAGTGGCAGAAAGGTTTAACAGAACGGTGTTGGGCTAGATGTTTGATATTTAATGCCAATATGGAAAAAGAATTTTGGAAAGAGGCAGTAGCATCAGCAGTTTATTTAACGAATAGAACCTTCAATTCTACTATACCTGACAATAAAACGCCAGCTGAAATTTGGTATTCACAAAAACCAAATTTAGACAAAATCAGAATTTTTGGTTGTACCTCTTTTGTACATATTCCTGCTGAAGACAGGAAAACTAAGCTCGCTCCTAGGAGCCAAATGATGTATTTGGTCGGATACACTGATAATGGATATCGATTATGGAATCCTAAAGACAGGAAGGTGATCTCTGCAAGAAATGTTGTTTTTGATGAAACAAAAATGGAAAATAGGGATATGACACAGGAATATACGACAATTGATTGCGATGACGAACCGGATAGTGACTTAGATAAAAGTGGTAAAACTAATAATGAAAATGGTGACCTAATTCATGAAAATGAAAATGCAAGAGAAAACAACCAAGAAGAAATTTCACAAAATATCAACGATGAAAGAGGGAAACGACCAGTGAAATTACCAAGCAATCAAGATGATGACCAAGAGCTTGTAGCAGCTCTATTTGCTGGAACTCTCAAACTAGATGCGCCACGAACTTTTTTGAAGCTATTGAACTTGGTAACGGCTGGGAAGATGCGGTAAAAATGGAATTACAATCTTCACAAGAGAATCAAACCTGGGAAATAGTGATTCGTCCAGAAAATGTGAAAATAATAGATTCTAAGTGGGTATTTCGTGAAAAGGACATAAATGGTGGAATCGTAAAAAAGGCAAGACTAGTAGCACGTGGTTATCAACAGGGAGAGTTTTCTGATTGTGACTTATATTGACCAGTGGCGCGAATGCTGACAATTCGTGTACTTCTATCACTAAGTGTGGAAGAAAATCTTATTATAAATCAATTAGACGTACCAGTATTTATGGAAATGCCAAATGGCGTGGCTAACATATACAAATCTAAGTATGTTTGTAAACTTAAAAAGGCTATGCATGGCTTGCGTGAAGCGCTTAAATCTGGTATGAAAAATTGAACAATAATTTACTTGATCTAGACTTTAAACAATCTTATTCAGACCCATGTTTGTACTTTAATAGTGACATATATTTAATAGTGCATGTTGATGATTTAATAATATTTTCTTAATCACAAGAAAAGTTGAACATTTTTAAACGAAGGTTAATGTTGCAATTTGAAATGCGAGATTTGTCTCCAAATTTTCAGAATAATTATTCTTTAATATTTTTGGGTATAACTATAAGAGAAGAAAATAATTCTTTGTTTTTGACTTAATTCAAAAAGTGTTGGTAAAATTTAATATGTTAAATTGTAAAACCTCTCGTGTACCTATTCAACCAAAGTTAAATTCAAAATTAAAAGAGTCACGTGAAAATTTAAACCTTATAGAGAGCTTATCGGATTATTAATGTATAGTATGTTAGGAACAAGACCTAATCTGAGCTATTCGATCTACTATTTTAGTCGATTTCAGAACTGTTTTAACCATGAACATTGGACTTATCTGAAAAATGTTTTAAGATACTTAAAATTAACAGAAAATTACGGTTTAATGTACAAAAGATCAATAACTCAGAACAGACAGATAGTCAGTGTATTTGTAGATGCAGATTATGCAAATGATATCAATGATAGGAAAAGTGTCTCTGGATTTGGAATTGAAATTTACAATAATTTTGTGTTTTGGAAATCAAAGAAGTGAGCCACAGTCTCACTGAGTAGCTCAGAAGCAGAATTTATTGCATTAACAAACTGCGCAACTGAATGTTTATTTGTTGGTCAACTACATTCTGAAATTTTAAATATAAACACTGTTCCTTTCATATTTGAGGATAACCAATCAACCATTAAAATTGCAAGCACTTTAGAAACAAAACGTTCCAAACATATTGATGTGAAGCATCATTTTATAAGGGAATGTATAGGAAATAATAAAATTAAAATATTATACTGAATGTTGAAACATTTATTTTACACAATATGTATTCATGTTGTGACTTATTTCTACACAACATAAGAATTGTGGGGGTGTGTTGATAATTATGATTGGCAATTCTTTTGTTATATGCTCCATGCCAGCTGTTATAAACGTCAACAAAAATGTTTTTCGTTGTTGCTATGCTAATGTTGAGCTAATAACGTTTTTATGCACTTTTAGTGCTAATTAAAGTAATCAATACATCGAACTATTGTTTCACTGATCCATAAAACCAATATAAAATTCATAAAATGATAACTCTTAATACTACTCTCTATCGAACACTGCTCCGCGCTTCAAGTCACGAACCTTCGTGTTTGTCAGTGAACACATGAAATTGAACATAGCCCCCACCCTGAAGGGCACCTTCAATACAATAGTATCGGAACCCGCGTGAACCGAACACACAAAGTTTAAATTGAAGTCAAATACAAATGTCGTTTTGCACTGGTAAAGGATATAAATGTCTAACGGATCTCACAATTGGTTCTTTGACCGTAGTGACTTCGGCTATCCTTGATACTCCATTTCTGTCAGGAAATAATCTCATTATTTAGCCGGTAGGCCATATACAAGGTGGTTGGGCATCATTCTTGATAAGTACCAGTGTGCCTAGATCTATTTTATTGGGTGCATCTTTCCATTTATATGATTGATGCAATTGGGGAATATATTGTTTCGAGAATTGTCGCCAGAACTGTTGGTACAACTGTTGGATATGTTGCAGCCTTGACAGGCGGTTTACATGTATATTTGTAAGGTCATGGTTAGGGACAGACGTTATAGTGCTACCAATTAAAAAATGTGAGGAATTTAGAGGTGAATGATCATTTGGGTCATGGTACATATCAAATAATGATCGCGAATTGAGTATCCCTTCAATTTGTATTATAAGAGTGTTGAATTCATCCAACGTTACATTTTTATTGATCAAAACTCTCTTCAAATGATGTTTTGCCATTTTAACGGCTGCTTCCCATAGTCGTCCATGATTCGGGGTATATGGGGGAATAAAAACCCATTTAATAGTAAATTGACTTATTAATCCGTCATTATTCTGATTGCAATTGTTAGATAAAAAATATCCTAATTCCTTCAGTTTGTTATTTGCTCCGACAAATGTGCTTCCATAGTCAGAGTAGATAACAGATGGAACACCTCTTGGTGAGCTGAACCTTTGAAAACTTGCCAGAAAATTGTCGGTTGTGAGATCCGAAACAACTTCGAGATGAATTGTTTTTGTGCAGAAGCAAATAAATACTGCTAAGTAACATTCTGTTAATCGTGAAACTTTTTTTTATTGAGAATAAAGAAAGGGCCAGCGTAATAGATACCCGTTACTTGGAATGGTAGTTGAGGTTTGATTCGTTCATTTGGTACATTGGACATTGGGGCAGCAAATGGCACTGGAGTGAACTTTACGCATGTTATACAATTTTTTACAATTTGTTTGGCTAGAATTCGTCCTTTTATTAGCCTATAGAATTGTCTAACAGATGATAGTAATAACTGAGGGCCTGTATGAAACAATTGTCGATGCTTATGTTCAAAAATTAGCTTCGTGAAATGGTGAGTGGAAGACAATAAAATTGGACGTTTGGTACTGAAAGGTAAATATGTATTTTTCGATCTTCCTCCGACTCTTTTCATCCACGAACGGTGCTAATGATGAAAGTTTTCATTTATTGGGGAGTGTTTTATTATTCTTGAATATTTTCAACTCTTCGAAGAATGAATCTTGTTGGACTTGCCTTATTAATATGGCTCTGGTATTTTCCAATTCTGACGCAGATAGAACACTAGATTTTCTATGCGCTTTATTTTTCAGATTATTATAAAACCGTAAGCAATAAGATCTGACTCGTACTAACCTAGCAAAGGTAGAACATCGAGTAAGAAAATCGAATGAATATGACGGCGTTGCATGTAGAACTGCGGTTTTCTTTTTCAGCTCCATCAACTCTGATTTTTTGAGAATAAAATCTTCACTTGGCCAATCTGAAATGAGTAATTGCAGGAAAGCTGGACCTTTCCACCATAACACACTCGAAATTAACTTGTCAGGCGGAATACCTCTGGAAGCTAGGTCAGCTGGGTTACTTGAGCCATTTAAATATTTCCAATTAGTAAGGTTTGATAGCGATTGTAAGTCACTGGGTTCGTGGTGTAACCAACTCAAATCAACTTGAGAATCGGACCACAAATGAATAGGAATGTCAACTTTAAGCGAGTTGGCCACTTGTTTGGTTAATTGTGCACTTATAAGACACACGCATAATTCTAGCTTGGGGACAGTGAAGGCTTTCAATGGTAAAACTTTGGATTTTGAGCAGATCAATTGTATAGATACCTGACTTATCTGTAGTGCGGTGGTAGACGCATGCTGCATATGCATCTTGCGATGCGTCACAGAGGCAATGAATGTCTAGCATTACTTCCGAGACTACATTGCCATGAATGGATAAATGATTGAGACTCTCAAGGCTATTTTGAAATTGCGACCAGTTCTTTAGTATATCTGGAGGAACTGGAGCATCCCATAAAATGTGGAGAAACCAAAGTCTTTTCGTAAGTATCTTGGCTAAAATAATAGATGGGCTTAAAAGGCCCAGAGGATCATATATATGAGCGATCGTAGATTAAATGGAGCGTTTAGTAGGAGAAACATAAGTTTAAACTGCTTAATGGTATACTTTAATGTATCCGTGCTAATATTCCACTGAACCCCTAAAGTTTTACTAGACTCTTGATCACCTATATTTAAGATTGAATTTGAGATATCTGTCTTTTCAAAGTGAGAAACAACTGGTTGGTGTTTTTAAATGAAACTCACGGTCTCTAGTTGGTTATTGGTAGTCCACTTACGTAAAATGAAATTCGCAGACTTCAATATATTATAAATGTTTTTACATCTATCTTGTAATTTATCAAGATCGTTAGATCTTGTCAGCAAATCGTCGACATACATGTCGGACAAAATAATGTTAGAGGCTTCTGAAAAGTATTTCAAATTTTGTGTTGCTAGCGATTTAATACATTTAATGGCTAATGGCTCTTGTAACATACGCAACCGTTTTCAGCTCAAAAATAGAAAATTCATCGTTTGGATTATCTCGCCATAAGATTTGCTGTAAATGTCTATGCTCCGAATGCTAAGTATTTGCCTATACATCTTTGAAATGTCTGCTGACACAACGAAGGCGTACATGCGAAATCGCACGAGAATGTCGAATATGTCGTTTGGGACGTACTGGATGTCGTTAAGTGACCAACCTGTGCTTTGGAAACTGCCGTCGAATACTGTTCGAAGCTTAGTAGTGATACTTGTTGCTTTGAGCATACCGTGATGGGGTAAGAAATAACCAAGATTAGAATTGATATTGTTTGAAACTGTACTCATGTGCCCTAGATCCTGGTATTCATGAATGAAATTATGATATAATTGTTTGAAGCTAGAATCAGAAAATTTATGTTCCAGTGCCTTAAAGCGGATACTTTTATATCGCCTAATAGTTCAACAGAATGATTTAATGGAAATTTCACCACAAATTGTCCATTTTCCGCTCGGTACGTATCTCGTTCAAAAAGAGATTCGCAAATAGAGTATGCATGGGACATGAACTGATTTTTACATTGGACTTCCTCTATTTCCCAGAACTTCTTGAGCTGGTCGTCTTCTGCGGGATGAACTTTTCTTAGGGTGCAAATATATTTGTTTGAGTTGATGGGCATGGTAACCGTTATTATCTCGCCAAACTTGGTGTTCACTAGTGTAGGAAGGTTTTTCCCCAGTTGGATTTTTCGTTCTTGCAACATGTTCCAAAAAATATTATCGCCTACTAATCCATCAATGCCTTTGGAATGGTTAAATTCAGGATCCGCTAAATCAATATTATTCGGTATACGCATATTACTAATATCAAAACAATATGTGGGGATCTGACTCGTAATGGTTTTAACAAGTAAGCAAGAAATACTTGATTTATAATCTGAGAACCGCGACGAAATATCAAGCGTACATTTTTTATTGACATCTGACTGGCTTTGTGTGATCCCTATAATCGAACAGTTTATACTAGTAATTGGAATCCTGAGTTTTTCGCAAAAAGAAGCAGTAATTAAATTCATTTGAGCCTGTACTACAAGCATGGAACTGTTCAATTTGTCTTTTCCATAACATAGTACTGTTGATAATAAAACCTGACTTCGGTCATTAACTAAGTTGATACTTACTGTAGGGTCTGAATTATCATCTTCTTTTGTCAATAGATTCAATGAACTTTGATCATTGACACTATTAACCGACCATGTAGATTGCACAATTTCTCTGTGAATCAACTTATTATGCTCATGGACTTTACATATGGGACATGGGCCTCTTCTGCAGTTGTTTTTTGTTGTGACCCGATAACAATCAGTTTTCACAAAAGCCGTAATTTTTTTACCTCTTGAATTTTACGTTTCGTAGGTTACGCTAAGAAATCTAAACATTTGTAAATAGAATGGTTTTTTTACAAAAGTTACAGGTGTAATTACCAGCTGAATTTACTTGAGCACTTGGTTTATAATTATACGTGCTATGCTCACTTTGATAGCTTGAACCATTTGCTCTTATAAATTGTGTCTCATCTAGTCACTGCAAAACATCAGCTTTGTTTTTTAAAAAAATCGATAAATTCTGTTACCTATGGTAAGTCATCATTAAACTTTTCCAATCTCGCATTATATTTTTATCTAATTCACTTGATAGCACATGAAATATAAAAGAATCATACATTATATCTTTACTAGTCCTATCCCCTCTAAAGAAGAGAGAGAGAAGAGAGGTCTGATAACGAAATAATTGTAACCTCCTTCTTCTGATAATTTTTTATTTCTTGAGGAGAAACCACTTTAAAGGCTCAATTTACTCACCCGTGGTACTGAGATGAAGCTGATATACTAAGTGCAAAATCTGTCAACTCACGATAATGTTCACTTGAGAAAACCACTACTATTTTATACAACTCAACAGAGCGACATAAACACGTCTCACCATCAGTACAATACAGTTATAGTATTACACTGGGATGGGGTGAATAATTGATATTAAATTGGACACCACCAGGTTTTTGAGCGATACTTCAATTAAACAAAATACTTAAAAGGTTAAAAACTGGAAAACCTTATATTTACTTTAACTTAACAAAACGAAATACTAAATATATTTTAACGCGATGGTCCAAGTTAATATAAATTGCTGAAAATCAAATATCAAAGGATTCAGCAAATTATATTTATTCATAAATCAATAGATAATTCACATTAATTCCATGTACAAAATACAAGACGAATACGAACCCCGTTATACTATAAAAATGTCCAATTCTAAATTTCCATGAAATGAGTATAAGACGAAGAACTTAACTTGGTGAGGTTCTGGAATTATTCAGCTCTCAGATAGGTGCTTGTGGATGGAGATTTGATGCTTAGTCCATCCCGGTCGGTTTCCTGTTGACTCTATTGGCGTTGTATAGTCATAGGGCCTATCTAGGGGCTGCAGAGCTACGGAAACAACAAAAGAAGGAGAAAACATTGATGGAAACTTACTGGGAAGGTAAAAATAGATAGAAAAGATCGGAAGCTTATGCTCCAACACATAAAAATTTGAATCTAGTTTTTTAAACAAAACTAACGGAAGTCTGTCATATTCCATTCGTTTCGTTTCCTGAATAAACAGAAAATGCGCAATTATGAAACAAAAAAACATTGAAAAGAAATTATTAAAAATTCTATCTGTAGCTGAAGTCCGGATGAAAATCCTTTCAGTAGTTTTTAAGTTTATTGCGAACAGGCAGACAGACCCGGCGGAGAACTTGTTTTATATGTGGTTTTTTGTCCTACAGACACTTATATTTAATCCCACAAACGGAAGATAATCAATAATTTGATCTTTATTCCGGTTAAGAACTATTGGACTCCACCTATACCGTTCTGATGACTTGCAAATACCACGGAGTATGAAATTATAATCATATATCAAAGTTATATATTTTTCAGCACCAGCTTCCTCTTAGGTCTCCTGCAATCCGGTGCCAGTGAAACTCCTTCATTAAGAGAATATTCAGTCATATACATGCTGCCTTAAATTAAGATTTACTGCACAATAATGATAATTATGTATTGTTTCTTTCGCGTTTATAAGTAATACTAACAATTATTATCTTCTGTTTAAAAAAATCGAGAAGAAATTTCATACCTTGAATTTAGTAAGACTTCTAATTTAGTAATAGTATAAATTTATTAAGATTTTCTTCTCCATGAACATTTAGTTTACATGATTTTTGTCGATTTCTAATGAGAATAATATTTGTTTCAGATTCATAGTCACCAAAATCATAGAAACAAGTTCAACAGTATTGTAGGGTGAGTAGAATGTTTTTATTTCTAATATTTGATTGATAAATGAAAGAGATCGGCTATTAAATTACCTTGTATGCCGAAACTTTCTCTATAATTGTTGAGAACAGCTAAGATCAGGCTCTTATGTTGATTCAAGAGAAGAACTCCTTCATTTGCACATGAACTTTATGTTCAATTTCAATAAAAAACCATATGTTCGAATAATAATTTCATAGTTTCTCACAAAAGCCTGATAATTAGTTAACATTTGATATTTTTATTATTCTTAACGGAAAAGAAGAACTGTCAACAAACACAATGTGTTATGTTTCAAGAGAGGTTAGAATCACTTTACAATAAAAATGTCAGTATTACAGTTTCTTTATAATTCCAGAATATATTGAGAAAATGTTAAAAATTCTAAGAATTTGACAATTGCTTCGATATTAAGGCTATGGTCCAAAAGTAACTGATTTGCGGTTTACCGTCCCGAAAGTAACCAAAAATTAGTAGTTGCTGAGAATCTGGTTAGCTTTGGAACACAGTTTCCTGAAATACGGTTAATGAACTGTCAAACTAGTAACCAGCCTTAGGAGCCCGGTTGCTTCTGGTTTCGACTGTCATCTGTCATGCAATGTTTATTATTTTTTTGTTGATTAATGATTGTTGGACCATCGAAGATAAAAACAAAACTGAGATATATGAATAAAAGTACAATATATTCGTCGTTCTGCTTTTGCTTGTAATAGTTACCTGTTTTTATTTTTAATTGCTATTAAATATTATGGTAAATAGATTTGCTTGCATTTCATTTTTATACAAATAATAGTAATTAATACTTTCTTTAGTAGTCTCATGTTGCAACCAATACTTTTCGTTGATTGGTATTAATTTTTTCTTTTCATTAAGAAATAAAACAAAACAAGTAATACAATAATATTTATTCTCCTAACATGTCACATAGATTCTGCCTTTTCATAGAACCTAGCCTTTGTAATTTTATGTCAAATTCTTGTGGAGGTCCTAAATGTTCATGGTCTTCATTTTCTTCAATAACTTCAAAATCTATTATACCATTTTGATAAATACATATATTATGAAGCACACAGCATGCCATTATATACTTGCATGCCCATCTATGTCTTTTATATAAAAAAACTTCAAACATCTAAATCGGCCCTTTAATAAAGCAAAATCCCTTTCTATGGTACATTTTGCTCTTGACAGTAGGTAATTAAAATGTTTTTGGGTATTTGTTAATTGGCCGTTGTCTTTAAATGGAACTATTAAAGATGAATGCAACGATATGCTTTATAACCGACAAGATGGCTACCATTTTGAAATTTCTCAAGTCCTTTGTCTGTAAAAAAAATAAAAAGCTTACTTATCTTCAACACATTAGCATCATGGGTTGCACCAACCTCTTCCACATAACAATGTGTAAAAAGCAATCTGTGGTCACATACACCCTGTAAAATAGATACAAAATAATTAAACACAAAGACAATATAGATATCAAATACATACTTGTAGAATTAATGCTGGAAAGTTTTGTCTGCAAATATATGATAGCCTATTTTCTATATGTATTGGTATTTGAATATAACACCCATCCAAAGCACCAAGTGTATTTGGAAAACACATTTCATTGAAGGTAGTTTTAACAGATTCTAAGTAATCCTCAATAGGCTATCTGATGATTGAGTCAGAAATGCTCAAATTTGCATCCGTCACTCTTCTATCTGTTCTCAGCGCTGTTGCTTTCCCAATGTTGAAACGACTACAAATTGATCTAAAACAAATAGAGAAATGTACTCCCACTCTAAATCTTGATACAAAGTAAATTTGTAAACAATTATCTGCACAAGAGTGGGCCTTTTTTCACTATAGAAAAACTACTTAATACTATTAGATATTGAATTATATCTAGAGAAAAACAGCTGAGAGAAAAATTATTTTGCCTTTTTTGCCAGATGTTTTTCAATGCCTCACACATTCCTAGTAGTTTTTCTCTAATATAAAACCGCACCCTTTTGTGAAGTTAATTACTTTCATTAACTTGCTTGTACGTCTGTAGAATATGATATTATTTTATTGTTATTTTTTGGTACATTATACCAAATGATCGTTGATAAAATTCCTTCAGCTTTGTGTTCCTCTTTTATTGAACCCACCCAATTATGTAATTCAACTGAAAAAAATGCATACCTACAACAGTCAGGTGTGGCAAACCACCATATAGTAAAAAGGAACTGATTTTTTGCAAAAACAGGATTTCTTCCCATGTTATTATCAGGAGCCAATTTGTCCAAAACTATAGACAGAATATGGTTAAAAGTTAGTCTAGACATTCGAAAATTTTCCATCAGTATACAATTCCACTACTCAGGTGACAAAATTCTGAATTCTTGGCCTTAAAACTAAAGGAAAAAAAGTAATTATTGAATTAATAGATTATGCTAGATAGCTAGTTGCTTACCTTGTTTACCCCCTTGCAACCATGTAGTCATCATCTGAAGACTCTTCATCAGAACTTGACAAAAGAAGATGGTAAAATACAAAAGCCATGCTTAAAAACAACTGAAAATTTCCAGAATCTATTTTTTGGGGTAACAAACAAAAAATCCGCGGCAGTTTTGAGAATATATTTAAGGTTATATTTTCGTTTCGTACTTTTACCGGTTTTATGTCCCGAATACAACTAGATTTTTCAGTTTCAAGCTGTCAACCAAAGCTGTTAACCGTGGTTATGGTTAGTTACTTTCGGACCATAGCCTTAATATCATCGTCAGAATGACAGAAGTTACATTTCATTTAATGCCTACCTGATGTATAATAATTTTTTTCTACGCCCATGTCTGTAAACGTCAAAAATCGCACTGTCAACATTCCTTGTAAATGACATTTAACAATAACATGCACGTAATGAGATCTCATAACATACACGTGCGTTTCGAGAAGAAAACTTAAACTTCTTGGCTTAATTAAATTACAATCAAATTTTTATTTGCGTAAGACTTTATTTGGCCTATTTACACAAATTTAGTCAATTAAAAAACATAAAAACTTTTAGTATTAGCGAGATATATTTAGGATTGAAAGAATGATGCCCCTAAATGTAGGCAGCACATTATGCAATTTCTTTAAAAATTGGACACGTTTTCTTAAGTAGCATGCTATGAAAAAAAATGTTATGTCATTTATATTGTCAATTTCTTGAACAAAATATAATACAATTATAAATAACCGTTCATCACCATTAAATAATAAGGCACAATCAATTTACAATAATTGTTCAATTGTTAACAACTATTATAATAAAGTTTAAATGATTGCGATGTTTTTTTTATTTAATGGAAGAAAATGAATGGGCGTAGAAAAAGTATAGTACGTTACACGAGTTGTAAGCTCATTACGCACTCATGAAATTTATGCACTCACCGCTGCGCGGCTTCGTGCATAAATTTTTTCATTTCGTGCGTAATGGGTTACTTACAACTCTTGTTACGTAATATACTATTTTTTTGGTTAGACCAAGAAGTGACCTCTTAATATATATATTAGTATAAATATGAAAAAGATATAATATTACAAATATTAAAGCTTAGATATTATTAACCCTATGGGGGTATTATTTCCTTATTCAAGATCAGAATAACTGTGTGTTACTCAGTACCTCTTTTTTTATTTCGTTTAACCTATAAGCATTCTATAGTGATACATCTTTCGGTTTTAAGATTTATTATTTGCTTTTACTGTATTATAAAAAAGTACAACTTCGTATAATTGATTAATTATATAAAATTTTCACTAAACTTTCGAAAGTTACCGCATATATTCTGCTACCCTTCTGTTGACGAAGGAAACATTTGATCCGGTTCCTCGTGGAAAAGGGACTGCTATACAGGCTCTTTTTACCTGGATGATCGACTTTTAGCTCTTGTGAGGTATGTACAGTTCATCTATTCTCTTGTACGCTTTTTTTGATAATGATTTGAATTGTTTGTTGTATTGTTTCATGATATAAGGCGATTACGAATGTTATCAAATCGTTACATAAATTGTATTCAACAGATTTTTCATTGTTTGAGGATCCTTTTCAGGAGTTTTCTACACTTTTTAATAAATTTTGACGATGCGTCTCCTTACACGACCTTCTCTACCCACGCTATCTCACCGACGTTTTGTTCGAAATCAACAAACTTTTTCACATTCGTTGCTATATGACTTTCATATCGATGGTGTCAATACAATACCTCGTATCCCCACAATTTTTGGAAATAAAGGTTTCTGTGGCGTTTGGTTAAACCATGGCTAATGAATCGATGGATGACGCCAAAATGACCATAATATAAAAATAGATCCGTGATCAGTCAAAGGAAAAATGCAATACCTCGTATCTCCAACAAAATATGGCGGATGTGAGTGACTCGTGAAATGTGGTGAGTTTTGATTGTCTGTTTTCCTGTTATTATATCGAATTAATTTCAGTAAAATTATGTCGGTTATATTAATTCATGTTTGTTCAACAAATTTACATAATTAGTTAAATATATTTGTACTGTTTTAAACTGATAATTGGGAGAATAATGAGACCGTTGGAGATACGTGTTATTGAATATTACATTTTTTCTAGCATTATGGTTGATACGTGTTTATGTTATTTTACCGAAATGGTTATGATAACTCAATAATTTTGTTTTCAATGATATAAAATTTATCTGTCTCTTTGTTTTAAATTGAGTATAAAAATTGGCTTTTGCAATAAGACATATAATTATTAACTGTCAACTGTGCGATTACCTTTTTCCATAAGGTTTTATGCGAGTTTTCTTCTTTCAGATAAGACGTTAAAACTTCAACATGATCGGCAGAACTAAATTTTCTTTATCTATGTGCAATACCAAGCTAGAAGCCCAAAGTTGTTCCAAGCCAAAAAATGGAAGTTGTGATAGTAAAAATGTTATTGGAAAGCTTTTGACACCTATGTCAGTTGAAAATTTTTAAGATATAGAAAATATCGAGTTTGTTTTTATAGATGTTCTAGAAAAAGAAAATGTCTCTCCCAAAATTGTAAATATCAATATTAATGCAAATAATAATATACATCCTGATTTTGACATAATTTGCTCTTCAAATGACGTTAAAACGGAATTATTATCGACTCTGTGACAACCAATGCCTACGTTTTAGATGTAGGTCAAGAATTAGTTCACCAGCAAGAAATTGAGGAGAAAATTGAGTTTGAATGCCTTGAAGTATTTGAAGCAGTAAATAATCAAGCAAAATTAGATTACGAAATTGATAGGGGGATTGAGGAACAACATTATAGATCAGAGTTAGTGTACATTCACCTACCAAAAAGTGATGAAGAAAATAGTAGTGTCAATAGTGAATAATCCAATATACGTGACAATACAAGTGAAGAAAATAACAAATGGAATTAGCGAAGAAGATAACAATTCAACTGGCGAAGAACCGGAACAACAATCTGATGGTGGCCAAGGAACAAAACGGAAGTTACATCAAAAGCGGCGACTTCTAGGAGAAACCTATCTAGGCTACCGAAGGCCAAAAAAACCAAAAACTAACATTCCACGATACGGAAAGAAATGCGAGAGTAATGGGACCTACGTGTCTATCTAACGCCTGCAAGAGATCAAGAAAAATATTTTGTCAGGACTTGAGTGAAATACAGAAACAGCAGATTTTTAAAAAATTCTGGGGAAAATCAAATAGCTGGGAGCAAAAAAGAGTTTATGTCTTAAATTCAGTTTACAGGAAATAAACTGAGAGAAAAAGGACACCTAATGAATCTTCGAGGAGATCTAGTTCACTGCTTTATAAATTAAACATAGAAAGCAAACAACATGTTCCTGTCTGCAAAAAAATGTTTTTAAGCACCCTGTGCCTTAAAGAGTGGACAGTCCAAAACTGGCTTAAAAATTCCGCGTATGACACACCTGCACCCAGTAGATTCAGCCAAACTCGATGTAAAAATGAAGACTCAATTCAGTTTCTGATAACATTTCTAGACAAGCTTCCCAAGTTACCAAGTCACTCCTATCGGAAGGACACCAAGAAGCTGTACTTAGAGCAAACTCTCACAAGTTTTGCAGATCTGTTTGAATTATATCGGGAACATTGTAAAAATTCTCAAAAGCAGGCACTATCAAGAAACACGCTCATAAAATATGTGAAAATCAAAAAAATAGGCGTATTTAGTCCTAGAAAAGATCAGTGCGACTCATGTGTGGAGTATCAAGCTTGGAATTTGGACCTATGTCTCAACCCACTCTCAAACCTACTTAATGATACAAAGTTTGGCTTCAATATCAAGCACAAAAAAAAACCCAACATCAAATAAACCACTTGTTATATATGGACGACATCAAACTCTTCGCAGCCACAGAAACACAGTTGAAAGGCCTTCTCAAAATCACAGAAACATTCACCTCAGACATCTGTATGGAGTTTGGAATGAGTAAATGCAAGGTACTCCAAATAAATAGAGGTCAGTGGAAGGAACATCATGAGGTTCAAATCGGAAATGATAAAACAATAGACAGCATGCTTAGAAAGGAAACATACAAGTACCTAGGATTCCATCAAAGCACCAAAATCGACCACACGCACATGAAAACAAAGCTCATAAATGAATTCAAAACTAGACTCACCAAACTGATAAAAACGAAGTTAAACTCCAGGAACCTCACTAAGGCCATAAACACTTATGCCATATCTACCCTCACCTATTCATTCGGTATCATCAAGTGGTCCCAAACAGACCTAGAAAACATTAACATTCTCATGCGCTCCGAACTAACTAAACACAGAAAGCTACACCCAAACTCATGCAAAGAAAGGCTAACAATCAAAAGAAATGAAGGAGGAAGGGGAATTATAGACATAACATCACTACACACAAGACAAATACAAAAACTTCGAGAATTCTTTCATACTAAACAGACCAGTCTACATATAGCGATAAGTAAGGCAGATAAAAATTATACACCCCTCAACCTATCCCAAACAAACCATTCGGCAGACACATACAATGATGCGCAACTACAACAAGAAAAAATGAATACTTGGTCAGAAAAAGAACTACATGGACAACACAGATACCGCATGAAACAAAATTTTATTGATTAGAAATCCTTATACACATGGTTAGAAGATGGTCAGCTCTTTCCCGAAACAGAAGGATTTCTACTTGCTATCCAATACCAAGTCATTGCAACTAGGAATTATAAAAAACATATAATCAAGGACCCAGCTACTGTAGATGACCTATGCAGAAAATGCCACCTCCAGAAAGAAACAATCGAGCATATTACAAGTGGATGTAAAATCCTAGCTGGCTCAGAATACACAGCAAGACACAATGCAGCAGCAAAAGTAGTTCATCAAGCATTAGCCACAACGTATAAACTTGTAGAAAACACCGAGCCATACTACAAGTACACACCAGCTTCTATACTTGAAAACAAAGACTTTACACTGTTCTGGGATATTAAAATTCAAACAGATAAAACAATACCTGCCAATAGACCAGATATAATTTTTCAGTTAAAGAAAGAAAAAATCACATACTTAATTGACATAGCTATTCCCAGTGATACAAACATCCAAACGAAATATGATGAAAAAGTCACCAAACACATAGAACTGGCAATGGAAATGAAAAGGATTTGGAAGCAGGAAAGAGTAACTATTATCCCCATTATTATGTCAGTGACTGGCCTTACACCAAAAACATTCAAATAACACCTGAAACAGCTAGAACTCGACAAAAACATACAAAGAAACTTTCAGAAGGCAGTCATTTTAAAAACATGCCATATAGTCAGATCATTCCTCAATGCACAATAGTAACAATAGATTTTGCACTGACTTGGCGTAGCCCGTCAGTGCAAAATAAAACCACAACTATGTGAGAAGAAAAGAATAATAATAATAATAATCACTGCCGTCATATCCGACACCAAACGTAACCCGCTTCCTCAAGAGGTGGAGAGAGACCAGCATAATAAGTTCATTTATCAAAATGTTATTACATGGTTTACTTAAAAATTGTTGTTTACATGTAAATAAACATGGAATTCCCACTAAAACCTAAGTTGCGCATGGGTTTTACACATTTAAATTTCCAATAGTCTTTCTACATAGATATTGACAATGTAAAGTAGGTTTGAATTCAACTTTTTCATATTATTATAGTGATTCCTAACATTCGGACATTCAACAAATTTCATATATAAATAAGAGAAAATTAACAATACAAAATATAAAACATTCACAATAAAATACAAAATATTTACAATATTTCCCAAGCACATCAGATATTAAAACAGGTTTACTTTCACGTTGTTGATTTCCATCTTAGACATTTAACATATTTCGTTCATAAATTCCAGAAAATTAACAATAAAAATAGAAAACATTAACAATAAAATATAGAAAACAAACTATTTGTAGAGTATTCCAATTGACAAACGACATTGAATCATATAACACAATTAATAGTAACATGAAGATTTAAAAAGTCTGTCAGTCAAAAAGAGATCGGACCAGATCTCGATTTAAGTTAAGAACATATTTTCTTATTATTTTTTTCAGCATGTGACGAGAATTTATATTCATTTTTTATTCAGGGGGTAGAAAATTAAAAATTTTTGGAATGAGATTATACAGGGTGTCCCGGGACTAATGGGAAAAAAGTCAGGAGAGTATAATATGAGCCAAAATAATGTTAGTTATTCATATAAACTTTTACTATGCAGGCCCTTGTTTTCGAGTTATAGGCCTCCAAAGTTTTAATTTTGAATTTGGTTTTTATTTTTATTTTTTGTACAAGTTATTTGATCTTCATAAAATTTAAGGCAAAGCTATAATGTAATGTATGTTTATTTTGGTAAGGTAAACAGATTTACAGTAGTGCATTGAAGCCAGGGACGGACTACTCGCAATGGTTAGTGATCCAAAAAATTTGCAGGTATGGCACACCCTGTATGAAATTATCGAAATTCACTTCCCCACACATTAAGCTAACGAAAAGGTACTCTTGTTGGAATTCGATAAAATAAGCCGTTTGGCTAATATTTACAGTTTTATTAATGCACTACGTACAAATCTACCTAACTAACTTATTAATACGATGTCCAGAATTTACTTGCTTTTAATCAAAATTACGAACATAACATTATTAAACCATTAAGAAAACCTCAAAAAACACAAGTTATAAAACATTAGGCTAAAACTAATTCCTAAACAACAACAAAAACTAACGTTATTCTAATAAATGTTCAATATGAGCTCCTCCCACTTCCACGCACATTCTAAGTCTACGAAGGTTTTATCTTTGCACTTGAAAGAGCAATTTCACACTATTTCTATTAACATTGCAGTGTAACACAATTCTGTCTATTAAATCTTGCCTTGTTTGCACAGGTGTTGCGTATACCTTACTTTTGAGATAACCCTAGAGAAAGAAATCCATAGGATTAACGTCTCCTGATCGCGGTGGCCATTGAAAAGGGCCTCCACGACCAATCCATCTATTAGGAAGCCTTGTGTGTGAATTCTGTCGTACATCTAAACTGAAATGAGGAGGGGCCCCATCATGCATGAACCATAAATTCCTACGAGTTTGTAGTAGCACATCATCAAACAGGTTCCATAACTCATTTTGCAAAAAACTCCAAATATCTCTGACCGGTCAAAGTACCGTCAATAAAGTATGGCTGTATCAAATTATTGCCAACTATTCCTGCCAAACATTAACCATGAATCTATAATAATAATAATATTTATTCAAGTAAAATTTTAACAACTGAAATATACAGTACATATATGAATAAATATAATAATCACAGAAACAGTGTATAAAGCTGCTTGTTTTGTGATGTAAAATACCATTTAAATATTTTTACATTTCGTATTGTTCGATATTGTCTTAATATTAGAACTTGTGTGTGCGACATATTTGGGAATTTTTGACTAAAATTAATGTGTGCGATATATTCGGGATTTTTCAACAAAATTAAATTTTTCGCCATACGGCAATGGGAGTATAAGGTAAAATTTTCTAGTGTCGTGTTCGTTGAATTATTGTCTTTATTTACAATTTATTAGATCAGAAAATATTGATCTATCCGTTTCCGTAATCCATTTCTTAATTTGCCTTTTATATTTACTATATTTGTTTATCGTTTTTAAATGTTTGGGTACCATTGCATAAATTCTCGGTGCTAAGTAATATGCATTTCTCTGTCCAATAGTCTTCACACGCCTAGGCCGAATAACACCATCGTGGTGTCTGGTATTATAACAGTGGCTATATGAAGTAAGTACATCTCTTTCTTTATAAATGAATAATAGAATTTTTTGAAAGTAGAGCTGTCGAATATCTTTGACTTGTAACTCATTATACAATTTATCTGTTGAGAAGAGAATATTTTTACTGTATATAATTCTTAATACCCATTTCTGAACTACATGTACTCCGTTCAGATACTGGTCATACACCCCTCCCCATCCCAATATACCGTAGGACAAAATCGATTCCACCAAAGTAAAATATACTGATTTTAAACTCTTAATATCTAGAAAATCTCGCAAAATTCTAAATTTTGGTATGTGACCTCTAATTTTATTTACGACTTCTTTACAGTGTAGGTCCCATCTTAAGTGTCTATCTATTAGAATGCCCAGATACTTCACGTTGTGTCCCTCGCATATAGCAATATCATTCCCTACATTTATTGGACCTAATTGTGGTAGTCCAGTTTTGTATGAACAAAACGGTAGGTATTTGGTTTTTTTATAATTTATTGTTAATTTATTATATTGTAACCAATTTTCTAAATTTTGAAAATCATTTTCTATTTTACATTTCAGATCCACCCATGTAGCAGATGTATATGTAATTACAGTATCGTCTGCAAAACTGGTTATTGTACCCTGAAGATTTACAGAAAATATACTGTTAACGTATAGAAGAAACAGAACTGGTCCCAAAACAGTACCTTGGGGAACACCGCATGTCACTTTTGGTCGCGTACTTAATGTTTCATCTATGGTGACCATTTGAACTCTATCGGATAGGTAACTTTTTATTAAGTTGTACGCATTGCCCCGTATTCCATATCTGTATAATTTTTCCATAAGAATTTTGTGACATACCGTATCAAAAGCTTTGGACAAGTCCAAAAAGACACTCACCACGGGGACATTTTGATCTATCGATTGGTAAATAATAGACGTGAGATTGTAGATAGCATCTTCAGTAGATTTACCCTCACTAAACCCATATTAATGGTCTGAAAGGATATTGTATCTCTTTAAAAAGGAACATAACCTTGATTTTATAATTTTCTCCATAATTTTGCTTACATTCGATATCAACGATACAGGTCTATAGTTTCCCATTTCACTCCTTTCTCCACTTTTATGTAGCGGTTTTATTATGGCATTTTTAAAAATGTTTGGAAACTGTCCAGTACTGAAACAATGGTTTATGATATGGTTTAATGGAGCTGCTATGTTTACATCAATTTTTTGCAATGTTTCGGAATGTATATTGTCTTCGCCCGGTGATTTTTTAGGTTTTAATTGCTTAATTGTATTTAAAATTTCATCTTCAGTAGTGGGAGTAAGATATATGGAATTTTCAACATGTTCAAGGTTTTCTGTAAAGTTTGGGACTATTGGGATATTATTTGCAAGTTTTTCTCCTATTTCACTATAAAAAGTATTAAAAGCATTTGCAATTTCTTTCTTATTATCAATGTTTCTTTCATCCAACTTAATTAAATCTATTGGTTTCTTAGATTTTTTTTTACCACATATAGTAGTAATGCATTTCCACATAGATGTTGACGAATTTTGATTTTCATTAATGTAATTCTGATAAATTCTTTTTTTGCGTTTTTTACTAATTTTGCAATACTATTTTTACTATTATTGTATTGTTTTTTCAATTCTGTATCTTTAGGATGTTTTAGAGACAACTTGTATAACTTATTTTTTCCCAATATTTGATTGGCTAGTGACTGTGTCATCCATTTTTGTTTAAATTTTTGTTTATTTTTTATTTTAACTTTGTTAGTACACTTCTCGATGTTACTTTTTAATATATTTATAAAATTATTTGCTGCCGTATCTATATTTTTTTCTTTATATAACCTTTCCCATTTTTCTAAGTGTTTTATAGTCGATGTAATATTTATAGTTATATTTGCTTGATTGAGTATTCTCCCGCTCTCGTTCAAACGTAAGGGCTATTGGACAATGGTCTGTTATGTTGTATTTGAAAATGTATGATTTACAATTTGATGAATGGGGATCATTTATAAAAAAATGATCTAAACATGTTTGCGAGGGTAGTCTTGTATATTCATTTATATATGAAATGTATCCGAAGGCACTCATTATATTTTTATATTCATCAACGACTTCATTATTATTATTTAACAGATTTATATTTATATCTCCAGTTATTACCCGAGTGAGATTTCTTTAGCGATCGTTCAAAAATGTGATTAAATTTTGATTAAATATTTTTGGGTCACTAGTTGGTGAACGGTAAATCGCATTAATTTCAATTTTTTTATTTTTGTCAATGACTGTCACCGTTACAACTTTAATTTCACCTAGCCATTCTATTTTGGTGGTATAGTTAAGGCTACTTTTCACATAAACCAGTACACCATCATTTTTATTCAAACTGCCTTGGTTGTAAATGTTGTCATACCCCTGTATTTTAAATATTGTGTGATCATATAATTTCCTTGTTTCGGTCAGTATGATTAGGTCGAATTCGACAGACAAATTATCCAATAATACGGTGAGATCATCAATATTTTTCGCAAGACTACGGATATTTGTATGAAATAATTTGAAATTGTTTTGATTTGTTTGATTTTTGAACATATCCGCACTATATATTTTATTTGAGTTTACCGGTTGGTTATCATAGTCCCGAATATAAGCATTCATTTTTACAATAAGACTTAATTACACAAAAAAAGAAAAAACAAAACAACCAGTTGCTAAAAGAAGACTAAACATTAAAACTAGTATATTTCTTGAATTAGTTGAGGAGCCAAGCTTTAAAATGCGAACAGTATAATATAGAATGAAACAATTAAAATTTTGTATAACTGGACCCAGATCTGGTCTTAATTTTATCTAAAGACTTTTTCGAGTTGATAAAATTAGTTGTTGATGGTTTGGTTCCTTGATTTACTCTTTTATTTTTTGGAGTGTCAGTGGTAGAGGGCGCGTTAGATTTTTCTGAATTTTCCTGGCCAGTATTTTTTGTTTGTTCTTGACTATATATCTGTGTAGGAGTAGCCGGGGCACTATTTGACTGACATTTTTCTTCTTGAATATATCGAAGGTCTTCTATAGTGTATACTTGATCTCCTACGAATAATTTGTTTCCATTTATATAACTCGTTTCGCTCTGATTCTTTTGTGCTTCGAATAATTTAGCTCTTAGAATTTTTATTTCTTCACGCTGTAGTATAGTAAGGTCCCGCGATATTCTAATATTTGAAGATTTTAGTCTATTGCAGTTCCTTAATATATAATTCTTCGTTAATTCGGAAATAAATTCTATTTTTAAGGGAGCGGTATCTGAGCGGCCTAGTGTGTATAAATTAGATATATCTTTTTCTAATATTTCAATATTTAGTAGACGTTTAATTTCGTCGCAAAAAGATTTAACGCTTATCTCCAAATTAGGTTTGGTTAATCCAAATATTATTAAATTCTTTTTTTTGCTGTTTCTTTCAAGGATTTCAAGCTTGTCGCTTAATTCTTGCTTCTCTGTTTCAAGTGGTTTTATTCTTCTTTTTAAGTCTTCTGTTGTTAATGCAATGCGTGCTTCTACTGCTTCAATTGAATTTTTTAATTCCGCTCTTGTATTAGCAAGTTCCGTGAGGACTTCTGCTTTAAAATCAGATAAGCTCATTAGTATCTGTTGAATTTTCTCCTCTAAAGCCATTTTGTGTATGTGTCATTTAATTATTTTCAATTTTTTTCAATTTAATCGATAGCCCCTGGGCTATCAAAATACCATTTAACTGGATTCAACTTATCAAAGTTACTTTTGATTTCAATAACTATTTCAGGATTAGATGTAATAAAAATAATGTTTGTATAACAAACTTACTAGTGTTGCTTATCTTTCTTGATCTATTGTCAAAACTTTATGTTTATAGGACCACAAACGAAACACGTCCACACTCAAACAACAATATAAACTCCTCCTATGCTGGATCCTAGTTTGGATAATGCCATGTGGATTCACATCATCCCATAAATGCATATTATGAGAAATTATGATTCCATCTCTGGTGAAACCCGGTTCGTTCGTAAAGAGAACGTTACTAATAAATGTGTTGTCTGCTTGTTGTTGTCGCAGAAACCACTGGCTATACTCAAGTCGTGCAGGATAATCAGCCACTGTCATACGGTGTACTTTTTTCATGTGAAAAGGATATAACAGCTGTTCTTTTAGGACGCGATAAACAACTGATTTCGAGACGTTATATTCTCTTGATAATTTTCTAAAACTCGATGGTTCATTATCAACTGCATTTAACAAGTCTTGTTCAACTGCCACAGTACGTATGCTTCGTACTCGACCTTCTCCAGCTTTTTCTGGCGAAAATCTTCCTAAAATTCAAAATTTTGTTTTGTATACATGGAAAATTACATTTACTTATTCATACCTGTTTCTCGTAACCTAAGATCAATACGCCCCCAAACATTCGTCTGTCTGGCAATGCTCTGTTTGCAAAATGTTCTTCATAAAGCCTTTTGGCCTCTAAACAGTTTCGAGAAGCCAGTCCATACATTAGATGTTTATCTGCGTACTCAATAAAAGCGAATTCTGCTATTGTAACTGTTAAATTAAGGACTTATGAATTATTGACAAGTACTGACTACGAACTATTCTACACAACGTTTGACAACTAATCCTATGGTAACTTGATAAACGGTAAAAACACTTATAAAAAGTTTTTACCAACTTTCCAATTAATAAGTCGTCAATGTTTTTCATCTTCTGCTATCGTTAAATTATTTTTTTGTAGTACTCTAGGTAAATTTTGGACATCTATTAAGAGTACAAGAGTACCTTTTCGTTAGCTTAATGTGTGGGGAAGTGAATTTCGATAATTTCATACATGGTGTGCCATACCTGCAAATTTTTTGGATCACTAACCATAGCGAGTAGTCCGTCCCTGGCTTCAATGCACTACTGTAAATCTGTTTACCTTACCAAAATAAACATACACATACATTATAGCTTTGCCGTGAATTTTATAAAGATCAAATAACTAGTACAAAAAATACAAATAAAAACCAAATTCAAAATTAAAACTTTGGAGGCCTATAACTCGAAAACGAGGGCCTGCATAGTAAAAGTTTATATTAAGTACTAACATTATTTTAGCTCAGATTATACGCTCCTGACTTTTTTCCCATTAGTCCCGGGACACCCTGTATATGTTTCGTTGTCCAATTTTTGTACTACTCAGAGATGTTTTAACGTGATGTTTTTTTTCCTAGTGAAATGTTCATGGTCGATATTATTTAATAGATTTTTGTTTTTGTGTATATGAGTAAGAATGTTAATAAGAAATATTTGTCTTACATCGAAGATTCTTGCTTGCGAAAAAAGCAAATTGCTTGAGAAGGTTGGTTCTTTTCGATACATAATTTTCAGGATTCGTTTCTGCACCGTTTCCAACTTTTTCAAGTGAGTAGCAGCAACACCTCCCCAGCTCAGTACAGCATATTGAATACAAGATTCTACCAGAGCGAAGTAAATGATCCTCAAGTGATAAGTGTCAAGTAATTTGCTCAAATATTTGAATTTGAACAGCATACTTCTTGAAGTTTTTGTCACATTCTCAGTATGAACGTCCCATAAATTTAGTTTTTTCATAGTTAATTGTCAATAGTTGATGATTAAACCAATTGATAATTTGTGACATATCAGCTTCCACTTTTTCTTTTAGGTCATGCCAATTTTTATCCTCATAGAAAATCACTGTATCATCTGCGAAGCTGATTATAGTTCCTGTACTATTCAAGGTGAGAAAGTTGTTAAGATACATTGAGAATAATAGTGGCTCAAGGACAGTGCCTTGTGGCAAACCAAACTGAACTAACTCTTCTGAACTAACTTTATTCTCAATTTCTACAAATTGTTTTCTCCGGTACAGATAGCTTTCCAGAAGATTATAAGTTGTTCCCTGAACTCCAATATCTTCCAAGATTTCGAGAAGCTGTGTATGCCTTACAGTATCGAAAGCCTTGGATAGGTCTGAAAATACACACAGACTAGGTTTTCCGTTATCTATCGCTCTATAAATTTGGGATGTTAAGCTTATTATAGCATCTTGGGTAGATTTGCCTTCTCTGAACCCAATCTGTTTTTCTAATAGCAAGTTGTTTTTCTTTATATAATCATCGAGTCTATTCTTGAGAGCTTTTTCAAAAAATTTCGCGATGTTGGATATAAGTGAAACTGGTCTATAATTTTCAATCACACTTTTTTTTTCCTTTTCTATGAAGTGGTTTTATAACAACTACTTTGAGTATAGAGGGACATACACCGGATTTCATTATTTTGTTAATGAGGTATGCCATGGGTTTGGCGATTTCTATTTGAATTTCTTTGAGAGTTTCAGCTTTAATTTTATCATTTCCTGGCGATTTATTTGGTGTCAATGAATTTATGATCTGTCAAATTTCATCCTCATCTACAGGTTTAAGAAACATTGAGTATGGGAGATGCGTAGAAATGAAAAGCAGAGAGCCGAAGAAGAAAAAACAATGATACAGAGCACGCCAAACTTGATGAATGTCACGTCATTTGTATGGATTCACAAGCCGTGAAAACTTGTCCATGTTTACAAGCTACTTTACTTCAAACCTAAGCTTTGCTGTCATAATTATACCGTTTTTGATCTAAAAACCAAGGATGCTGTTTGTTATTGGTTTGACGAAACTAATACCGATCTTCAGGCTTCGACATTTGCATGATGTTAACCAACAAAATCCGATCATAATTTTCCCTGATGGCTGCACCTACCAAAACCGAAATGCGGTGTTAGCGAACGCTTAACTTTCAGTTTCCTATCAGTATGATGTCAAGATTATTCAAAAATTCTTGATAAAAGGCCATACCAATATGGAATGTGATAGCGTACACGCAACCATCGAGGAAAAGTTGAAGAATAAAACCATTCCAATTCCTAATGAATATCACAGAATGGAAGCTCAAGCAAATCCTAAACCATTTGAAGTTGTGTGTCCGACTTTTGAGTTCTTTTATAACTTCAATAAAGACCTTGTCTACGAATCCATTCGTCCTGGAAGGAAACTGAACGAACCTAATGTAACTGATATTCGAGCTCTAAAATACGAGAGAGGAGAAATCCAGTATAAACTTAGTTTTGAGGACATTTTTTTAAATATTTACCGCGGCGTCCCAAAAAAGCAATCAAGAAAACTGAAGGATTTCAAAAATTACATACTGGAAAACCTCAAATTACCCAAAAAAAGTACACCCATCTACAGGAAATAAGAACCAAGCTTAATAAAAATTATTGGGCTTTTCATGATAATTTGTTACATAAATAGTTGAAAAACTATTTTTTCATTTTCATTATTTTTTGTCACTTTAAGAATATTGTCAATTATTCTGAAGTTATAATATTAAGCAACTAAATAAAGTTCTTGTTCGTAGAATTCATATTGTTTTATTGCAATACTAAGTATCTCCTTTCTTTGGCAAATATTATTGTGCAATACCACCTATATCCATGAATAATTACAGATTCAATAATTATTGAGAATAATCTTGGATATATTTAATAAAGATGCCCACTAATCAGATAAGTAACATATAATTTCAAAACAAGAACCGGTGAGATTTCTAAAAGTTCTTTCTCAGTCCTGTATAATAATTTTCCAAGGAGATACAAGGTATTGTATTGACACCATCGATATGTACCTTGATCCCACATGTTTGTTTATATTTTCGATAGTTTTTCTACTAATTTAGTCCTTCTTTACCAATGTCATTTGTTAAATCATTTAATCAAATTTTTGTATCTCATTCGCGATCAATTTTAATAGTTTCTAACCGTTTTAATAGTTCACTTCTGTTATTATATTGAATAATATGTCCACGTCGAAAATATTTTAAATTGCAAAATCTATAATTTAAATTTACATAAAGACGTGTGTGAGTCCTCTTAAAATATTCAATGAGTCTAATCTTACAATTCGTTCTCATAAACTACTCTTGGATTATATTTTTCCGTTCCTTGCGAAATTAATTTTATTTACAAACAAACAGTCATCTCACAGTTTTGTTTTTCGCGTTCTGTCGCTGGCGTTTTGTTGCTATAACATTTCTGACAAACGTATCATCATTACTTCTAAACAAACAATTTTGTCACATTTTTTATTCATAAGATTGAAAGTTATTCGTTCGTATATTATATTCATTGCTAATATTTAATTTATTCTTTTAGAGTAGGGACATTATGGTTCTCAAACTATGAAGCTCTGATTTTAGATATGGTTTTAGTTTTTTCCTATATATTAAACATTTTGATGTTATATTTCAAATACATATATTTTCATAAAGGTAAATGTATTATTATCACTCCATTATAAAGCTGAAAAGTGTTCAATTCTACCATGGCTAGTTTAGTGTATTGACATTGAAAAATTTTCATGGTAATCTAAGGAGTAAATGGAAACGATTTTCACACTTTCAAATTCCGGTTTAGTTTTTGAATACAAATGACGTTTTTTTTTAATCAAATATTTTAATATGAATAAGATATACCTTTTCCTTGATTGCTTCAATGAGCTTATTTTTTTTAGATCAGGATATTTTTAGAAAAAAAATATTTTATTGACATATGTCGGGCTTACAATTACCCCTGTCCTGTAGGGGTAAATGTAAACGTGTAATATTTTAGCTAAGCATTGCATGACTTAAAATTGAGGGTTAAATATGAACAAAGTGCTTTTCATATATTTTCTGATAAAACCAAACAATTTAAAGGCATGTTTACATTTACCCCATACTATTCAAAGTCAATTAAGAAATCTTGTAATTTGCTTAGATACTTTATTGTTTTGTTAAGGAAATTGTTACAAACATGTAAAATCTTAATAACGAACTAATAAGTCTCCTGTACTGGCACAGGTGACAAAAACTTATTCAGAATTCTTTCATCTGAATTTCAGGGTCTGGAAGTGTTCCTATAACCTGATCTATAGAAATATAGCTAACGTCACTTTCATTATTAGCAAACAACATTTTTGACGAATCCCAGGACTTTAGCCCTGTGATTTTTATTTCTTCTAAATTAATAATTTCTTCAACCACACAAAGATATTTGAATATGGTGGCGTTTCTTTTTCCTCCGTGGAAACAAACCAACACGAATTGTCCTTTTGATAGTTGCGAAATATTCTCTATCTTCTCAATGTTTATATCTTCATCAAATGTTTCATTCCACTCATCTTCATCGCTTTTATTGAGACTTATCTCACTTTCATCATCCGTCGATTCTTCTTGTCCTTTTTTTGTTTTCTTGGGTTGTGCCCTTACTTTCAATGTATTTTTTCCTATATCCATTTCTTGTTTTTTACGTTTTGGTTTTAATTTCTTTCTCTCTTCGGCTTCCCTTAATCGTTTCAGCACTTCATCCGAGGTCAAAACTTCTCCATATGTTTGTTGTTTTAACCTGAGGATCACCAGGTCAGGTTCTAAGGGCTTCACTTTATCAGGAATGAAAATACTGGACAGGGTAATATCAGTTGCAGATGATGTTGATGGCTGTAACTTCATAAACTTGAAATGAAGTTGACTGTTGGGGTGAATTTGCAGTTTCACTCAAATTTGGTTGAGCAACTGGATCTGGAACATTTTGTTCACTATCGCATGTAGAGATCGATGTATTAGGTAAAATATTAACATTTGCAACTTTATTGTCTTGTTGCATTTTTTTGGTTCTCTAAAGAATCTTTGTATGTTTTCAAATCGTCAATGGAAAACTCTTCTTCAGGAAACATGGATGAATTCGGAGGATAAATGCCAGTGGATTTGAATCCTGATATTATATTCTTAGCCAGCATAGATTCTGTCCATGTTGAGCCAAGAAGTTCAGAAAACATGTTCTTAGATAGTCGTCCTGAACCATGGCCCATCTGTTGCTTACCGTACTTGATTAACCACCTATTCCAACTAAGCTTTACTGGGCCAAAGACATATTTATCGAGGGGCTGCATCTTATCTGTTAGGTGACTTGAGAATTTCATAAGGACAATATTGTATTTTATAGCCTTCTCAATTAGTCTTACACTCATGTGACTACAGTGGCCATCATATAACAACAAGGCAGCTTGTTCTGGCATGTTTTTGCAAATCCTGAGATCCTTAACATAAGGTATAAATCCAGTGGTAAACCAGTGATAGAATTGTGGCTCCTCCATCCAACCATTTGTAGAAGCAGCATACAATGTTCCAGGGTAAGCGTTTTTAGACGTCCAGCGTGCTTGGACGCCAGCATCTTTAAAAACGATTAGTGGTGGAAGAGCCGTACCATCCGCAGAAACACATGCCAGTACTGTGATAGACTCTGCCTGAACCACCAGATACACGACAGAGAGCGTTACCTTTAGTGCTAATTGCTTTGATTCTACTTGGATCACAGTTGAATCCTGACTCGTCAGCATTAAATATAAAACTGCTTTTGCCTTCAGTCAAATTATGTTCTTTTGTAACATTTGCAAGATCTTGATGAAACTGATAAATAACTTCGAGCTTTCTTGCATCCTTTCTTAATTTTTGGAGGTGTTCTGGTTTTTTTCAGTGATAGGTTAGGATTCCTCTTCATAAAAGAATAATACCAGTACTTGCCGGGGATGCCAACTTTAAAAGGAGTGTTCAATGCCTTAGCGTTTACATATTCTCCAACTAATTGTCGCAATTCGGATTTGTCGCAGGGAAGACCCATTTTTGACCTTGCTATCAAACACCGCGCAATTTCTGGTGTTAGCACTTGTGCACGACCCGCACCAGTAACGTTCATTGGAGTTTTTCTTCCTGATATTCTATTGAAAATAACAGCTTTCGGTACTCTATAATAGGCCTCTGCTTCCCGGTAGCTCTTATTTTGGTTTTTAACATCTTCAACAGCATATGCGAGGTCTTCTGTAGAATACGAAGGTCCTGGTCTTGTTTGAGATAAACAACTGCCATCTGCAGCGAATTTTATTTATTTCTTTAATTATTTTTGTTAAATAATCAGGGAGAGAGTTGTGGTCTTGGGATTTGGGTTTGATGGATGTGGTTTTGTTTCTTGCAGTAGTAATTATCTCTTGTATATTAAGAATTATATTTGTAAGGTGATTGACAGCTTTGATGTTATCTGTGATTTTTAATTAATCGTTTATATGTTTTCTATATTGAATCCAGTTGGTGGTTGTGTAATCGTGAATTTTTTGAGGTGAGGTGTGTAGGGTATGTGTTATATTCAATTCTAAAAGGATGGGATCATGATCGGAGTTTAGGTCTGGGATTGTTTTTAGTTTGGTAATCGTATTTATATTGCGACCGATAGCTATATCTATTGTACTTGGAGAATAGTTGTTGAATGGGAAATGTGTGGGATCTTCTGTGCTGAATATATCACAGTCCGAGTTGTCGCAGAACCTCTGAAGAGTGTTTCCATTTGAGTTGGGATGAGTAGCATAGGAGTCCCATAGTGGATGTTCACAGTTTAAATCGCCCACTATGAGAACCCTATTGTGTGTTTTGGTTATATTGAAGAAGTCAATTTCGTTTAGTTTGTTGAAGGGGTGGCTGTAAGCACCAACAAGTTTGAGTTTATTATCAATTAATAGTGAAATATGCTCAATCGAAGAATTGTTTGGTTGCAGGAGCTGAAAGTTGATGTCTTTTTTGACTAATACTGCGATACCACCTCCGCCGACACCTGCGGGGCGGTCTTGTCTAAGTAGACGATAATTAGGACTTCTAAAATTTACGGATTTGTTTGGTTTAAGGAATGTCTCGATTAAGTGAGGTTTATGAGCGTCGAGAAAATGTCTGATGAGATGGATTTTGTTTGTTACTCCATGTACATTACAGAAAATTATTTTGAGCGAGTTACGTTTTCGAATGCCTGTTTTCCCACCTACCTGTCTAGATGTCATATTTATCTATACCTTGAACGAAATTGTTATAAATCGAAAATTTTTCGAGTTTGTTGGCGGCTTTCCTCATTTCATATAGTAGGTCGGTCACTGCTCTGGTTAGTTCTTCAAGATTTACTATAGAAATCAATTCTTGGAATAGTGAATTTAAATTCGTTAATTGCGAGATATGAACTGCTTGAAGGTTGGCTTCTTGTCTTTGTCAAGGCTGTGAAGGAAGACTCGGTAAATCTTTATGTTTCGTTTCTGGTATTTTTGTTACACGGATTAGTTGTGGGGGCTGGAGCAGGAATAAATCTCGTGCCTTCTGGTTTTTTACTAGTTTGTTTTTGGTTTTGATGACGTCTCTGTTCTAACCATTCACGCCTCTTCACATACTCGGGACAAATCTCTGCGTTGGCAGGATGGTCACCATAGCAATTAGCGCATTAAGCAGATTATGCCTTCATTTTCATCTTCTTAGGTGCGTTTACCTAACCCTACATAAATTTAATGCCTAATTCTTAAGAATGTCGGTTTCTGCCTTCATTCGACCACCATTTACAAAATTATTTATTTCCAATTTACAAAAATAACTTTGAGAAAAGTAAACATAAACAATATAAAATTGGACTTTTTTCAAAAGTAGGTTGTGTCAGCAAATAAACCAATTTATCGTTTCAACACCAAACACAGAACACGCTAGAAATTATTTTTAGCGCAGACCGATGAGAATCAAATGTTATTGAAATGATTAAAATATCAGTAGAAATAAATTTAGTCCTCTAATTTTTCAGATTTGTCTACATTCATACTCATGTGCAAAATTTTGAAATGTTTTCTTTCGGTCTCTGTTGAACAGATATTTTCTCTTTTGATAAATCTACGAATTTTAATCATATTTTAATCATGCACATATCAATTTTTCACATTCAATTATTGACGGGTTTTCACGGAAATATATTTATAAAATTTTCAATTAGAAACTGAGGGTTATAAATTCAATCAAATTTAATCACACGGAATTTACGCTTAGGATCGAGAGCACATCATATACCAGGTGGAGATCAAACTAAACAATTGGATGATTTCATCTACCAGAAAAAACGCAAACAAACTCAAATGAATGGATTATATTTTTATAAGAAATAAATCGATAACGTTGTTTGATACCTACTAGTCACTTGAAAAATTGATTTGGAATTCTGAACTTGAATATATTGAATATTCTTTAACTGATTTTGTTACACAATCAAGCCAGTAAATAGAATATCCAACGGCAAAGAGCGGGGCAAAGAGGGACGAGAAGGAGAAAGTGAAAAATATGGAGATTGCCAAGACCTGCAGAAAAGGAATATGCTAGAAAATACAATTGACAAATAAGAATTGTAAAGGTGGTAAGCCATGCAGGAAATAAACATTGGAAAATCATGCAAACCTGTAGCTAGCAGGTTTAGAATAAATCGAACTACACTTATAAATCACGTTAAAGGCTACAATTGCATTAATACTGGAAGACCCACAGTTCTGTCAACAGAGGAAGAAGAGCTACTGGTGCACATGCTGGTAAAATTATCAGGATGGGGCTTCGGATTTGACCGAATACAACTGCAACATTGTGTTGCTGATTATTGGCGCAGGCTAAATCATTTTAGAAATTACATACTGGAGGAAAATTGGTGCTAGCTCTATGAGCAACGATAGAAACATGACATAATTCGCAGAATTGCCGAAAAATTACCAAAAAATAGAGTCACATTTGGCTCGCCTGAAGTCATATAGCACTTTTTTAATAAGGTAGATCAAATTATGACCAAATTTGGAGAGCACAATAAACCACAGAATATATATATTTACGATGAGACAGGCTTCCAAACAGACGTCGGAAAGCAACAAGTTTTGTGTAAAAGAGGCAGTCGAAACCCTTCTAAAGAAGAAGGAACTAAAGCATCGTACACTGTTTTAATGTGCTGCAATGCAATTCAAGATTATTTTCCAATGTTTATTAACTTATTGCATCTGGTTACCAGTGTGTGTAACAGCGGTTCAGAAAGTGCTAGATGTAACTGTTCTCCTTCGGAGTGAATGAAACCTGTGCAGTTTCTGGACTGGATTTTCAACCCGTTCATTCCACAAACCGCACAACAAGAGTGAACAAAATTACTCAACTATGATGGCCATAACTCACATATTTCCATTGATATAATCGACTACGGACAACAAGATAGGAATTTTATGCTTACCATCTCATACGTCACATTTATTGCAACCATTGGATGTTGGTGTCTACAAAGCAGCCAAAACAGCCTGGAAGATCTATTCAAAAAAATTTGATCACAATACTGGTTACACAAATGTAGGCAAACTATCTTTTCCTTCACTTATGAAAAATCTAGTCGACATTGGCTGCTTTTTAATATCAAATGCTATCGGAGAATTGGACGGATCTGGAATTTACCTTCTTTCATTAGAAAAAATCAAGAGAAAAGTGGAAATTATGTCAATTGTGGCAGAAGAGACTCCTATGCAAGACAACTCTAGTTCTACTTTAACGAAACAGAGCGAAAATTTTGAAAGATCAAAAAGAAAATCAGTTCGTAAACCTCTTGAACCTGTTGATAAAAAGAGATTTCAATCAAAGAGGCTTTAGAGTGCTTGCTGTTAACTACACCCATTTCCAAGGAAAACCTGGACACCGAAAAAGTGAAAAGAAGCAATTTAAAAAGAAAGTTTGCTGAAAGTGTTACCAAGAAAAAAGTACGGTAAATATTACAAAAAGATAAACAACGTCTTAGTGCAAAGTAGAAATTCCCAATAGTGTAATGATGGCTATAATGAAAAAAAATTATATTAATAAAATACAATAAATTGAATTGGGACAACCGGTACAATATATAAAACAAAGGAAATTAATAATTGTTAGTATGCATGAAGCAGCAGAGGAATCCCTAGGAGAAAGATATAAAACTAGTAGTAGTAAATTGTGGATAAATGAAGAGATAGAAACACTTGCAAAACAAAAGAAGGAAGCTTACGGGAAATGGTTAAGTACCAAACAACCAGATGACCGAGATAAATACCTAGAACTGAAGAGAACGACGAGAAGAACAGTAAATCAATCAAAAAGGGACATGTGGGACCAAAAATGCCAAGAAATAAATACCTATTTAGGAGGCAAAAAATGTACAGAAACATGGAAGTTTATAAACAGAGTAGAAACAACAGAAAAGAAAGACACAAATTTACAATTAATCTCTATCAACAAATGGAAACAACATTACGAGACGCTCCTGACAGAAAATAGAGACGAATATATGATAACCACACCGACGGATGTTGTTATTGAAGGCGAAATGATTAAACTCGATAATGATAAAGTGAAGGAAGCTATAAAACACTTGAAAAACAATAGAGCATCAGGACCAGGAGACATTCCGGCCGAGTTACTTAAGAACGGAACGAATAAACTTTTTGAAGCAATAACATGGTGCATGAATCAATTTTTAAATGGCGCTCATATACCAAAAGAATGGAAAATCGCCTACATTTCGTCTATTCATAAGAAGGGAAACAAACTTGACTGTGCAAACTATAGGGGTATATCTGTTACTAGTACCATGAGCCGCTTATATGGAAGAATCCTTCGAGATTTAATAGAATCTGAATACAGGAAACAAGAAGAAGAGGAGCAATCGGGTTTTAGAGCTGGAAGAACCTGCACAGACAACGTTTTTTGCTTAAAACAGATGATAGAAAAAAAATGGGTACCAATCAGGATGTACATCTCATGTTTATTGACCTCCAAATAGCATATGATACGGTTCCTGTAAATAAGTTATGGAAAGTCCTACAAGAAACTAATATTAGTCATACCCTAATAAAAGCCTTGAAAAATCTCTACGACCAAACGATATCACAAGTAAAAGTAGGCAATAAATTGTCACCAGAATTTATAGTAAATAAAGGACTACGCCAGGGATGCTGTGTCTCAACCACACTATTTAAAATCTACGTAGCCCGAGCACTAAACCTGTGGAAGAGAAAGTGTAAGGGAATGGGTGTTGACCTTGGCGGTGTCTGTCTATATACCTTACAGTTTGCGGATGATCAAGTCTTAATAGCAAATGACAAAGATGATTTAGAATATATGACACGTAAACTGCAGGAAGAATACGAAAAATGGGGTTTGCAACTTAATACCCAAAAAACTAAATATTTACCTATAGCACAAGAGAAGATGAACATAGAACTGGAAAAGGAGGAAATTGAGGCTTGCGATGAATATACATATTTAGGTGTAACTTTCGACATAACAGGGAAGGACGACAAAGAAATAAATAAACGTATCACACAAGCTAGACGGATAATTGGATGTTTGAATGGAATATTTTGGAGTAAGGAAATCGGAAAACATAGAAAATATAATATCTACGAAACCCTCATAAAGAGCAGCCTATTATATGGGTCAGAAACGTGGCGAATAACAGAAAACAACAAAAGACGATTAGAAGCTGTAGAAATGGATGTATTTAGAAGATCGTTAGGAATCAGCAGAAGACAAAGAATACGAAATGAGGACGTACGTCTCCAAATGGGGATAGAAGGCTCCTTAATAACGGACATCGAGAGAAAACAATTAGTGTGGTACGGGCATGTTCAAAGGATGGAAGAGAAAAGACTTCCCAAGAAAGTAATGAACTGGATGCCGCCTAATCGTCGAAAACGCGGAAGACCTAGGAAAACATGGAAAGAAGGAATAGCGAAGGCGATGAGCTCACGAGACCTGAGAGAGGGCCAATGGGACGATAGGAAGAGATGGAAGTTAGACATCGGACAACGTCGAAAGACGTTTTAAAACCGATATATATATATATATATATATATATATATATATATATATATATATATATATATACTTTGTTGCGACGGAAATAGTTGCGAAACAATATTAAACAACTAGGCGATTGGATATGCAATATTTGCTATTGTGACTTTATTTTAAAAAACATTATTGGAAATATGGAATTGGGTAATTCTGTTATACCCGTGTAGAAATGCAAAGTCAACGAAAAAACTGAGCGTAGTCAGGCGTATTACGAAGACCAGGAAAGCAGTCAGATTTTTCATTCAGGCAGTGGGGTTTCTGGCGGCGACGGGAGCACCCCCAGTTTTCACGCAAAAAACGCGAATCACCAAAAAGGTGATTGCTCCAATAGTGCGTTTCGCAACATTAATCATTGTATCAAGAGTTTTTTTTATCTAAGGACGAATTTATTTATTAAGCTTAAAAAGAGTATCACTGTAAACACATACAAAAATCTAATTCGTCTCTAGCGTCGGCTTTTCCCACGCTGAAAGGTTCATCAAGAGTCTCTGCACCGCAGTCTGCGATTATAACATCTTTACGTGGCTTGTCAGGAGTATCTGTCTCAATTGCTTCAATTTTCCTAACAACATCAATTCCTTTAATGACCTTTCGAAATACCACATGACTACCATCGAGCCATGAAGTTTGTTTTGTCGTAATGAAGAATTGTGAACCGTTCGTGTCTCTTCCAGCATTTGCCATTGAGAGCTATCCAGCTCCGTAATGCTTCAGTTTGAAGTTTTCATCAGAAAAACGTCTCCCATATATACTGTGACCTCCAGTTCCATCACCTTTAGTAAAGTCACCACCTTGAATCATAAAATTTTTAATTACCCCATGGAATTTGCTACCCTTATATCCTTCTCCTGGCGGTTTGGTGGCTAATTCTACGAAATTCTTCACAATTTTTAGTACAGTTTCACCAAATAATCCAATTTCTACACGTCCCACTGCTTCATCACCAGTAGCAAAGTTTGCATATTCAATCGCCTAGTTTACGAAATAATCATCAATTTATGGTTTAATATTGTTTCGCAACTATTTCCGTCGCAACAAAGTAACTAACAATTATTAATTTCCTTCGTTGTTTCAATTCAATTTATTGTTTTTTATTCATTTTATTTTTCTCTATTATAGCCACCACTACAATAGGTAAGTGGAAGGATCTTTTAAAAAAGAAAACAGCAAAAGAAGCAAGAAATATTCAGAATTTGACTCGTCGGAGAGCGAGTATCTACTAAAAAAGCGATAACGAACTTAATGTTTTCGAAATCTTAGAGGCCGAAAGAAATAAGCAAATACAAGACGATAACGAACTAATATATGGATCATTCTCACCAAAGACGGAAAATTGGTATTAAAAATAGAAGAAGAGGAAGAAATTATAATTTAAAACTCATTTTTGTTTCATAAGACACTATTTAAGATTTATTTGATGACATATGTGGTCACACACTTTCAGCATTCTATTCTATTTTTTTTAAGATTTTCGAAAAACAAAAATCACGGAGGTGACAAAATATTCACGGAAAAGTGAAATTTTTCCTTTCTATCTAAATTTTATATAAAGTAAGCATACTTTTTCATTAGTAATAAATAATAACTACAATCATAAAAAGTAAAACCTATTTATTTCCACCAAGCTTGAACATTTAGGAACATTATAAATCAGAAAATTAAAAATGGTTATTAAAAAAACTAAATCCACAGTACTAATATGCAAAGAATAGGACTTTAAAATTCCACTTCGTTGAAGAAACTCGATAAAAACATTATATTTCCTCGTGTAGGAAAAAAATAACATCGCTTTAAAATATTACAAACTAATCAATTTAGGTTATTGAACAACGATAAATCTGCATCAAAAATGTAATATCCACGATGTCTAACAGTAGTTGGAGGTATCAGTCATCGAAATATCGTCTCGATCAGGGAATAAAAAGTTATTTGTATGAGTCTTCTTAATGTGAAATTGAATTAAGTAATAATCAGGATAACCATCTAGTTTAGTAGACTGAACAACACCAATGTAATGTTTAGTTACTTTCTTTGTACAAAACTTGACGACAACGTAGTCATTTTCATTGCAATCAGTTTAATTGGGGCAACTATTATCATTAAACACAACAGGGACTGAGTGTCGAGGAAAGATGCTCTGAAAGAACGGTTAATGAATTTCCTTGAACAATATTCTGATCAGAACTACTCTGCAAAGATCTTTCCAAGAGAAAACTATGATCATCTTTAGTAACTAAAAACTCATCATTATTATCTTGAACAAGTGAGGCTAATGGCGTATTTTCATCTTCACTGGAAGAACTTGAATAAACATTTCCAAGATCAAGTTTTCTTCTTGGAGATGTATTTCTGTCTTCATCAGAAGAACTGGAATCAACATCTGCATAGTGAAGTTTTCTTTTTAATGGTTCACCTGCGAATAATCAGTTAAGGAAATAACTATCAGAAATAAGTAAATATGTAACTCAAAAAAGCACAAAAAAACATACAAAAAGATAATTTTTTGTATTGAGTTGTAGATGCCCAAGAAATAATGAGTAAATTTCATGGATTGAGACAGGTGATCTTCCGAATATCCAAAGTTGTACTATTTTGAGGCTACTTCGTGACACTGTAAAATTCCTTTATTATAACTCGGTAATTTTTCTAGAAATTTCGTCTCTATTCTTTGCAGCTCTGAATTGTCTAGCTGAACAACAAATAATTTAGTGCCTCCACAGTTAAACTCCAAATGATACAAAAAAGACTTTACGTTTGGTTGTTCGGTCCCTCTAGCCACAGTAGCATCTGCTGTTCGCTTTAAGATTCAACCAACTCCATTTATAGTACCAGCGCAATTGCTCGACTTGCAACTCTTGGGAAATGAAGTAACCATAAAGAAGAACATTTTTCGGTAACGGTATTGGGTTGAGGACCCATCTCTCAAAAAATGAATAGTTTTCAGATTACCAGCAAAATTCATATCTTCAAACACAGGTAGCAGATGTGCACACATTGCTACGCTATCTTGTGGCAAATTTTCGGAGATTGTGCAGAGGCATTTCTTTTTTAATGAGTTATCAGAGCTTATGTAATACACTACACCTGTGTGCTAACTTAGCTGAATCTTCGAACCACTGAAATGGGCGGATTATACCTCTTCAGCATACTTACAATTGTAGTTTTCTGAAAAATCCATATGGATAAGGGCTTCGTTATTCGTGAGTTGCTCTCTCATTTTTCAAATAAGAGAGCAACTCACTCAGATGGCTGTCATCTGGTGTTCGACATATCTTATATGTACTAGGAGTGGTTTAATTGAGCTAATTAAAATTGCAAGAACTTCACCTTTGATCGAATACCAGTTTATCTTCTACAGTTTTCCTACAAATATTTTATTACATATCTCTTATTACAACTGTAACCGGCTTTACAACGCGTTTCTCATATGTAATTGTATCAGCTGGGTCGAAACTGCTTGTTTCTATGGTTTTTCACTTACAATTTTCGCACTTCCTCTCTAAACATTGTTCTTGTGAAGTATATCCTTCAGTTATCATACAACAAAGGTTTTTGTACAATTCTGGAGATGAATTTTCCTTTAACACTCGAAGCACCAAAATTTGTATTTGCCTAAAAGCTCAGTTGCAGTCAAAATGACCGCTTTTACTTTATTCAGTAAAACACATTGTGCAAAACACTTTTAATTATGAGAAAAATAGTAAGACAGAACAAACTAATTATAATTAAATATATTTGATTAATTAACTAATATTTTTTAAACAAACGATACAATAATATTGTGTTTCAATTCTTCCTGTGCAAGTGCCACCATCCGCATAGCACACATGTTTTATTGGTTTTATTTTTTTTGCATTTTGCAACTTGACATTGTCGTCGCTTATTTGGTGTAGGATTCTGTGTGTTCGTGCAGACGAGCTCTGCCGGTGACTTTTATTTTTGATATAGCCTTCCCTCAATTCTTTTGCCAGTTTGAATATAGAATCTTGGCGACTAATGTTTTTGCCTGTAACTTCTTTATATAGTATCCATGCGTTTATTGATGCAATGTCCAGGATATTGAAGGAAATTTGAAGTGGCCATCTTCGCGATGCTGATTTTTTTGAATACTGTCGAGCCATTTGGTCCAAAACATCAACTGCAAACTTATTTTCATTGTAGAATTTTAATAAAATAAGCTTTTTCTCTACTTCGATATGATTGATCTTTTCGTCTAGTTGTCGTATGGTGGATTCTATCTTATCCAATAGCAAATTTACAGAAACTATCAAAATGGTGCCCGAGCGGCTGCAAGGATATTTAACTGAAACCATCATGAACGTAGCGTTCGCCATAAGTACGTAATGCAATTAATTTCCAAATTTGTTGAGAAGGGTTCAGTAATGGACAAAAAAGGGCACCCATTGGAATTGTGAATGATGAAAAAGCAGCTGTGGCGGTATTGGGCCATGTCCAACTTATGCCAAACACGCAATCTGTCCGACAACTCTCTGCGGTTTCCGGTATTAGCCAATCAAACGTTTCCAGAATTTTACATAAACACAAGTTCCATCCGTACAAAATTAAATTATTTCATGAATTAAATGATGATGATTTGGATCGAAGGCAAGAGTTTTCCGAAATTATGGCCGAGCGCATCAACAATAACCCACATTTCTTGTACAACGTTGGCTTTTCTGACGAATGCACTCTTTCACTTAATGGAGAGATTAACCGCCATAACTGTAGAATTTGGAGCAATACTAATCCTCATGTATTTCGAGAAGCTCACACTCAATATCCGGAAAAGCTAAGCGTTTGGGTAGGACTTTTGGAAGACCACCTAATTGGACTTCTGTTTATTCCTGCTAATTTAAATGGAAAAATTCATCTTGGAGTGCTGGAAAATTTGATTGATCCGTTGATAACAGAAAAATTAGAAAACGATCCTCTACTAATTGAACAACAATTGCATTTCCAACAAGACCGAGCTCCTCCTCACTACGCCGCACCAGTTCTCCAATACCTCAGTTTAAAATACTCTGGTCGTTGGACTGGAAGAAGAGGTCCTGTGGAGTGTCCTGCCCGATCTCCTAACCTGAACACTCTGGACTCTTGTGGAGACATCTCAAGTCCAAGATTTTTGTGACTTAGCCTGAAAATTTAAACGAACTACACCTCCGAATTGTAAATGAGTGTCGTCAAATAACAATTTGAACATTTGATTTAAAAACGCAGTTTTGATTTTTCTTATCGTAAGCAAGATAAAACAATTAGTTTTTTTTGAAAATGTGATTTTTTTCATACACCGTTCTAAAGAGGCTTCCAAAACCTTACAAATGAAGTATCACTCAACCCCTCTTCCCTATTCAATTTTGAAGGGTTGAAGCGCCCCCTCTTAGGGGGTTGCTTGTTCAAGCCTCAAATGTACGTCAAAAGATGTCCGTCAAAGAAAATCATCCGACGTGCTTCGGGAAATTTTTCCAATCACTATGGGATAATAAGTATAATACGGGGTGGCTCGCCTGAGATGGAACACCCCGTTTACATACTGCTACAAAAAACCTCCATATTTGTTAAAAAGTTCATAAAAAAATGATTAAACTTTTTCAAATACACAACAGCTCAGAAAAGTCACAAAAGCTAAAGCGAGATGTAATATAAAAGTAACTTATCTGTGCACTCTTTCCAGTTGAGTCAAAATACCTCGCAATGCTTGCCTCTGGGTGATCCTTCGGGAATAGCCTCTGAGACTAATTTTTGTGCATATTTATTAAATAATTCTTCAATCCTGAAGTATTTCGGTTTCTCATTTTTATTTGTGCACAAAGTACACTATCGAAAGACTCATCTCTGTCGCTGTCCGAAACAATATTAAAAAATCGCTATAAATGCTTTCACACTTGGATTAGGTCTAATTCTGATGTTTTTTAGCGGATTTTTGTCTTTTTTGTGACGTCGCCGGAGAGGCATCGGTAATACTCTCTAAATCACTTTCCATTTCACTTGGCACGTACATAACATAAGGCGACAATTCTAGATCACTCATCTTTTCTATACGAGGCACAATACAAAACTGATGAGATGATATGATAGTATGTTTATTTATTATCCTTGTCTCTAGTTGGGAAAAACACATCACAAATTTATTATGATCCAATTTATGACTCTTTACCAAAATGTCTAGTATTGTCACTTATTTGTCTGTCGCCGTTTTTTTATATTGTTCGATAATGTATTTATCGAACTGTTACGATTCAAGATGTGCCATCAAAAACAGATATATAGTAAACAAATAATAAAATTATTTCTTAACTACCCCCCATAAATCAACCGGCAACCCTTCATTTTAAATGGGTTTACAACAAGATCCTCGTTTTAGCAGGGTACACTTATTTTATTATTATGTGATATCACAGGTAATATTGTGAGTGGAATAATTTGTTCAACAAACAAATTTTCAGTAGTAATATAACAAGAGAGTGAGAATAAATTGAAAATAATTTGACAGAATGCACTCTTTCACTTAATGGAGAGATTAACCGCCATAACTGTAGAATTTGGAGCAATACTAATCCTCATGTATTTCGAGAAGCTCACACTCAATATCCGGAAAAGCTAAGCGTTTGGGTAGGACTTTTGGAAGACCACCTAATTGGACTTCTGTTTATTCCTCTAATTTAAATGGAAAAATTCATCTTGGAGTGCTGGAAAATTTGATTGATCCGTTAATAACAGAAAAATTAGAAAACGATCCTCTACTAATTGAACAACAATTGCATTTCCAACAAGACCGAGCTCCTCCTCACTACGCCGCACCAGTTCTCCAATACCTCAGTTTAAAATACTCTGGTCGTTGGACTGGAAGAAGAGGTCCTGTGGAGTGTCCTGCCCGATCTCCTAACCTGAACACTCTGGACTTCCTCTTGTGGAGACATCTCAAGTCCAAGATTTTTGTGACTTATCCTGAAAATTTGGACGAACTACACCTCCGAATTGTAAATGAGTGTCGTCAAATAACAATTTGAACATTTGATTTAAAAACGCAGTTTTGATTTTTCTTATCGTAAGCAAGATAAAACAATTAGTTTTTTTTGAAAATGTGATTTTTTTCATACACCGTTCTAAAGAGGCTTCCAAAACCTTACAAATGAAGTATCACTCAACCCCTCTTCCCTATTCAATTTTGAAGGGTTGAAGCGCCCCCTCTTAGGGGGTTGCTTGTTCAAGCCTCAAATGTACGTCAAAAGATGTCCGTCAAAGAAAATCATCCGACGTGCTTCGGGAAATTTTTCCAATCACTATGGGATAATAAGTATAATACGGGGTGGCTCGCCTGAGATGGAACACCCCATTTACATACTGCTACAAAAAACCTCCATATTTGTTAAAAAGTTCATAAAAAAATGATTAAACTTTTTCAAATACACAACAGCTCAGAAAAGTCACAAAAGCTAAAGCGAGATGTAATATCAAAGTAACTTATCTGTGCACTCTTTCCAGTTGAGTCAAAATACCTCGCAATGCTTGCCTCTGGGTGATCCTTCGGGAATAGCCTCTGAGACTAATTTTTGTGCATATTTATTAAATAATTCTTCAATCCCGAAGTATTTCGGTTTTTCATTTTTATTTGTGCACAAAGTACACTATCGAAAGATTCATCTCTGTCGCTGCCCGAAACAATATTAAAAAATCGCTATACATGCTTTTACACTTGGATTAGGTCTAATTCTGATGTTTTTTGTTTTTTAGCGGATTTTTGTCTTTTTTGTGACGTCGCCGGAGAGGCATCGGTAATACTCTCTAAATCACTTTCCATTTCACTTGGCACGTACATAACATAAGGCGACAATTCTAGATCACTCATCTTTTCTATACGAGACACAATACAAAACTGATGAGATGATATGATAGTATTGAAACAAAAACCTCTTACTCTCAGGGTAAAAATTATTTAAATAATTGAAAGTATTAAAAGAGAGTAGGTTCTTACCAAACTGACAAAGAGATTGGAGATAACGGAGCCAGTTCTCAGGGCTCTGTTATCTGAAAGAAGTTTAATTAAAGAAAAAAAATGTGAAAAAGAAAGAGAAAGAGAGAGAGAGAAAAACTAAAAAACAGTAAAGTTACATCAATAGTAAGGGCGCCACTAACTTTGTTCCTAAACAAAATTAGAAAGAAATCAACCTCCTTAATCAGTCAACTCTTACCTGCTGTGCTCTGCTAGTTTTTAGACAATACTTATGTAAAAAAAATGTACTGAAGGCTATTTCACAGGTCTTTCTGTATAATAAATAAAACACCAAACTACTAATATGTATGAATATAATGAATGAAAAAATATTTAAACGTGTTACATAGTTTGACAATAATGGGTTAGTAAAAGTGTGTATGTGAGAAGAAAAAGAAAGTATAAATAAAAACTAAGACAAGCTGTACAAATATGAATGGTGAAGCCATACAATATAATTTTACTTATCTTGATGTAGCAAGTCGAAGTCGATTCTCCATAAAATCTTCCTAGGTTAAATAATTCTCAGTATAATACATAGTTGAGTATCTAGATCATGAATTGGCTCTTATGGAAACACCATTTCTTGTGAGTCAATGCAAATTGCCGACAAATCTTCACCTTAGTTCTTCCGTCGGGTGATTTTAGTTAAATTTACCGGAATAGTTAAATTATTCCAGGCGGTATCGCAGTAATCCCTGCGAATTTGTTCTTAGAACAAGTTTTTTTAATAACCATACAGAATATTTAAAACTTTTATCAGGATTTCTGCGACTACCATTCTCTATTACAATCTCTCGTATCGTGCCGCATTCCGAATTTCTATTCAGGATTTTTTTCTGTGAGATATCTATACAGTTTATTCCACCAACATTTAAATAGTTGTTTAAAACATTGGCAAGGAAGGACGTGTGGTCTATTCCACCAATACATTTAACATGCATCGCTGAATTATTTATTTAAAACTCTATTAGAAATGTTAACTGCTAAGTGAACGTTTCATACCCCTAACAGCCAAGAAAAAAAATTTTCAAAAAAAAATTTTTTTGTTATATAATTAAACTATTGAGACCAAAAAAAACGAGGGAAGAAAATTTAAAATAGAAACTTTAAAATATGAGAATCACATATGAGTAAAAAGGAAAATCCTTACTATTTTTTTAAAAAAAACATTGATGAAGTCAATATTAATATATATATATATATATATATATATATATATATATATATACATACTTATATATATATATACATACTTATTTTGTACATATTTATACACCCCCAATAAAGTTCATCCCCATATTGAGACTAACATAAACTTTAAGCTTCTGTGTTATTAAGTACTTATTCAAAGGAACAGTCTACCCAATTAGTAACTGCTCTTACTTATCAACATAGAACCCTAAATCGAATATGAAAAAAAATTTACATTAGGAAAACCAAAAACCCAGATATGCATTTTCAGGGACTTAAGTACTGATACAAGGGAACAGTCTACCCGTTTAGTAACTGAACTTACTCAAACCCTTAAAATACAGCATAACAAAAGAAAATTTTAGACAAAAAAAAATAAAAGATAAAAAACACACCCTCATACATGTTCTGCACTGTCTGCATCCGATATCCACCGTCAGGTCAGATGCTGAGAATCCCCATGGCTCAATCTAGAAACAGAAGGTGTGCCAAGTTGTAAGTGATCACACAAGACCGAAATTGCGCAAACTTAGCAGCAAAGAGAGCCTCGTATTCCGATTCAACTGCTTCCACATTGCCCCATAACAACTTCAAACACCCCACACCGCAATGTAGCTCGAACGAAGACACTACACAACGTCCAGTTCAGAGTACTGCACACTCAATGATATTCTAGCATATCATTAACGCTAAAATAATAACCTGAAGGGTTAATAAATGATACCAAAAAGACAAAGTCGGGAAGAAACATAAAAAGATATAGAAAAAGATTAAAAGTTGGAAATTTATTAAGATGGTCCAACATTAACCACCCATTATATGAAAGACAAGTTAGGTATTTGTCACGAACCTTATTCAGTGAGTGCATATTTGTTCTGAAGGTAAGGAATATAGGAAAAGACATTTGCCCAGGAGTGATACTTCAGGGTTGCCCCTCGTTATCCGTAGACCGAACTGCAAGCAACACTGGTGAGAATAAACTCAAAAGAATAAGATAATATGGCTCAGATAAATAGGTCGATAAAACTCATAACTAATTGCCGTATCCTATAACTAATGAAAGGAAAGAAAAAAAAATAAAAAAACTTACTATTCTCATTGAGAATATAGACGTCACAATCAGGTAAAGGAACATCAAAAACACTTCGCAATATTCACAAGAGGGAAGAAGTAAACTTTAAAGAAAATACAAATACTGTCACAAGGGAATGGACGATGATTCCTGCACTAACATATTTAACAACAACATGTCATAATCTAATGGTGAGGTAACCAACTCCAAATTTATTCGTATTTATTTTTCGATATTGTGAATCATTAAAGTAAAGATATTGTGTTTTTAATGCCTAGATTAATATTATAATCTAGTGTATATGAGTCATAGTCAGGTAAAGAAATATCAAAAAGATATTTTGATGTTTCTATGTAGATAATAATAAGAATTCATAAGAATCCTAAATAGCAAACAGAGAGAAAGTAAATTAGAGGAAATACAAATACTGTCACAAAGGAATGGACGATTATTCCAGCACTAACATATTTAACAACCATATGTCATATTCTAAAGGTGAGGCAATAAACTCCAAACTTATTTGTTCTATCCTCTCAAATTCCCTTACTATAAGATAAAGAAAATATGTTTTCTTGACAGATAGAAATTTTAATTTCTACGGTAAGATATATCAAGATAATTATAGATATTTTTGAATAGAGAAAATAACTATTTATTAGATAGAGATAAGCGTTTAAGAACACTGAAAATTAAATTCCTCACAATGAACTGGATTCATTTGGAATCTGACTAGAAAAGATAAAGATAAAAATTTTAAGATAAAATTAACCCAACTATTAAGTAACATAGATAGATCATTTCTGTGTTGCTGTGCCAAAAGAGGTAAGAGTCAAATTTGCTATAACTATTATAGCAAGCTAGGATACTATACAATAGATGTCTGGTGGGACAATATTTAAATGTACAGAAAACGCTCGATTTATGTCTGCTGCGACACAAGATAAGATAAGGTAAAGATAAATTTTCGACACGAGATAAAATAAGGTAAAGATAAAGCTCTGTATGTCATTCTCTCTAACACACAAAAACCCTAGGTAAGATAAATTATTTCAGTTTGTGTCATTTGACACAATTCAACTGAAAACGGTAAGATAAGATAATATTTTTCAGTATGTGTAACTACACATTTCGACTGAAAAGATAAGTCTACAAATTAGAAATATAATATGGAACATTCAAATTTTAGTGATACTAATTACCGTTCCAACATCACATAACTCTAATTCAGTAAACAAAAATAATATTAATTTCTTAATACTTTCTAATTCCAAAAATATAATCTACAAGATAAACCTAGGTTACCAACAAATTAATTTAGCCAAGAGATTATTTTTAACTCTCTGCACAACACAGAAAAATCTACAGTAAAATTACTTTTGCAGATAAGGTAAAAATGTGTTCATCTAACAAATGTTCATTCACTATCCGAAGATACTGAGTCAGGATTATTTTCATCATCGGTAGAGTCACTTGATTCATCAGTAGATAAGTTATATTCTTTTAGATCTTTAATATGCCATCGTCCTATATTTTTGCCATTACTATCTTTAAGTTCATAAATCAAGGGAGATATAACACGGTTAACAGTACAATGTATATATTTAGGCATAAATTTTGCAGAAATAAATTGAGCTTTATCAGATTTCTGATAATTCTTTTTCCAAACATGATCACCTACATGAAATTTAATATCGCGCTTACGAAGATTATAACGGTTACTCGATTTTATGTAAGCCTTGTGTAATTTTTTTCTAACATCTTCGAAAATTTTTGGCATTTCTTGAGTATCCTGTAAACGGTGTATTTTATCAGCAATTGCAGGCTGATTATTTGCATTTTCTGCAATATTCCCGAAGAATGACCCTGATACAGGTACGTTTCTAGCAAACACAAGAAAAGATGGTGGAAATTCTGTGACTTCATGTTTAGACAAACGAATTGCCTGAGCTATTTTCTGTAATTCTACATCCCAAGTTCTATGATCAGAAAAACAATATGAACGTATTGCAGTGACAATAGATTTATTCACACGCTCAGTATTATTGGCTTGAGGAGTGTAATTTGCAGTGTACCAAATACTTTGGACATTGTACTTAGACATCAAACTTTTAAACAACTGACTAGTGAACTGTTTACCATTGTCTACAGCTACTATTTGAGGAACTCCAAAAATTAGAAAAACATTATTTTCAATAAATTTCACAATCGCAGAAGAGGTAGCTTGTTTTAAAGGTTGAATTAAAACAAATTTAGAGAAGAAATCAACAATGACCAATGCACACGTATTTCCCTGGCGAGATCTAGGATATGGGCCTATTAAATCACAGGAAATTAACTGGAAAGGAAACCCTATGTTACGATATTTACCCATGAGACCAGCTTGTGGCAAATTTGTGGGCTTACAGGCAGCACAAACTTTACAGCGCCTCACATATTTTTGTACACTCTGTCTCATTTTGGGCCAATAATATAACTCTGAGATTCTCTCTAATGTTTTGAAAACACCGAAATGAGCTGCAGTAGGATCATCATGAAATTTCGATAACAATTCAAGTCTGTTTTCCGTTGGAACTACAATTTTCCAGTCAGTTAAATTGCAAATATTGGCATACTTGTTAAAGACATGCTTATATAGGATATTATTTTCCACCTTGAAACTAGGATAACTATCCGGATCGGATTGAACCTTATTTATCATAATTTTATACCAATTATCAGGTTTTAGTAAAGATAAATCTAATACATTTATTTCCGGCACCCTTGATAGAAAATCTGCAGGTACGGTACCCGTTGCTCTACGATGGACTATCGAAAAATTGTATTGTGAAAGTTGTAGAATCCACCTAGCTAATCGTGGTGATGGTTTCTTCATGTTATTTAACCAAACAAGAGAAGAGTGATCGGTGATGACAGTAAAATGTCGACCCAGAAGATAATAACGAAAATGATCAATAGATAATAGGACTGCAAGGGCTTCTTTTTCAGTAGTTGTGTATTTCTTTTGACATTTATTCAATTTTTTACTATAATAAGCTACTGGATGTTCCAACCCATCTTCCAACTGAAAAAGCACACTTCCAATACCTACATCACTTGCATCACACATTAGATAAAATGATTTGTCAAAATCAGGACTACAAAGTACAGGAGCGGTAGTTAAGACAGTTTTTATATCATCGAAAGCTTTTTGAGCTTCCGGTGTCCAACTTATTGGTTGATTTTTTTTTCTATTAGATAAAAGATCAGAAATGGGAGCAGATAAAGTAGAAAAATTATTTAAAAAACGACGATAATATGAAACAACACCTAAAAATCTACGCACCTCTGTAGTTGTCCTCGGTACAGGATAGTTAGTAATAGCTTTAGTTTTTTCACCGTCAATACTTAACCCGTTTTCATCCAAGGTATAACCTAAATAGCGAAGAGAAGGACGACAAAAATGACATTTATCAATATTTACCGTTAAATTAGCCTCTTTTAATTTCTCATAAACTTTAGACAAAATTTCAACATGTTTATCAAACTGTGATGTACAAACAATTATATCATCAAGATAATAAAAACAATATGGTTCTAAAGATGGACCTATTACCATATCCATTAATCGTGACATGGTAGCTGGACTTGAGATTAAACCAAATGGTGTACTTGTAAATTGAAATAGTCCTCTAGAACGTATTGCGAAAGCTGTTTTTGGACGAGACGACTTTTCTAAAGGTATTTGATAGAAAGCATGTTTTAAATCGATACTAGAAATATATCGCGTATCCCTTAGTTGACTAAGAATTACCTCGATATTTGGAATCATATACGAATCTGCTTTAGTTTGCTTGTTTAAAAATCTAGCATCAAGAAGTAACCTTATACTACCATCAGGTTTATGAGTTAAACAGATAGGAGAACAATAAGGAGATGTACTTGGTTCAATAACCCCTAATTTTAATAATGTATCTATCTCATTATTCACATGAACTTCCATAGCTTGAGGCAATGGATACTGTTTTATTTTAAATGGAGGAGAATTTCCTGTGTCGATAAAATGCTCTAAGATATGTGTCCTACCAATTTTATCCTTGGGGCTAATGCTTTTAAATTTTTCGATAACAACATCAAGTTTAATTTTTTCATCATTTGTTAAAGTTGTGACGTCCTTAACAGTATTGATGACATTTAAAGATAAGGCATTTAAATTCATAGTAAATTTAGAAAAATCTATTTTAATATTGAATGTCTTTAAAAAATCCATTCCTAAGATAACTGTTTGAGTAACTGAAGGTAAAAGATATAATTTTAAAATCCGAGATAACTTATCCACTGTGACATAAGTTTCTACAAAACCACCAACATCATGGTATGTACCATCAGCAGTCGAAACTTGAAACTGTTCGGTAATAGAAATAGGTATAGATAAATTCTTAAGAAACTCAAGACCTAGAGAACCCAAAACACTCAGATTACTTCCTGTATCAATCAAACAAGAGAATGTCTTCCCAAAAATAATAATATCCACATAAGGCCTGTTATCATTATCTTTTCGATATAACAAGTCTAAAAAGTAATTACTAGATAATTGAGTATTTATAGAATTCTGAAATTTATTTACTTTGCTTGGTTTGTAAAACGATCTTACTATATTTAACCAAGCTAACCAATCATTTTTATTGAAATAAGATAAGTTAGTTTTATTTGAATTTTTAGATAGATTAGGTAAGGAATAAATTTCACTTATTGGTTGCTGGTTGAAGGCGTTATTTCGGAAACTGTTCTTGACTTTGATTGTTTTTTTGAATTTTTTTGCTTTGGATGTGTGGATCCTGAAGGATTTTGAGGAGCGGTAGGTGTCACCAAAGCATTGACCTGACCGCTTGGTTCGTTTTTTGAACAATTTGGACATTTAGATTTTATAAATCCGGGATTTCCACATCCATAACAGAATACTTTTAAAGCGTATTTACATTGCGGATAAAAATGATTCTGTTCACCACAATTCCAGCAAACTTTATGTGAACTTACTGTAGACACTGTAGATAGATGCCTAGAATTATTATGATTCCTAGACCGATAAGATGAGGTAAAAGTATTATTTAACTGTGGTTCTAGATATATTTTAGGTTTGCTCGAACTAATACTTGAATTCTGAGAATTCTGTGAGTAGGTAAAAGATTCTTCCAACTTTTTACATTTATCGGTTAACTCTTCGATACTGGTAATATCTAATAAAGCTAGCGGTTGAACATAGTTAGAAAGCAAATTTCTCTTAATGATTCTAATTTTTGATGATTCATCCTGTTTTATTTCTAATCGATTAAATAGACTACACATAGAATTTATATATAAGGTAACTTTTTCATTAATATTTTGTTTTCTATTTTTAATTTCATCCAATAAATCTTCCTGATAATTATATGGGAGAAAATCTGACTTTAATTTAGAAACTAACTCTGACCAATTTTGAAATTGACTTCTATTATTTAAATACCAATAAAATGCCTGATCAGTGAAGAGATCTGCAGCGCTAGAAAATAATTCGTTATCTGTTACCCCTCGAGAAATCTTTAAACACTCTACACGTTCTAAAAATCCTGCCAAAGATTCATTTTGTGCAATTCCTGAGAAATGTATTCCCCATTTATATATAGGTACTGGCTTAGAGAAAGTAAAGCTTTGGTTCTGACCCACAGGAGTTGATTGAGCCTGAATAGTGCCCGGTAATCTACCATCAAGTTCACCCTCTAACAACAAAATCTGAGTAGCAAACTGTTTTTTCTTTAATTCTTCCTCATCATTATTACATGACAAACGAGACACCCGATTATTTGCATGAGCTAATCTACATGTTAATCTGAGATATTCATTGTCCCTATCTGATCCTACAAATTCTGAAATTTTTCTGCTCAAATCAGATAAAGTTAACTCTATACCGTTTATTTCACTATCAAAATTCAATTGACTATTCTCATATAAAATAGAACTGCGACCGGATGCTTCTTGAGCTAAAATACCCCTCAACAATTTTCTACGCTCCGCTACTGTCGGTAATACTTCAACATTTCTATATGCCAATTCGTGTTCCAGCTCATTAGATAATAAATATTCGACCTTCAATTTATAAGGCAAAGACATTTTTGTAATTAAATTCAATACAGTTTTCTTGGTAATTAAAGTTAAGTTAAAATTTTATACTCTAATGATGGAAAAAAAAATTTTTTAAAACAAATACTCAACAACATTAATTTACAATTTGAAGGTCACTGAAAGGTAACAAATGAATTGATATAAAAACTGGGTAATATATGAATCGTTAAGCTTCACACCAGTTATAAATATAATATAACATATATCATATAATATTTCAAACAACGAAAAAGATGTATATATTTATTACACAGGACCTGTTTTATAAAAGCAGAAAGCATAAAATATAATTAAAAGTTAAACAGTGAACATTATATCAAAGATATTTCCCCCCTAATAGCAGGAAAAAAAAATTTTCAAGTATTAAAATTTTTTACCAAAAAGAAATAGCAGATAACAACAAGTAAGAGTTAATACACGTTGGAGCGCCAATGAAACAAAAACCTCTTACTCTCAGGGTAAAAATTATTTAAATAATTGAAAGTATTAAAAGAGAGTAGGTTCTTACCAAACTGACAAAGAGATTGGAGATAACGGAGCCAGTTCTCAGGGCTCTGTTATCTGAAAGAAGTTTAATTAAAGAAAAAAAATGTGAAAAAGAAAGAGAAAGAGAGAGAGAGAGAAAAACTAAAAAACAGTAAAGTTACATCAATAGTAAGGGCGCCACTAACTTTGTTCCTAAACAAAATTAGAAAGAAATCAACCTCCTTAATCAGTCAACTCTTACCTGCTGTGCTCTGCTAGTTTTTAGACAATACTTATGTAAAAAAAATGTACTGAAGGCTATTTCACAGGTCTTTCTGTATAATAAATAAAACACCAAACTACTAATATGTATGAATATAATGAATGAAAAAATATTTAAACGTGTTACATAGTTTGACAATAATGGGTTAGTAAAAGTGTGTATGTGAGAAGAAAAAGAAAGTATAAATAAAAACTAAGACAAGCTGTACAAATATGAATGGTGAAGCCATACAATATAATTTAACTTATCTTGATGTAGCAAGTCGAAGTCGATTCTCCATAAAATCTTCCTAGGTTAAATAATTCTCAGTATAATACATAGTTGAGTATCTAGATCATGAATTGGCTCTTATGGAAACACCATTTCTTGTGAGTCAATGCAAATTGCCGACAAATCTTCACCTTAGTTCTTCCGTCGGGTGATTTTAGTTAAATTTACCGGAATAGTTAAATTATTCCAGGCGGTATCGCAGTAATCCCTGCGAATTTGTTCTTAGAACAAGTTTTTTTAATAACCATACAGAATATTTAAAACTTTTATCAGGATTTCTGCGACTACCATTCTCTATTACAATCTCTCGTATCGTGCCGCATTCCGAATTTCTATTCAGGATTTTTTTCTGTGAGATATCTATACAGTTTATTCCACCAACATTTAAATAGTTGTTTAAAACATTGGCAAGGAAGGACGTGTGGTCTATTCCACCAATACATTTAACATGCATCGCTGAATTATTTATTTAAAACTCTATTAGAAATGTTAACTGCTAAGTGAACGTTTCAGTATGTTTATTTATTATCCTTGTCTCTAGTTGGGAAAAACACATAACAAATTTATCATGATCCAATTTATGACTCTTTACCAAAATGTCTAGTATTGTCACTTATTTGTCTGCCGCCGTTTTTTGATATTGTTCGATAATGTATTTATCGAACTGTTACGATTCAAGATGTGCCATCAAAAACAGATATATAGTAAACAAATAATAAAATTATTTCTTAACTACCCCCCATAAATCAACCGGCAACCCTTCATTTTAAATGGGTTTACAACAAGATCCTCGTTTCAGCAGGGTACACGTATTTTATTATTATGTGATATCACAGGTAATATTGTGAGTGGAATAATTTGTTCAACGAACAAATTTTCATTTAAATTAGCTATACTTATTCAAAATTACAATTACTGTCATGATATTTTCAGGTAAAAATACACTTTTTGTAAGAATTAATTTGGAACATTATTGAATAGATGGAAAAAGGCAAGACTGCAAGAGCCTTGCAGGCCGCTCTTGGTCTTGCATAAGTCTTGCACAACTCGATCTTGGTCTTGATCTTGGTCTTGCACACTCGGTCTTGGTCTTGGTTTTGAAAGCCTTTAGCTGGTCCTGGTCTTGGTATTGGTCTTAAATTAATAAATCTCCTATATACAAGGTACTATAGAAGGGACGGGAATAATTACTTTCTGCCATCGTAGCAAGACTAAGTAGTAGTAATACAAGTTCAAAAGTCCCATGATAACATTTGATAGCCGGCAACACTACTCCAGCTTAAACAAGGATCCGCTAGGCCATTTTGCCCGACATTGGCCGACATATATTAAAAGTTGTAAAATTAGCTGATAATTGATTTGCGTTTTCTTTATCAAAAACTAATTATTTCAATAAGTCCGGCTCTCCCCTACAGTTGAACTCACTACAACACTTTTCATATTTCTCTTTATTAATCACATATTTTAATTGATCTACTACTCTTTTAATTTACGGGACATCCTGTATAAAGTACTCAAGCGACAACATGTTGTACTCGGTTATTTCCATTTTCAAGTGTGTACAAAAGTATGGATGATCCGAAGGGTTTCTAGATAGATCGAATAATTATTTGTAAACATTGAAAAATGTATACAAAAAATAAATGGATTGTTATCTCTGTAAGTGGAGGATTCTCCAGTAGTCCATTTCGTCGTCCTCATCGAAAGGAATGGAAAGGAAAACATTCGAGAAATGATTAAAGAGATTACGAGACGTGCCTGAGCGACCCGACTGTATTTGCGCATCGATGTTTGCCAAGCAAGAAAAATATAGCCTGAGTGAGAGCTATTACTTTGAAATATTCATGTTCGTGTCTATGCGGGATATCCGATGGATGTAAAGTGGTTGCTTAGTAAATTCCGTAATGGGTAGATGGGATCGTTGAATGAACGTTCTCTACGCCTCTGATGCTGTTTTCGACACTTTCTCAAATCCCGTACGCGTGTCTACGCTTTTCATCATTTGTTGACTTCATGTGACGATATTTTTAAATACGTTTAGAGCACGGATAGCTACGGTTATCAGAATATTAGTATATACAGTAAGGTGGGCCGAAAAAATTATATTTGGGGTCTAAAAAAGTTGTGTGCTGTGTCAATAAGCTTGTCGATTCATTTTCAATAATTGAAAACTATATTTTGCCGCGCTGAAAAGCGCTGAAAATTTAAATTAATATTTTGAAGCTCTCATAGCTGACAGACCATTTATACTAGGCTATAGTAAAATCGAAATCGGTGCGGAGTGAAAAAACTGTCGGAACAGGTCATTTCAGGGGTGGATACCTATTATTAGGTATTTTTAAGGTATAGAGACATTGGGATTACTGATATATTTATTACGAATAATATTGAATGCCTTTATTATTTTGGTATATTCGGTTGTAATTTTTTTATGAACATATAAACGACTTGCATATTATTATTGATGAAACTATTTTCAAGGAATATTGCGAGTTTCAATGACCTCAGGCAGACGGGGAGTGATTATAATTTCAGAGAATATTTCCCTCATATGTGAAAAATCCCATAAGAGGAGTGCAATTATCGATTGATTACACCGGTAACTGTACTGTAGAAACCGGAAGAGCACTGCGATAATTGCATTGTTTACATATCCACGGTAATCCCATTGTGAACCCATGATAATTAAAAATAAAATCAGTTTGACAAGTAAAGTCAAGAAATAGTTTTAAAAATGTCTCGTTTCGGATGTGATTCTTTGGGAATTATAGAAAATAAAGTGATGGAAAGCGAACCAAATAACACTCAACACAACCATCGAATATTAAGAAGACAAGAAGGATCACTCGAAGCTCCTCCCCTCGTTATGCCTATCTCGCTCGAATATCGGATGCTACTGTGTATAGAGCACCGTAAGTCCCCTACGTGCGATATGCATATATAGGTTGTCCGTCGTATGGATATGTAAGTAAATATACCAGTTGTCTTTATGACTGAGCGAATTTTCCTTTAAATATAAAATAAACATTTTTTACGTCGTGTTCTGTGTTTGGTTCTGCATTAAAATGCCACGAATCTGTTGCCTGGATGGATGTTATACTCAAGAATGGGCACAAATATCACTATTTTATTGCCTAAAAGACGGAAACAGGTAAGTAAAGTAATTGGAATGACCATTTTGATTTAAAATGTAAATATTATTATATTATAATTAACAATAGCAAAAAGTTGTGTTATCTATTGATTTTTATGTGACCTTTTTGTTCATATGATGACGATCTAGAGGTATTCGTGATAATGATGTGACTAATGTTTTTAGATGTCAACGTTGGAAGCAGGCCTTGGGATTTGTTGATATTCATAGGTATGCCAATAGGACTCCTGAACAACTTAATAAATTAACAGTATGCGAATTACATTTTCCTGAAGGAAGTTTTATAAAAAAAGATGTAAGAAAGCATTTGCTTTATAACGCTGTCCCGTCAATGAATTTGCTGAAAAATAGTAAGTGTCCAGTTTTTGTATAAAGAATTTGGTGAATTGTAAAACTTTGTTATGGTGCATTAGTGTTTAAAATATAGTTATAACTTATTGTTTCAGGTGAGGCTACAACACCAAAAGATGTTGCGATACAAACAAATATTGAAGAAGTATTACCCAATAACATAAAAAGTAATTTTTGTTATTATTTTGTTTATATATTACAAAATGTTTCATAAGTCAGGGCGGTACTTTATGTCGCGGAAAATAGGGAATGCTTAGGTGGATAAGTATACCAGTTAATCAGGTGTCATGGGCCTAGGTTATAAAACTTCTATCCTCTGTGAATGGTATTATTATTATATAGATTAACACAACCAGATAAGTCCCACTATGCAAAACATCTACTTGTCACCAAATATTCATTGACACCTAACACAGATCTAGAAGTATTACTTATTTGTGATAAGAAACAAGTACTGGATTTCCTTGAAGAATCAGAAATTAGAAGACACTCAAGAAACCCACAATATCAAGTTGCCAATGAACAGATAAATCTAGGGATTTCTCCACTTTTAAACTGTCTTCTTAAGTGATGATTGTAAAGATCTTTAGATATAGTTTTCCTGGTTTTCTATATAATTGCACAGTTGTACTGATCCTAATTGGAAAAAGATATCTAGTTTTAATATTTGTTATATCATATCTTCTTCTTTCTTCTATTAACATATCGACGCTTACAAGGCAACATGACGTGAACGCCTAGACGATAAACTCTCAATAAATGGAAAAAAACTGTTCACTTCTCTATACTACATATTTTGGTTGCAATTTTTTCATGAGTTACTAAAGATAATCTATAATTTCGTACAAATGTAAAATTAAAAGAGCAAAAATGCTATTTTCATTTTTCTTGCAAGTAATGTCGCTTGTGTCAAACGTTTTCTTCGATGTGGAGGTTAAGTCAAAAGTCTAAGTCACTTATGACAAAACAGCAACGGCATTTATAGTCGCTCATGACAACTTAATTTTAACCAAATTTTTTTAAATATATTTATAACTGTCGGTTATTATAGTTGTATTTGCGAAATAAAAAAAACTTTGCAAAGGTAAGAAAAAACGATTTTTATAGAGGTATTATAATATTAACAAAACAGAAAAACCTTTCTTCAAATACAAACTGAATTTATTCCTTATTTGAGTGAATGAAAACGACGAATACTCAGTGTGTATTAGTTTATTACTTTCCAGCTAAGCGCTTTCGGCTATTAAGCCATTATCAAAGCCGTCGTCATTTAAAAAAGTAGTTGTCAAAGCCATCAAGTTGATTAAAAACAATACTCAAGATAGAATCATCGTTATGATTGAGTCATTGGAATAAAATCATTAAAATACCCTATTGGAAGGGTGTAAAATTATATTATTATAATATTATATTTATAATTTTACACCCTTCCAAAAGGGTATTTTAATGTTTTTATTCCAATGACTCAATCATTACGATGATTCTATCTTGAGTATTGTTTTTAATCAACTTGATGGCTTTGATAACTACTTTTTTAAATGACGACGGCATTGATAATGGCTTAATAGCCGAAAGCGCTTAGCTGGAAAGTAATAAACTAATACACACTGAGTATTCGTCGTTTTCATTCACTCAATTTACATCTAGTGTGTACACCATATCCACAGGCATTTCTATTCCTTATTTGACATTTCTATGGCATCTTCCTGTCCATTATAATTGGACATCTTCAATATCCGCGTCTTCTAGCACATCAGGTATGTTGGCACTGTACTTTAGTGATAAGTATTTCTGGTGATATTCTGGTGGAATTGTATTTAATTTACACATTGTTTGTAAGTTATCGTATTTCTTTTTTGAAGTTGAAAGTTCACATGAATATGCTGGTTTTACGAGAAGTTCTTGTTCTGTCTCAGTTCCTTTAGATTTTCTTAACAATATAGTACCCATTCTTTCTTCTTCATTATATTTGTATCTATAAAGAAACTTCGACAAACCCTTTGTAAATCTAATAGTCTTCAATTCTTTTATTTTTAAAATACCTTCTCCTCCCGATATTTTCATCAATTTTGACGCCCCTTTGAAGTCCTAAAAATCGCTGTATTTTAATGTATGCATTTTGTAGGGTTTGGGTTTTAATCTTGCATTTCTCCAAACTGTAGTCCATTCTGATGGAACCATTACGGATATTCTTTTAAGAGATTTCTCCACTACTGCATGCATAGAATCAACCGGCATGTATGTATGCCCAGGCAGTAAAAAAGTCAGTGATATTTCATATATGTTATTTGAACAGTTATTGACAAAATAATAAAACATGAATAGTAATATTTTATTTTTATTTTGTCCCCCACAATTATCGCAAAATAACTCAACGGTTTTAAAATTACTATTGGATCATTATTGATATTCATTGTTGTTGTTCGAGTGTGGACGTGTTTCGTTTGTGGTCCTATAAACATAAAGTTTTGACAATAGATCAAGAAAGATAAGCAACACTAGTAAGTTTGTTATACAAACATTATTTTTATTACATCTAATCCTGAAATAGTTATTGAAATCAAAAGTAACTTTGATAAGTTGAATCCAGTTAAATGGTATTTTGATAGCCCAGGGGCTATCGATTAAATTGGAAAAAATTGAAAATGATTAAATGACACATACACAAAATGGCTTTACAGGAGAAAATTCAACAGATACTAATGAGCTTATCTGATTTTAACCCTCAACTGGTAACATACGTCTGAGAGACGCAGCTAGTTACGAAATTTGCCACAGGTCGACTTAGCGCTGCAAGTGCAACCTCTCCTTCAGTGTATACCCTGTGTGTTTACCGGCAACAAGGACTCAAGTTGTTTGAGGTAAGTGCAATTTTTTTTGTAATTTTTATGATAAATTTACTAAAAACCACTACGTCTGTGAGATGCATGTTACATGTAATGTACTTAGTTGTGTTCGTCTCGGAGACGTATGTTACTAGTAGTCGGGATATTTATACACGTCTTTGAGACGTGTGTTACCAATAACGTTATATTATTTGTTTTAGATTCTCGAAATACTATATTGGAATCATTGCTAGACTTGGTATTTTAGTTTTTTCTTCCTTTCTTGAACTTTATATTTACAATTTCAATCCTGTCCTTCTGTTTTTTATATTTGAAAAATATTTTAACCGATTTAGTGTTGATAATTCATATTTTGTATTATAATTTTATATTGTAAAATTTATAAACTTTTTCTTTAGATCTATCTTAGTATTGTTGTTTTTTGTCTACTGTGTTTCAGCAATGTTTTCTGCTAGAACAAAGAAAATTATGGCAATGGTCCTCCTGCCACAAGAGGAAGAACCACCAAGTGACGAAGACTTTGGTTCAGATGATTCTTTTAGAGTTGACGATCATATAGAAGTCTCTGAACATGAAACTGACACTGAAGACGATCCACAAATTTCAGACGAAGACGAAAGAGAAGTTTTAGAAGAAGTCAATGAAATTTCAGAGGTTAATGTTCAATCCCCACCTGCAAGAAGGGTGACTAGGAAAAGAAAAAAATGCAGGGATGAGAATCTGATTGACGATGAAGAGGAATCTGAAGATGTCGAAGAAGAACCAAATTATTTTTACGGGAAAAAAAGATGTTACACCTGGAGTTCCGAAGAACCAAAATCAACAAAAACTCCCGTACGAAATTTAATGAAAATGAAACTTCCAGCTTTGAGGCCAAGTTCAAAATCCCTTGGCAAAAATCCTCAAATTGAAGAAGTTTGGCGACTTTTGTTCGATGAAGATATCATCAAAGAAGTGGTCATTTGGACTAATAAAAAGTTGGAAAAAATGCGGGAGAAAATAAAGGAGAAACAATCCCCGAACTATAAAGACACTGATGTGATTGAAATAGAGGCTCTTATTGGACTAATGATGTTGTGCGCAATATTTAAATCTGGGAAGGAAGACCTTTCTTCGCTTTTCTCAACTGGGCCTTCAGGTCGTCCAATTTTTCGAGGAGTTATGTCGCTCAAGAGGTGTCTTACACTTCTTCTGGCACTACGATTCGATGATGTAACATCAAGAAAAGAACGAAGCAAGACTGATCCCGCTGCTCCCATTTCTTCTTTGTTCTATAAATTTATAGACAACTGCCAGAAAGCATTTGAAATAGGGAACCACGCCTGCATCGATGAAATGCTTGTCCCATTTCGAGGAAGATGTCAGTTCCGCATATACATGCCAAACAAACCGGCTAAATATGGTTTGAAAATTATGTGCCTAACTGACGCCCATACATCTTACCTTTATAATGCATACCTATACATGGGCAAAGACAGTGACGGACAAACTTTGTCTCCAGAAGGAAGACAACTTGCAAAACCGACGCAAAGTGTCATTCGGCTTTGCAAACCGATCGCGAAATCGAGACGTAACGTAACTGCGGACAATTGGTTCTCCTCGTTAGAGGTTATAAGAGAACTGGAAAAAATGGAATTAACATACGTTGGTACATTGAGATCCAACAAAAAAGAAATTCCACCGGAATTCAAGGCAGACAAGAAGCGACAAGTAGGATCCAGCCTATACGGGTTTTCAGAAGAGGCTACACTACTTTCATATGTTCCGAAGCCCAACAAAGCTGTCATCCTGACATCATCGATGCATAGATCAAAGTACACTGACACCAGTAACAATAAGCCTGAAATAATAAGCTTTTATAATTCCACGAAATCTGGTGTGGATAATTTAGATAAAATAATTGCGAATTACTCGCCAAATAGGCGTTCCAGACGTTGGCCTCTTACTATATTTTATAACATGATCGCAGTGAGCCTCGTCAACGCAGGAATTATATATGCAAGTTACGATGATACGCCCGTGATCAAGAGGTTTGATTTTATCCACAACCTCGCGAATGTATTGATCAGAAAACAACTTGAGCGAAGACTCACAATTCTGAACCTTCCAGATTGCCTAACGAAAATTGTTAAGGAAATTTTGGGCGTTGAAGACCAAGTGCCAGCCGGAACGAGGGAAATAACGGATAGGCTTCCCAAAAGGAAAACTTGTAGGTACTGCTCATACGAAAAAAGAAGGCAAACCGCGTATAAGTGTATCAAGTGTGAGAACCCAGTTTGCCTAGAGTGTTCAAAAAAAGTTTGCAACGAATGTGCACCAAGTGTAATTTGAAGTGTGTTGTGCCTTTTGTTTACCGATTAAATTTAACTTTTTATTGAAAATTTAAAATAAGTAAATTGTAAAAGAAGCTAAAGAGTAATCCCCATAATGTGTGCAAAGTAAGGTTCACAGCCTCATGTTATTTTTTTTTCCTATTTTAATTATTACTTTTGCATTTTTACAAATAATTATTATACCTATATATTTTAACTTTTATTACTTTGTTTTTTAAATTCGATGTTTATAGTTTTTAACTTTTAAGTTTTATTTAATTTTTTTGATGTTTTTTTAAAGAAATGAAACAAATGTATGACGAATATTTTAAGAACTATATTGTAACCTCTGTATATTTTTTATAATTAGGTTATCAGATCTTTGTGTGTAAACAATATTACAAGTAATTCTTAAAATATCATTATTAATTGTAGTAAATGAATAAAACTGTTTATAGACACTTAATCTTTTTAAAGATGCCCTAAAATAACCAATTTTCCTGGGTTGCGCCTGTCAGACGTGTGTTACTCATAGCGCACTACTTTCACGTGTTTCCAGTTGAGGGTTAAAGCAGAAGTCCTCACGGAACTTGCTAACACAAGAGCGGAATTAAAAAATTCAATTGAAGCAGTAGAAGCACGCATTGAATTAACAACAGAAGACTTAAAAAGAAGAATAAAAACACTTGAAACAGAGAAGCAAGAATTAAGCGACAAGCTTGAAATCCTTGAAAGAAACAGCAAAAAAAAGAATTTAATAATATTTGACGTCTACTAAATATTGAAATATTAGAAAAAGATATATCTAATTTATACACACTAGGCCGCTCAGATACCGCTCCCTTAAAAATAGAATTTATTTCCGAATTAACGAAGAATTACATATTAAGGAACTGCAATAGACTAAAATCTTCAAATATTAGAATATCGCGGGACCTTACTATACTACAGCGTGAAGAAATAAAAATTCTAAGAGCTAAATTATTCGAAGCACGAAAGAATCAGAGCGAAACGAGTTATATAAAGGGAAACAAATTATTCGTAGGAGATCAAGTATACACTATAGAAGACCTTCGATATATTCAAGAAGAAAAATGTCAGTCAAATAGTGCGCCGGCTACTCCTACACAGATATATAGTCAAGAACAAACAAAAAATACTGGCCAGGAAAATTCAGAAAAATCTAACGCGCCCTCTACCACTGACACTCCAAAAAATAAAAGAGTAAATCAAGGAACCAAACCATCAACAACTAAGTTTATCAACTCGAAAAAGTCTTTAGATAAAATTAAGACCAGATCTGGGTCCAGTTATACAAAATTTTAATTGTTTCATTCTATATTATACTGTTCGCATTTTAAAGCTTGGCTCCTCAACTAATTCAAAAAATATACTAGTTTTAATGTTTAGTCTTCTTTTAGCAACAGGTTGTTTTGTTTTTTCTTTTTTTTGTGTAATTAAGTCTTATTGTAAATATGAATGCTTATATTCGGGACTATGATAACCAACTGGTAAACTCAAATAAAATATATAGTGCGGATATGTTCAAAAATCAAATAAATCAAAACGATTTCAAATTATTTCATACAAATATCCGTAGTCTCGCGAAAAATATTGATGATCTCACCGTATTATTGGATAATTTGTCTGTCGAATTCGACCTAATCATACTGACCGAAACAAGGAAATTATATGATCACACAATATTTAAAATACAGGGGTATGACAACATTTACAACCAAGGCAGTTTGAATAAAAATGATGGTGTACTGGTTTATGTGAAAAGTAGCCTTAACTATACCACCAAAATAGAATGGATAGGTGAAATTAAAGTTGTAACGGTGACAGTCATTGACAGAAATAAAAAAATTGAAATTAATGCGATTTACCGTTCACCAAATAGTGACCCAAAAATATTTAATCAAAATTTAATCACATTTTTGAACGATCGCAAAAGAAATCTCACTCGGGTAATAACTGGAGATATAAATATAAATCTGTTAAATAATAATAATGAAGTCGTTGATGAATATAAAAATATAATGAGTGCCTTCGGATACATTTCATATATAAATGAATATACAAGACTACCCTCGCAAACATGTTTAGATCATTTTTTTATAAATGATCCCCATTCATCAAATTGTAAATCATACATTTTCAAATACAACATAACAGACCATTGTCCAATAGCCCTTACGTTTGAACGAGAGCGGGAGAATACTCAATCAAGCAAATATAACTATAAACATTACATCGACTATAAAACACTTAAAAACAACTTAGCTTCAGAAAATGGGAAAGGTTATATAAAGAAAAAAATATAGATACGGCAGCAAATAATTTTATAAATATATTAAAAAGTAACATCGAGAAGTGTACTAACAAAGTTAAAATAAAAAATAAACAAAAATTTAAACAAAAATGGATGACACAGTCACTAGCCAATCAAATATTGGAAAAAAATAAGTTATACAAGTTGTCTCTAAAACATCCTAAAGATACAGAATTGAAAAAACAATACAATAATAGTAAAAATAGTATTGCAAAATTAGTAAAAAACGCAAAAAAAGAATATTATCAGAATTACATTAATGAAAATCAAAATTCGTCAACATCTATGTGGAAATGCATTACTACTATATGTGGTAAAAAAAAATCTAAGAAACCAATAGATTTAATTAAGTTGGATGGAAGAAACATTGATAATAAGAAAGAAATTGCAAATGCTTTTAATACTTTTTATAGTGAAATAGGAGAAAAACTTGCAAATAATATCCCAATAGTCCCAAACTTTACAGAAAACCTTGAACATGTTGAAAATTCCATATATCTTACTCCCACTACTGAAGATGAAATTTTAAATACAATTAAGCAATTAAAACCTAAAAAATCACCGGGCGAAGACAATATACATTCCGAAACATTGCAAAAAATTGATGTTAACATAGCAGCTCCATTAAACTATATCATAAACCATTGTTTCAGTACTGGATATTTTCCAAACATTTTTAAAAATGCCATAATAAAACCGCTACATAAAAGTGGAGAAAGGAGTGAAATGGGAAACTATAGACCTGTATCGTTGATATCGAATGTAAGCAAAATTATGAAGAAAATTATAAAATCAAGGTTATGTTCCTTTTTAAAGAGATACAATATCCTTTCAGACCATCAATATGGGTTTAGTGAGGGTAAATCTACTGAAGATGCTATCTACAATCTCACGTCTATTATTTACCAATCGATAGATCAAAATGTCCCCGTGGTGAGTGTCTTTTTGGACTTGTCCAAAGCTTTTGATACGGTATGTCACAAAATTCTTATGGAAAAATTATACAGATATGGAATACGGGGCAATGCGTACAACTTAATAAAAAGTTACCTATCCGATAGAGTTCAAATGGTCACCATAGATGAAACATTAAGTACGCGACAAAAAGTGACATGCGGTGTTCCCCAAGGTACTGTTTTGGGACCAGTTCTGTTTCTTCTATACGTTAACAGTATATTTTCTGTAAATCTTCAGGGTACAATAACCAGTTTTGCAGACGATACTGTAATTACATATACATCTGCTACATGGGTGGATCTGAAATGTAAAATAGAAAATGATTTTCAAAATTTAGAAAAATGGTTACAATATAATAAATTAACAATAAATTATAAAAAAACCAAATACCTACCGTTTTGTTCATACAAAACTGGACTACCACAATTAGGTCCAATAAATGTAGGGAATGATATTGCTATATGCGAGGGACACAACGTGAAGTATCTGGGCATTCTAATAGATAGACACTTAAGATGGGACCTACACTGTAAAGAAGTCGTAAATAAAATTAGAGGTCACATACCAAAATTTAGAATTTTGCGAGATTTTCTAGATATTAAGAGTTTAAAATCAGTATACTTTGCTTTGGTGGAATCGATTTTGTCCTACGGTATATTGGGATGGGGAGGGGTGTATGACCAGTATCTGAACGGAGTACATGTAGTTCAAAAATGGGTATTAAGAATTATATACAGTAAAAATATTCTCTTCTCAACAGATGAATTGTATAATGAGTTACAAGTCAAAGATATTCGACAGCTCTACTTTCAAAAAATTCTATTATTTATTTATAAAGAAAGAGATGTACTTACTTCATATAGCCACTGTTATAATACCAGACACCACGATGGTGTTATTCGGCCTAGGCGTGTGAAGACTATTGGACAGAGAAATGCATATTACTTAGCACCGAGAATTTATGCAATGGTACCCAAACATTTAAAAACGATAAACAAATATAGTAAATATAAAAGGCAAATTAAGAAATGGATTACGAAACGGATAGATCAGTATTTTCTGATCTAATAAATTGTAAATAAAGACAATAATTCAACGAACCCGACACTAGAAAATTTTACCTTATACTCCCATTGCCGTATGGCGAAAAATTTAATTTTGTTGAAAAATCCCGAATATATCGCACACATTAATTTTAGTCAAAAATTCCCGAATATGTCGCACACACAAGTTCTAATATTAAGACAATATCGAACAATACGAAATGTAAATCGAACAATACGAAATGTAAAAATATTTAAATGGTATTTTACATCACAAAACAAGCAGCTTTATACACTGCTTCTGTGATTATTATATTTATTTATATATGTACTGTATATTTCAGTTGTTAAAATTTTACTTGAATAAATATTATTATTATTCTGTATCCTTAAGATATCCAAACAAGTTACTACATATTTCATTCGAGCCACGTTTACCGTTCTTTTCCTCCCATAAATAACAAATTCCTTCCGTTGTGAACGATTCGTAAATAGTAAAGTTATATACAGCATACTTCCTATAGTAGCCAGTCAACATACTATTGATATGAGGAGTAGTCAGCACCTTCTGTAAGTCAAAACTGACAATGCGTATCTCATTATTTCTCTCAGCTTCTTTTGTTTGTTTAAAAATATTTGTTTTATTATTTCTTTTTCCTAGATGTGTTTTTGGTATTTCTCAGTTTGTTCAGCTGTTCTTTGACTTTCATTAATATTCTTATAAAATTCACATTGACCACATTTGTCTTTCCTCGGCACATGGATGCCATAACCGTACAGCTCTCTGAATTTACTTAACCCTTAATTCGACACGTGAAAGGTACAACTTTAAATCGACACTATGAGTCCCACGGACTCACATTTTAAAAAAAATAATAATAAATTTAAATTAAATTTATGTAACCAAAATACTTTATTATAAAAAACATATTCTTAATATATAACATTTTATGGGTTACAAAACAAAATAAAAATTTATTTCCTAGATTTACAAAAATAAAAAGAATAACAAAAAAAAGTGGCGAAACTGTCACCAGTCATCATTAACAGGATATAAAAAAAATAGAAGAAAATAAAAACTTTTTTCTTTAAAAAGCCTTAGATATAAGTCCAATACTTGAAAGAAAACTATCAAAAATGAATAAACATGTTATAGAAAAAAACCTGCAAGCACATTACTAAGCCCTCATTTTTCAGCAACGCATCTAAGGCATACCTTTTTTGAACAAGATAGGCAAATGGGCTTTGAGCACTTGCAGCAAAGATAGGCAGTTTTTGTTCTTTTTTTATAATGACATAAAAACAATATTTTCTTTGGTCACGCGGTAGTTTATCACATGGTATTTCATCTATATTAGTAGGTATTGGCTCACCTAGAACATTTGAAATAGTATTACGTAAATGACGCGGAAGTTTTGAATTATAAAGGCGTGATTTTATATTGTTTTCATTGAGACCACAGGCCAAACCTTTTAAAAAATTAAGCCTTGTAAGGATTGTAGCATTTTTTTGGCTCTGATAAAGTATATATGCATTCAAAGCACTCATGTCTAATATTCGATAAAACATAGCCATGGGCCAACGGTTAGCTCTGCGACTCGAGCTGTACACCGAACACTTTTGGTCGACAGAGTCAACACCACCTTTGGTATTGTTATAGTTATCTATAATTACAGGTTTGCCAGTCACTTCATTAGTTTCATCACCGTGGTGCATTGATGAATAGAGAATAACAGCCTTATTTTTTTTCGGTACGTAACTAACAATCGTGCATTGATTTGTAAACCCAAATAACGACGAACCAACAGGTCTTTTTTTCTGTAGAAGAAATTCTTGTGGGATTTCTCCTTTGTTTTTTCTTAGAGTTCCAATCGTCGTTAGGCCTTTTTCTTTCAATGTTGATAATAACTGCATTGACGAATACCAATTATCCGTAGTTACGTTTCGATTCGTATTGAAGATGGGTGTGCACAGCCGAATCACTGCCTGTGTTGGAATTGGTTTTTTTCTATCTTCTTGGGAAAGAGTTTTTCCGTCAGAGTCTTTTCCAGTATACAAATAGGTGTTATAGACATAGGTGGTTCTTGCATCGGCCAAGCATTGAACTTTTAAGCTATACTTTGCTGGCTTGTTAGGCATATACATTTTAAATTTGCATCTGCCTCGGAAAGCAATAAGCATTTCATCCACCGTTGCATTAGCCCCAATAGTGTAAGATTTTTGTTAATTTTTGTTAAACAATTCCAAAATTTCTGTTACAGCACAACCCAGATCTATTTCCTTACGTGCTTCTCGATCATCAAAGTCGTCAAATCGTAGGGCTATAAGCAAACTACAAAATCTTCTAATATTCATTGAAGCTCTAAATATCTCTCGGCCCGAACCATCTGTAGCGAAAATCACAAGAATACTCTCATGATTGGATTTAAAAGCTGCACTATAGATCAAAAGAGCAAGCAATCCATTTAGCTCAATGATTGTGCATTCTCGAAAACTAACATCATAAGGATACTTCAATCTGATATTTTGAAGTTCTTTATTAGTCCACGTAACGATATTATCTAGCATTTGCTGAAATGATTCGCATGAACTTAGTAAATCTTCTTGGCGAAACTGTCCTTTGTCACAAGGAAGACGAATGATATTGTGCGATGGAGTGCGCACGTTACGTGCCGGTGCAATTTTCGACCACTTGAACCTATTTTTTCCATAAAAGTAATTTGTTTCTGATGGCGCTATATTCTCAAAATCGTCTGTATCTGAATCACCTGATAACTCTGATGTTGATTCATGGTCACTTGGTATATACGGAGCGTCATCAGTGTCAGACACAATATCATCATCTGGCTGTTTTTGCTCAATACTTGTATTTGAGTTCGAATCATCTAATTTTTCCAACTCTTGAAGCCATCCGTTAACTACAGACTCGTAATTATCGTCATAAATTTTAACAGAACTAGGTCCTGGTAAATTTCTATCCATATTGTGATCTAGAATTAAATAAATACAGTGTTACTAAACTGTACCATGAATAAAAGTTATAACGTAAACCTACACCATGAGTCCCAGGGACTCATTGGCACGTGATACTTACCCCAAACAACGCTGCTTAGACACACCCGCACGACTATCGATTAACGATACGACTGGAGAAAGCTACTGAAACGCAGAGCACGCTCGAGGCAAAAAGGTGGGAGTTATGCGAGAAAAAAACTTGCACATGAGTCCCTGGGACTCAGGTGTCGAATTAAGGGTTAAAAAAGTAGTTCTTTTCAAAACTGGGATTGATTTTTTTTCCATTTTCGCTTGGTACATTTTATATAGGTTGTTATAGGATTTTATATCTGCTGAAAGATATTTTCTACTTCTGCGGCAGTAATGAGATGGCATCACAGGAAGAGATTCGACAAATTCTTTGAACAGTTGTACTTGCATCTGTGTAGATTTATTTGCTGGGGGATGTTCACCTCTTCTATCAATTCCATCTGGGAATATTTCTCGCGTCCTATTAGCGATAACAGTTCTAAGGCATCTTTGCGAAATGTTTAAAGTGTTGATTAAGAACTGCTGACATACTCTTTCTTTCTTATTGCTTCTGAGAAGATAATATTCATGTGTTAACTGACGTTTAAAAATTTTTATCGAGGTTCTTCTTCTTTTATTTTCTGCAGTATGTATGCACTCACTCAAAAATAACTTTTGTTTTTTATGATCGCTCAATCTATAGAAATTTTGAAAAAATAAATTCCTTTCCTCTTTCGAAAATGTGTTACATTTATTATTGCACATTTTTCCTAAACATGGGTTAATTAACATTTCCTTTTCCGGCTGTTCTTCACCACGCCGATTTCTATATATTTTACCACTAAATCTATTTCTTTGGTTGCTTAATCTTTGGTTTACTTTCTGAGGTTGGTTTTCTTTTGTTTCACTATCCGTTGAGTCATTTTCACTGGAGTTATTAGACCCGTCCTCTGAGGAATTGAGATATTCCATATCTGAATCGTTGTTTCTTAGATTTTCCGAGAATTCTGGGGAATTATTCGTTATTGAAAAATCTTGAGTTGAAGAATTCTCATCTTTATGGCTATAATTGTTATGAGACAGGGAGTTTTTCTTGGCAGAATTCTGAATCGAAGTATCGTTAGAACTACTTCCAAAAGAATAGTCCACTATGCTGGATTTAGAAATTTGCGTCACTTCAGAGGAGTGGGTAGAAATTAAATTACTATTTTTTGGAAAGCAAATTGTTTCTTCGTTTGCTACTTGAATCGTAACAGGAAAGGTATTATCTTCCATGGCAGTACAGGTATTGTCTTCCAAGTTGGCATTCTCAATGGTACATTGCGTCACATAATCCAGTTGTATAGGAAAGCAGTCGTTAACTGAAGGAGTTGAATCAAATAATACATCGTAATTTAATGCTTCCTGCAGAAAATTATTGTTGTTTCGAGCTGCTTCTCCGTGAATTTCTGGTGGATTTTTTAACATTGCCAAAATTTTGTGTCCCCTTGAAGTCATGTTTATGCAGTCATAAGCGCCGATTATAAATAACTAAAATAAAAAGAAAGATGAAATTGTAGTTTAATTTTATAAATAAAATTTCATAAATTTGTTGATTGTTAGACAGACAAAGTATTTTCAAATTATAAAACAAGAAAGCACACGAAAATAATTAACCAGTATCAGGATAGTTAATTACTATGTTAAATGGCGTTTATGACTGAATAATATATATAAAATGCATTTTGGCATAACCGACATACATTTATACTCAGTTTTTTATACAAATACGACCTCCTTTAAGAAAAATTTCATCTAAGTGAATTTAATTTACTTACCTCACTTCGATATAACCAATCAACAAACTATTACACCTTTTGAAATTGCTTGAAATTTTAAAATTGTTAACCTCTCCCTATAGTTTATCATACAGTACTGGTGGTTGTGCCACCCTCGTTTGCTTCTATACGAATCTGTTCACGAAGTTTTGGCGCTTGCGCAGTTTTAAATCAAATTATCTCTGGAAATATTGCATATTTTACGGGGTTTATTTTGTTATATAAAAATTGGCGCTTAGTCCTTCAATATGATACATGGACCTGAGTTTGTGCAATAATGGCGCTTAAGTCATTTTGCCTTGTGAGCGTCAATATATTAAGTCAATCACTAGGTAGGTCACTTCTTGGTCTACCCAAATTAATTAATAATCATCAGAGTGGCATCAAATGAAATGTAACTTCTGTCATTCTGATGATGATATTATCGAAACAATTGTCAATTATCTTAGAATTTTTAAAATATTTCATTATATTGTGGAATCAAATAGAAACAGTAAGTTTCATTTAAAACAGTTGGACACTAATTTCTTTGAAATCTGTTGATTCAAACCAAAGTTATAGGTATTTATTCACAAACTTTTCCCCAGTCATCCTCATCCTTTATTTGGAAAAATGAAAAAGTACTTAAACAAATTTATGCTTAATTTAGGCCTCTTTCTAGTTTACTCATTGCACTTGCACTCGCATTACACGTTGTTTAATTGGGAATATTTCACGAAAAACTGGTTTCTAAGTTTTTCTTCACAGGTTAACCTAGAAGCTTGAAAGTTATTTCAGCGATTTCTCTTGACCACTTCTACTAACGAATTTTTTCTCCTAAAGTTATAACATGAATAGTTTCTGACATATAGCCGAGACATCGGCTTATTGGACCATCCGGTACAAATAGATTTTCTACCTTCCATATTACGATGTTTGTTTTGCTTCAAAATCCCGTACATCTTCTTTCATGACCTTGTATATAAAATCCATCAAATTGAGAATTGACAAACAATTTCCTCAGTTTATGAATGCATATTAAATCAAAAATATTATTTATTTATGTTGAAGTATGGAGTTACGTGTATTATACCTAACATGTATACCTCAGTTCCATTTTCCACCCTAACGAGACATAACTTCGAATCATCTAGTAATCCCATCTCGTAAAGTTAATTCTACTCTCTTCAATAGCTTAATGTATTCACGTTGTAGTTTATAGGTTTCGCAATCCCTTTTTGTCGTGTCTCTCAAACCTTGACGTAAATCTCTTGCTATTTTACATTTTACCTCTTTCACCTCCGCTAATCTCCTCGTGGACACCCCTCTAAGTAGCATAAAACCCGTAAATAGTTCCGAGGCCGACGGACTCTGATTCAGGCCACAGGAACTAATTAGGGACCACCGGACTTGCGGTTCGACATTAGAGTAAGCAAGTTGAATCGACGACCTGTTACCGGCAGGTTACTGGACTACACACTTTGACACTGTACGCAACGATAGAGGGTTAATTGCACTGAAGTTTCTAGCAAAGGTTTTCGATATAATTTTAAATTGGATTTTATTCAAGTGAGGCTCTACAAAGGCTTTTTATTACAAAAAGTGAATAAAAGAATTCAACAAGCTATGTTTAGGGAATTGAAAAATAACTTGGTTCGATAGCCTCTTGTTCCGACAATATAAACAAGGAACAGAAACCGCTATCTTAAATGTGACCAATAAAATATGTTCCTCAAATAACCACGTCACTTTAACAACGGAACTCTCTGAAAGTTAATCTCCTACTAGTAGGCATGATCACCTCAAGGATAATAGTAATTGGAAATTACTAAAATATACGGGATTTACTTATGTGGAATTATTCTGATTAATTGGTAATAAGGTGCCCAGAATTAAACAAAGAAGTGCGCCAAAAGTGTATTGTAACAACGTGGTTCACCATCGTATCTTATATATATATATATATATATATATATATATATATATATATATATATATATATATATATATATATATATTATTGTGTCTAAGGAATCTTACAAATTATTATTTATGTAAATAACCACATGTCCATATACATTAATTTACCTTAGTAGAATAATACGGAATAAGTCTGCATCAGGCTGAAATAAAAACAAACAAAATTTAGTAATAAAATAAAATATAATATAATAAGTTTTTGATATACCCTGTATATTGAATAATTCAAACTGGAAGTAAGAAGTAAAAGAAACAGTTACGCAAACTTTGAAATATAAAACTTTTAAAATACCAACTGTCAAAGTAATGTTTAGAAATCTACTTATAAGACTAAATTGACAATTAGGATTTTAAAAATAATATCATAAGATAAGAATCAAATGCAAATTGAAGCAATTAATTGAATTAACATAAATAATGTAATAATATTTTGAAATATACAAAAACTAATTTAGTAACTAATTTGTAAAACATTTGTGATTGGTAGAGATATTTGAAATAAAAATCTAAGAGGGTTGTTTGTTAGAAACAATTGAAGGGGAAAAAATCAATAAATGGTAGATGGTCTCATGAGAAACAGGGAGACATGTTACTCCTGTGATAACTTAACAATAGAAAAATAAATAAATAATATTCAAATTAACAATTAAAGTTATAAACAACGATAAGCAGTAACAAATTATGTAACAACAGTGAACAATAATAATTACCAAGTTTTATCCATCATTAAGTAACTTCGTATAATCCTAAATTTCTTCATCAACATTCCATTTATTCGAGAAGGACTAGACATTGTGATTTCTTGTAACAAATCCGGAATACACTTCAATATATATGGGAATCCTCAAACAGTGATAATGAACTTCCAATTATTTCAGACTAGTTCGTAATCTAAAACGTGACAAGGTACTTATAAACATTTTTATTTAATCAAAGAAAAATAGGTATCGAAACAATGTCTACATCAACTATTAGTCAATAATATATAAGGATACTTACTGAAAATTTCAATTTCATTAACATAGATAAGAAATTAACTGTCTCGCCCCTTACTTCGTGGAATATGCTCATATTAGTGTTTTTAAATGAAACTCTTGGTCTCTAGTTAATTCTACAATATAATAAAAGTTATTGAAAATTCTAAAAAATTGACAATTGTTTCGATAAATCAATATCATTGACGATGATATTGATTTATCGAAACAATTGTCAATTTTTTAGAATGTTCAATAACTTTTATTATATTGTGGAATTAACTAGAGACCAAGAGTTTCATTTAAAAACACTTACATAGATAAGATATTACATTTTCTCCTTTTTTTTAATAAGACTACCCAGACAGCACACAATAACTATTAGACATCCACAAGATATCCTTCATGGATATCCAGTATATCCACTGGATATAGATGGATAGCCTATAGACATACAATGGATATCCATATGTCCGCCTATATCTAGGATATATGTAATATCTTATGGATGTCTTTGGAGATATCTACTGGGTATCTCGTTAATATCCCATAGATATCCTATGTTCACATTTGGTATATCCAATTAACGTCCCATGGATATCAATAGGATATTTTATATTCACATTTGGTATATCCTTCCTCCTCAAACATGAAAATCTGAGAATCTATGACTAGTATCTACTGATGGAAATACAAGGTAGTCCAACAAAAAAACGCAAATCAAAAGTTTTTTATGTCTACAGTAATGGAATAAAATTAAGAGAAAATAGTTAATCCAGTCAACCAGTACAAAATATAATAGATACACAGGGTGGATAGTCTAGTATTTAAGTGGACAACTGTAGAATATTGTGGTCCAATGAAAAAGATTCAAATACTCATGGCGTATGTCTGTTATATTTTGTACTGATTGACCAGAACTATTATTTTCAGTTAATTTTATTCCAGATTTGTGGATATATACAACTTTTGGTAAGCATTGTTTTTGTTAGCCATCTTGTATTTCCACCAGCAGGTACTAGTCAGTGTGTGTAAGAAGGTACAAATGGAATTAAATTCTTCATAATAGTAGTATTATTTGACATATAATGAAATGATATACTATGGAATAGAATGATAGAAAATACTTTATTTTATATAATATACATATTTGCATATACATCAATAATTCTTCTTCTTCATCACCCAGCTCATCAACTCTGCACGGTGATTTCTGTAAGAACGAGAAAAGAAAGATTGACGGTTTTTCAAGGTCAACTATATACCGTATACGCCCGAATAAAAGATACACCTTTTTTTGTAAAATAACATTTTGAAAATTGGCCTGCGTCTTGTATTCGAGCACATAACTGTAATAAGAACATTTCTCCCCATCTAAACACCATCATTATTATTTAGCTCAAAAGAATTTTTACTCAAATCAGCCGAGCCACCAGCTCAGTTTATCATGAAACAAAGTAAAAGCCGAGGTAAAACTTATATTACATTTCTACGCCATGCTATTTCACATTGTATAGATATACAAAACGCTTTTAATGTAGGTAATCAATCATAAATATCAATAAAATATAGGAGACGTAACAATATTCAGAATTAAGATAAGAAACATATACATATCTAATTTTTTACCAAATCCAAACTACCTATAAAAATAACCAACCACTTTTGCACGTTTACAAAACTATGATAACCTAACAACCAAAATGACGAGAGGACGATGCTACATCAAACGGTCAAACGCGACATCGACCACTGAGAGAACAGTGTATAGTTGGTAGCATAGTTTTGCAGGTATTAATATGGAAATCCACTGATAATGCATTATTTTCTATTATAGCATTAAACGTTAAGTCATGGCATATTTTTGTTGTGTTAAGAACATCACGTATTATGCCGCATTCGTATTGTTGATTAAACTCATTATAGTCTGATACAATTCAGGTGTACCTATCTTTTTTCAATACATTGAACTCAGACAAAAAATGCGACAGAAAATAATAATAGATATCCATGGATATACAATGGATATAATATCAGGAGATTAAGACATTTATGTATTGAAGGTATTATGTATTAGAACTTCCTTCTCAATCATTTTTTATGTGATTATTGAATATATTATCAGTAAAATAGAAAATAATTTTTTCCATATCTATGAAATACATTCAGTGGATATCCATTAGATATCTTACATGGACTGGATATTCGGTGGATATTGGGCTATCCACTGGATATCTAGTGGATATTGTGTGCTGTCTGGGTATAGTGTGACTAAACCATCAATAAAAATTGATCCGTACTATTTTCTATAAGTATAGATTATTAACAAACTGTATGAATGAAGTATGCGTGAAATTAGTTAAGAATTTGAATTGAGTATTATTTAAACCATAAAATAAAATAGTTGTTCTCGTTTATACCATTTATTAAACCCTATTGTGGAGTTATTATTCTATGGTTCCTCGTTGACACACATACAACGAGAGCTTTGTATCTATGTAGGTAGATTACAGAATCGTTTTTGATAAATTATATTACGTGCTTTCTTTTTAACCCACAGATATTTCCTGAGATAAAATTTTAAAAATCAGGAAATCATTTAGATATAATCAAATATAAAGATTACAAAGTCGGCCGAAGAAACAAAAATTGAATTCGTTTACATATCACGTGATAATCTATTGTATATTAAATAAAACATATTATTAATTGTTGTGTGACCAAATTAAATCTTAATAATAATAATAAACAAATACAATAAAATATAACACAACAATATATACATATATATATATATATATAAAAAAAATTTTTTTTATATAACGACTGAAAAATGCTATTTAGGTGGGGATCACTTCTAAATAGAATTCTTTTCAACACTATTTCTGATAGAACTATTCATGATAATATCTCTAGCAATGAAACAGATAGGAATACAAATGTAGAAAATATTAATTACCTATCAATTCCAAATATTGAAAATTTATCAAAGAACATAATAAAACTTTTCAAAAATGAAACTAATATAAAGATAACACAGGAAAATATAAAAACGATTGGAAATTTGAATAGTAAATTGAAAGATTCTACACCTGACTTAAAAAAATCAAATTTAGTCTATGAAATAAAATGCAATAACTGTGATCTTAACTACATCGGTACCAGCTCTAGAAATTTGACTAATCGCATCACATCTCATAAAAGTGATATAAAACTTAACAAAAAATCATGTGCATTAACACAGCATTCCATCGAAACAGGCCATAAAATGTTATTTAATGAAGCTAAAGTTCTACATACTGAACAAAATATGTCTAAAAGATATTTTCTTGAAATGGTTGAAATCAACAAGGCAAATAATAGTATGAATAAGAAAAGTGACATTGAAAATCTTAGTAATATTTATAGCTACCTTTTGAATATTGAACAAAATAGATAATTTTTCATTATTTATATGATTATTTCATAAAAATTAAATTCACTTCTATTAAGGTCAAAATATAAGAAATTATTTGTCAAAGTCATTTTCACAGGTTATAATCTAACCTTATCTCCTTTTCTATTAACGTCAAAAACAAATTATCTGTCAAAGTCATTTTATAAGGTTATAATCTAACCTCAAATTCAAACTTCATTAAATAATTATAAAGTAACCTAAAAAAATTAAAATAACTAAGTAACGAACAAACAAATTATGTATCGATTTGTCTTATGTGAAATATGACATCAAGTATATTATAATTATAGTTATTTTTACATTTACAAATTTTTTAATGATTATTTATATTGAATTTACTTAAAATATTTTACATGTAAGTACTTATATTTATTTCTCTATTTTTAAATCATATTTATATTTGTATATGTAGTATAGTGCCCTGAAGAAGTGTCAAAAGGACACGAAAGCTTGGCGGCATTTTGTAAATAAAAGATCTTGGCGTTGATTCTTTGGACTGAAATCCCCGTTATCCCCACCTATATATATATATATATATATATATATATATATATATATATATATATATATATATATATATATATATATATAAAAATATATATATATATATATCATCATCATCATATGCAGCTCATTCAACCATTTTCCTATGGTGTAGCCTACCTTTACATATTTATATATTTTATTTCCATTTGGGCCCATTGTTGTCTATTGCTAGCTATGCGGCCCCAAGTTGATCCTGCGAGTTTCTTTATGTCGTAGTCCCATCTTAAGTTGGGGCGTCTTCTTGGTCTTTTAACGCCTCGTGGATACCATTGCGTTATCTTTGTGGTCCATCTATCGTCTGTCCTTCTAGCGAGATGCCCCGCCCATTGCCACTTTAGGGATCTGATTCTATTAATGACATCTATCACTTGGGTTTTCTGTCTGATCCATACAACCCTTTTTCTATCTCTCCTTGTTATTCCAAGCATGCATCGTTCCATCGACCTCTGTGTGACCTGGAGTTTTCAAATGATATCAGTTTTCAGGGTCCAGGTTTCACATCCGTATGTTAGTACTGGTAGTAAGCACTGATCAAACGCTTTCTTTTTCAAACGGAGTGGCATTCTAGACTTGAAGATAATAGAGTTCTGTCCAAATGTTGTCCATGCTAATTTGGTCCTTCTATTTATTTCTAGAAGTAGAGAGCCTGATATGTGTATTAGTTGACCGAGGTATATGTATTCCTCTACTATTTCCAGGGCAGTGTCATTCATTATTATTTCTTGTGCGTTTATTAGTTCGTTATACATTACCTTGGTCTTATTTAGATTTATTCTAAGGCCTACTTCGTTGCTTGCTATATTTAATTCATTTAACTGTTGTTGCAATTCGCCAGGGTTACTCGCTATCAGGATGATCTCATCAGCGAATCTTAGATTGTTCAAGTATTCTCCATCTATATTCAGACCTGTGTTGTTCCAGTCTAATTTTCTGAAGATACTTTCTAGTGTTGCCGTAAATAACTTTGGTGATATTGCGTCTCCTTGTCTAACTCCTCTGCTGGTGGGGAATTCTGGAGTGCCCTCATATATCCTGACTCTCGCTTTGGCTTCCCTATATATATTTGCTAGGGTCTCAATATATGGCTTATCGACCCCTTGTTCTGGTAGGGCATTTATTACTGCTCTGGGGTATATAGAGTCGAATGCTTTCTCAAAGTCAATGAAGGCTAGTGCTAGTGGTTGGTCGTATTCTTTGGTTCGACTGATAACCTCTTTGAGGGTATGGATGTGGTCTATCGTACTAAAGCCTTTGCGGAATCCAGCCTGTTCTCGTGGTTGGGCCGAGTCTAGTGTATTTTGTATTCTGTTGTGAATGATCTTTGTGAATACCTTGTACGTCACTGGTAGTAGACTTATTGGTCTGTAGTTCTTAATGTCTTCTTTGCTGCCTTTCCTGTGGATCAACACTATAAGGGCGCTATTCCACTCTTTAGGTATATTCCTGGACATTAGACAGCTCGTGTATAGTTTGGCAAGGTACTTCCATGTTTTAGCTCCTGCATATTTGAGTATTTCTGTCCTGATGCCGTCATTTCCCGCTGTTTTGCCATTTCTCATGCTTTTCAGTGCCATTTCTACTTTCTCCACCAATACTTCTTGTATGGCCTCTTCTGAGTGTTCTATTATTTCTTTCAAATTTTCAGGGGCCTTGTATAGGTTTCCATAGAATTTGGCTACTAGGTCTATTATTTTATTCCGGTCTGTGGTTCTTGTGTTTACATCAGTTAATGCAACTATCTGTCTTTTCCCTATTATTAGTGCTCTTTTTGCACGTTTGTAGCTTTTACGGTTTTCTATTGTTTTTTGTACCAGTTTCTCGTTGTAATTCCTGATATCTTCTGCTATTTTCTTTCATATTGTCTTGCACAGTTCGGTGTATTCAACTCTTTGAATGTTTGTTCTCTTTTTCATTCCTCTTCGGTTTTGTCATAGTGCTTTTGTTTCCGGAGTCAGTTTTTTGTGTTCACTTCGTTGTTGCAGACCTCCCACTTTTATGGCGCAATTTCGAATTGTGTCCATCAGTTCAGGGTTGTTTTATTCCACTTTTTGTAGTCTTTCTTCAAGTAGTGCTTCATATTGGTGAAAGTTCTCTTTCAGTCTTTCGTTGTTTATGTTTTTCGTTGTGGTGGTTTTGATTAGTCTAGACCTTTCTAGTTTTATATCTAAGACCAGTCGAGCTTTAATTAGTCGATGGTCACTTCCTGTAGTGAACTTGTTGAGTGTGATTAGATCTTTTACTGTGTTGATTTCATTGGTGAGGATAAGGTCTATTTCGTTTTCAATAGTTGCACCGGGGGCTTCCCACGTCCATTTCCTATTAGGGTTCTTCTTGAAGAAGGAGTTTGCTACATACATGTTCTGAAAGTGTGCGAACCGTATTAATCTCTCTCCTCTTTCATTCCTTTCTCCAAATCTATATATATATATATATATATATATATATATATATATATATATATATATAGCTGAAAAGCGAAAAACGCAGTGATCGTTGCTGATCAATTAGAACACAAATTGAAAAATATCTTATTGGGGATTGCAGCATAAGAGGAAAAATACAAACTATTCAATTCTCCAAGCTTTCGTAAATCTTTATTTACATCATCAGGAAACTACAATAAGGAAAGAAAAACATAAATTATAAAACAACTTACATTGATCGAGATTGCAACACGGGAATGATGGGGAACTTCTAGACATTGTTTATAATTATGTTGTGAACAATTTCACAGAAATTCAGCTTGTTGGGACTTTATGTAACTAGGAATGTCTAAATTGACCGGACTATATCAATATTTTTACGATAATACTATTATAATATAGCTTGTGATACGCCAATGGTTACCGGTACGCCTATGTGTTAGATCACGAGTAACGGTCGAGTGTGCGCGAGTGGAAAGAAGAAGGAGCGATAGGGACGACCGTCTGAGGAAAGTTAGGAGCAGGGTTGGAAGAAAAGAGGGCCGTTATGTTATGGAGTTGAGATGTTTTCATCTCTTAGTTTTATATGTATGCGTTTTATAAATGATTAAAACAGTATAAAGATTCGTATTACGTAAAGTGTGTTTATTCATCCGATCAGAAATCCAACCCACACCGAAAAGGTACAACACATAATTGGACGCTCAACGGGGACGGATTTAGAGGTGAAAGTCGAATGAACGCAATCAACAGGTTATGGAAGATTTAAGGTACTGTTTTCTTATTATTTTATCATCCAAGATGGCTGTCGGAAGTTTGGCAAATGATATTTTAGTGCATTACGCTGATTAAAATTTGGACTAACTTCTGAATTGTAAAGAGGTAAAGACATTTGATTAATTAATTAAGAACAATTTTGATTATGTGAAAGCAACATCTGAATAATAATATGTACTTATTGATTTAGGGAGAATTAGCAAATGCTAATCAACAACTGTAAGATTTTGAAATTCTATGAGTAGAACTGATCAAGATAAATAATTAAAAAGACATTTATTAGATTGTAATTTTTCATGCATTCATGCACCTGTTCTTTTTTATGACTAGGTAGGAATATTGTAATGTTGAATTGTTAGAAATTGGAAAATAATATTTGTATTTATCATTTATTCGAAACTTTTCTGCTGGAGTTGTTCTAATTCATAACTACTATTTATATTTATCGATATTTTTTACGATTTGAGACCAAGCTCCATAGTGTTCTGTAATTAAATATTCGAATATTGTCGTTAATGTAAGCAAAATGCCTTAGAACAAATTGAAAGCAACCGAGAGTAAGGAACAAGTCCTAGAATCCCATAGCAATTTAGATTTATTAGCAAATGATATGGAAAATTCTCAGGCCACTGTTGATTTGCAAAAATAGTTAATAGATTGAGAGAGGATCTTTGAAAAGTACAAACAGCTTCATTAACTTCATCAAATCATATGGCTGATCAGCAAAAAAGAGTAGGCAGTAAACCGAATGATGATTTTAAAGACGAAAAGCATTATATTTTGTTATGGAAAGATATGGGGGGTTATTGTTTGTCATTTCCTTTGGGTGGAAATACTCACCCCATGTTGTTGCTGAGAAAATTGACGAGAGCATTAAATTACGTTAGTGTGCCAGAGTCGGCGAAGGTGAGTTTAGCTATAGGATGTTATAGGCCGAATGGGCTGAATATTAGGAGGACATTTTTGTGAATTTCGGAAAATTTATTGAGGCGTTTAAGGCAAGGTACTGGCATGCGGAACATGGAAGGAGATTATTATATGAAATTAAATATGGGAAGTATAAATCGGGGAGTGAAGCTGACTATTTATTTAGTCTTGTAAGGTAGACGAGTTTTTAATAAGTGAAATTCCAGAGGTGAAGTTTGTCGAATGGTTATCCGATCATTGCGCAGATGATCCGGGGATTGAAAAAAGTATTGTTTTGAATGGTTATCAAACTGTAGATGAGGTAGAAATGTTTTTGAGAGAAATATATTCGGTAGACCATAATACAAGCCAAGGTACGGATATTAGACACGGTCAAGGTTCTAGACACGAGCATAGAGAGGGAAGTAGATAGAGCTATGAGAGTTCTAATTCACTACTTCAAAAATCTCCGCTTGGTGGCGCTGAGAGTGGCGGCGCGCGCGTTTTTAATTTTAGGCCGCCATTTTTAGTCCTGTTTTAAAAATCTGAAAAAAAACTTCAGTGAGATTCGATCGCACAACCTTCGCGTCTATAGCAAGACGTTCAACACATGCCGCCATAAGCTCTCATGCATATTATTAGCGAAGGAAGGTAGTATTGCTGCAATGTTCGCGCACCGTACGCTTCTTGCTGTAAAATGTGACGTAGTCGAGAAAGATCCGTTAGGATGATAAGGCGGCGCGCTACCGGGGGGCTTAAAGTAACTTATGTTGAAATATTACTAATAATTTCGTACCGGGTGGCTTGAAAGTAACATATAATATTTTATAATATTTTATACGTACAACGCCAAACGTCACGTGTCACGTCAAACGTCACGTGTAACGTCACGTGTCCATATGTTGAAATATTACTAAGAATTTCGTACCGGGTGGCTTGAAAGTAACATATAATATTTTATGCGTGACACGTCGCGTGCTACGTCAAACGCAACGTGTCACGTCAAATGTCACGTGGTGAACGTTACGTACAACGTCAAACGTCACGTCAAACGTCACGTGTAGCGTCGCGTGCTACGTCAAACGCAACGTGTCACGTCAAATGTCACGTGGTGAACGTTACGTACAACGTCAAACGTCACGTCAAACGTCACGTTTGACGTACAACGTCAAACGTCACGTGTCACGTCAAAAGTCACGTGAAACAGCTAATCGTACTACACCAAACGTCACGTGTCACAAGCTACGTCAAACAGCTCATTTGTAATATGGCTTCGGAAAAGTACAGTCATCGAATTGAAGAGATTATTAAGAAAATTGGTAAATTAAATGAAGAAATTACTTTCTATGAGGATAAAAGTGTGGTTATGAGGCAAATAGAGAATCTCAGTTTATCTGGTGGGGAAGAAGTACGACAGACGTGGAGCGGTCTTAGTATAAACTGGTTACCTAAAGAGCTAGCATGCAGACGATTACCGCAAATTACTTATCCGTTAAGACGTATTCAGCCATGTTCAACAGCACAGAAAAGGATATAAAAAATGAAATTAATAATGTTTTCGCCATGTTATGTGTAATATTAGTGGCTGTATTTGTTTTAATTTTAAAAATTATTTTAAAAATTGTAAAACGAAAATTCCAATCTTCATGTAATATAAAAGTTGATGAATATACAGAGTGTTTCAATAAAACCCATGTTTTTTAAAAAAACTTTATTTATAATGGTAATACAACATTAGAAAACCAGTGGCGGAGGCGTTGGACATTTCTTTCGGTACACGAATATGGTCCAGAGGCGTGGCAGGGATTTGGATCACGAACAAAGTTTCCTGTTGCACACGGCGTACCATCAAATTTGCAGACGTCAATAATGTGCGGAAAAACACCAAATACGTGACATTTCTTCAGCAGAAATTCCGCTTTTTGCTGTCCTCGAATGTAAATATAGTCTGCAGCATACAATAGCTTGCTTTCCAATATTTCGTTTACTTTGGAATATTCTACATCTCCAGAAGAGTATCGAATGCCATGTACCTTCCTTTCCAAGTATGATGTAGTCTTTTTATCATCGTTACTTAATGTGGAGAATGGTTGCGGTGGCAAAAATATGTAATGTGAACTTTTGAAGCCAATTTCTATGGTGAGTTCTTTGGCAACGAAAATCCCATCTACGACAAAGCCTTGAATGTCTACAAATGCTACCCTCATGTTGACGTCTACTCGAATACTAACTCTAATCAACATCTAGTTTAGGCTTTTAACAATTTCGGTGAGGGGGAAGTATTCCATGACGCAATCGTGAATTATGATGCAATAGACTTTGGTATTTTCGGGGAAGCCTATGTTTGCTTCAATGTCGAGTTTCACATCAACTGTGGACGCCTTCATGCTTTCCTCCTGCTTTGAACAATCGATAACAAACAATGCATGTCGTTTGAAAGAAGAATAATCCAGCAGGGGACGCTTCTGTGTGGAGTTTGCGTAGTTGGGATAGAATTCAGTATAGTTAAAATATGCCTCATTGTAGTCAGTTTTACCAAAGTCCAATTGCATTCTTTCATTAGGCCAATATTCACCGTTAAGTGATAGTCTTATACTTTGCACGTCAGCATTGTCAAATAAAGTCGGGTCAGCTGTACCCACGTTACGTTTATTGGTTTGAAAGAAAACAATAACAAAACGAGGTCTTTCAACTGAAGTGGATGTTTTAACAGCCCAAACTTCACGTCTTGCACCCTTAGTAATTGCAGGCAATTCGTGTAACTCCCACTTCCTAAATGGAATAACTATAGGTTGATCTTTTTGAATGGATTTCATTAGATTCAATTTGATATCGTCATTAGGAAAGATATGTTTAACTTTTAGTTCAACACTTGTAATGTTAATTTTAGCAGTTGTACTAGTGAGCGTACCAGAGACATTCTTTTCCGTGATATATATGCAATCATTATCGTTTCGTGCTCGAACTAATCGTATTGTTTGACGTCCACATGTAATCATGGGATAATCGTTGAAAATGTTAAAAATATGTTTGAGAGGTATTTGAAGGTTGAAGGACTTGTCGCTGGCATTGAGAATGGGATCTTTCGGGTAATTCCAGCCTGCTATAGCCATATGATTGGAATCTTCTTGGTTATAACAAGTCATGGCACGTACGGCACTTATTATTCCAGGATCTCGAACTGTTTCCATTTCCCTGGCACTTTCACTGTACGTACATGAATCGAATAGGAAGGCTCCAACATTGTTTGCTAATTTTACGTCACCAGCTCCATGTGTTTCAAGCGACCCTTTAATGCACAACAAAGTATCGCTCATTGCAAAAAACGAATCAACTTGATTAATGCTAAACTCCACAATGTCACTACAATTGAATGATTTTATAAATGGAGCATAGGTTCTATATTCAGCCTTTCTAATTGAATCGTCAAACATCGGCTTACGATAGATATCAAACATCGAAGGCATGTTGTCGTTTTGACGAAGACGTTTTCCATACGTAGTTGTCATTTTTCAATTTAAACCCCAGCGATTGCAGAACCAATTTGTTTGCGAACGTGAGCTGTTTTAGCTTTGGCGACTGCTTAGCTAATGAAGTTGAAAGATCTGCAGACTGTATTTTATGATTGATTATTAGTCCCATCTGCTTCGCACTCTAAGCTCCAACACCAAAGTACTAAGTTCTCCACGGAAGTTTACGGGCTGACCGTCTTGGTCTAAGGCGATGACGGTGATATTGGTTATTTCACGTTGTGGTATAACGGGTAAGTAGAGCAAATTATGAGGAATTTCGTCGATGGAATATCCTGGATCTACTTGTATGACGAATTCGTAGATAGTATGAGCAGGTCTGTTTGCATCGAAGGCTCCAGTGGTAATGTTACAATCGAAGCGGATACTGGATACTTTAATGATTTTGACGGGGAGATCTGAAGAGTGCGTTTTGTTAGCGTCAAGTATTTTCGGTGAAAATCCTAATATTCTCCCAAGACTATCAGTTTCCATAAAGGAAATTTTGTATTTACTTGAAATTTCGCATTTCAACGTATTGTGATTGGGTTTTAGTGAAAATACCGGTCTAGTTGAATTGCTCGCACCCAACTTATCACAGATAAATTGTTCAAGGTCAGCAATTTCATAACATCCTGTGGGAAAATCAAAACTTTGAAGCTCGTCTTTGGTATCGTAGTAGTAAAACGTACAATTTTCAATGTTTGGTATACTGTGATAAGAATGAAAAGATCGTAGAGCTATTTCGTAATCATTCTTTGGATCGAGGACAATAGGGGTAGGAGGTTGAAAGGTGAACACGTGATTGGTGCTGTTAACTCTCAGCAACTGCGACATGATGACTAATGAAATTCGGGGGATGTATGAATTTAAATAACACACATGACATGTTCAATTATTTATTTTTACAAAGAAAACATGTGGCTTGAGAACTCGGAGGGCCGTCACAATGCGTCGTCCAATCAGGTCGGTTGTAATGGATGAAACAAGGTAGTCGTATTTGTAGTTCAGAATTTGCTCGATATTCATTGGGAAGTTTATGCCACATATCAAGCAATTCAGAAGGTCTTACACACTCTATTAGATGTTCAATGGGAAAGTGCTTTAGTTCTTCGGCAGTGAAACTACTCAATGTTTTTCCATGGTAGATATGTTGTAGTAATAGTTCCGTCATTGTTGTAGAAATTTCAAACACAAATGACCGCAATTGATTTGATCGTAGTTTTGATATTGGGTATTGTTGTAGAAAATTCTCGCACTCTTTCCCAGATATGTAACAACTTCTTTCGGCGGCTTCAAGTTACCAAATGAATCGAAATACTCTACATTGTTGTTTATCTTTCTGTAAGCTACCCAATGACTTCCGCTATTCTTAGAGGTATCCAAATTAACAACTGCGCATTCTTGTTTTCGGGGGCCGGCTTTGGGCAGAGTGTCTCGCATGAACACTCCTCGAAAATGTGGTATTTTAAGCGATTTTGCGTAATGCGTTATGTCAAAGTCGGATAGTGCGTGATTGGGTAGCTTTATTAGTTTTTTTTTTTTTTAAATACAATCCAAAACCACCTTTTGGATACTTTTTCAGATACATGCCAGATCCTACACGTTCCATAGCCTTATTATGACGTACATCTTCTTCCAATTTCTTTTGCGCATGCTTTGCGTCAATGACAGTTTTAGCAATCCCAGCAGCACCACCTGACAAAGCTCCAAGTGCTGAAAGGCCGGCAAACAAAGGGATAAGTGGTAGGAAACCTCCGGATTTCGCTACAGGTATTACTCGAGGAACCTCGACTTCTTTTTTCCCCCCAAATTCTTTAATAAGTGCTTTGGCTGCTCGTAGGGCAAACGTTGCAGTGTCTTTCAAAGATGCCCCTTTTTTCATGGACTTTCCCACCTTTAGAATAACATCTCGATGCAAGGAACGGCGTTTGCGGCGGCGACATCCCATCCCCAGCTTTCTTTTCACCTTCATTCCGCCCGTCACAAGTAATGCAGCAGTTTTCTCTGCCAAAGAAGCGTCTTTTGATTTAACGCGAGCCCAAGCTTTATCTTCAAGTATCTGATCGGCTTTGTGTCGTTCTTCGAGAGACTTATTCTTCCAGTAAGAAATATCGTGTTGTTTACAAGCAGCGTCCAAGGGGTTAATGCCAGGATCTCCACGATCAAGACGTTTTTCCAATTTTGTACCGGCTACCAAAAAAAAAAACAATTAATTTTTATGAAAAGGGTGGGGGGAGTACTTACGTCCACAGTACTGATAGCTAGGTAAGTGCAGTTCAATAGGTAGTTTATTGATGAGAGAATTTAAGAGACCTTCTCCTTCAAACACCAACATTAAGACTGATACACGTAAGTGGAGCGACACCTATTTTTATAGAGTAGCACTAAGAAAATCGACACACACTATGAAGATCATTCAACAAGAGCAGACGATACCCATTGAAAATCTAGATTTCACCTCAACGCCATTGATCGGCAAACATGGTAAATTGTTGCCAAACTCTTTCCGTGCCATTATATGCGGTCCCAGCGGGTGTGGAAAGACGAATGTCATGCTGGCGCTCTTATTTAATCCAAATGGCGCGAAATTCAAAAACGTTTATGTTTATTCAAAATCGTTATTCCAACCAAAGTACCAATTGCTGCAAGAAGTTATAGCAAAAGTCAAGGGCGTTGGATATTTTCCATTTAAAGACAATGAGGCAATAATAAGTCCAGATAAAGCTCAGTCTAATTCTGTCTTTTTATTCGATGACGTTGCATGTGATGGTCAACAGAAAATTCGTGAATACTACTCCATGTGCCGGCATAAAGATATAGATGCTGCATATCTTTGTCAAACATACTCAAAAATACCGAAACAGCTTATACGCGATAATTGTAATGTAATTGTGTTATTCAAGCAAGATGAGGTGAACTTGAAACATATATTCGACGAACACGTATCGCCAGACATGACATTCGACACATTTAAAAATATGTGTTCAACGTGCTGGTGTGACCGTTATGGTACTTTGGTAATTGTGAAGGATTTCCCCTTCAATGATGGCAGGTATCGCAAAGGATTCGATAAATATATAAAGATGTAAGCTGCGCCTTTAGTCTATACCAATATGTCTGATGATAAGGTTGCTACTGCATTGCGCAAGAAAAAAGTGACTGAACTTGCCAGATCGATTCGCAAAAAATACTTGGCGTTGAAATTGGGTAAATCAGAGCAAGATGAGTCTATCAATAAACTATTCAAACCGATATCCAAACCACTCGAAGAAATTGTGCAATCCTCAAAGACATTACAAAAAACGATTACAAATTTAAATCCAATTAAAAAAGAGGAAATAAAGAAGGAAGAAGAACCTTTGACAGATGATGTGTTTACACCTTTTCTCGAAACGGAACCGGTGGCCGAGACCGATGAATCCGGCAATATTACACGTTTTGAATCTCCAGAACAGATGCGTCCCGAAATTTCTCAGGAAGCTTTTGCAGACTATTTGGACCAATATCCTGCCATCAGTCATCAGTTCATTGAAGATTACTTCCAAAAAGATGATAAAATTGATAAAAATTATGGACCGATATACAATGATGAAATCGGTTGGTCATTAGGCAAACGTCGAATTGCGTTTGATGGAAAAACCGGTAATATAAACATACTACCTGAGAAAAACAAAGAAGGAAGATATGTAATTGGAACACCAGGTCTGTATGAGCTTCTATTTTACCGAGACCCCAGTTACAACGATCAAGATTTACAGAACTATAAAAATCTTTTGACAACAACTGAAGTTCATTTAGACACGTTAGATCGTCTTAAGGGTTCAAGTACTGAAAAATATCACTACATCATAAAACCTTTATTCAAAACAAAATCTCGTCTACAATCGACTCCTTTAGCAAAAGGAAAAGGTATCGATCGTTTAACATATAATGATAAGCCTATGGAGTATATTTATTGGGATGATGTTAATGAATTAGTGGATCGTTTGAAGTTGTTGATTGCGTCGAAAGAGGCAGGCAATACGTCACACGACAACGAAATAGTAGCAATTATCAATGAGCTCAAGGAGGCTGATATAATAGAATAATACAGGATGGATCTTGCTCATTTCAATTATGTCTATCGATAAATTCGGACATAGACATCAAACGCCTTATGCGCGTTTACCGGCGAAAATCACGTTCCCTCATACACCGGACCTACTTACTATAAACTCGCCATTAATTCAAACACATGGTGTGATGTTGCAGCAACATGATAGCAATATAAAGGATTTAGCAATAGGAATGAACGAACATAAGACGAAAATCCCCATATTACAGACACATATTGCCAACTTACAAAATAAAACTAACGAAATGGATGAATTTATTTCGCGAGATCCCCCTGTAGCAGGTAGGGATATGGCTACGAAGAAATATGTTGATGATTCAATTAACACAGCCAATGTATTAAATCGAAAAGAGTTAACTGCTGCTATTGACATGTGTGTTGAAAACCTAATTGACTTACAAAAAGAAATTGCAGAATTGCGGGTCCGTCTCTGATATGAAAACTAACGTTTTAGGCATTGTAGACAATATCAATGTTATGAATATGAATACCGACAGCCGCATTAACAGTCTGAAGCTGAAGCTAGCTGAGCAATAATATGCATTCTAAAGAAAAAATTCAGCTTGTAAACGAGCTCCACAAACCGATACGGAAAAAATTTCCTCGGAGACGTACTATCATTAAGGGTCTTGACGATCTCTGGCATATGGATCTTGCGGAGTTGAGAAATTTTGCCCCACAAAATAGGAATCATAAAATGATACTAGTCGTTATTGATTGTTTTTCAAAGTTTGTGTGGACACGCCCACTAAAGACGAAGACCGGAGAGGAAATCACTCGAGCATTCTCGGACATTCTCGCTCACACTAAACGAGTACCAAAAAATCTGCAATCTGATCAGGGAAAGGAATTTTACAACAGCAAATTTAAAAACTTAATGAAAAAACATGGTATAAATCATTATAGCGTATTTAGTACGATGAAAGCTTCTATGGCAGAGCGTGTTATAAGAACTTTGAAATCGAAACTCTACAAGTATTTCAGTTTAAATGGTACCCACAAATGGATAGACATTCTGCCTGAAATTACTCAAAACTATAACAATACAAAACATTCCACGACAAAATATAAGCCTTCTCAAGTCAACAAATCCAACGAAAAATCTATTTTGAATAACACCTATAGTCATTTAAAGATAGCCGGTCCACGAAAATTTAAAGTTGGCGACATTGTGCGCATATCGAAGGCAAAACATGTCTTTGAAAAAGGATATACACCCAATTGGACTACAGAACTATTCAAAATCATCAAAGTTAAAATTACCAATCCTGCTACGTATTTACTTGAAGACATGCAAGGGACACCAATCAGCGGCTGCTTCTATGACGAAGAACTACAGAAAACATCGAATCCGAACGTTTACTTGGTGGAAAAAGTTCTTAGGCGTAAAGGCAAGAAACTGTTTGTGAAATGGTTGGGCTTAGACAAAGAACATAACACCTGGATTAATGGAGTTGATGTTTTATGATGTAGAAGGCCACACACACACACACACACACACACACACACACACACACATGCTATAAATTGGAGTAACTTCAAATCTAAAACACAGTTAGCAACATGAGTTCTCAAGGAAGTGTCAGTAGTGGTTATGGCAGTAGTAGTAGTGATAATAACTATACTGCAGAGGTGGATAACATTTTGGAAAACTATGAGTTTGCTGCAAAGTCTGAAAGTGTGTACCTGCTTTCAACACAATATTCAATTTCCGGTTATGAAGTAAAATGTGGTATTAGTCCAGCAAGGTCATTTACGCCTGCTGTTATTCTATCTCAGCAGTTCAAGTTCAGCAAAATATCTTTCAGCACTTACGAATGGCAGAACTTTATTTCAATAATGACGCAACAGATGAATTTCTTTCATACCGGAGACGAGTTCAAACCTGATTCGATTCCATGTGGAGACTACTGCACCATTACCCCATTAAATTACGATGATTGTAAGGTAATTTTAGTCAAGAAACATGGTGTCGAGTATTACATGGATGAAGAAGAAGTATCCTCAATTTTAGAAGTAAATAATTTGATTATACAACGTATATCGGTGTTGGAAAATTTGTATTTTTGTCAATATTATTATAATGTTTTGGATTTCTGTAAAAATATCACCTCCGAAAATTTAAGTTCTCTACAAATTTTATATGCATTTTGTTCCATAACACCAAACGATATGTTAAACAATGCTCTTAGAGAATTTGTATACTTTTATAAACTCAAAGCCATCAATGATTTGAATAAATAGTTATATAGATGTGTTTGTGTTTAAGTCATCTACCAAACCTTTTTGATAACAACAACCACAACCACTACTCCCACACATCATAAGAACCATCCTAGTGTAGGGAAAAGAAATAAAAACTGAATTATATAATATATATATTTATGATAAACAATAACTATAAAACTTATACATCTTAAAAAGTCTAAAATCACAAAATTTTGATTTCAACCGGCAAAGATTAAATTATAAAAATGAATTATATAATATATATATTTATGATAATTTGGTATTACGACAACGACAGTTCCATATTGACAATCAACGAGTCTAGTTCGAGTTCGGATAAACAATAGCTATAAAACTTATACATCTTAAAAGTCTAAATCACAAATTTTGATTCAACCAACAAAGATTAAATTATAAAAATGAATTATATATATATATATATATATATATATATATATTTATGATAAACAATAACTATAAAACTTATACATCTTAAAAGTCTAAATCACAAAATTTGATTCAACTGACAAAGATTAAATTATAAAAATGAAATAAAAAACAAAAGAATAAGTTAAAAATACTAGAATCCGTCAAAATGGTCAATATCGCTATCACTATCATATGTTCCCCTAATCTTAAAAGTCTAAATCACAAAATTTGATTCAACTGACAAAGATTAAATTATAAAAATGAAATAAAAACCAAAAGAATAAATTAAAAATACTAGAATCCGTCAAAATGGTCAATATCGCTATCACTATCATATGTTCCCCTAAATCTGAGAGTTCTAGGAGAATTATGTAGTTTCGCAATACAAGAATCTTTATCATTTGTTTCAAAAAGTACTGTTCTATAGCAACTTTGGCACCACCAATCTTTATTGTGATACAAGTCACGAATTATATCTTCTGACGCGCAAAGATCATGGTGATGATCATTGATTACAATCAAATGTTTCCTCAATCTTTTATGACATCCTTTAATGCTATCAAAACATTCTTTACAAACATATATGTTATATGTATCAATCCTATAATAGTTAACCCATATGCAATATTCAGACTCGTCTTCAAATATGTAGTCCCAGTCAGATCTAGCAAGTACAGCATTTCGGTCTTTGTACAGAATGTATCGTGAACAATGAACAAAATCGAGATTTCTACAAAACCGTGACTGATCATTTTGAGCAGTCTTATTTAAAAATCTCCATTTGTATTCTGCAAATTTTTTTGCGATTTGTTTGGTAAGAGTCCATGGTAATTTTGACGATTCGAAAAAATCTGCTAGACATTCTATATTTTCGCAAATTATTTTTATACAGTTTTCGCTTAATGTATTCATATCTGAAACAATGAGAGTACATTTTTATATACATATACTCAACGAAAAATTAAAATATTACTCAGTGTTACTTAGTTTGTAATGGCCCCAGGGAAGCGTATCAAACGACTCTGGAATTAGTGACCGCTTATCATCTTCAGGAGAAAGACCCACTTTCTTTTGTTCAATGCTGAAAACGTTATGTGCATAGGACTGAATTGTGTTTTGGAAAATGTACTTCGACTTCCAGTTTTTTAAACAGTTCAAGTAATCTTCGAAAGTAATTTTATTTCTTACAATATTTTTCTTTACCCCCTTAGATTTTTTCACTGTTTTTCCACCTCTTACTTTAAAAGCATACATTTTTGAACGTAGTCCTATGAAATGTGTCATAATAGAACCATTACATTCGTCTTTCATCAAACCTAACACCTTTTTGTTTGCTAACGGAATGTTAAAGTAATTACCCTCTGCATAATCACTGGTATCAAACATGTGAATATCATCCTTTATCACTTCTTCGTATACGTCATTACAATGAAGTTCATACGTGAAACTATCTGTATCTGTATACATTAATTTACATTTTTTTTTTCCCAATTTAGGGATGATATATGAATAATGAAAGTCATACATACAAGTTTTTGAAATGTCTAAAATTGCCATCCCAATGTACAGGGGCTTATTGAAAACAAGATTACTCTTTTTTAATTCTATTGCAACTAAATTTTCTTCAAAAATTGTTCTAGAATGAAACCAAGGACTAGCAATCAAGTTTTTAGCTCCATAACGTCCCAAATATGATCTTGATAATTTCACAATCCTATGATTCCGTATATTTTCCATGGTTTTACCAAACACCGCGTTATTCATCAATTTATACAAATTTTTGGCAAAAGCTGTAGTAGCTTCCGTTCTTAGTTTAGTATTTAAAGCGATGTAGGGTTTTAGCCATGCAGCTTGCTTAAATTTTAAAATTCTATGTATTTTTGTTAGAATTAAACCATTTGCTAAAGCTTGTTTTAAATTTCGATAGTGTAAGATATAATTATGTTTATTGTGTAGGGTAGCCATGTCATGTGTGTTATTTAAATTCATACATCCCCCGAATTTCATTAGTCATCATGTCGCAGTTGCTGAGAGTTAACAGCACCAATCACGTGTTCACCTTTCAACCTCCTACCCCTATTGTCCTCGATCCAAAGAATGATTACGAAATAGCTCTACGATCTTTTCATTCTTATCACAGTATACCAAACATTGAAAATTGTACGTTTTACTACTACGATACCAAAGACGAGCTTCAAAGTTTTGATTTTCCCACAGGATGTTATGAAATTGCTGACCTTGAACAATTTATCTGTGATAAGTTGGGTGCGAGCAATTCAACTAGACCGGTATTTTCACTAAAACCCAATCACAATACGTTGAAATGCGAAATTTCAAGTAAATACAAAATTTCCTTTATGGAAACTGATAGTCTTGGGAGAATATTAGGATTTTCAACGAAAATACTTGACGCTAACAAAACGCACTCTTCAGATCTCCCCGTCAAAATCATTAAAGTATCCAGTATCCGCTTCGATTGTAACATTACCACTGGAGCCTTCGATGCAAACAGACCTGCTCATACTATCTACGAATTCGTCATACAAGTAGATCCAGGATATTCCATCGACGAAATTCCTCATAATTTGCTCTACTTACCCGTTATACCACAACGTGAAATAACCAATATCACCGTCATCGCCTTAGACCAAGACGGTCAGCCCGTAAACTTCCGTGGAGAACTTAGTACTTTGGTGTTGGAGCTTAGAGTGCGAAGCAGATGGGACTAATAATCAATCATAAAATACAGTCTGCAGATCTTTCAACTTCATTAGCTAAGCAGTCGCCAAAGCTAAAACAGCTCACGTTCGCAAACAAATTGGTTCTGCAATCGCTGGGGTTTAAATTGAAAAATGACAACTACGTATGGAAAACGTCTTCGTCAAAACGACAACATGCCTTCGATGTTTGATATCTATCGTAAGCCGATGTTTGACGATTCAATTAGAAAGGCTGAATATAGAACCTATGCTCCATTTATAAAATCATTCAATTGTAGTGACATTGTGGAGTTTAGCATTAATCAAGTTGATTCGTTTTTTGCAATGAGCGATACTTTGTTGTGCATTAAAGGGTCGCTTGAAACACATGGAGCTGGTGACGTAAAATTAGCAAACAATGTTGGAGCCTTCCTATTCGATTCATGTACGTACAGTGAAAGTGCCAGGGAAATGGAAACAGTTCGAGATCCTGGAATAATAAGTGCCGTACGTGCCATGACTTGTTATAACCAAGAAGATTCCAATCATATGGCTATAGCAGGCTGGAATTACCCGAAAGATCCCATTCTCAATGCCAGCGACAAGTCCTTCAACCTTCAAATACCTCTCAAACATATTTTTAACATTTTCAACGATTATCCCATGATTACATGTGGACGTCAAACAATACGATTAGTTCGAGCACGAAACGATAATGATTGCATATATATCACGGAAAAGAATGTCTCTGGTACGCTCACTAGTACAACTGCTAAAATTAACATTACAAGTGTTGAACTAAAAGTTAAACATATCTTTCCTAATGACGATATCAAATTGAATCTAATGAAATCCATTCAAAAAGATCAACCTATAGTTATTCCATTTAGGAAGTGGGAGTTACACGAATTGCCTGCAATTACTAAGGGTGCAAGACGTGAAGTTTGGGCTGTTAAAACATCCACTTCAGTTGAAAGACCTCGTTTTGTTATTGTTTTCTTTCAAACCAATAAACGTAACGTGGGTACAGCTGACCCGACTTTATTTGACAATGCTGACGTGCAAAGTATAAGACTATCACTTAACGGTGAATATTGGCCTAATGAAAGAATGCAATTGGACTTTGGTAAAACTGACTACAATGAGGCATATTTTAACTATACTGAATTCTATCCCAACTACGCAAACTCCACACAGAAGCGTCCCCTGCTGGATTATTCTTCTTTCAAACGACATGCATTGTTTGTTATCGATTGTTCAAAGCAGGAGGAAAGCATGAAGGCGTCCACAGTTGATGTGAAACTCGACATTGAAGCAAACATAGGCTTCCCCGAAAATACCAAAGTCTATTGCATCATAATTCACGATTGCGTCATGGAATACTTCCCCCTCACCGAAATTGTTAAAAGCCTAAACTAGATGTTGATTAGAGTTAGTATTCGAGTAGACGTCAACATGAGGGTAGCATTTGTAGACATTCAAGGCTTTGTCGTAGATGGGATTTTCGTTGCCAAAGAACTCACCATAGAAATTGGCTTCAAAAGTTCACATTACATATTTTTGCCACCGCAACCATTCTCCACATTAAGTAACGATGATAAAAAGACTACATCATACTTGGAAAGGAAGGTACATGGCATTCGATACTCTTCTGGAGATGTAGAATATTCCAAAGTAAACGAAATATTGGAAAGCAAGCTATTGTATGCTGCAGACTATATTTACATTCGAGGACAGCAAAAAGCGGAATTTCTGCTGAAGAAATGTCACGTATTTGGTGTTTTTCCGCACATTATTGACGTCTGCAAATTTGATGGTACGCCGTGTGCAACAGGAAACTTTGTTCGTGATCCAAATCCCTGCCACGCCTCTGGACCATATTCGTGTACCGAAAGAAATGTCCAACGCCTCCGCCACTGGTTTTCTAATGTTGTATTACCATTATAAATAAAGTTTTTTTAAAAAACATGGGTTTTATTGAAACACTCTGTATATTCATCAACTTTTATATTACATGAAGATTGGAATTTTCGTTTTACAATTTTTAAAATAATTTTTAAAATTAAAACAAATACAGCCACTAATATTACACATAACATGGCGAAAACATTATTAATTTCATTTTTTATATCCTTTTCTGTGCTGTTGAACATGGCTGAATACGTCTTAACGGATAAGTAATTTGCGGTAATTGTCTGCATGCTAGCTCTTTAGGTAACCAGTTTATACTAAGACCGCTCCACGTCTGTCGTACTTCTTCCCCACCAGATAAACTGAGATTCTCTATTTGCCTCATAACCACACTTTTATCCTCATAGAAAGTAATTTCTTCATTTAATTTACCAATTTTCTTAATAATCTCTTCAATTCGATGACTGTACTTTTCCGAAGCCATATTACAAATGAGCTGTTTGACGTAGCTTGTGACACGTGACGTTTGGTGTAGTACGATTAGCTGTTTCACGTGACTTTTGACGTGACACGTGACGTTTGACGTTGTACGTCAAACGTGACGTTTGACGTGACGTTTGACGTTGTACGTAACGTTCACCACGTGACATTTGACGTGACACGTTGCGTTTGACGTAGCACGCGACGCTACACGTGACGTTTGACGTGACGTTTGACGTTGTACGTAACGTTCACCACGTGACATTTGACGTGACACGTTGCGTTTGACGTAGCACGCGACGTGTCACGCATAAAATATTATATGTTACTTTCAAGCCACCCGGTACGAAATTCTTAGTAATATTTCAACATATGGACACGTGACGTTACACGTGACGTTTGACGTGACACGTGACGTTTGGCGTTGTACGTATAAAATATTATAAAATATTATATGTTACTTTCAAGCCACCCGGTACGAAATTATTAGTAATATTTCAACATAAGTTACTTTAAGCCCCCCGGTAGCGCGCCGCCTTATCATCCTAACGGATCTTTCTCGACTACGTCACATTTTACAGCAAGAAGCGTACGGTGCGCGAACATTGCAGCAATACTACCTTCCTTCGCTAATAATATGCATGAGAGCTTATGGCGGCATGTGTTGAACGTCTTGCTATAGACGCGAAGGTTGTGCGATCGAATCTCACTGAAGTTTTTTTTCAGATTTTTAAAACAGGACTAAAAATGGCGGCCTAAAATTAAAAACGCGCGCGCCGCCACTCTCAGCGCCACCAAGCGGAGATTTTTGAAGTAGTGAATTAGAACTCTCATAGCTCTATCTACTGAGGGAAATTAAGTAATTTTTGCAATCAAGGAAATGATCGGTTTCTGAGACATGTTAACGATAATTCGCGGAGACAGGCGAACTGGAATGGTGATATGAATTGGAGAGATAAGAATAACCATCAGGGTGGTAATATGGAAAGAAATGGAAATGCAAGTACGCGAAATTGTAGTTTATTATCAATGTTCTATACCAGTGGTCGCCAACCTGCCGATCGCGAGCTACCGGTAGCTCGCGGATGCAATTCTGGTAGCTCTCACAACGATTTTAATTAAAAAAATACAAACTGCAAAAACAAGAGAAGCTTCCGAAAGTTTCATAAAAAAATCTAATTGTCATAATATTAAACATAAACAGCGGCAACGTTGCGGTGAGCGATCTGCCGCTGACGCCATCAAGCTAGAATCGGCTAGAACCGATGAGCCGGACCAGCGCGTTAGTGTTCGAGAACGATCAGGATTGCTTTGAACGGGATAAATACGCACGGCGCGGCGACATTGCGCTTAGTTTAAAACTGAACGCGTAACCAACGTCCAGCGGTTGGGTTAGTAGAGAACAACAAAAAATAATAGTATGGCAAGCAGTTGTAAGAAGGTAAAGACATACCACTTCCATTCGGAATGGAAAGAACAATACTTTTTTACTGAAGTTAAAGATAAAATGTGTTTGTTATGTAATAGTTCGGTCTCCGTTGCTAAAAAAGGAGATATTGAGAGATATCATAAAACTGTACATTCTAATTTTGAAAAATCATTCATACTACATTCTGCCGCCAGAAAGAAGGAACTGAAACAGTTAATTGGACATTAATTAATATTTTTAATAACAGTCGACAAAAATAAGGTGTGTCCTAGATAATTGCACAAAAAAAGAAACCTTATGAAGACGGGGAAATGATAAAACAGGCGTTTTTAGAAGCTGCTGATTCGTTATTTGCCAACTTTAGAAATAAAAACGAGATAATTTGAGCTATGAAATCTATGCAACTTTCTGCTAATACAGTGATGAGACATGTAGAAGTAATGAGCAATGATATTTTTTTACAGTTAAGAACTTACTTAGATAACTGTGAACTGGATGAACCAACAGATGTCGTTTACACTGCCCAGGTGGCCGTGTTCGTCAGGATGGTTTTTAGTGATTTTACGATTAAAGAAGATCTTTTGAAGTTTATTCCACTGAAATGACACACTACTGGACAGGAGTTGTTTTCTGATTTAGAAAATATTCTTTTTTCCGAGGAAATTTCAATATTGAAAATGGTAGGCTTGAAAACCGAAGGCGCTCCAGCTATGATGGGTTGTGATGAGAGTCTGGTGGCGTTATGTCGTAAAGATGAAACTTTTCCGCAAATTCTCTGTTACCACTGCATTATCCATCAGCAAGCATTATGTGGAAATCTCCAGAAACTAAACAACGTTATGAGACTGGTGGTAAAAATTGTGAGCAAGATTAGAGCTCAAGCGTTACAAAGAAGATTATTCAAAGCCTTGGCCGATGAAGTGGACTGTCAATACGGGGACCTACTCCTTCACTCAGAAGTCCAATGGTTAAGTAGAGGAAGGATGCTGAAACGTTTTAATGATATCCTATCTGGCTTAGTTTAATTTTTCAAACAACGCGATAAACCGACTCCGGAACTAGAAAATTCAATCTGGCTTAGAGATTTTTGTTTTCTCGTGGACATTACAGAGGAATTAAACGAATTTTATTTGCAGCCTCAAGGGAGAGACAAAGAACTAGCGGAAATGATTTCTGATATAAAAGCATTTATCAAAAATCTCGGGTTTTGGGAAAAATATCTCAAAATCCATTAGAACCCTATGACAGCGAATATCATGTAGAAATAGTTTCCACCCTGAAGAATAACTTCAAAAATCGTTTTAAGGATTTCAACGAAATGGCTTGAGTAGCGCAGTTTGTTGTTCCACCCTTCATGGAAATTGATATCCAACAGTTTGCAACTTGTGTTATGCACAACTTTGGCGAAGACATCGCTGCAACAGAAATGGAAGTAATTGAGTTTCAAAATGATTTAGCCTTAAAATCGTTAGTCTTAAGTACCAAATGTATCTGGCCTATTGTAAGTAAAGACAAATATTCAGTACTATGCCGTGTTGGCTTGAAAGTGAAAGCATTATTCAGTTGAACCTATTTGTGTGAATCTTCTTTTTCCAATATGAAGTTTATTAAGAACAAATATCGCAATCGACTTACAGATGAACATTTGGATATATGTGTTCGAATGGCTGTATCAAATTATACTGCAAACATTAAATAAATTATCGATTAGTCTGAGTGTCAGCCTTCTCATTGAACGTGCTTTTTTATTTTCTAATGTTTATGTTCATGATAGTGCGTTACTTTTTTGTTGTTACTATTAACTATTTTCAAATTTTACGTGACATGCCGTTGTGGCTGGATAAAAGTTTGTGTTTATTTTTCAAACACCTTCGTTTGGTAGGTAGGAATGTAGCTATGAACAAGTACATACTAGTAATATTAGTTATTTTGTTATTAGTTTATTATTAGTATCTATGTATTATGTATTACCATTTAAATAGTGAAATAAATACATATAATGATAAATTAACTGTGGATTATTTCATTTACGTTGCGTTACGTGGCTTCCGTGTGGGTAGCTCGCTGTTTATTCCAAAATTAACAAAGTAGCTCAACACATTGAGAGGTTGGCGACCACTGTTCTATACGAATGGTTTGTAAGATTAGTTATCTGAAGCTGAAGAAGTACCTCAAGAATCGTACATTGAATTTGAGATTCAGAATTATCGTTAGCCCAAAGGTTGTTACAGCCGGCCCACAATGTTTGTATAATTAATATTGACTTTGTATTTCATTGCTTGATTTCTTGCACTTTTATATACCCTAGGATAATCTATAATTCTTTGGTATTTTGGTCATTACAGCTGGTTTGTTTCACATTCAACCTGTTTTGGAGTGAGTTTCTCATGTCAATCATTGGTTGAAGTATCCACCGTATTATGTTGATGTATTAATTGTAAATTGAATATTGACTGGTCATTTATTACCGTTATTCCATCTCTTCTGGCAGATTTTTGTGTATATACTCTATAATTTGTATTTCGCTATCATAGTTTGTTGTTTAGAGGTAGACATGAGTTTTATTCTAATGCCTCCGCTCATGATACATCACAAAACATTCATAAATACACTAGTATATTATGTTTTCATAACAACACATTAAATATATCTGAATTTTAGTGTGTAATTGTTCTTCATAGGTGCAGTTAAACCTAACCCGTAAAAGCTACACCGAAAGGAAGTTGGCGGTTCGTTGTTCTGGTTTGTTGGCTGGAAACAAAAGTCTAATTTAACGTTGGCGTTTTCTGAGTATCCTACGGTGCCTACGAGTCAGTAATGTAACAAATACGAATTATTCAACACGTTGAAGTACTAACTCAGTTTCTCGAAATTCATCCCTGGGGGTCAATATCATTATTTAGGAAACATTTTAAATAAATGGAAAGTTGAAGAGGCAAAACCAGTTGCTACTTTTTGTAAAAATTTTACATTTAAATCGAACTTTGATCATATAATAGTAAACATAATATTATCTATGAAATGTGGATAGTTGTTTACGTTATCCAATAATCATCTACAAACATTAATCTGAAGCTCTCTATGCCCCTCATGTGAAACTTTTTTAATAGATTGGATACAAGTTATTCATTTTAAATTATTTATGAATCGCTTTATATGGGTATTAATAACCTTACCAACCCCGACTGGAGACTCTTCCTCAGGTACTGGTATTCGGCCTCTGTTAAAGTATTTTCTTACCTAACCCTGGTATGGGGTGAACAATCGATATTAAATTGGACGCCCCTTGTTTTTTAAGCGATAATAACTTTAATTAAACAAAAACTAAAAATGTTGAAGACTGGAAAACCTTATATTTATTCACTTTAACTCAACAAAACAAAATACTGAAAATATCTTAACGCGATGGTTCAAGTTAATATAAATTAGTGTTTTAAATTAAACTCAATGTTTCTAGCTAATATGAGACAGTTAATTTCATTAATATAAATTGCTGAAAATCAAATATCAAAGGTTAAAGCAAATTATACTTATTCATAAATCAATAGATAATTCATATTAACTGCATATCCGAAATACAAGATTAATTCGAACGTCATTATACAATAAAAATCTCCAATTCTAGATTTCTATGAATTGAGTATAAGACAGAGGACTTAACTTGGAGAGGTTCTGGAATTATTTAGCTCTCAGCTAGATCCTAATGGATAGAGATGTGGTTCTTAGTCCATCCCGGTCGGTTACCTGTTGTCTCTAGTGGTGTTACCTAGTTTATAGGGCCTGCCTAGGAGCAGAGCTGCGGGAAGAAAAAAGAAGGAGAAAAAGTTAAAGGAAAAGAGACAGAACAGATGGGAAGCTTATGCTCCAGCACATAAAAAACTAAATCTCGTTTTCGAAATAAAGCTAAGATAAGTACGTCCTATCATATTCGCCTTGTTCCCTAAATAACAGAAAATGCAGAATTATCAAGCTAAAAAAAGAGTGAAAAGATATTATTAAAAATTTGCTTCAAAAGAATATGAAATGTTTCTTTATTATGAAAAACGAGCTGAACATATCAAATTTAACAAACGCCAGCGCATATTATAATTCGAAATAAAATATTGTAAACAGACGGAAAAAATATTTCGAAAATCTAACTCACCAACAAATATGTGAAAACACCACAATACACTACCTTCTAATTGTTACTGATAGGAAGGAAAGTTTCCTATTTACGATGTCGTTTAAATACACGAAATTTGGAAGTGAAACAAGTTTTCCAATTTCGAATCATTAGTCCGACGAAATTAAAATACTATAGTCCGATGGAAATCGTAACAGCCGATCGGCTTGTTACATCTTTTTTAAAATGAGTTCATCTCGATCCACTCAAACTCTTCTTGAATGACGTTGAGGGTAGGATAGGGTCCTTTCTTCTTCAATCTGGAATGAAGATGAAAATTTCGTTTCTTTAGAATTCCGGTATTTTTGTAGGATTCTTAGTATTTTCGTATGTTGGGTGTTGATATAGGATTTTTCCTCTGCACGGCAAGGGTTTTAACGTAATTTATTACCATTATAACCACCCAAATTGGTCAGTAGCTTCCTCTAGTTTCGACCATATGGGATACAGGTAAGTCCAGCTGTCCCCGGTGACAAACTTTCGGGCGTTCACCTCACTTAGTCGTTGAATGGGAGTGAGTACTATAAAATATCCGGGTGTTATTAAATAAAATGGGCGATAGCCAGGTTTCCGCTCGGCCAAATTGTTTGTCCTATCTTATACCGATCAAATAAATAGGATACTGCGAAGAAAACATATTTCTAAACTTACCAATATTTTATTGTCGCTACAATAGATGATAAACAAAAATATAGAATGACAAAATTATTGCCAGATATTTAGTTGCTATATAGTAAAATTTGAGGTTATGAAATGTTCCTAACGGTTGCATAAAAAAATTAGAATGACTGGTCTATACAGAGCAACAAATTATCATTTATACATCTATATATATATATATATATATATATATATATATATATATATATATATATATAAAAATGAATTCTTGTTCGTTAGTCTCACTAAAACTCGAGAACGGCTGAACGGATTTATCTTATCTTAGTCTTGAAATGTTTGTGGAGGTCTAGGGAAGGTTTAAAAGGCGAGAAAAAATCGAATAATTTCCGGGAAAACCCTAAAAACAGCCCTTTTCCATTTCCCATACAAACATATATATAAAAATGAATTGCTGTTCATCAGTCTCTCTAAAACTAACTTATCTTAGTCTTGAAATGTTCGTGGAGGTCTAGGGAAGGTTTAAAAGGCGAGAAAAAATCGAATAAATTCCGGGAAAACACTAAAAACAATCCTTTTCTATTTCCCATACAAACATATATATAAAAATGAATTGCTGTTCGTTAGTCTCACTAAAACTATCTTATCTTAGTCTTGACATATTCGTGGAGGTCTAGGGAAGGTTTATAACGCGAGAAAAAATCGAATAATTTCCGGGAAAACCCTAAAAACAGCCCTTTCCTATTTCCCATGCAAACATATATATAAAAATGAATTGCTGTTCGTTATTCTCACTAAAACTATCTTATCTTAGTCTTGATATGTTCGTGGAGGTCTAGGGAAGGTTAATAACGCGAGAAAAAATCGAATAATTTCCGGGAAAACCCTAAAAACAGCCCTTTCCTATTTCCCATACAAACATATATATAAAAATGAATTGCTGTTCATTAGTCTCACTAAAACTATATTATCTTAGTCTTGAAATGTTCGTGGAGTTCTAGGGAAGGTATAAAAGGCGAGAAAAAATCGAATAATTTCCGGGAAAACCCTAAAAACAGCCATTTTCTATTTCCCATACAAACTAGAGTCAATTTGAACTTTATTACTATTCAATTCAATTATGTTGTGCTGGAGGCAGAGTAAAATTACCACAATTGGTCCCACCACCAGATCATTTACGCTCTTTAGTTTCTGGGATTGGAAATGATTCTAAGCACTTCTTGGCCGACATTCAGAAATATAACAACTGTTTCCAGATGACATCATTTGGCGCTACACATATTACACAGGACAATTTCATGCCAACGTTCAAGGTAACATACCAGAATATTTTTTATAATATTCAAGTTTGTACTAAAATATATATACAGCGTGTAACGGAAGGGGGTATCAACCCTGAAGGAGGTGAATGTGCTCATGAAACTCAACTTTCCCCTAAGAACATAGGTCGAAATTTAAAAAAAAATGTTGCCCTCTCATAGTAAATCAATCAGCTGGTAGTCAGTTTTGTAAGGGAGGGCCAAATTTTTTTTTCATATTTCGACCTATGTCGCAAAAGTTCAATAACCATAATTGGGTGGGTGAACGAGCAATATTGGCAGCGAAAAACAAAGATGTCGAGGATCTCAATGCGACCATTCAGAATTTTCTTCCAGGACAGTTGGTTTCCTGCAAATCAGTCCACACCGTTATGAACCAGGATAAAGAAGTCAACTATCCCACGGAGTTTTTAAATGCACTGGAATTGCCTGGATTACCACCTCACAATTTGCAGTTAAAAGTAGTATCAGTTGTCATCATGCTGCATAACATTAATCAACCTCGACTATGCAATGGAAGAAGACTGGCTGTGAAAAAGCTGATGAATAACGTCATTGAGGCAACAATCATAAAAGGAAAATATAAAGGAGAGGATGTCTTGATCCCGCGAATACCGATGATTCCAACGGATTTACCATTCGATTTTAAACGCTTACAATTTCCAGTACGTCTGGATTTTGCGATGACAATAAATAAATCGCAAGGACAGTCTTTAGAAGTTTGCGGAATCAACTTGGAGTTTACCTGTTTCGCGCATGGACAATTATACGTCACGTGTTCGCTCGTCGGAAAACCGTCTTCTTTGTTTAATTACGCACCACAAAACAAAATAAAAAATATAGTTTATGAGAAAGCTTTAAATTGATAAACAAACTGTATCATAACAGTGTGTGTCTGTTAATAGAAATTTAAACCTTATAAATAGCCAGTATTTCAGGAAAATTCTGTTTTTTAAGTAAGCAACATGATGTGTCGAAAATAATAATAAAACTTCATGCTTCATTAAAAAAATGCTTTTTCATTCAATACGTTTTGTTTGTTTTGAAATTAATTTATACAAAAGTTTAGGTCTTTTATTTATTGATTGAGACAGTACGAAGTCTGCCGGGTCAGCTAGTGAACTAATAAAAAAACGCGAAATGAAAAATAACTCGGCTATATCCAGCACCACGTTATCCGTTATACATGTGCTTACACTTAGCTAGAATATAACATACGTCATCAATACGAAATATTATACAAACCATTACTCAGGGGATAGCTTTGGTACCAAGGCAATCTACTGTAACTAAGATTGGACATGATTCAACATGGTAAGTTAAAAAATATATGTTACCTAACATGAAAATATATGTAAGTAATTAAATCCACCCCATATTATCCCCTTATCCTCTCGTCCGGAAGAACGGTGTTTGCATCATCATCCTGGTTCACGGAGAATCAAATGGTAAAGTATCCCTCAAGAGACCGAATCCCTCAAAGAAAAAGGTCTCCCTCCAATAAAACGTAGCCTTCCAAGAAAAAGGTACCCCTTCAGGAAAACCCTCTAATTGAGGGCTTTAAATTTCCTGGAAATTCCAACAACCGTCTCGTCAAAACGAAGATCAAAAGAAAAATCGAAATCCAATAGAAGCTATGATTTCGGATAAAAATCTGTCCAAACAGTCAGGTAGCGTGGTTTCCAAAAATGGACAATATCCACAGAATCTTGCTAGATCTCCAAAGAATACAGCCACCAACAGCTTTCCGAATAGATGTAAACTATTCTTATTAATCTCCTCAACTGGGATGGTTTCAAATACCATATATAAATTCGGAACTGTTGCACTTACTGGCAATCATCTAGACATCTTGAAACTCAGATTAGAAAGAAAGTCAAAGATGCGCCAATACTAGCTGCAACTCAACTTCTTTCTACAACGCCGACTCGAGTAAGTTTTCCAACCAATTAGAATCCAGCTGAGAGAAACACGTCTCAACCAAATATCATAGAGCCACAATCTGCTTAAGACATCGAACAAAATTCGAGTAAACCCAGAAATGTTAACAATAAAAGTCCGCACATCATTTACCAGTACATCAGAGGGGAAATTTGTAAGTTAGCATAATTAATTTGCTCTAGCAATTCCGAATTGAACACGGAGTAACAACATTTGTCTAGGACTCTTAAAGTCACAGAGCATCGCTCTAGTTATGCCGACTATCCTCAGCGCGACACATTAAATTGTTTTGGACTCGTAAAGTCACAGATCGCATGCCAGTCAGAAATATCGAGTGCTCTCACCGTTCCTACTCCATAAAATCACTAACGAACGCAGCTATCCAAGACATATCTGTCATCGAGCAAATTATCAATTTGAACATAAACAAACTTCTCAAACTATAACACTACAGTGATTCTTACGTACTGGAAATTATTCAAATAATATTAAACACTAATAGTACCATAGTACCCCCGCAGATGTTAATGTACAAAATCAAAATACTTGGAATTATCACACAAATTAGATGTAATGAAACAGTTGACGTCTTATGGGCAAATGTTTACAATATATTCCAATGACATCCAAGTCCTACACAGAAGTATCTAACCAATATGTAAATACTTACTAAACCCATAACACGGTAAATGAATGAATATCAAATATACCACTATTCCGATAAAAAAATATGTTTGAGCTAATCAGCTAATTTATTTTAACCTAACACATTTTTTAGACAAATTCAAAATGTCGGCTGTACCAGAACCCTAATAAGTTACAGAAATAATCAGCTAAAACGGATATTTTTTTGGACTACTGAGGATAATACCCCAATATGATGTAATCAGTAGTCCCACGGTCACTAACATTTACAGAAAAATCCACAAGTGAGAGAAAAACCATTAAAACCCATGAATGTTACAACAAAAAAACAACAACTAACAAGAACCTATTCACAGGACTTTTCAAACGGTAGGCGCTCGTTTTGAATAATACGATAATCAAAAACGTTCCAGTGTTTTCAAATGAAACTCAAGGTCTCTAGTTAATTCCACAATATAATACAAATTATTGAAAATTCTAAAAAATTGACAATTGTTTCGATAAATCAATATCATCGTCAGAATGACAGAAGTTACATTTCATTTTATGCCTACCTGATGTTTAGTAGTTATATTTGGCTAGACCAAGAAGTAACCTAACTTGTGATTGGCTTAATATATGTTTATAGAAAAAAGAAGAAGATGTGATATTACAAATATTGAAGCTTAGATATTATTAGCCCTGTGGTGATATTCTGGATATCATTTTTCCAATTAAGATCAGTATAACTGTGCAATGATATAGAAAACCAGGAAAACTATATCTGCTGATCTTTACAATTATCACTTAAGAAGACAGTTTATTAGTGGAGAATTCCCTAGATTCAACTGTTCATTGACAACTTCATATTGTGGGTTTCTTAAATGTCTTCTAATTTCCAGTTCTACAAGGAAATCCAGTTCTTGTTTCTTTTCACAAATATGCAGTACTTCTAGTTTTGTGTTAGGTGTCAATGAATGATTGGTGTCAAGTAGATGTTTTGCATAGTGGGATTTATCTGGTTGTTTTAATCTGTATGCTCGTAAGTGCTCACTGTATCGTATTTCGAAATTCCTAAGGGTCTGACCCAAATAGACAGCATTACATTCTGGACATTCGAGTTTATATATACCTGACTTCTTTAATAGTGGTATTTTTGTTTTTACATTTAACAATTTTGTACCAACGTTACTTTCTGTTTTAAAAGAAATTGTTGTATCCGTTGCTGAAGATATTATCTTTGAAATATTATTAGAAATGTTTCCTGCATATGTGATGGTTTTATAAGTTTTAATTTCATCAGCTTGTTTAGGATATATTAGTTGTAATGCCACTTTTTCCTCTATTTTACTAATTAGCTTATTTATCATATCTAATGGATAACCGTTAGATGTTGCTATTTGTCTAATTGTATTAATCTCTCTATCAAAATTACATTTGTTCATAGGAACTGAAAAAGCTCTATTTATCATTGAATTATATGCTGCTAGTCTGTGTGACACAGGGTGGTTAGAATTGAATGGAATTGTTACATCAGTTTGTGTTGGTTTTCGGTAAATTGAATAATCAAGTACATTATTAACTCTTTGAATTTTTAAATCAAGAAAAATGATTGAGCTATTTTCTTCAATTTCTAATGTAAATTTAATTTCCGGGTGTAAATTATTGATGTGGTTGAAAAATACATCTAATTGTCGTTCACTACCCATAAAACAAGCTAATATGTCATCTACATATCTATACCAAAATAAAATATTTTTCGAAATATTACTTTCAAAGATCTTTCTTTCTAAATTGTCCTAATAATATATTGGCAAAGAAGCTCAACAATATACTCAATACTTACGGATATGAATCTCAGTACTCAATTAGAAATTCAATAGAACTAATCAAAAAGTTGAAAGCAATCCACTTACAAGATAACTATAAACTCATATCGTTCGATGTAACTAACATGTTTACTAAAATTCCTCCGAAAGAATGTCTAATACTTGTAAGAAAATTACTAGAAGATAAAAATATTAATCCAGGAATAATATCAGATACACTTAATTTATTTGACGTATGCATTAATCAGAATTATTTCACTTTTGACAATAAGATATATATTCAAAATGAAGGTTTACCAATGGGAAGCCCTATATTACCTATTTTAGCAAACATTTTCATGGACATTTAAAAACACTAATATGAGCATATTCCACGAAGTAATAGTCGAGACAGTCAATTTCATTAAAAACGTTTCATTCATAACTCAACCAGCGACAATAGTGACAAACATAAAATCGCTGTCAACATGTAATGACTGACATATTTGTTAGAGCCTGCACCAATTCGCCGGTGAGATGTTGGCAGAGTAATCACTAAAACTCTGGGATGACAGAACATATTTTAAACGATTACCAATATCATCATAAGAAACAGGATCGGACTCTGACCGTTTCACCATGGGATCTCTTTGTTGCGGTTCTGCGTCTTACGAGCAGTAGAGATGTGATGTGGCTCTGTATCGCGAAGAGACGAAAATTTCGATACAAAACAAGTTGGATTAGATATCGGTGTAGTGATGATAACCAGATTAATTAGAAACGGTCGTGTACAACTGCGGCTGTAATATTATTTATTTCTTGCCGTTGGCCTTTTGGCTGATAAACTAGTCTACCTTCAACACGTATGCATAATTCTTGGATTGAAATTAATTGTTTCCAGTATTCTAGAATGCTTGATACAACCATGGAATGTATTAGAACCAGGGAATTTTACACATATTATGGGTAGAAAGAAACATATAGAAGAACTTAAACGCATGCATAATGGAAAAAATCTGATATGCTACATTATAAAGCAAGAAACCGATACATATATAGATCACAAAATGAGAGGGGAAAATTATGAAATACTGAGACTTTTCTGAGAGGAACAGACTTATGGTAAAGATCACTTGGAAGGAGACATAATTCATGGCTCAAAGATTTAAAACGCTCGTATGTTTGCTCATCAATAAACATATGTTGAGACTTTTGATACAAGCCGTCAACAGAGCAATTTCACCGGGTTGATCGCGAAGTCGACGTATATGAAAATAAAAAAGAGAAAACAAAAACATAAGTGGGTGTTTGACAAGAGAGATTAACCTTAGAGAAGCACAGGCTTCCACGCTTATCGTTATCAGGTAAACCTGCAGTAAACAGACTATATGGAAGATCACCCAAAAGTTGGAAAGACAGTTGGAATCTAAATCTCATGAAATAAAACAGATGCAACTTGAAATTAACGGAACGTCAGGTCTTAATAGAGAAGAAGTCGTATCACTTGGTATAACATAATCAACAAAAACGGGTTTCTTCTCATTATATCTGAACTCAAAGTACTATATATACAAAACTGGATAATAAACAGAAAAAAATATGAATAGGTGTATAGTGTACATAGGGTGTACCAGGAGTTCATACCAAAAATTAGGGAGATGATAGAGAGACAAAAACAATGATTGCATTTTGTAAGGTTTTACAGTTAAACTACCATTGCTAATACGAGAATGGGGTGAAATTAAATATCAAAGGCCTCTGCAAATTAATCAAATTACAACTCAATAGATAATTCACATTAACTGCATATCCAAAATACAAGACGAATACGATCGCCGTTATTCAATAAAAATCTCCAATTCCAGATTTCCATGAATTGAATATGAGACAAAGGACGTATCTTGGTAAGGTTCTGGAATTATTCAGCTCCCAGCTAGGTCCTAGTCGATGGAGATGGGGTCCTGAATCCATCCCGGCCGGTTTTGTGTTGTTCTATGGGTGGTATTTTCATAGGGCCTACTCAGGGTCTGCAGAGTTGAGGAAAGAAAAAAAGAGTAAAAATCAAGGAAAGATTCTGGGAAAGTAGGAATAGATAGAACAAATAGGAAGCTTATGCTTCAACACATAAAAAACTGAATCTAGTTTTTAAAATAAAACTAACAGAAGTCTGTTCTATCATATTCGCTTTGCTCCCGAAATAAACAGAAAATGCGAAATTATGAAGCTAGAAAAGAATGAAAAGAAATTATTAAAAATTTGCTTCAAAAAGAATATAAAATATTTCTTTTTTACGATAAAAAAGAATTGAAAATACAAAATTCATCAATCGCCAGCCCATATTATAATTTGAAATAAAACAGAATAAACATGGAGAAAAAATATTCCAAAAATCTAACTCACCAGCAAATATGTGAAACCACAACCATGTAAGGTATTAACTTATAAATTTTACTGATAGGTAGAGACTTTTCCAATGTACGATATCGTTTAAATACACGAAATTTGAAAGAGAAACCAGTTTTTTAATTTCGAAACATTAGTACGACGAAATTAAAATACCATAGTCCGATAGAAATCGTAACAGGTGATCGGCTTGTTACAATTTCATGAGAAAAATTTCTTTACGCCCTTCGTTAACGAACTATAGGTCTTTAAAAATGGGAATTCAATATTGGAACAATGTTTATACAAAATACCAACGTTATTTTTAGTCTCCCTATCATCTCTCAAGTTTTTGGTACGAACTCCTGCGAACAATTGTAACCTTACCTTGCTGTTGTTACTCCAAGAAGTGAGGTTACATTGCCAAAGGTTCGATTTTCGCCGGAGAGCATAAGGTCATGAGTTAGTGAGGAATATTCGAAAGCTTGTCCTTTATTATTTTTTGAGGCGCCACTTGATTAGTAGGACATTCAAGAAATTTACTGATTAACCAAGAAACCAATAACGAAAACCATTAGCTATTGTAACTTTCAAATATGTTATTTACGTCGTTTTGCTTTTACGTTTGTGAATCAAATAAAACACTTTGTTGCCAATGAAACAGTTTAATTAAATGGATGGTAACTTGAACATATGTTGTAATAACCTGTCTCAAAAATATGAGGTGATCAACTCTATTTATGAAATGATAATCAGTCATCAATGATTGGTTAATTTCAAATGTTGAACAATTTCTACTGTTATCAACTAACTGAGATCATAATATACAATATACTAAATCTTTAGCAACATGAAAATGGTATACCAGTTACCGCTTTACAACTGTAATAATTAACCATATACAAACAAGTAGGTCAAAAGTATCTCTAATATAATAAGATTAAACTGAAATATAATTTCAGGGCGGTATACATTAACAAAGCTGATATTTCAACTCTAAAGAATTGAAAGAATGTAATGTTGAAGTTGTGAGTTTGATAGACGTCTTTATAAAAATGTGAAGTTACTAAATATAGAAGTTAATGTGTCATTAAACGTTAAAAAATGAAGTTATAAAATGAATAATTTGCTCAAAGTTCAGATAAAAACAAATAAAACTTTAAATGTTACTTGCGGTTAGTGTCCAAACTATTAGACGTCAATTGTCTTAACTGACAAGCAACATCTGACTTATGGAACAGGATTCAGCCATGCGGTTAATAATCGTTGTTCATGATGAAATTATTCGGCAGTTCTTACCAACAAACTTAAGTCCAGCTTCGTCCTTTGAACTGGAAACGCCGCTAGGAGCTCTTGTCGCTCTATAACGTTAATCGCAATCCGAGATACGATACGTCTCTACAACCCTTGGACGGAGAACATTAGCCTGTCAGCTATCCCTACGAGAATATATACCATACAGGAATCATCCGAAATTGAGGCTTCTTGAAATCTGTACTTGACCATCCTATCATTGATCACCATCACCCATAAAAAATATCAAACCATATTCAATTGGCAAAAAATGTTGTAAAAATTTGCATGTAAAAACTATGCAGTATAAAAAAACCCTAAAAAGAAATTGGGGGTTATAGCCGTGAAAATATATACAAGATGAAAGCTTACCTTGTTACCAAGGGTTTTTCACCACTATAGTTCTCAAAATATATGGATTAAACCATGTGCCACCGGCCATTTTGTATACTCACGACTTGTCCTCATCGATACCCAACTTAACCATTCGATAAGTATCAGACAAGTGGTTTCAACAATTTTTAGCTTCCCTTCGCCACGGACACTTATAATCAGTGTTACCAATGGCAGTCAAATAAAATCCCCACATAAAATACTCATGGATTGTTTAAATCACATGAAGAATATTAATAAAAATATTACTCTAGGCACCCATTTAATTATTTACATCCCGTTATTCCAGGTTATGCTTAAATAATTTTAAAACCCATAGTTAATTCCCTTATGCAACCAACTATGCAGAAGTGTGTATGAAGTGGCATACTCAGTGAGTGGCTTAATTGAATTATTGCACCTCCGTGAGTTACTCGTATAATACAATACAAAAAACATTGTATTTTTATCATGCTACACAATTTGAGAAACTATTCAAGATCTTTTGATAATATAACATCAAAGCAAAGTATTGTCAATCCTACTTCTTGCGATCAGTAATTAATCGTATCATTATAAACACCATCAATCATTAAAAGAAAACTTAGCATATATTTTTGATTGGAGTATCATTGAGATTTTTTATTCCTCTACATACTAGCGAACACTGACGTAATCTATGATACCGTCTCATTAGATTCGTGTAGTGTAGATTATCGATTTGTGATGTCGCTTACAACAACTTCAGCATTTTGAGCACGATGCACGAAGTTAAAATATATTCTTATAATAATTTATATTCCTCAAATACGAGGTGTTTCAAAAGTAATCTGTAGTAATGTTGTGAGCGATTCGTTATTCAAGTACGAAATTCACTATCTGTACGAATTTAAGATAAGCTCAAATTCTTCCTAGGAAATCATACTTACATCTATACTCCACCCCTGTATAATAATCATTATGCGTTTCTATACGTACACACATAATTCCTGCTTGATATCTATTTAAAACTTCAAAATCCTAAAATTCTAGACATAATTTTTAATCTTATCTCCACACACTAAAAACTAGCGTGTAAAAACCCTCCTTATCTACAACGAAAGCAAAAAACCACCCAGCTTACGCACAACTTAACCCATTCATCGCAACAAGTGGTAGTGGCGAACCTAATCCCATCTATTGAGCCAATAGCTAGCTGAAATCTATTCAAATTGCAGGTTTTCCTTTTTTTACAGTTAACTTTAACTGAACCTATCAGTATATGAACTAATAAATGACATTTGTATGCAGAATTTAGGAAATAAATTGAGGGTTTCATTCGGTGACAAGTCGCACTGTGATTTTCTCAACATAAAGGTGAACAGTTTTAAAGTTTTAGAAGAATTATTGATTTTTTTTGTGCTATTAGGATCCAAAGGAATTATTTGTTAGACATATATCAAGTAAGTACTATATGTTTTTTGTTTACGATTTTTCTGTTTGTTTATTTACTAGTGTTACGTTTTCGCAACACGAAGCTATTACAGTGTTAAGTACCTATAATTGTAGGTGTTGCGTTTTCACAACGCCGGGAACTGAAGTATAAAGTATTTTTAACTATAATAAGTTAGTTCTAACTAGAAAAAAACAAACAAAAATTATATGTTTTGACAAAAGGTTTCTATTTCTTTTAATATTCAAAATGTCCAACAATATTCCATCTTATTCAAAATTTAGTAGAGGGACTAATCAAGTTGGGTCTCAGCCAAAAATGATATATAAAGCCAGAACGCACAAAATAATGACAATTCTTGAAGAATCAACCATTATGCAGTCAGCCAGCAGTGCAAATGTATATTTAGCCCATCCCGATCCGCACGAATTGACCGATAAAGATAGCGGTGATGAAGATTTTGGTGGAAAATTTGACAATTTGACTAGATCCCAATTACAGTCAGAAGCAGAAGCAGTTGTTAACATTTTTCATGAAGAAGATGCTCTAAGAATTGACGAAGATAACATAAACTCTGTCGAAGGAAATATTGGGGAAATACTGCAAACTACAACAACTGAAGAACAACTTGATATAAATGACGATGAGTCATTTATCGAAGACGAAACAGAAACAGTTCCTCAGAGATTATCTACACGAAGAAAATCGGCTAAAATTTCACGGAATTGGATTCAAGGCGATTTACCTGTCGATAATTTACTATGTTCACGTCTATCTAAAAAAAATCGTAGTGGAATAATTTTCTGCCATCATTTTCTTCGCGCCCGCTTACTCCGCTTCAAATATTTCAATTTTTTTTTAGTGATGAACTTTTCACCCATCTTGTAGAAGAAACAGTTCGTTATTCTTTCCAAAAAGGACATACACTTGAATTGGGCGTTGATGAATTGAAAGTATTTATAGGTATTTTATTAGTTAGTGGATATAACGTAAATTCCAGGAGACGTATGTACTGGTAGGAATCAGAAGATGTAAAAAATATTATGATTTCAAATAGTATGCGACGTAACAGATTTTAAACCATTATCAGATTCCTTCATTTGAATGATAACCAAAAGTTAGACCCAACAGACAAAACCTACAAAATTCTACCTTACATAAAATGTTGAAAAAAAAATTTTTTTTAATATACAATTCGGGAAACAGATTCTAGTATAGACGAGGCCATGATCCCATACTATGGACGGCAGGGAATGAAGCAGCACATAAAAGGGAAACCAATACGTTTCGGCTACAAAAGCTGGTGCTGAAACTAAAATCTGGATATCTAATTGACTTCCAAATTTATCAAGGTGCCAAGGGTAGAGAAAATAATTATAAAGCAGAATTTGGTCTAGGTGGAAGTATAATTTTGCAGTTTGCCGATCATATTCCTAAACTTATAGGCGATTAATATATACCTCATGCTTTATATGCAGACAATTATTTTACGGGTTTGAAACTATTAGATAAAATGACTGTCGACGGGATAGGATATGTGGAAACACTACGATCCAAAAGGGTTGAAAAGTGCCCTCTATCTGAGGTTACAAAAAAATCGGTAAGGGGTCAGTATGAAATATATTACGACAAAGGAAATGAACTCTTAGTATTTAAATGGAATGACAATAGCTTAGTAATTCTTGCTTCTAATTGCCAAGGTGCAAACCCAACTTATCAAGCTACTAGATATTCATTTGCTGAGAATAAAAAAATTTAAGTCGTGCAACCAAACCTGGTTAAAAATTATAACGAAAATATGGGCGGAACGGATCGAATGGATCAAAACGTTGCATATTACAGAACAAGCCTGAGATCAAAGAAGTGGTATTGGCCACCTTTTATTTGGAGAATTGACGTTGCCGTAAAGAATGCCTGGCCTATATATCGTAAAATGAGAAGGGAAGTCTCAGATCAGCCGGATATGGATTTATTAGAATTTTGAAGAAATATTGCAAAGGGACTGCTTACATGTTTTGGCACGCCACCATCTAGACCAGGACAGGTGCAGTCAATTCGCAAACGTACTACTTTAGATGCTCGTTATGACAATATCTGTCATTTTATTGATTCACAAAATAAATGGCATGTGGCCCTCCATGAGAAATGTTTCTTCAAATATCATTCAGAATAAATTACATTATATTCATATTAAATATTTTCAATAAAATACTCCAAACTATTTTGTTTTGTTAAATTTTTTCTATTTAACCTTTTTGCCCGGTGTTGCGTTTTTGCAACAGTCGTTATTGAAAAAAAGATACACAAAATACTCAAAATAACCATAAATTTATTTAATTTATGTTGTTAACTCCTATAATTTTACTAGATTTATAAACAGTTACAAAAAATAGTTCTGGGCGTTAATGGGTTAACGACGGTTAGAATTTGAAATCATACCTCCCATTGGTCAATTTTCCACATGATTCCCCCTGCTTACACCCACTTTGAACGACACATAAATATAGCTCCTACCATACAATACTTCACTTTTCAGTCACCCATCGTACAAAAAGGTACTTACATTTCATTTTCACCCGGCATTGTACCGGTATAATTCAAATTAAAACAATCATTAACTACAATCAAATAATGTGCTAATAATAAACCTTATAGCTAGTAATCAGTGATACAGTCTTAATTGTTTAGCAAAATGGACAATACTTATAATAAACTTAGAATAAACCATCCAGTGAGAGTGCAAAAGCATTCAATTTTATACAACCATCTAACTCCTCAATTTATAAAACATGATTCTTGTCACGATAAATTGGCTGGTCCTTCGAAATTTATGTGAAAGCAACTATTTTTCCCGCATTTTACTATTTTACTAAAACAAGGTGAGATTGCGAAACTCTATCTAATGAACATCGTTCATCGGCTGTGTTTTAATATCTCTCTTCTGTTTGTGTTGAGATATTAAATGGAACGTGAAGTTTGTATTTTACACTGTTTAACTCAAACGACCTTATTTTTGTTTCTATATTACTTATGTATGTTAAGATGGTTCAATAAAATAAACTATTATGTCACTTTCTTTTTTTATTTCACTTTTTTATTGACTGACGTTACATTTTGTTCAAATGCTTGAACAATTGAGAAGTTTGTAAGCATTTTTCACTTTTTCTATTTATCACATGATCTGGTAGATTAACTGATTGATAGTTAATGAAATGTAAAAATGATATACCGGTGTCAAACGCCGGTATTTTATTAGAAAGAAGGATGACTGGGAAGTGTGTATGAAGGATGGCTGGGAAGTGTCAAAATTAGGGTATTATTCATATTTATAAGTCGGGATAAGTGAGTGGGAAGAAGGAGAATCATATGAGGATTTGACCAACGAGAGAAGAGAGTTTGAAATTTAACGGTCAGATACAGCGAGTGGAAAGAACACGTTTGCGGTGGTATTTTGGTGCATGAAAACGGTTTGTTTGTTACAGATAACGAAGTTTGGAAGATAGTCTTTGTGAAGCGATAAGGTGTCGGTTGCTTTGAAATATCAAGTGGAAAAATCATAAGACAATACTTATCTGTATTTCTTGTGTGAGAGTAACGTTAAAATTGATTTTGGTCGGTGTAAAGAAATATTAAATGTTTGAGAAGAATGATATATTTCTCTATATGATCAGGGCAGGATATATGAATTATGTTATAAAGAGGGAAGTTGAAATAAAGATTAAAGGAAGAATTTGGTTGTTAAATCAAATTCGTACAGGCTACAATATTGACACCACTTAAAATTGACATTAAAATTGACAAACTTTGTACGAAATATTCCATCAGACGTAAAATATTTTGGCAGCAATACCGGCACAAATTTGATTCGCATAGATTTATCGAAATGGCGCACGTGCTGTTATGGAATCCTGTAAAATTTCGATAAAACGTGGCAGCAATACCGGCATAATTTCAGTTTTGCTTTAACTGTAGGTGCTGTGTGGACGAGCAATAGTGGCACATCTGTACTTTTCCGAATTGTGTCAGTACATACTTGGCCCCATAACTCTTTCTAGGCGTATCAGTATAGACAGCGTTCCATGCCGAAATCTCCTAATGACTATTACTTTTCCGCCCAAGCCATCTAATATGCGAGAAAAGTATTGGTTTACCCCAAAAAAGTTGGAATTTTGCAAAAATTTGAGTTATTTTTACGTTTTTCATAAACAAAAATACGAAAAAACGGTTTTTAGAACAAAATCCTGTGTGTATGTTGTCGTAGTCGTTGTCGTCGGCCACTTTTCGTTATATGTCTTATTAGCACGATACAGCATCCGGAGTGCAAAAAGTCAACAATTTGATGATTGAATATTGTACAGGATATCTCGCAGATAAATCCTATTGCTTTCCAGCTCACCAGGGCCAGTACAACAAGTGCTGTACGACATTTTTATCATTTTTGGATAAATTTCAGTTTGTTAGCACGATACAGCCTCCGGAGTATATACAAGTGACCAATTTCATGATTGTTTATTATTCAGAGCGTCTCAAAAATTAACTCTATTGATATCCAGCTTACTGAAGCCGGAACAACGGGTGCTATGGTACTTCAAGTACCAAATTTTTGGGGAATTTTCAGTTTGTTAGCACTATACAGGCTCCAGATGTATACTAGTGACGAATTTTATGATTGAGTATTGTTCAAGGTATCTAACAAATGTACCCTATTGATTTTCAGCTGACTAGAGCGAGTACAGCGGATCCTATAAAGCCAGATATACTATATTTTTGGTTATTTCTGGAAAAATTTCGGTTTGTTAGCACGATACATCCCCCGAAGTGTATCCAAGTGACAGTTTGATTATAGAATATTGTTCAGGGCATCTCACAGATGCGTAAAAGTTTTGAGCTTTGAAACCTTTTATTCTTATTATGGATTGCAATTTAGCCCCAAACAGGCCAGAAGATGGTATATCAGTGATAGGAATTAGGTAAGCTAATAATTTGTAAGTGATTTCTGGAATGTTTTATTAATTTACCAATTAAAATTAGAAGGTTCGAAAATATAGGAACTGGACAAGTATAATATGAAGCTTTCTGTCTTAATGCAACACCAAATTATGAACCAGACCACACTGAAAATTATGAGACTGCGACTGTCGAAATTTAAGCCTGACGTTTAGAGACTTCTTCTTCCCCAACCCATAGTTGTCCACTCCTAGATATAGGTCTCTCTCATTTGTTTCCATGTATCCCTGTTCCTAGCTATACTGTTCTGCCCTGACACCTTCTTAATTTCGTCTACGCATCTCTTCTGTGGGCGCCCTATGCTTCGTTTGGTCTGTCTATGCCCCCAAACTGTTATTTTATGTGCCCATCTATCTCTATCCACTCTATTCGGCTCACTGCCACTTCATCTTAGCCGCCTCTTGTATTATATCAGTAACTCTAGTTTGTCCTTTGATATCCCCATTTCTAATTTTGTCGCAGAGTGAGATCCCTAGCATGCTTAGTTCCATTGCTCTTTGGGTTGTTAAAAGCTTGTTTGCAGATGCTTTTGTTGGGCTAGTTGTTTCCAATTCGTATGTTTGCACGGGTAGTATACTAGTATTATATACTTAGCGTTTCGAATTTATAGGAATCGTGTTGTTTTCAAGAATGTGCCCCAGCTTATAACGAGAAAAACCTACTAACCCTCTCAGTGCTCGTTATAGGTATGCGGGTTGTCTCACGTGGTACAACCCGTGCTCGCCAGTCAACTAGCTTCGAGTCGAAGAAGGGGTGGATTCTTCAAAGAAATATTGAGTTTACAAAAGGGCGCCAGAGAAGTTTTGGCAAGCACCCAAGACTTCTTAAGTTAGCCCACAACTCCTCAGTGGGTTAACAACACTCACTACACACTCCAAAGGTTAAACTGATAGGTAAATTATGATAAGTAAATAAAAGTCAGCAAGTATCCCCTGATTGAAGATTTAATTAGTCTTTGTGAACCAAAGGTCTCTTTTCAAAATATTTATTACAATATCACTACAAAAATGTTACAAATAATGTCTGAGCTCAGCTGAAGGCTGTGATCTCAGAATGTAGATAGGCTGAAGGCCGAAATCTACATAAATCCCAAAATTTCTAGCTAATTTATCAGTTACAACTCAAGTAAATAACTGTCCAGCAGATTCTATAAACTCTGAGCAGAGCTGAAGGCTTCAAACTCAGGGTGCAGAAGTGCCGAGGGCCCCAAACTACACCGATGTCTCAATTCTATAGTTCTAGAGAAACGACCAAATAGTTCATGTACAATACCTCAAAATATACATTAATACATAAACCGTCAGATATAGGCAAAAAAACCACTAAATAACGCAATACCAGGTACGTACCGTAGTGTCTTAGCGTATCTTAAACTATGAGCAAAGATTTCAAATTTTTAAATACAAAGTACAAGTGTAGGCGAGATTATAGTAATTGCCGCAAAAAAAAAGAAATAAAACTTTATATGAAAAACGGTAATATGTGAAGCATAAATGTGAGTTTACTAATGAAGTTGAAGAATAAAGAAAAGGAAAACTGTTCACTTATCCTTCTCCGGAACCAGAACAGGAACTTAGGTTTCTCCAGAATATTCCAGCTCTCCTGGAACTGGTCTCACTGACCCATTAAATTCTAATCAGAGATTTTTTTAAATGTCCATATACAAAAACCCCCCTAAAATAGAGAAACGAATTAGCCTCTACATAGGGTTTACATTTTACCCCGGTCAAATTTTCGCCGTACCCTCGTAATATCCCATCATACTGACTATATTAACAATACCCGAAATTCGCAAATAATCATGCATCATGACTTTTAACTGAATAAAAGCCACCTACACTGAGAATAAAAACTATATGACTGGTTTTTTTCCGCTTAGCAAAAAACTACGATACCAAAAAAACCCATAATAAAAAACTATGTCGTCGGACACATCCCTGAATATTTATACAACCCCCGTGATATATTCTTATTTTAACAAAATATAAAGCAATTAAGAATATGAACTAATAAGAATTTATGAAATGCATCGAAACTATCTCGTGAAATCCAGTTTACATACTCCAATAAACTACGAATCAAAGCTGAAATTTCTAAGTTAAAATACCCATTAACTGTTAATTCCGAGAAAGTATTTTCAACCATTTACCTTGTTAATGAATCCTTCTAGCTAACGCCGTCTACGGAAATTTACCACACATACGCAATTCCTCTAAATTCTTATGCTACCCACAGCCATCGACCGTTTTTGGACCAGAAACCTATCGGGCCGGAGCTGCCAGTTGTTGGTTTCAGCCGTCTTTCTCTTCCCCTACGTCGGAATTGTTGGGTTTTCCAATACAACGCTTATGGCTCCCAGAGCACATGCGAAAATTTTAAGTTGAAAGATGTGTGTTTACACCTCGACGGCAAATGGAGGACTGCATTTTTAACTTCGTACCGACAGCGCTGTGACTTCTCTCAGTCGACAGGTTAGCCAATATTAAGTATACGACGGCTCGGCAAATTTTCGCGTTACAAGCTTGCCGAAAGCTGCCCATGTCAATCTTATGCGTCTTTTGATTTCCGCGTGTCATGTTAAATGGATTTGTTGATATCTTCAGAACTCATAATTTTTTTTTACTATAATTCATATTTAATCCGATATTTATAGATGTTAGATTTATTTCATTTAGCATCTCTTGTAGTTCCGTGACGTTGTTATTTATTAGGACTATGTCGTCTGCGAAACTGAGGTGCTTAAGTCTGGCATTGTCTATATTAAAGCCTTTCTTAGCTTCACCTTCAGCACTGCGAGACCTTATCGGCATGGGTGGCCCTACCGGTAGCTATGCTACCACCGGCATCGCTCTCTGACTGTAGGTTACTGAGCCCTTTCACTAACGGCGAAGTGATCGTTCCCCTAGAGACTGATAGCGTAAAATCTTTTGGTGATCAATATAAAATTTCATATTCCCTTCCCCAATCAACGTCTTTCGACGAATTGAGAGATGTAGATCGGAACGATGAAAATCTAAAAAATAATTTGACCTTGGAAATACCGAACCTGAACTCCACCATGGAGACTGAGAAGAACCCAACTTCTGAGGAGATTACTGCAGATGCCAATGTACACTGTGCCACATTAAGCAAGGTAATCGGCGGTATATCAGAAAGTATTTGTCCCAGGCTGCGGAGAAAAGATATAGATAGTGAAAGTGGCCAAGAAAAATTGCTGGAGATTATTTTCAAACTCAAAGTTTCACCACTAGGGTACTCCTTCTTCTATTTCTGCTCTTGTCGTAGGTCTCGTTTGGGAGACAAAATTTTTAACTCGCCTCCACAAATAAAAGTCTAGGCCAGACAGGTCGGGTGACTTTGATGGCCAAGGAAAGAGGCTTCCTCTTTCTATCCATCTGTCTGGATATGTTTCATTCAAGTGTTGCCTAACAATAACTGAATAATGTGTTGGGCAGCCGTCAAGCTGAACAAACATATTTCCTCTGGTTTGAAGGGGAAATCTTCTAACAAAACTGGTAACTCGTTACGATGGAATTACAAAATATTATCGCTATTTAGTGAATGGTTGAAGAAGTGTGGCCCAATAATTGTATGTCCTAGTATACTGCACCAAACTTTGACACTCCAGTGTCCTTGATGTTGCACTTCCTGCATCCTGTTTTCAATACTCTAGTAAAGCATGTTATGAAAATTGACTGTACAGTCAATGTGGAAAGTTACTAAAAGTATAATTGAATCCTGTTATTTTGAATGCTTAACCGAAGACAAAATTAATTATTTGACGCTTCTTTATACTACTGTCTTTGAGAACATACTATGTTTTGCATGTCAGTTTGTCACATTTTTTATGATAAGTCAAATACGAATATTTTAAATTAGTCATATAAAACGTATACATCTTGATATAATTTAGCAGGCTCAAATCTCTAAATTCTTTATTTGGGTAGCTAAAATTCAACCTTAAATGTTATGCTGGAATGGCGTTCTAGCGAATGAGCTATTTGTAGATACTTTTAAAAGCTGACAAAGAAATAGTTGGACGAAACATGCTTTTCTTAAGACACAAACGAGTGGAAGGAACTGAATTATATTCTAAATGCTGTGTATTGCTTCTTTGTTAAGTATTTTTGGAACATTTTTGTGTATTATTCCAAGTAATTGCCTCTAATTTTCCCTTTTTTTTTATTAATACTTTCATATCCTAGTTGTGATCAGAATGTTAGATGATTGTAGCTCACGTCTTGCCAAGTATTATTTTTATTATGAGAAACGAAGGTTCAACCTAAGCTATAGTGACAATTTTCCCATTGATATAGCGTACAAGATATATACAATATCTTATCTCTATTTAATGGTGGTATGAATACTTCAACAACCAATATAGTTTGTGTTACAAGCAGTTAAAGTTATCAGGGATGTCAACGACACCCCAATTGTATTTATCGACATATCTCCCCTTAAGAAATCCATCTCTTTTGATCGTCGTTGTCGAGAGAGGGATGAGAATGAAGATGCGAAGACGTGTACGTGTGTGTGATCACTCAATTTGATGTCGATCGCTTCAACACCAGCGCTTTACTATAATAATTATTATTATCATTAGAACAGAAAAGTGAATTGAGTATGTATGGAGGAAGGAAAGCGTATTTATTTCAATAATACGAACAGGAATACTTTGTTATATGGTATAGTATGATGTTCACTGGGAATAGGATATTCAGTAACAAGGTTACAATGAAAAAATCGATTCTAGTGGAAAATTCCGAATGCATGCTTTAGAGCGCCGGTACATGACCCAGTTTTTGTGGTCGACCCAGCCACAGATTGGCGGTTGGGCCGACTGCAACTTGTGGTCGGGCAGACCACATGCCGATGATTTTTGTGGCCGACTTGTGGTTGTATCGACTACATTTGCTGTTGTATCAATTACAACGCTGTACTATATTAACTGTCTGCTCGACATCCCTACACAAGCGATAAGTTTGTAACTGCATCTCAACGTCACGATTTTGAGCAGACACTTGAAAAATTGAGGAAAATAGATATATATATATATATATATATATATATATATATATATATATATATATATATATATATATATATCAATTTGGACAATGAAACTCCCTTCTAGTCGAAAAGATGAAAGAGGTTGTACCAATTCATATCGTCCCTTCCTATGATTTTTTTTCTTTTCTGAAGGAACAGAAGTGGTTCTTCTGCGAGATCCATGCTTCAAATTCATAGCCAACTTACTACGCCTACTCGGGATCCGACCAATCTTTCTGGGGATCAGCAGGCCCTCTAATAGGGGTCCCTCTTCTTTTTTCGTTCTATTCTTCTTATTATCTATGTTGCTAGACGCGGTCCAGCTGCTTTCTCGGCAGGATGGCTGGTGTAGTGTTCTCGGGTGTAGTTCATCAGCTCTTCCAACTGGATGTTGAAGTGGGTCCTTAGCTCTTCGAACATTTTTCGGGCTGCCTTGTTCATGACGTCTTGGATCTTCTCTAGGTCCAACTGTCGGTAGATCCGTCAGGACATTGTTGGAGATACCATCTTTCACTGGTGCTTTCTTTTTGTGCCTGGTCCGCATTATGTAGATTACTTCCTCAGGGGTGGTGTAGCCTAAGTGTCTATGGTCGTCGTCTTCATCGTTTTAGTTTCGGACTTCTTCTTCGACTCGGTCAGAGAAGTCCATGTCCTCGTCTGGGTGCTCGTTCAGGGTGAACTAGCGTGTCATGGCACTTCTGAAGACTTCTGCTTTTTCCTCATCCGTGTGGGCTAGTCCGTGGACTCAGTGCGTTTTTGCGGTATCTCTTTTATCTTGTCTTAGGATTCTGGCGAACTACCATAGTTCTGGTCTAATTATTCTAGTTTGTTCTCCCAGTTCTTGGATTGGTGTTGCTTCACTTGCGTATTGACCTCTTCGTTGAGTATGTTCGCTTCTCTCTTGCCTTCTGGGTGGCCTATCCTGTTGGCTCTTACTCTCGCTCTGTTTTTCCCCCAGATGAGCTCTCGTAGTTCGTTGCTGGTTTTGGAGAACCTCTTGCGGTTGTCCACCAGTCTCGTTGTCCACCAGTCTCGTTGTCCACCAGTCTCGTTGTCGTGCTGTCTTCTATTGCTTGTTAAATGGCCTATTCTTTCAGCTGTCTCAGTTGATATCACAATTTCGCTGTATTGGCGATGAATGGCCCTGGTACAATAAGCTGTCCGGCTCTGCACTTGAACTTCTACCGGTTGGTTTCCTTCACTTCTCTTCCCGTTGTTCTATTGCCTTCTTCCATCCTCCCAGAGTGAATATGACTAGCGTGAGGTTCGTTTCTCCTTCTTCACTGGTGACGTCCAATACCCCTGTGATGCCCTATAGTATGGTGATATCCAGTACGTCCGGTTGTCCTCTGGGAAGTGTGTGCGTTGATCCGGGTTTGGTCATCTGTTTCCGATGTCTGTCAGCTTTCTTTTTGCTGTTGAGGTATCTGCTGTTCAAGGCTATCGATTTGGCATTGCGATCTCCTATCAGAACTCCTTCTACATATTTTTCGTGGTGGTCATCTGAATGTGTCTTGTAGGCTAATACGAACCGTATTTCGCCGAATCCTGCTTGGATTGCAATGATGGTGGCTTCCATCATCGGGAGGTCCGGTGTGGCTATTTGTGGTGGTCCAGTCCGGTTGTAACGTTCAATTTTAACGTTAAATTATTCATTGTTAATTAGTTATTGAAAAGTGACCAGATACTGGTCTACACAACGTGTTTTGATCACAGTACGCATCGAAAAGGTATTTATTTTGTCGATAAATTGTTGCCAAATTAGGTTGACACAAAATATTTTAATGTTGCTTACCTAATGTACTCAATAATATATATTTACTTGCCAATATAATTGAGAAAGGAATAAAACTATAATAAAATTATTTTTTACGTGGTGTACTAATTTTATTGTATTGTTATAATGATTTTGTCATTTCCATTTCCACAATATTTAGTGTGAGATAGTGTATTAGCCTATGGTCTTTTCTGATGGTTTTAAAAATGAATTCTCGAGAACGCGTACCTCTAAGCTGTACCATTCTGTAATTAGCAGAACCACCAGGTGTGTAAGGAACTCGATTTTTTCTGGAATTTTGTGTCCATCCTTAGTTGGAATAATTTCGAAATTCACACATAATCGTTTAGAAAAAATCTACAATTGGTAGTGTAACATTGGTAGCGGTTTTCGCAAGAACATCTTCTTGGAGGATTTTACTGGCCTCTGGTGGAATTGCCGCTATAGGGAGTCAATTTGGTTCATTTTCTAACTGGATACAAGGTTTTAAATTATTTACTTAGCTGATTGGACAATAAAAACCTCAAGGATCCCTAACCGGGAAGGGGTTATCTTTTTCCTTTTCAATCTAACTTCTCCAAAATAAGTGCAGTTGATAGTAATGCGACATTGAGTCTCGGTAATGGTGGATTATGCAGATCCTATGTTCTTTGATGTTGGCACTTTGGTCCATTGCAGTGTTGTTTAGATGTACTGGAATATGGTTGTCCCTCTGTTATAAATTACAGACTTTACCGGATGTCATCGCAAGTGGATACACGCAGGTTTAGTTCAATTTTTAAGTGTTTATTTTTTTATATATTAACGTTTAGCGATCTATTATTTCGTATGTTACCGGCATAGATAAATTATATTTGAATAGTGACTTCGTGGCTTAACAGTCATTATCATTAACCGGAATGATAACTTCTTTATTTATACCATGTATAATATTAATTTGGTTATAATTATTAGCCAGCTCTCGAGCAATGTGTACGTTTACTACGGTTGCGTATTTAAAATCTATATTTCTTCCTTGTTCTTGTTTACAGTGGCCGCGCCTAATCCCATGCGTCGTCGCCCAATGGTATCATACGAATTTTTATGATACGATTTTTCATACTCATTATTTCTTATTTATAGTATTGTTAGAATAAGCGTTATCATTTTACCTAAATGAATAAGTACATTGATATCTGATATTTTTTATCAGAATAATGCCGAAAAACTTAGCATTTAGTTATTTATATGGTGAACATTATCGAATATATTTGTAGTGAGGAGGCATTACTTGTCGACTAGCCTTTTGATGGATTGGTGACTAGTCCATTATGCAATGGGTATTCGCTGCAATTCATCTGGTGCCCTTAATCTATAGTTCACTGGACCACACCTTCTCCGGCTAAAGAGTTATTGGTGCGAGTACTTCAATTATTTCTGGAGGAAGTTGGTAAATCAAGCTGCCACAATTCATAGATTTGTTCTCTTTGAATATATTTGGGAATTGTCGGTGGCACGGTCTTCACTTGGATGGCTGCTCTTCCGCTTCTGGCGTTCTTTTCGTCTCTGTATATCCTGTAGTCTGGCCACCTGCTCTCGTAATTTCCTCCTGGTAGCTTCGTTTTGTGGAGGTCTCATTCTTTCAATATGGTCCCCATCAGGTTCATGTTGGCTCGTAGTCGTCCGCTGATCCAGGTTCCTATGTTCAGCTGGTTTGCTCCGGGATGGTGTGCATCTATTAACGTCTCATCAGGCTGCGAAGATGTTCTGCATCTACTGCATGTGTGATGAGAACAGCTTCATTGCTTCGAAGACGTCTGGTTATGATTGATTAGTAGACGCCGTCTTCTTGGCTGCACAGATGTAGCTTGTCTTTGCTGTCCTGGTGGCGGATGTTTGGCCTCTCGCTGTTCCATGGGTAGTAGTCGTTTTAGGTGTTGATTGGGGTGCTATCATCTTTGGCGACCTTGGGATACCATCTGTAGTTGACTGGATGTTTTCCCTCGTAGTTTGCACAGAAAATAAATGTTAAAAATATCAGAAGGAACAAAATGGAAGGATGTTGTGAACAATAAAATTAGAAGAAAATTATTCAATAAAATTTGTGGATCTCTCAATACCGAATTGCGAATGAAATACGAACAACTTAGGAGAAATGAAAATTATCATAAGAACTAGAACTGGCAAACGAAATATGAAAAAACAGAAGAAAAATATTGGACTGAAATAGGTGAAAAGTATCTATATATTTATATTGATTGATTTTCACTTTTGTAATAGATAGGATAAAACTATTGATTGAATCCCCTCAATGGTACAAATTGTTCGCCACTAATACCCTCAATGGAGTAAAAGCTTACGATTCCTCAGTGTTACCGCTAAGTGGCTATCAAACATTCTCGAGTAGTTAAGCACAATGTGGAAATGTATTACAATAACTCCAATGGAATTAGAAATAGTCCAGATTCGAACAAATTGACTACAATTTTGTGATGAACTTCTTAAATAATTTTTGACCACAATTCTTGTTTATACATTCTAAATACAATTTTCTACAAAATATAGGAATTTTAGTTTGAAACAGTTTTAATGTTTATGCTGATAACATAACTCTTATATGAAGTGTGTTATTTAATGATGGCCGTTTTTACATCTATAAATAAAATGCATATTTTTTCATCACTGACGAAAGAACCAGTTACTCATAACCAGACTACATCTAGTACGCTCACATCACTTTAATGTCTGTGCTGTCAGTTATAATAATTATTAAGTATTGTTGATACTTGATACTGAAAAATACGATTTGAGTGGTGTGGTGAAATCTCGACACAACAAATAACAAAAAATATAGAGAAATCAATTCGTCAATTTACAAAAAAACACTTAAGCGTCATTTTGGAGAGAATTTATAAGAGTTTATTCATGTCCGAAATTACGAAATATCGAAAATAACTCCGTTACAAGAAGTAGCAGATAAATTCAAGGATTGGACCTGTTCAGTGTAAATCAACCTTTAAACCGAGCATTTATCATCATAAATGTCAAAAGTAAAAATAGACACTTTTGACATAAACCAGACACATATACAGAGTCTTATAAAATAAAGATTTAATCCAACTTTATTTAAATAGTATTTTATTTAAAATACATAGAACATGGCGCAATCAGTGAGATTATATCGCAGCCTAAATCTATAGGTGCATAGTTTAAAAACAAAAGTCTACAGTCAAAAAATTTCAGAATAAAGTTTCTCAATCTTACAATAGTTTTAAAAACAGGATTTAAAGTAAAATTTCAACGTAAATGGCAGCACTAGGAAGGGGACAAGTTAAATTACCCCCAGACTTTGACTTGCAAGCACCAAATGCAGCCTCAGATTGGAAGTTCTGGCTAACCGTTTTCCAAGATTATTTAGTGTCCATGGGCCAAGACGAGGCACCTCCAAAGGTTAAGGTAAGTATTTTACGAAATATTATAGGGCATGATGCCGCGAGAATTATGTCAACATTCGAAATACCTCAAGATGTGAACTCATACGACAGCATGTTAGCCAAAATTGAGTCAACCCACGGAAAAACCCGAATGTTTTGAAAGGTACATGTTCTATAGGAGGCATCAAAAATAGGGTGAAAGTTTCGATCACTTTCTGACAGATTGTCGCCACCTAATAAAAACTTGCAATTATAACCTAGTAGACGCTAACTACTCAAATGAGGGAAACGCCTTTAGAAATGGAATTGTCATGGGTATCAGAGATCCAACAACAAGGAAGGCCTTATTGAGAATAGACGATTTAACTCTAACCAAAGCCATAAATTTTGGTCGAATCTCAGAGCAAAGTAAAAGCCAAAGTTAACAATTTCAACAAGGCGGAACAGTGGTAATTGTAGTAAAAAATAAATATGAAAACAAAAAGTATAATAAATTTAAGAAAAGCTCGAAATATTGTTCGAAAAGAGATGTATCAGCAAAAACATGCAAATGTAAACGATGCCAGACTATACATGAGCCTCGGAAATGTCCAGCTTCTGGTAAAAATGCGGCATTGAGAACCATTTTGCTGTCGCATGCCGTGTAAAAAATGTGATAGATTACCTAGAGTGACTGTTTCAGCTCTGATAAAAGTGAGGAAATGTTTGTCAACCAAATAGTAAACAATAAGTATCCAAAACAAAAGGTTAGTGAATTTTTTTTGAAAATTTAATCATTGGAAAAACAAAACTCAAAGTGAGACACTGGAACAGACCTTAGTATAATTCCATTAGGACTTTTCAAAAAAATAGATAGACAGTTTAAAGTAAGACCTAAACAATATTTTGGAAGGTTTCGAAGGCAGTCAAGTCAAACTAATAGGGGTTGTTAATCTACATTGCGCTTTCAAAGATAGGGAAATTTATGAAGATTTTGTCACTTTGAACACCTTCTTTAAATTTTTTGTAGTTATTTTTTTATAATTTTGAAGCTTATTGTATCTGTATGCCCAATAATGGTGTACTTACCCTTAATAAAATTCTAATTCAAGAAACCTTTAATTTATCAATAATCAATCATACAACAAAGCACTTACTGTCAAAATAACAAATTTCAAATTCTTAAAAACTTTCCATCGGAGTATCATCATGTCATAGGTAACTAGATGTCAGCAAATAATTGAATATTAAAAAACTAATTTGAAATTTCTCGAAAACTATCAGAGTTAGATATAGACAACCCTAATACCAACTGAAAGATAATAAATTCCTACGTTTAACAAACCCAACAGATACAGGGTGTTCCATTTAAATGAAGCCAGAAATTTCTGTATTAAATGGTTAGTGTTATACTGTCATATTAAAAACACCCTGTATATTATAGCATACCAGTAAATATTGGAAATAAAATGTTAAAAGCTTTTAGTGAGATAGTGTAAAGCAAATGTGGTTATTCGTTTTTATTTTGATGTTATTGTATTTTTTCGGAGGGTCTTCAAATTATGTAAAATCCATTTATGCTGGAAACTGAACTACATAGGTATAGGGAAATGTTGATGAACTTACATTATTTTTAATAGTACAATTCAAAAATGTGATAAAATACAGTGTGTTCTATTTAAAGGAACCTAACTATGATACGGCACGCTTTTTTGGAGCACCCTGTATATTCCAAAATATTTTCAAATTATAGTCCTAAGTAATCTTCTTAATTCTACGTCTAATTTTTCCTAATTTTATTTGCCGCTAAGACGCCAGAGAATAGTTCATTCATAGTGCCCCACCCTGTATATATATTATTCTGTAATTTTTATTTTTCAAATTTATATATTTATCTATATTGCCTGGTCTTACGTGATGGATTCCCGGCTTATAGATTTGAATTCTGAACTTAACATTATGAATAAAACACTACCCTTCCAATATGAAACAATTTATTAAAATTACGTTTACAACTAATAATTGGATGAAACAATCTCAACCACTCTCTCTCACACACCCCGTAGATATCCTATTATCTTATTGTCAGTAATCTTAATTGAACCATCAATAAAGATTGTCGAATCTGAATTATAATAAAAAAATATATATGCAATTAATTAAGCTCAGTCGTAAATATTAATTATGTGGATAATTGTTTTCATTGTAAATATCTCAGGCTACACGAATGTAGGATAGGGGGTTACTTTGAAAAGAATATATTAAAATTGAACTGTTAAATTGTAACTTCTGTGTATCTCTGGTGAGTCTCCACCTTTAGAATTTAGTAATTTCCGTTCCTTCTATAAATCTTCTTACTTTTAATTGAGAATATTGAAAATCAACCCAACCTAACATATCCTTTATCTATGGTGGGAATAAGACACTAACCACAATCTTTTGACAAATAGTTTGGTTTTCAAGTTTATTCATGATTGTATGTGATGAATTCAAGTATTTAGATTATAATCAAAATCATTATTAGATGCTGTATGAAAAAAACACAATCGAAATACATATGATGGTAATACTTGAGATTTTTTTGAAATGGAGATTATTCAGGTTAGTATATATCCAACAAATACTTCTTCTGTCTTAAATAGTACCTCTTTTTCAGATTTTGTTATACTTGGACTTTCAGTAGGTTTTTACTTTGGAAAAATATTTCATTTGGAACACATAATCGATAAAAAATTTGCTATTGATAAAAATAAATACCTCAGAACCAGGACGTTGAACTTATGAGCCTTGCATTATTTATTTTTCTACCATACACTGGGCACTGGTATAGAATAAAATAATATTGCCCCTCTGTTGGCATGCTCTCACTTTCCAAGATTAATGTTGGAACTCAAAAATATCACTTTATGTATTGTAATAGTAGAGAATTACTTCTGGTAAGTATATATACTGTTTTTCTTATAATGGACAGGCTTTTTCCGCCAATTTTGTTATATATTTCGGGGACTCAATTTTGGTTGACGTTCACTTTTCAATTTTCAAAATCAACAACCTCCTTTTTTCATCATCCTGCTTTCTTATTAGCCAAAAACCAATTATCTCCTAGGCAACTGTCAGTAACTTCACTGTTTAAGAATATCCTAAAATATTTTATTAAAATTTTCTCTTACATACTTATTCTTCGAAACTAATGGACTCAATGAATTCATTATAAAATTTCCATTCCAAAAATGTCTTATTTGTCCAGTTTTGTACTAAAATAATGTTAGAATAGAGCACAATGTCTCTTCCTCTTGTCTCTCTTCTGAACCCCTTTCTGCAGCCCTAGACCCAGATATTTGAGTCTCAGTCTGATATATACTGATACCACTTTCAAATGAGACCATTGGAACTATTTAAATCAGCTCCAAAGTTATTGAAATCAAATCATGATTTTGTGACGTTTAACTCTCCGATAATTATTTGTATTTCTAATGACCAATTTCTAGCCAATTCATATGGTATAATTATAGAAAATGTGTGAATATTTACATCATTGTAGGTTAAATTTCTGAATTGAATAATTATATAGGTATTTGTAATACTGTGTTTTCAAAATATTAAATCTATATCGAAATCTTTATTATTGGTTCAATTTTAACAATATTGCTGTATGAAATAAACTATTTTTATGTATATTAACAATTTTACTGTTACAAGTAATTCCCATTGTGAAAGATTTCGACAATAACAGAATAACCATTATTCATGAATATAAAAATTGAAATACAGGGTCTTCTCAAGAAATTTACTTTTATCGATGATTCACAGTATGTATGAAAAAACTTATAAACTATTCGAGAGTCAAATTTAAACTAAATCAAACTAAAGGAATTCATTCAAACTTTATAATGTACCTTGTACATATATAAATGACACCGATATAATAAGAATTCAAACTATTTAAGAGATAAATTTAAAATTTATTGGATACAAATATTTTAGATCACAGTTTTTTCTATCAAAATTCAATATTAAGATCTGGCGCTTATTGTTAAAGGAATCATATGAATATTTAATCTTATGAACTCAACATCCTGAGAAGCTGAGTGCACGGTGTGACATTATTGAACCTAAATAATTTTCTCAAATATACCGGGGCAATTAAAAAAAAACCTTATTGAAATCAAAGATACAACATATAATTGAATTCATATAAGATAAATTACAATAAAATTTAATACAGTACTCCTATTTCAAATTTTAAAGAATTCTCTTAAAATATTCTTATGCAATACTTTTGGCAAACCCTGTTTTGTCTATGTACTCAATATAATTGAAAAACCCTGTATACATAAAATTTGACACTATTTAATTTCTGATGACAATTCAAAAGATATTCAAGGTTAGAGAAATAAATAGTCATTTTATGGTATTTAGTTAATACAAGAAATCCAAATCTATTTTTAGTAAGGAGATAAAAATGTAATATTTTTTCGAAAAAAGAGAAAGTTTGATAACCACAATATAATTTGGGTTGTTTATTGAAAAAAATATTCAGTAACGTTGAATCCTCCAAAGAGAGAACTTCTAAGTAGGAACTCTCCAAAGAGTAACATATAATTTTAGATTTATTCAAAAATTTGTATTATAATAATTTCAACAGTGATTAATAATAGAAAGCATTATTCGGTATCCCATTTAAATTATGTGCGTTAGTGATAGAAAAAACTTTATCAATATTGAAGCAGAGGTGTAAGATCCAGAATCCTAAAGTTTTTAGAATTGTACGAGCTGTCTGTCATCATCTAATACTGGTGAGTCCACTCCAGAATTATTATTTAATTGAAAGGTTCAGGCCTTGAAAATCAATTGAATTATAGATGCATCTAAACTTTTAAATTCGCATAGAATATTAAATAATTTGAAGACACAATGAAATAAAGACATTTCGCATATTTGACAAGTCGAGTTGATTGAACTCTTTCAAAAATTCTTTATAAAACTTTTGATACTAGAAATGAGGCGTTATATTTTGTAGGTTGTTAATTTAGTTCATATCTGGGAAGATACGAGTTTGTTCTTTGTTGTTGTAAAAAAAGGAAAACTAAATTTTAAAATTTATTTGATTCATAATTGTACATACTTGTTAATTTGTTACTCACATTTATAACATTCATACCATTCAAGAACATTGATAAAAATTAAACATATTTATCAAATTTAGAAATTTTATTTTAAAAAGTGACAATTGTGTATTATAGGTGACATACAAGTCATTTATACATTGTGAATGTCAAAAAAGCAAATTGAATAGCCTTTATAGTCTTGAACAAACAGTCACATTATATTGTTAGATAGATCGAACAGACCAAAAAATATATATAAAATTTCTATTTTCAATAGCGCATTGAACCCACCCTGAAGGTAAGAGTGATTCGGATATTTTATGTTGAATTTATCTTTCAATTAATTACAATTTGAAAGCCAGGAAATTTTTGACAACTACTGTCAACTTTTGATATACATAATATATTCCGTTTAAGATTTGTTTGAAATATAATAAAAATACGCTGCTTAAGCTACGTTTACAATAACTGTCGCTGCAACGTACGGCAATTCTAGTAAAATTAAACAATTAAAACACATCTCACATAAATATTAGACCATATCAAAATATATACCATTCTGTTTCAGTAGCCCTTTTTCTTTTTGCGTGAATTGCGAATTGCCCATATATATATATATATATATATATATATATATATTTATATATATATATATATATATATATATATATATTTTCTTGGGATCGTAGGTTGTTTGAAATAATTAAAAAACGTTTATATTTCACATTTTTCTATGGAAAATGGATATAATGTTAACGTTTCGATTCTTCTTTGGAAGCATTTCCAAAAACAATACCATTGTAAAACTAAGGGACGATTAAAATATTAGCAGATAGATAAAAACATACCATTAGTAGATTTCTTAAAAACATCAATATAAACATATCATTAAAATCGATGTACTCACCTTAGAATATCAACGGAACGATACCATACGAGGTAGATTAAAATGAAATTAGGTCATCAGCTTATAATAAATTTGACTCAAGTTTTTACAATCTTGTCTATCATTCACAGAAAACTTATCTTGTTTTTATGTGTATAATTTCTTTAATTGATAACTTTTGATGATTGGTGTCTTGAGCTAAAATTTTTGTGTTTTTTATAATCAAATTCATGATTCTCAGTGCTTTCATGTTTGTATATATATAAATATATATATATATATATATATATATATATATATATTTATATATATATATATATATATATATATATATATATATATATATTTACTCTCTACAATAGTCCTATTTCATTCTGAAATAAGCCTAAAAATGTTTGAACTTTACTTTGATTATTGTTTGAAGCTGTTACTCGATAGGTACAGTAAGGCAAGAATTTTTTATTAAAAATGTGTCGTGCCTTGGGGTCATCATCAGATCTAACGAGGCACTTGTTTATATATTTAATAAAATCACTAAAAATTAAATTTTAAAATCAGTTGCAAGCGGTTACTCGATTCATACAGTTATTGTACAAAAAATATGCCGAAGAAAAATATAGCAATTTTTTCGCACCAATTTTGCCCTGACACTAAATGATTTTTTTATAGTTACAGTTAGTAGTATCATTTGAAAAATACATCATCCGGTAATTCGGTAGACTAGGTTTTTTGCAGCCAGCTCTTAGACTATAAAGTATAAGAGCAACAGTAATAATAGGGAGATCCATAGTATCCCGCATTTGGCACTGCTCCCTCTGTAACTTGACCATACTAAAATGAAAAAAAAATTCCCACCTGGAGTAACGAAATTTTTCCTACAATAATATCTTAGATATTGTTCAAACACTATAAATCGTTTAATCCCCTCTCCAATAGGTTTCTGATTTCGAATATTATATATAAAATGACAATTAAAAAGAAACTCATCAAAATCTCTGTTTTTAATTTCCGATTATTACCTGATTTGTCTATCCATTGACGTGACTATCACTACTCGAATAAAATCAGTTCCTTTGATTAACAAAGCCCTACAAGTTCCATTTTTATAATCTCTCGATCATTTTTATGGTTACATCGATTCATATAATATAATAATTTCAGTTTATTAGATTTATATTATCCTTTTTTCGATGTTATGTTTCAACTGGCCGAGGTAAAGTTATATAGATAATTTAGTATCTGTTTTATAAGGTCATTACAGTTTTACGTTCCTTGGATGGTACGAAGGCGATAAAGAGCAAGAATTTATCGTAGGTTAAGTGAAATATGACCCGAGATTCCATGGTAGGAAAAAGGCGGAGGTCCTGATACTTGACACGGGACTAATAGGAAAAACACTGCGTTATTGGTAGGTGGAAAGGTCGAGACGACATGTTACAAGTTACCTAGACAGTGATGGAGAATTTGTCGGTTAAATGGAGAAACCAGATCGGGTGAAGTTTGTTTTTGAATATTTTCAAATCTACCTACTTGTAAAGGCACTACTTTACGTCAACTTAAAATGTCAACAGGTTACCAATGTTGGCGTATTTAACAAATGTAAATAAATGGATCTATCTTTTTCTACGTCATTGAAAATATTAATTGAATTCTATCTTCTTTTTCCTAATTGTGGCATTTTGCCACATTTATTAACAAGTTAACAAAATAGACGCGTGCCTCTACGGTTTGTAGTTTATCTACGATAATCACGCACTAAGGAAGATTTGAGATTATAAAAAACGTTCGAATCTGAATTTGTGTCCTTTTTTGAATTTATACCCTGTATATATCTTAGGTTAACAAAATAAATAAAATGACATTAATGATGAATGTTTTCTTATCGTAAACTATTTATTTACAGCAGAGCGGGTCATGTCACTGACGTTCTATTCATTAAAATCGACTATTAAAACAACCTGGTCTTTTCTGTTCTGTGGAAGAGTAAGTCTAGATTTGACTGATGGTATGATTTCTTTAAGAAGTGTTTAGGTTCCTTCTCATATTTTTTACCAAATATCCCATACAAAATCTTTTATAAATGGTTTGAAATCGGCAGCTGGAACTTTTCCAAAATATGGTAGATTTTCGTTGCTTATATAGCGTCGTGCAATTTCGTCAACTTTTTCATTGGATGGTATGCCTACATGAGAAGGGACCCGCAGGAACTGTATTTTAACTCGTGCCGTCTGTAAAGTTCTTCTTTAATGTCTAAACGTATTTGGTGAGGAGGAAATAGTCGTTTGATTCCTTTGATAGCACTGTAGGAGTCTGATATTATTAATATGTTTTGGTCTGACTTTTTGAAGCTTCTCTAAGCTTCAAGTATGGCGACTAACTCTCCTGTGTATATTGAACAGTGAGGACTTAGCCTGATTGCATAATCCCTTAACTGTTGATCCTAATAATACACACATACATGGTGACCATGAGTCTGATAGTCTCCTAGCAAAAAAAGCGTATTTTTTCAATCGTTTTGAAAAAATATGGAAATAATATTTTTTTTTATTGATAAAGCAATGTGGTCATGATATTTTAACATTTATTAAAACGGAAAAATCAAATTTTAAGTAAATAAACAAATAAAAAATAAAAACATACATTTTTCCTCATACAAAATTAATATAAGGCATATTCCAAAAAAAAATCTGAACCATATGCAAATTAACATAATAAGTGTTTAAAAATAAGTATATTTTAGATGAAAAATGTAAAAAAGTAACAAAATATAGATTCTACACAAAACCTGCAAACCACTAAAAGAGACAAAAAAAATATATCAGGCAATTCAAACCTTCTATTTAAATGTGAGGAAACTAGCTCATCTGCCAGGGTTTCTATAAACCTGAATCTAGTCCAATTATTTGTGAGTACAGAAGTAAAAATAATGTAGGAATTAACACCACATATGTCTACTATTTTATAAAAAATAACCATAGGCCATCTGCGTGTTCTGCGGCTACAGGAATATTTTACACATTTTTCATCCATCGCATCCACACCTTCTTTGGTCAAGTTATAAAAAGAATTTATTTAGGTGTACGGGATAGAAGAGTTATGTCTTTTGTAAATCCATATGAAGTGTCGCCTTCATTACGATTTTGTTGCGGAAGAAACTGTGGGAGAATTTCTCTTCTATTTTTCCTAACTGTGCCGACGTAGGTAATCTTATTTTTTTATAAATGATGCACTAACTCAATTGAACTAAACCAATTATCGGCAGTACGGCAGAGCCCCGCATGCCAGGGAAAGGCTGTTTGCAAGGTGGTGTCGCCTGGTACCCCCAGGGGGGCGTTCGTGGTCGCATTCCCTGCGGCCATTCAGCCATCTGCACGTTCCTCACACCTTAGCTTGGGTTGTTGGAGTGTCATTTGGTTGGTCAACACTGCTGTCACTGATGATCAACAGTGCTAACGTATCCAGCGGTGCCACGAGGAGGCAGACACTCGATGGCTGCATTTCTCCATTGGGCTGCAGAAAGCTACCTACAAGCAGACAAGCAAAGCGCATGCAAGCAAATAAGCAAACCAACTACAAAGCAATGGCCAACTTACAACCAACCCCGCCATTGTCGATCTAAATATAGAACAAAATATTCAACCGACGTTAATTATTATTGCAGCTGTAGCGATACTTCAGGAAATAATTTAACAAATTGAATAAAATATGCATCATTTGATGATGTAATTTTACTAACGTATAAATAAAATGCAGAACTTCAATGATATAACTTGATAAATTCTATTTGCATGAGGCTTTGATGCTACTTCTATGCAGACAAAAATTTCGTTACTAAAAATGTTCAGAGAGAGAGGGTAATAATTCTTCTAACAATATTTTATTCATTTCGTTATTCTGTGTAGTTGAAATAGTCGAGTATATAACATTAAAAAATAGTATAACGAAATTTCCATGTTAAAGAAATAATTTAAAAACTTGTGACATTCATTTGAAATTTTATACAAAGTACGAACTGCTCAGCGGAATTTTTTAACTTTACCGTGAATTTTTTTATCAAAATCATAGTGGAAGTGTATTTTTCTGCAGCCGTCTGAAAAAAACAATTCCTTCGTTAATTAAATTCTTCTTTTTGTTAACCAATCTCATTTTATTTGATCAACTGACAACATCAACGAAGTACAGTGTTAATTGTCGAATGTTTCGTGGAAATTTTCTGATCATTTTTCTGTACAGTTTGGGTGTAAATGCTGTTGTTTCCTTATGAATGAGTTTTCCAATTATCTCAAAATCCCTATCGTTGTCCAGATAGGAGTGTCTAATTTCTAGAAATTTCTAATCAATTGCCCCAAATATATCATTCAATATCATTAACTGATATAAATAAATCATTTGGACGTTTTTATTCGGACCTGAACATCAGTCAGATAAGATGCTTCCGTGTTTCCACATTTTCACAGGTATGCACAAAATTCGATAAACAACTTGCAACATCTGTACTACCTCTACCGGCCATGTCTTCATTATAGATTGATGCCCTTCAGTAGTCATCACGCGTAAGGGAGAGTTGGGTAATGGTGCGCGGCGGGTAATCGTCCGACTTATTTTGAATTTCGCGGCATATAGAGGTCAGTTGAGCGATACCGCAGGGTACGACACGTCACGCGACTTCCGAATGCAATCGGACGTGATGCCAGTACGCACACAACCGAGGTGAAAGCACATGGTCGGTTTGTTTACTTTTTTTGTAATTTTTAGTTGCTCCAAAATAAGGCGGTGAGTCCACAATTTTTATTCACTAGTTTCGCCTGGGTATCTCTTTAAAATGTAGTGTTTGAGGATTGTTTTAGTATCGTCCAACTTCAATTAAATTAGTTTTTTCTATGAATGTTTTGGCAATTATCCAAAACAAACACAGAAGGGTAACCGTGCGCACTAGTGCGCACGATTACCCCTCACGTAGTTGAATAGTAGCAAATATTTATTTTGAATTATGATTTCAGATAACTCAGAAGTACAGTAAGACAACGATCCTTTCCTACACAGCCGAATATCTGCAAAACGCCCTGGATGCAATAAGAAATGATGGCAGAAAAATCAGAGAAGTGGGAAGATGTTTTAAAATACCCGAATCGACGCTGAGAAAAAACTCTCAGAAGATGATCTCAAGCTACGTCGTCTAGGCCGTAAGACTGTATTCACCCACGATACTGAAGTCGAGTTGAAGGAATATATTCTGTTGCTTTCTAAATTATTCTACGGATTGACTCCTAGTGGGCTCAGAAGGCCTAGCATTTAGGTATGCAGAGCATCACCAAATCAATCACAATTTTAATCGACAAAAGGGTCTTGCTGGAAAAGCATGGCTTTCTGAAAGGATTTCCTGAGATACAACTTAGGCAGCCGGAGGGAACCAGTTTGAGTTGAATCGCATCCTTTAATAAAGAAGCTGTGGAACTATTTTACTCCAATCTTCAGATTCTGATGCAGAAATTCAAGTTTGAGCCAAGCTGAATATTTAACATGGACGAGACTGGAATAACAACGGTCCAAGCCAAATGTCCAAAGGTTTACGGAGTTGAAGGAGCAAAAAAAGTTGGTTCGGCTATTTCTGCTGAACGAGGAAGAACTATAACGGGTGTCTTTTGTGCCAGTGGAGCAGGAACTTACATTCCTCCTATGCTTATTTATCCTCGGAAAAGGGTGCCAGCAACTCTTCAAAAAAACGGCCCTTTATCGATGTTCGAAGAATGGATGGACCAATTCTGAGCTATTTCTGGACTGGTTATCTCACATGGTAAAGAATTCAAACCCTATAGCTACCGACCCCCTACTTTTGGTTTTAGACAACCACTCAGGCGACATTTCGATCTTCGCTTATAATTTCTGTAGAGAGAACAATATCCATATGGTGTCTCTTCCACCCCACACTTCGGATCACCTTCAGCTGCTGGACTTGACATTTTTCAGTCCATAGAAGAATGCTCTTTACCAAGAATATGATCTGTACCTCTCTACGACTGGCCACCAAAAAATAACAGAGTATGATATAGCTGAACTATTGAACAAGGCCTTCATGAAAGTCGCAACGATGGAGAAGTGTGTTTCAGGATTTCGCACTGAGGGAATCTGCCTATTGGATCCGGACAAGTTCAAAGAAGACGATTTTGCTCCGTCCAAGCATGTAAGAGAATACGCAATAGAAGGCTGTTCTGCTGATGCTGATGACTCTGCTGTATCTGGAGCTGAAGCTGCTAATTCATTGCCCGATATTGGTACAAACTCTTTAATCGATTTGCAAGTCTCTCAGCCTATATAATTCTTTTCTAGCCTTAGCTACTATACCGAAGAAACAGGTCAACAAAGAAATGAAAAGAAAACCACCCAAAAAGCAGAACTCAAAAATCCTCACAAGCACCCCTGACGGGAACGAATTAGGAGCGGCTGAAGAAAAAAGAGAGATTGAGGGAAGAAAATCTTAAAATAAAAAATTATGACAAAACGGACAAAAAGAAATTGGTCCGCAGATGCTTCAGCAGTGAAACCACAAGCAACAATAAACTCAAAGGAAAAAAGAGACTGAAGAAAGATGCAAAATCTGACTCATCAGACGACTCCGTGGATGAAGATTTGTCTGACACATGTGACGACGACGAACTGGACGATGTTGAACTGAGCTTCATACCTCCTCCGCTGCCAAAGCCTTTGAGCCCCAACGATATTTGTGGCATATGTGGGGAATTTAGCAAAAACGAAGTATGGTACCGCTGTGTGTTATATGCTTCATGGGACCATGCGGCGTGCACAGGTGCAGACACGGCAGAAAACTATAAGTGTGACGATTGCTCATAAAACAATTTTGAGTTCATGTTAACTTCCAGAGAAAAAAACTGGATTTGTGAAATGTATTGTAATTTTTTCAATCAAGGCTTAGTGCGCACCATTACCTAACCCATGCGCATCATTAACCGCCAGATCGAGTAAATGTGCGCAATTGCATTTCCATTTATTTCAAATTCATACTCCTTACGTCCATACTCTATGCAAATATTGTTTTACTTACAATAAAGTAGGAGAATCAGTGACTCTGAATTTGTCCTAAAAGTGAGAAAACCTTCATTCTTATTGAGACAAACACATTTTCTGCTTAACTGCGCACCATTTCCCAACACTCACTTATACCAAGATTATAGCACCAGAGTTGTCTCAGGTAAAATTACGCCTTGGATGTAGCGAGTTTGAGCAAAGGCATAGGTTTCTGGAGGCCAAAATCTCATTTCATTTATCACTATTTGGATGAGAATATAATAGTATCAACTTATTGCAGAAATGTTTGCATATGATGTCTTTTCTATTAAAAAAAGTGCCGGTTACAAGTGCTACAGTATGATGTATCTGCGAAGTAAACTTGAGAAAACTCAGGAATCTATTTGTTTTTGAGTTTAACAGAATTGGTTATTAGTTCAATTAGTGAATAATTCTAGACAAAAGTTTAAAAACAAATTATAGCCTAACGAAAATTTGGAAGTAATTATCAATTTTAGAATCAATAACTTTCAGTTTAAAAAAAATAATTCCATATTCGTGTTACACATCTTGATAAACGGTAATTTCTACGAAATTATTATTCGAGTAAGTGATAGAATAACCGGACGACGCTGCGTTTATTGTCACATCAGCACTCCAAGGGTTGTTGATCACATGTCCGTTCCCAAATCAGTGGGGATTTCTCAAAAGAAACCTACTCTACAAATTTATTTTACCGTCACTAACATTTGGAGATCTCTTTTCGTTCTCAACTTGGATAAAATAAATCTTCCAAAGATATTTTTCGTTGTTACCGAGATTATAATCATCTTATTTGTAAGAACGGGAGTTTCTACAAATATATAATAGGTAATTCATTTCCTATTAAGTATACTCCTTTCTAAAGGAAACAATAGTACTAAGTAGCAAGTTTAAGGTACACCTACGACGCAATATAGATATCATAGATAGTAAAGAATATGCCTTATCTATTTGCCTACACAATAGAAGTGCTAAGAATTTTTCGTTCGTTGTGAAGCGCCTTAGTTTCTTTGCTCTATAAGATTCACGAAAGTTTTCTAGCTAGTGAGAAGTTAAAAACTCTTTAGCTTCATATAATCGTCTCCTTACAGACTTGTTCAAGGTTTTTTGCGTGTTATACCTTTTATACATATTTTTCATTGCCGGATACAGATTATTTTTACCAGGACTACAATACAGTCTGTTTATGCCCGACAATTTGAAAGCTTGCTGCGGAGATAATTCGGTATCTGTTGTCTTGGCTACAATAAAAAAAAATTCTTATTACGAGCTTGATATATTCCTATTATTACTCTTCCGCCCAACCTATCTAATATGCGAGAAAAGTATTGGTTCACCCCAAGAAAAGTTGGAATTTTGAAATAAATGTTTTAGTTATTTTTATGTTTTGCATCAAGAACAACACGAAAAAATGGTTTTTAGAAAAAAAATCCTGTGTGTATGTCGTCGTCGTCGTTGTCCTCGGCCACTTTTCGTTATATGTCTTGTTAGCACGATACAACCTCCGGAGTGCAACAATTTACCAATTTTATGAATGAATATTGTTCAGGACATCTCACTATTGAACCCAATCGATTTTTAGCTCACCAGACACAGTACAACGGGTGCTGTGGTACTTGAAGTACGACATTTTTGTAATTTTTTGAGAAATTTCAGTTTGTTGGCACATTATAGCCTCCGAAGTGCAACAAGTCAACAATTTTATTATTGAGTATTATTCAGGACGTCTCACAGATGAACCCGATTTATTTTCAGTACAACAGAGCCAGTACAGCAGGTGCTATAGTACTTTAAGTACGATATTTTTGTCATTTTTGGAGAAATTTCAGTTTGTTAGCAACATACAGCCTCCGGAGAATATATGTGACCAAGTTTATGCATTAATAATATTCAGGACGTTTCAAAGATGAACCCTATCGATGTACAGCACACTAAATCCAGTACAAAGGGTGCTATGGTACTTGAAGTACCAAATTATTGTCATTTTCGGAGAATTTTCAACTTGTTGGCACGATACAGCGTCCAGAGTGTATACAAGTGGCCAATGTTATAATCTGATATTTTTCAAAGTGCCTTACAGATGTACCCTATTAATTTTCAGCCAAATAGAGCGAGTACAGCGGGTCCTATAAATCCCGATGTACTACGTTTTTGGTTATTTTTAGAGGAATTTCGGTTTGTTAGTACGATACATACCCCGACGTGTATGATATAATATTGTTCAGATGCGGAAAAGTTGGTTTCAATTATCAAAACCGTTTATTTGGTATTTGTACATACTATATTACTAGTTTTGATACATTAGTTTCTCCATTTTTTTTATAATATTGAAAATGTTTATCAATTAAAAAGTACTTACAGCAAGATGGTGGATCTTTCAATTCTGGGAGAATAGGAGTACAAGATATCAAGTCGGATGTATTGTAGGCATCTAAAATGAACAGAAAAGATTACAAAGTTGTAAACTAACTGCTTTTTGGTTTGTAAATTATATAATGGAAGTACATACCATTGCAAGGCAATAACGAAGACTCAGGAGTGTGTGTATCTTCAAGCAACATAACTGCAGCTAAAAAAAATAATAATTTACCAGAGATATATAATGTCTGAAAGTTTTTCAAGAAATCACATGTTTATTAACATTTGTTCACTACATTCCACTCTTACCAGGTAAAAATAAGGATAGACTAGCAATTGAATATAATCTATTGGACCAAGTTATGGTGTACAGTTGTACTTTGGAAGTGAACACGACAAGAGATGCGAGAGGAAGGACTTGAAACGTACGTACACCGGATTTTGCTATTGCGCACACGGCCTTCGCCCGCCAAGTTACTTCTGTTGTTGCCGCCAATCGCGCAAAAGACACCCGTGATAGTGGGTGTAGGATTTGGCATGGTAACTTATTCACATAACTAGTTGTATAATTTCCAACAACCCAACTCATTGAATTAGAGGGTAACTTTACCAATAATTAACCAAATATATCCATACACAAAACATATACCCTATTAAGAAGAACATCTGTCATGTTGCCTTCACTCATTAACTAAACCCAGTTCGTTTTGAAACCCTGTTTTTCAGCTGCTTTTCAGTGACAATAAAGTCGAAATAGCTAGTGGAGTCAAACTTATCAATACGGGACAAAGTAATTTGTAGAGCCAAAATTATTGGATTATGCGAAGTAGCAAGGTGCCATAATTTGAAACTAGACATAAACAATTATGTCACGACCGCTAGGACATCGACATTGTGTATATTTATGTTTGTGTACGTATGTATATATAGTTCTGTACATTTATTGTGAATTACCAACAAAAAAATATTGTTAATAAAGACTTTTTAAAACAAAAACAAAACAAACTTCTGTGGTACTGTACTCTGTACTTCACTTCGAAATGACTATGGCATAAAGAAATAAACATATTATTAAGTGTTCGTTCCCGTATAAGCAGCTGGCATCGCGTCGATCTCAGCGCACCCCTTGCGGTTGTCGGAGCTAATTCTTACAGGCGGGATATTTAAAATTGGTGGTTTGGATTATGGGTAGGTAAATTTTACAGTTTGCCTTAAAATTGATTATTATATAATTATTTCATTATAAAAAATAAAATTATATTTAATTTTTTGTAATGATAAATTATAATAAACAATTAGTGCTTTAAATGAAACTCAACGTTTCTAATTCCACAATATAATGGAAAATATTAAAAATTCTAAAAAATTGACAATTGTTTCGATAACTGAATATCATCGTCAGAATGACAGAAGTTACATTTCATTTTATGCATACCCGATGTTTTAGTAGTTATTTTTGGCTAGACCAAGAAGTAACTTAACTTGTGATTGGCTTAATATATGTTTATAGAAAAAAGAAAAAGATGTGATATTACAAATATTGAAGCTTAGATATTATTAGCCCAATGGTGATATGCTGGATATCATTTTTCCAATTAAGATCAGTATAACTGTGCAATGATATAGAAAACCAAGAAAACCATATCTGCTGATCTTTACAATTATCACTTAAGAATACAGTTTAATAGTGACGACTTCATATTGTGGGTTTCTCAAGTGTCTTCTAATTTCCAACTCTTCAAGGAAATCCAGTTCTTGTTTCTTATCACAAATATGTAGTACTTCTAGTTCTGTGTTTGTTGCCAATGAATGGTTGGTGTCAAGTAGATGTTTTGCGGAATGGTATTTATCTGGTTGTTTCAATCTGTATGCCGTAATTGTTCACTGTATCTGATTTCAAAACTTCTAAGGGTCTGGCCCAAATAGAGAGCATTACATTCCGGACATTTGAGTTTATATATACCTGATTTCTTTAATGTTGGTATTTTTGTTTTAACATTTAACAATTTTGTAGTAACATTACTTTCTGTTTTGAAAGTAATTGTTGTATTCGTTGCTAAAGATATTATCTTTGAAAAAATATTATTGGAAATATTTCCTGCATATGTGATGGTTTTATAAATTTTTATTTTTTCAGTTTGTTTAGGAAATATTAGTTGTAATGCCACTTTTTCCTCTTTTTTATTATTTAGCTCATTTATCATATTTAATGGATAACTGTTGGATGTTGCTATTTGTCTAATTGTACTAATCTCTCTACCAAAATTACATTTGTTCATAGGAACTGAAAATGCTCTATGTATCATTGGATTGTATGCCGCTAGTTTATGTGACAGGGAGTGATAGGAACTATAAGGAATTGTCACATCAGTGTGTGTTGGTTTTCAGTAAATTGCATCATCAAGTACATTATTAACATTAAAGAAATCAGGTATATATAAACTCAAATGTCCGGAATGTAATGCTGTCTATTTGGGTCAGACCCTTAGAAATTTTAAAATCAGATACAGTGAACACTTACGAGCATACGGATTAAAACAACCAGATAAATCCCATTACGCAAGACATCTACTTGACACCAACCATTCATTGACACCAAACACAGAACTAGAAGTGCTGCATATTTGTGAAAAGCAACAAGAACTGGATTTCCTTGAAAAACTGGGAATTAGAAGACATTTAAGAAACCCACAATATGAAGTTGTCAATGAACAGTTAAATCTAGGAAGTTCTCCACTAATAAACTGTCTTCTTAAGTGATAATTGTAAAGATCAGCAGTTTTCCTGGTTTTCTATATCATTGCACAGTTATACTGATCTTAATTGGAAAAATGATATCCAGGATATCACCATAGGGCTAATAATATATGAGCTTCAGCATTTGTAATATCACATCTTCTTCTTTTTTCTATTAACATATATTAAGTCAATCACAAGGTAGGTTACTTCTTGGTCTAGCCAAAAATAACTATTAAAACATCAGGTAGGGATAAAATGAAATGTAACTTATGTCATTCTGACGATGATATTCAGTTATCGAAACAATTGTCAATTTTTTAGAATTCTTAATATTTTTCATTATATTGTGGAATTAGTTAGAAACGTTGAGCTTCATTTAAAACACTAATATCAGTAGATTCCACGAAGTAAGGGTCGAGACAGTTAATTTCAATAATAAACAATTGTGAGACAAATAATTTTGGTAATAAATAATAAAACGGCATACATTTGAATTTCTTACTAACCGGCACATGATATAAAAACAAATTGATAAAATATTTAGATAAATAAGAAAATAGCAAACATTTCATTTTTTTATTAACCTGCACATAATAAAAAATTTATTTATCACAAAACCACATATTTTAACTAAAATTACATTATACTATATTTAAGACAGTTAACTCAATAGTATTCAGATCAAATTGCTCAAGTTATTTTAAAATTATTGACAACAAATATTTCAATAAAATGGAGTTAAAAACTAAATTCTTCATTTCCATGGAGACAGGAACAGGTCTGAAACAAAAAAGAAATTAAACGCAGTACATTAAGTTACCGAAAAAATACTTTTGTTTGTTAGTCCTTTCATCATCATCATATTTTTTAATTAATAAGGGGACGCAAACTTTAAGGAGTTGAGAAAATACGTATGATTTATGTTCTCGACAGGTTAACCTATCAAAATGTATATGACCTTTTGCAAAGTATTCAGTTTTTTCAGTAATATTTTTTACATGACCTAAAAGTAGTAAAATATGATAAGAAATCATGCAGTATTGAAATAAATTTCACTTCTCTTTGTACATAAATCAGATGTGTTTTCTTTGAAGGATGTGAATGTCTAAAATATCTGTCAGCAAATTAGCCTTACAGTCTTCGCAATTAAAAGTTGTATTTGTTCTACAAGGAAACCAGAGACATAGCTCATTGTTTGAGTGTCAAAATTTAAATCATTTAGTTATTAATAGTAGAAGTTAATGGTGAATCGTTTTGGTTTATTATGAAAATTTAGAAAATAATACAATAAACTGCAGTCATCTGCTTCATAATTTGTGTTGTAGTTCTTGACTATCATTATTGTTACAAAAAATAAGCTTTCTTTCCACGGATAATACAGTAAGTACTTTGATTATTATCAGACGGAAGTTTGAAAAATGTTTTGTTCTTTAACTCCAAATTGCTAAGTGGCCAAAAATATTTAATATTAAAATTCTTTGTAATACAACTATGACGAATTATACCTGGTGGTAACATTTTTAATGTCGTAAAAATTAATATACTAGGATATATTATAATATTTATCCACATTAAAGGCGATATTTTAAAATGTATTGTAATTTATAAAATTTTAAATTATTTTATTCTATTTTGTCTATGTAAAACTGTCTCGTAGTTCGCGACAGTAGAGACTCCATGCGCGGGTCAGTTGCGCAGAAACGTTGTACCTCATACCGCCTATGCATCTAACTGTCTCTTATATTATTATTTATTATTCTCTTGGCTTAATACGCAGATAACGGCTCCATCGTCTTTAGTTTATCACAGTTTATTGTATCTAACCATGCCTTGAATGTTTGAGAGTCTTTATTTGGATTTGGGAATATATGCCTAATATTAGATGTTGGTGTGGAATTAGGCACAGAACATTTCATATAACGTGGCATCATAAAACCAGACACACACTATTATTTAAAAATTGAAATTCATCATTTAACAGGTTCACTGCTAACAACGCGCATGTGCGCCCTAGCCATTCTTCGCTGTGTGCTAACGGCGCTCATACGCGTCCACTGTAACAGTTCGGTTAACCTGTCAGTATTCTATAAGCACGAGTGTGAAAGCACGTGCGGAAAGGATTAAATTACCTAAGCTTAGCCGCCGCTTTCAATATCTGCGTTTTGGTTGGCTTTGACAGAAATTATAAAATGACCGATTCTGAAGCAGGCCCCTCGCAGCCAAAACGGCATAAAATGAGTAACCCAAGAAATAAACCATTAACTGGAGCGGATTTGGAATATTTTTTATTAAATTTTGATATTGAAGAAGAGTTTCTGCCATCTGATAATGATTTATCTGATAGTGATGAGTCGGGTAAGTGAGAAATTTTAGATTAGAATCTATTTAAAAATTAACGAAATGTGTATTTTAGAAATTGACGATGAAATTGATGATTATTCTGGTGTAATGCAAGGGATCAATGAAGAATTTTCAAATGAGAATATGGATCCAAATATAGGAAATCAACTAATCGATATGCAATCGTGGCAAGACGATCCGGTAGAAATGAAAAATTTTCCTTTCAATAACGAAATGTCATTGTTTGTATTTATTTATGGACTAGAGTTTATATTCTTCTAACTCAAAATAATCTTTATTTTATTTACTCTATTTATTTTTTATTTCTCTTTATTTTATTTGATGTATATTTTATGTTTCATTAATTTTATTTGTTCTTAGTGTAGTTTTTAAATTTTGTAATCCATAATGAGTTCCTTTTTTAATTTGTTTGTATTCTTTTTATTTCCTATATGTACAGCAATAAAATACTTTCAACTTTATAAGCTTTTCACTGAAAAAAATAAGACGCGCATACGCGTCCATCAGCACCTGAAGTGGTTGCTGACGACGCACATGCGCGTCTGTTTGACATTTCACTTCATATGTGACAAGTGTCATTTTAAAATGTATATTCACCTATCTAAAGTAATTTTATACCGATTTTCGTAAATATTTGTAACCCGCCACCGGGTAAGTATTCTCTTTGGCCGTTAGCAGTGAACCTGTTAAGCTGAGTTTATATCACTTGAAAACGAAAACTTATGAAATAAGAAAAATAAACTTATAAAGCGTTATAAATATAAACAGTTATAAACACAAATCACCTTGATTTGTGGTTATAAATCAAAATTATTGACAATTGGCATTTGGCAGCGGTAAGTAGCTAAAACAGGAAATTTTACAATACCACTAAAATTCAACGGTTATTCCATCTGCTAATTTGAAACACATACCAATAAAATAGCTTGACCTTGATCCATCTGCGTGAAACATCTAAGAGTAGGTGATTTGTGAAGTACATCTTCAACGTCAAATTGAAGCTGTTGAAGTGTTTGAAAATGAATCGGTTTGGAGAAACCTAAAATGAAGAAATCGATAGGGTAATCGAGGTTACAATCCATGACAATACAGCGAGGAGTAAAAATAGCGGTTTACCAAATTTTGCGAGCATTCTCAATATGAATTGAATGAGTCGACACCATTCACATAACTAAGAGATATTTTGAAAGACTGGACCTGGAATAAGAAAAAAGGAAATGGGCAAGATTATTAAGAATATATTGTGAAGTACGTGTGGAATTCTAGAGCAAAAGCTCTTCACGAAATGTACTTAAAACAGTATAATATAAAAATTGATCCATTTCAAGCGTGCGTATCCAAAAATTCTCCAGACGCACGTAATGCCAAGAGACGGAAATTGCAGATATATCAGAAAAAACGGCCTTAAGTATAGAAAATATCTTGGCTAGTAATGACAAATGCGATGAAAAAACTCCAGATGGACTCCAAAAACAAACTGTACTATTTGGCTTAAGTAGAATTAGCGTGGTGTGGGGGCGTAGGTTGTTCAGCTTTGATTGAACATTTCAAATTTGAAATTCAGAATGATGATAATGAATCAAGTAAGTTAAAATACAACCAAATTTTTACAAAAACCCGTCAAGGTGGAAACCATAAATGCGCAAACAGCAATGAGCTTATTAAAATAAAACGAAACCCGCAGAGATGTTCAGTTAGATTGTTCAGAGAATTGATTGGAAAAAGAGGACCAGGATTCACATGTTCACGTTTTTCCCAACTCCAAATCCATTAGAAAAAAAAAGGAAACTAATTGTGGTACACGAATTTGCCTGTTGGGTGAAACGAGCTTTCAAAATGGACTGCATTGGGAGCAAACTCTATGGTTTGAAAATTACGAACCATTCTTGCAGATCGACTGCAGTTTCTCAACTGGCAAAATCCGGAGTATCAGAGAAGCAACTTATTGAAATTACTGGCCCCGCTAGTACTTCTTCAATTTGACCTAACTTGCAGATGAATGAAAACCATCACCAGGGTATTTTGAGCAGACTGAGACATTAGAATGAATGTAGACTTTCTACGGTTAATACTGCCAGTTCTTTAAAAGCTGAACAAATGTAAGAAATTACACATGGTGGAAATGTCACATGGAATGATTTTACTTTCAATTTCAATTGATAAATTATAAAGCTGATTCTGTTTGGATTTTTTCACTTGCTGCTGATATTTTCAATAAATTATTCCAAATTGTTTGATTTTGTGAATATGACTGATTGGATTCCAGTTATAATCTTCATAAGTATGAAACGACTTTGATAAATTGTCGTCAATTTTTATTTCTGCTAATTTTTTCTTGTATTTTGGCTTTCATCATATTATTAATGCCAAAATAATGTCTCGATTAATTACTATAAAAACAGTCGAAATCTCATCAAGGTCTTGTTATATTACCCTTGATTATTACATGAAACAATCACAATTCCTGGTAGTCGTTCTAGCAATCTGAAAACGGGTTCCAGGAATTAATCTTTGGCTTTTTTTCCTACATATCTTATTTAAACGCGCGATACTTTGGAACCAAAATAAATTGTTTTCTCAGTTTAGAATACGTATGATAGTTTGAATTCGGCATGTCAACCCCTGAATGAATGGTCATAGTATGTATTTGTGTAGGAAAGTGTTTTGGACTTTGAAATATCACCGGTGTTGGATACTAAATTTCTCATTTCCCCTACGGATTTCCCGTATCAGGGGCAGACGAAGACAACAGGATAATTTATAACATAACTCGCTACAAAACAAAGACGGATAAATAAAGCAAAATGCGGTCTATTTCTTCGAACAACGCAGTCATATCATATTTGTGAAGCGACCAAGTCATTTTACATTTTCCGACGAGTTTTTCTTTCATATAATATTCCTCGAGAAAATTCGTTATCCTTTAGATAGTGAAAAATTGTTATTATTTCATAAAACAGACGGTGATATATTGTATAATATACTCGTTTCTAGGCAGAAAGTATATAAGACGGCATTAAACTCTCATCTAAATATATAAAGCAGAGTCGGGTTAGTTAAGCCATTTATAACACAAGAACGGATGGCTCGATTTCAATGATCCACGATTTGTTGGATTCGTCTTCGCCTTAAACAATAAAATAGCAGAGAAATTCACGACAAAAAATTATAGCTGAAGGCGTCACTTTTCGAACCAGCGCAGAAATTTAAGCCACATATCCAGTGAGCGGTAAAGGTGCTTTGCGTACAAGTTGTATACAATATTTTGTACAGCCACGTTTATTAATGAAAGACAAAATGAAGTTTATATAAATATTCTATTCAAACTATGAACAGAAAGAATTTGGAGAATGAATATAGAACAATCAGTTAAATGTATAGTTATAGTTTAATTTGAACAATTTTGGATTTTTATGCTTTGTGTATGCCCTTCTGATGATAAGGTTTCATAAAATGTAATATCTATCAACTAAGGTGATGATGCTTGTTTTTCATTAGCAATAATATTATATGGAGTAGCAGCACTAGGTATAATGAAAATTTTCCACTACTAGCTATGAAGTTGACATTTATTGCGTCTTCTAGCCAACTGAGATGTTGAATTTCTCTCAGATAGTGGTCAATCATTTTGTCTATTGTTAATCTATGTCAATATTGGACAAATTCAAATGTTTTGATGATCTAGAGATAGGAGAAAGTACGGATAGATGTCACGGGGAGATAGATGCCGCAGATCACGTGACGCGGAAACTACAGGATATATCCAAAGTAGTCTGAAAGATTGCTGCGGGCGAGTCGCAATTTAATTTTATGACGAAAAGTTCTTGTCAACATGTGTGATGAATCTTTTTGTTAATGCGTTACAGGGTGATCAATTTTTTTGATAAACGAGCTCTGACTGTAAGTGAAATTTATTTAGACAATACTCTTGTCCTTAAAATAACTTATTTCCACAACCCCTATCTTAAACGTGGAAAATCTTTAAAATCGTAACATACTAAGCTGTAATGTTATTTGCAACAAATCAGTCCTTTTCGAACGTGTATTGCTATTTATTAGACTTCGTGCAGATATTACACCTGGAGGTGCACATTTTGAGCATATAATCAGGAATGTACTCTTTTTTATTTATGTTCATCACAATTGTTTAGGTCATTAATTAAATAATTTCTATGGACTGTAATAATTTTATTTTGAATATAAAACGGAGCAAATCTACACGTGTTCGATTTTTGCAGCCATGATGGCGATAAGTCAACTACTACTCTTACGGTGTTGTCAGGTGTACCTTGACATGCCGGCCGCCTTGAAACGAAATCTTTCAAAACAAATAAAATTACATTAAAATATCAAAATGGTTTAACACATAAGAAAAACAAGAAAATAAACGTTTTAATATTTTAAAGTAAAGATTGAGGGTATTTAATTATTCTGTGTCTACGGGGAGACCACATATACGATTAATTGCTCGTTTCACTGTTCCCGACCGCACTTGTATGGTTACAACCCTGACAATGTCATCACTACCGCGATGCAGTTCTATGATACGTCCCAACTGCCAATGTTGAACTGGTGCATTATCGTCCCTGATAAGGACCAAAGATCCCAGCTTCACAATTTATTCACATCGCTTTCGCCATTTTGTCCATGTCTGAAGTTCTGCTAAATATTATTTCTGCCACCTTTTCCAATAGTGTTGTATCATGCTCTGAATGTGCTGCCACCTGGACAGTCGATTTTGCGTAACATCAGTTAGATTATATTCGGAATACAATAATAGCGGCTGCTTAAACTCTTACAATCTACACTAATTTATCCTCACTCGCATGGACCAATGTTTAGGTCAATAATTGAATAAGTTCTATGGACTGTATTAATTTTATTTTGAATATAAAACGGAGCAAATCTACACGTGTTCGATTTTTGCAGCCATGATGGCGAGAAGTCAACTACTACTCTTACAGTGTTGTCAGGTATACCTTGACAACAATATGAAGACTTTTATTAAAATTAATGTAAGTCAAAGTACGTTTATTAAAAAGATTCCAACGCCCTGTAACTAGTTTTAACAACAAGACTTATAACACATATTCATACGAACTTTTCTTCGTAGGTTCATGAAATAGCCCCCAAAGTATTCTCGATTCAACTAAATTTAGTGTCATCGGTTAGTGCAACGATAGTGCATCTATAAATTTCGTTAGTACTTCTGTGGTTAGTTATACTGTGTTAGTAATTTTCTGTGGGCACATATGTTTAAACGTCAATGAGTTAGAAAGAGACAAAAGACATATAAATTCAGTGTATTATTCTTTTTCGCTAACAGGATATCATATAGTGGAAAACTTGCAATACATGTCCAACGCCAATGTATTACAAAATCTTTGTAGGTACTAACAGGATAACAGAAACAGTATTGCCAACTTTCATTGAATATTAATATCAACTGTAAAATGCATTGTTCTAACACGAGAACAAGTTATAAGAAGCTTTTAATTATGATAATTGGAATTATCATGATTATAAGTTTCTTATAACTTATTCTCGTGTTAGAACAATGCATTTTACAATTAATTTGAATATTCAATAATAGTTGGCAACACTGTTTCTGTTATTCTGTTAGTACCTACCAAGATTTTGTAACACATTGGCGTTGGACATGTATTGCACGTTTTCCACTTTATAATACCCTGTTAGCGATAAACAATAATACAATGAATTTATATGTATTTGTTTATTTCTAGATCATAGACATTCAAATATATGTGCCCACAGAAAATTCCCAATACTGTATATTGAATATTAATTCATTTTAAGGTCAACATTAGACAATCTCATTGATTTGGAATCCGAAATCCATGGATCTTTCGCAAATAAACTAGATTGCCCTGCAGTTTTCATCGATATCACAAAAGCCTTCGATACAGCGTGGCGTCATGGCATTATAAAAATTGTTCAAAGGAAACATCCTAAAATTCATACAATTTTTTTTAATAATCATATTTTTCGTTTCTGTACCAATACTTCAATCCTGAAACAACAAACTAACGGAACTCGTCAAGGATCAGTCATTAATTGAACACGTTTCCTGAATGCTATCAACGATGTATTAAACCATCACTCCAAACTACTCAAAGGCAGGTTATATGCTGACGATTTGGTGATATTCTCTGAGGGTAAGAACATTCACTCAATTCAGAAACACATCTAAAAATATTAAACTGGTCTAAACTCACGGAACTGCAATTTTCAACAGAGAAGACCAAATACATATTATTTTCTATAAAACACAATCCTGTGTCTTCCAAACTAGAACTTAATAACATTTTCCTAAACTATGTCGATAACATCAGATTTCTTGGAATAATTATTGACAAAAAACTCAGATGGAAGGAGCACATACTGAATGTTAAAAAATCCTCCCAAAACGGTATAAACCTCTCAAACTAATCCTGGGGATCTGGCTGTACCTGTCTAATGCACATATATGAAACACTGAATTGCTCAAAGATAGCCTACGGCTCTATAGTATACGTGACAGCTAAAAAAACTACTCTAAACCAGCTTGAAACCATTCAAAACACAGCACTTAGAATAGCAACCGGAGCATTCTGCTCAAGTCCAATAATGAGCTTACAGTGCGAAACCTGGGAACCTTCTCAACAACTCTGGAGAAAATACCTTGCCGCTTCATACGCACTATCCATCAGCACAAACCAGCAGAATCCAATCTACATTAACATACTGACAAATCACTACAAAACTCTACATTCGGCAAATATCAAAACATACCCACCATTCTATACAAGAGCTAGTCAATTTCTCACAGAACTCCAAATCAAACGTCCCCTCTTCCTTTCCAACGAAATTAAAACTCCCCCTCCATGGTCGATCAATATCCCACCCACCGAGACTTCGCTGTGCAAATTTAACAAATTAGAAACCCCCCAAACCCTAATTAGGAGAACATTTGCCTCCATACTTGACAAATATCCACAATTTCACCTCGCATATACAAACGCCTCCAAAACCTCTGATGGCGTAGGCGCGGCAGTGACCATGCAAAACAGTATACAACAATTTAAGTTACCTGAAATAAGCAGCGTCTGCAATTCTACAAGCAATTACTTACATAAAAATACTTGAAGATCCCTCATAATACCAGACTCTCTTAACTCAATACATATTATCAATCAACTTTATCCCACACATCCAATAGCACTCTAAATAAAAGTCGAATTATCACAGTTGCAACATTCCAATAGCTTTGTGGAAATACTTTGGATTCCTTCTCATGCTGGCCTTAAAGGAAACGAAGAAGCCAACTACAAAGCACGACCAGCAGCAATTAGTGAAACCGTAAGTGAAATGCAAACGGTAGTGTACAACGACATAAAACCGCTACCTAAAACAAAAGTGCAAAAATTGTGGCAAACCGAGTGGCTAACATCTCAATTGAAACTACGCGATGTGAAACCGGAAGTGAAGCCTCGGTCGTAGTAAATAAACAAAGGATCGCTTCAAGTTAAACTGACTAGGTTAAGAATAGGCCACACCAAGCTTACTCATAGTTACTTAATTACTAAAAGTGAATCCCCAAAGTGTGAATTATGGAAGACCCAGCTTACTGTCAAACATTTAATATTACCGATTGCCCAACATTTGAACAATCAAGACAAGACAACAACCTCAGCAACGATTGGGTCTGCGATGTAAAAGTTCTTGAAGCAGACCCAACAAAGAAGTTTTCTAATAATGTAAGGGATATTGTTAATAATTCAAATTATCTTTTAAATGATTACGAAAAGAGGTCTATCATACATAAGAATCCTCATTGTCCACAATTATATGGAACAGTTAAATTACATAAAATAACGAAACCAATTAGACCTGTAGTCTCTTATGTTAATGCTCCTAATAATATATTGGCAAAGAAGCTCAACAATATACTCAATACTTACGGATATGAATCTCAGTACTCAATTAGAAATTCAATAGAGCTAATCAAAAAGTTGAAATCAATCCACTTGCAAGATAACTATAAACTCATATCGTTCGATGTAACTAATATGTTTACTAAAATTCCTCCTAAGGAATGTCTAATACTTGTAAGAAAATTACTAGAAGATAAAAATATTAATCCAGGAATAATTTCAGATATACTTAATTTATTTGATGTATGCATTAATCCATAATTCAGAATTATTTCACTTTTGACAATAAGATATATATTCAAAATGAAGGTTTACCAATGGGAAGCCCTATATCACCTATTTTAGCAAACATTTTTATGGACAATTTAGAAAGAAAGATCTTTGAAAGTAATATTTCGAAAAATATTTTATTTTGGTATAGATATGTAGATGACATATTAGCTTGATTTATGGGTAGTGAACGACAATTAGATGTATTTTTCAACCACATCAATAATTTACACCCGAAAATTAGATTTACATTAGAAATTGAAGAAAATAGCTCAATCAATTTTCTTGATTTAAAAATTCAAAAAGTTAATAATGTACTTGATTATTCAATTTACCGAAAACCAACACAGACTGATGTGACAATTCCATTCAATTCTAATCACCCTGTCTCACACAGACTAGCGGTATATAATTCAATGATACATAGAGCTTTTTCAGTTCCTATGAACAAATGTAATTTTGATAGAGAGATTATTACAATTAGACAAATAGCAACATCTAACGGTTATCCATTAGATATGATAAATAGGCTAATTAGTAAAAAAGAAAAAAAAGTGGCATTACAACTAATATATCCTAAACAAGCTGATGAAATTAAAACTTATAAAACCATCACATATGCAGGAAATATTTCTAATAATATTTCAAAGATAACATCTTCAGCAACGGATGCAACAATTTCTTTTAAAACAGAAACTAACGTTAGTACAAAATTGTTAAATGTAAAAACAAAAATACCACTATTAAAGAAGTCAGGTATATATAAACTCAAATGTCCAGAATGTAATGCTGTCTATTTGGGTCAGACCCTTAGGAATTTTGAAGTACGATACAGTGAGCACTTACAAGCATACAGATTAAAACAACCAGAAAAATCCCACTACGCAAAACATCTACTTGACACCAATCATTCATTGACACCTAACACAGAACTAGAAGTACTGCATATTTGTGAAAAGAAACAAGAACTGGATTTCCTTGAAGAACTGGAAATTAGAAGACATTTAAGAAACCCACAATATGAAGTTGTCAATGAACAGTTAAATCTCCACTAATAAACTGTCTTCTTAAGTGATAATTGTAAAGATCAGCAGATATAGTTTTCCTGGTTTTCTATATCATTGCACAGTTATACTGATCTTAATTGGAAAAATGATATCCAGGATATCACCATAGGGCTAATAATATCTAAGCTTCAATATTTGTAATATCACATCTTCTTCTTTTTTCTATAAACATATATTAAGCCAATCACAAGTTAGGTTACTTCTTGGTCTAGCCAAAATTAACTACTAAACATCAGGTAGGCATAAAATGAAATGTAACTTCTGTCATTTTGACGATGATATTGATTTATCGAAACAATTGTCAATTTTTTAGAATTTTCAATAACTTGTATTATATTGTGGAATTAACTAGAGACCTTGAGTTTCATTTAAAAACACTATTAAATAATATATTACGTAACGTGTGTTGTAAGAAGCATTTTACGCACGAACGGAAAAGTTACGAACGAAGCCGCATAGCGGCGAGTGCGTGATTCCGTGAGTGCGTAAAATGCGTTACAACACGAGTTACGTACTATACTTTACCTACGACCCACTTGTACTTGTGTTTATAATCTTATTAAAGTATTTAAAGTACAAGTAAAAACGTACATCCTCGATGCCCAGCCAAGTTTTATAAAAGTCCCTCCTCGATGCCCAGCCAAGCATCTTAGAAAATCACCCTCGATGCCCTGCCAAGTTTCCTAAAAGTCCGTACTAAGTAGTATTTATTTTTATTAAAAATGTATGTAGACTTACCGGAATTGCATACACCTCTCGACAAAAGTGACATTAATTCCTTAGGTGGATTACTTCCCTCAGAAATCAAAGACCACCCGCGGGATTAAATGGGCCACTTTAGTCGCTTGGTGTATATTGTACTATTGTTTACTAATATGAGATACATTTAGACAGCTAAAAGATGCGGATTGAATGAAACGGAACCAATTATCATATAATTCAAAATAACTCTTAGTATTCAATGCAATCTCATATCTAAAAAATGTTATCTACCATTTATACAGGGTGATTCATAACTATTGGGACATACGCTAAGGGTAGATTGTTTGGACCAAAATATGGCGATTGGACCAAATATACCTCAATAAAATATTGCTGTGGAAAAAGATAAAGGGCGTTAAAGTTGAATTTTTTTTAGTTTTTTGCTAATAATTTCACTGTGTATTTATCGATTGTTATTAAAATCGCCACAGAGCCATATTTTCATACAGGCAATACGATTTTATGTATATTTTGACATTTTGTTACAGGGGGAGCCTCTTGAAGAATTTCTGATGATGAAATTGACTGATAACTTTTTTTGACGAAACTTTTTATTAAAAAATATGAGATAAACATCATTTCTACGTAATATTGGTACTCTTGTTCAAACACGATATTCTCATTCGTTTTCGAGAAAAACGTGATTGAACAGTTCAGAGTATCGGGAGGGGATTTCAAATATTATTTCATTTATGAAAAGTGTGCTATGGAATGTCAGATAATTGTTGCTGGTAAATGACATTTCTTGTCAGTGAATATTTTTTTCTGCAAGTTTATAGCCAATTGTTGCATTTTTAAAAGTATCATATACTTTTTCGATTGAAATGCGTCGTCACAATCATTTTACGAATCAAGAAATGCGGGATATGATTTGTGTATACGCACAAGAACGTTTTTGCGGGCGCTCTGCAGCCAGAAGGTATGAATTGTTATATCCAGGCAGAAGGCAACCAAATCACAAAAAATTTTCAAATCTATTTCATCGTTTGGGTGAAACCGGGTCATTTCACAATAAAAATCAAGGTGGTCGTCCGAAACAAATTTCACCTAATCAAGAAGATGAAATTTTGGTTCGAATAGATGAAAATCCTACAGTAATTTGTCATAATCAACAGGAGTAAGTCATTCGTCTATTATTAGAATTCTAAAAAAAGGAAAGTTCCACCCGTATCACTTCACTCCTGTTCAAAATTTGCTTCCAAGAGATCTCCCACGACGGTTACAGTTCTGCCAACGTACTCTCAACAAGCATAATGGTGACCGAAATTTTATTAAGAATATTATGTTCACCGATGAAGCGACTTTTACCAGACGAGGGGTATTCGATTGGAGAAACAGCCATTATTGGAAACAAGAAAATTCGCATGCTCTGAAAGAAAGACATTTCCAGCATGAGCTTAAATTTAAATGGAGATTCTTATTTAGTTTTTATGCAAAATACTTTTAGTAATATTTTGTCACTAGCTGTAACAAATAAAATGTCAGTGTTTTTAAATGAAACTCAAGGTCGTTTATGCAGGAAGGAGCTCCACCTCATTTCCCTTTAGTTGTTAGAAATCATCTGAATGACATATTTCCTCAAAGATGGATTGGCGGAGGAAGTGATTTTGAATGCACACCAAGAAGTCCTCAGTATAACCCGCTTGATTTTTATGTTTGGGGACGTATGAAGTCCCTAGTTTATGCTAATAAAATTAACTCGAAAGTCGAACTGTTGAGGAAAATACAAAATGCGGCTAACTTTATAAGGGTACAGAATAATATGTTCTTCGAAGTTCGAAAGTCCTTTATTAAAAGAATTAGAAAAGGCATAGAAGTCGGAGGAGGCCACGTAGAACATTTAATTTGAGTTTGCTCTTTTTATGTTACATTGTTTTTAATTGTGCTTTATCGTCGAAATAAAAGCCTTAAGATACAAGTTTTTTTATTGTCCATTACTTGAACTCCCCTTCCGATACTCTGAACTGTTCAATTGCGTTTTTCTCGAAAACGAATGAGAATATCGTGTTTGAACTAGAGTACCAATATTCCGTAGAAATGATGTTTATGTCATACTTTTCAATGAAAATCACTAAAAAGTTTTGTCAAAAAAAGTTACCAGTCAATTTCATCATCAGAAATTCTTCACGAGGCTCCTCCTCTAACAAAATGTCAGATAATACAAAAAATAATGTTGCCTGTATAAAATTATGCCTCTGTGCCGATTTTGGTAACAATCGATGAATATACAGAGACATTATTAGCAAAAAATGGAAAAAAAACTTATCTTTTTCCACAGAAATATTTTATTGAGGTATATTTGGTCCTATTGCCATATTTTGGTCCAAACAATCTACCCTTAGCCTATATCCCAATAGTTATGAATCACCCTGTATATAGAATAAAATTCAACGTCAAATATCTAAGTAGTACATTTTGAATAAAATGGCTACATCTTTTGACAGTTGCTAAGTGGTTGCTATGGAAGCCGTGCGTTTTACTTTACAGCCGTGCGTTTTGTTTTACCGTGCGTAATAGACGTCCTCCATTGATTGCCGACTGTGTGTTTTTGACTACTTACAGGGGTGGTCGTAGGTAAAATATATTATTGTTGATGTTGTTACAGTATTATTATTATCATTATTGCTGCTAAAATTTGCTGAACAATTTTGGTTCACAAATAGAAATTTTTTACCACAGATGTAGCAAAGACTATTTATGGAATTTTTTTATACAAGTTCAAGTGCATCGACAGCTATGACCATTGGCACGGTACATTACAGGGTATCATAGTTTATAAAAAGTATTAATGTCTTTAAGGAACTGTATAGTTTTAGATAGTTCACTGGGAGAACTAAACATTTCTTTTAGTGTAGGCTTCACACTTTTCTCACTTTGACGTCGTTGTAGAGTTGACAGTCTATCAATATATGTTTGACAGTAACAGGACAGTTGCAGGCGTGGCAAGTTGGGCTATTGTCGGTGGTCATTAAGTGGCCATGAGTCAAACGTGTATTGCCAATTCGCGATCTTCTCACAATCCTTGCATCATGTCTTGAAAAATCGGTAAGTGAAAGGCGACCAAGGATGGGTTGAATTTCATGAAGAGTTGTATTCTTGTTGGTCCAATGAATCTGCCAAGATTTGTGGATTAACGCCTTGAATAAGGATTTCAGATCTTGGCACAGTTGAATTGTAGTAGCAGTGGTAACGAGGGAGGCACTTCTTTGGCGTGTTGGTAAATGAAGCAGCTATAGTCCATTTTGAACGAATTAGTGCTCTATAGACTCTAAGGACGTTCTCGTCAGCGCGCCAGACAAAGTGCGAGAGAGTTTTTATAATATTTGAGCGTTTCAGGCAATCGCCTCTGACATCGTCTTTATGTTTTTTCCAGTTGAGCCGTGAATCAAAAATCATTCCAAGGATTTTTCAGGAATTGACAACAGCTATGGTGAAATTATTTAGAGTGATAAGTGGAGCAGAAGATGCAACTTTTCTATTAAACTAAATTATTTTAGACTTATTTAGAGATAAGGATAAGCCCAAGTTATCAATTTTGTTTTGTAGTAGATTTACAGCATTTTGTAGGAGTTGGCAGGAAGTGAAGGTGTATTTTCATGGCAATAAATAATTAGATCGTCAGCATAAAGGGGCTGGAAAATTGGTACATATGTCGTTTATAAAAAGTATAAACAATGTGGGACTTAAGACTGAACCTTGGGGAACACCATCAGTTTGTAGACGAGAGACGGAAAGTTTACCAATAATAGATACTCTGAGGCGCCTGAAGAGTAAGAAATGTTCGATGAAATGGTAGATATTTCCTTTGAGGTAAAAGAGGAAACGTTTATTTGAAACCGCTCTCCTAGGGATAGTATCAAAAGCACCTTCGATGTCAAAGATAGCGGCAACAACTTCCCGTTGACTGTTAAGTGTTGAAGAAATGTTGGCTTGGAGGAGAGCAAGATTATCTCGGGTTGACCGATTAGGTCAAAAACCAGATTGGAAGCGTGGAATAGTTTGGTATTTTTCAAGGAACCATAAAAGTCTTTTGTTAATCATTTTCTCTAGAAGTTTGCATGTGATGCAAGTAAGGAAAATAGGGCGAAATGACTTTGGTATTAAAGAAGGTTGTTCTGCTTTTTTAACTGGAATGAGAGTGGATTCGTGCCATTTATCGCGGAATTGTTGGGAAGTCCAAATAATATTATATAGGTTAGGAACTTTGTAAAGAGAAATATCGGAGAGTTTTTTAAGGAAGATGTATGGGATATCATCGGGAGCAGCACCAGTATTTTTACAAGAGAATAAAGCGGCTTTTAGTTCATAAAAAGTGAAAGGTGCATTGACTGATGTTACATCCTACTGATCAATTTGCTCGACAAGGAAAGGGGTACAGAGAGAAGAGATAGGGGTTGATTTCAAAATATGATTTTTGAATTTATCTTCAAAGTATTCTGCGAAAGTGTTTGCAATAGCTTGGCTAATACTTATAAGCGAGTCGTTATAGATAAGGCTGGGGATATTGAGGTTGGTCTTGTTACCTTGTATTTGTCGAATTTTATTCCAGACTTGGCTAGGATTAGTGTCGGTCGTCACGGAGGAGACATATTTTTGCCAGGAGGACTTTTTGCTTTGTTTTATAATGTATTTAGGTTTTGCTTTGAGTTTTTTGGGGAAAAGAAGATTCGCAGGAGTTCTATTTCGACGCAGTCTATTAAGAGCAGTTTTGGATTGGCGCACGGCATTTTTAAAGGCGGGATTCCATCAAGGAACAACTTTATGGGTAGCAGATAAGACTGTTTTACCTACGTGCAGGTCTGCTGCAGATTCAATAGCATCGACTATCATTTGAAGGTGACTGTTGGCATTCGTTGAAGGAGGTAATGAGAGGAGTGTATTTTGAGTGGCTAGTGTGTAATCGGGTCAATTGGCAGTTTTCTAATTCCAATATCTGCGGGTAATTGGCTCTTGGTTAGATGGGTTGGAGATGAGAATAGGAACGTGGTTGCTGTCATGCAGATCGTTCAGTGTGTTCCAATAACTTCATGGCTTGTGGTTAAGGTAAGAGGGACGGAATAAATATCGCTTGAGGCAAATATTGATACACCACCGCTGGCTCTAATGCAGTAGGTTCTAATGTAGTGATACCCTTCGAAGTCTTTTGAGAGAGGATTGTGATTGATTTCGAAATTAGTTTCTTGAAGACAAAAAAAATCGGGTTTTTGGAGGGAAGTGAACTTTTAAATTCGTTCTATGCGAGGATAAAATCCATAGCAATTCCATTGTAAGACAGTGAATACTCAAAGTGGATAAGGGAAGGTAAAAGGTTTAGTGGGATATTATCGAGGAGTCAGATGAGTTGTAGTCGTCAGTTGTCGGGTCACCGTAATAAGTGTAAGAATCAGGATCTAGTTTGGATTTAATTATGTTTTGTAGATGTGTTAAGCGATTTTTAAGGAGCGTTCACTAGATGTAGTGTAGAGAGTTTTCAGGTCTTGGAGGAAGGAGGGAATATCAGAAGTGAATTTATTGGCTTCAGTGAATGGATCAGACATCCCAATAGTATTTTCAAGAAAAGTAGTCAGTTAGGTTTCAGAAAGTGAGAGAGGAGTAGACAAATCAGAGCATATTTTGTGAATAGTAGAACGAGTTGTAGAGCTCAAATCATGTTTCTCAGGTACATCAGATTTGGATTTTTTGGTTTTCTTTTTAGAAGGTTTTTCAAGGGTTTGCGATAAATTGGGTGCAGAGGGGCCGATTGCATTTGGGCGGAGAAAGTTGATGGTTTCGTGTGGTAAAATAGTTGGGGAAGCCAGGCTGTTATCATTAGAGTGCGGTCTTTTCTCACCAGGTTTTGGTGATGGTACGTGGGATGGGTCAGGAGGATCAAGAAGGTCATCTGTGGAGGTTTGGGTAATATTTACAGTGCAGTCAGTAGAAGAGAGGGGAAGATTATGTGAGGCTTCAATGGATGCATCATTTAATTGGGAAGGGGAGGATGTGGTGAAATTGGTGCAAGATGCAGCGGTGTGATTTAATTGCTAACAGAGGAAGCATTCTAATTTATCAGTCGAAATAAAAATACGGTGAGGGGTGTTTTCATGAGTGATAAGTATTGATGTTTGGAGGGAAAAATCATCGCGGTCCGGGATTATATAAGTCACCCTTCGGAAGCTCATAACATGAGCATACGCAACGTCGGGTGTGCCGCATCTAACATGAGTAATGGGCGTAGTGTTTTTTAATCCGAGGTCGAGGAGAGCTTTTTCAATCAGAGAGTGAGGAATCGAGGAGCTAACATTGGAGATTAAAATTCTTTCAGACGGAGAAATGAGTCTACGAATAGGTATAATTTGAGAGTTAATTGTAATGTTGGACGTGGTTTATAGGAGATGGTCAATTTGTTCGGTAGAGGATAAATATATGCAAATACGGCCATGGGCAATACGAGATGCAAAATGAACATTTTTGGGTGAGACAATACTGCCAATTGCTTTAATATAGTCGAAGATGACGGAGTTGGGAATAGATTGCATCACAATAACTTAATCTTTACAGGGTGTTGGGGGCAGGGGCGCCTTATTGAGGGTAGCAGCAGCATATGATCGATGAATTGCGTTTATGGCTTGAGATGTACTCTGAATTTCATTGAAAGTGTATATGTTAAGGGAGTGAGACGAGAAATTAGCCATACTGCGATTCTGGTTACCAAAATTGCAGATATGAGGGCAGGGGGGTACAAAGTACGGCGAATATACCAATATTCGCTCGATGGATAAAGTTTACACACTTACCGGGCTATTGTTTCAATTTAAATTCACAAAAACCAAAATAAACACTCGTTAATTACGAGGTCTGCTAAAAAACGGAGGTCATTGAATAGGAAAATAAAACACGTTCGTCTACTAAGAGAGTCAACTCGTGAATCTATGTATGGAATTTATTTTTTCGCAATTTGGAAGTTTTTTGTTATTAAAAGAAAAATAACCAACAAATAAAAAATCGCACGTGTAGAATAAATTCATTCCCATTATGCAAAGGTTGGAACGATGCCACATCTTCTCTATTTAGTGGACTGAACCACGATAACCATTTAAAGTCTCACCTTGAAAATAAAACTGACTCTCATTTCTTATATTCTTCACTAGAAGCAAGCATTAAGGCAATAAATAAACTATTAAAGTTGATGAGTTTACATAGTATTCGATAAATAGTTAATACAATCCTAAATTGAGTTTGGCTTCAAGTCAACACGACATTCCTCCACTGTTAGGCGGTACAAATTTCTCCGGCTCAGGTAGTGAGAAACTAAATTGAAAAGAGAAGTCAACGAATTTATTCAGTTACTTCAAACTTGAATTTTTTCAAACTTAATTGTAAACTTGAAATTGAACCACGTATTTGGTGTCTCAGTAAAAAATCCTATCGGCTAAATCTAAGGAACTATTAGTACTACTAGACCAGGGTCGATAATTTTTAAAACCAAAAAAAATAATAGTAGGATGAAACCCATTAGAAAAGGAGGGGAATATTATAAAAATGAAAGGAAAAATAATTTACGGGCGATCTGAGGTCGGGAAGGGGATGGGGATGAGTTTTTAAGGGTAAAAAACGGTTTTTCTCGATTTTCGGCAAAACTAAAAGTCCTATCGAAAAAATTCTAATGGCAAAGTTGTAGGTAAAGAAAAGATCTAAAACTTTTTCATTCACACTTTTTTCACATAACCTCAAAATTTTTGTGAAAAATTCAAAAAACCAGGTTTTTGGTTTTTTATTTTTATCTTTTACAAATTTTTTTTTAACGAAATTTGGTGAAACCTTACATTTTCATGTCTCAAATACGCTGTAATTTATTTGATTGAAAATATTTATTTTTTCACTTTATTTTGAAATATTATCGAAAAAACACCCTAATTTTCAATCGAAAACTCACCCGTCAAAATATCAGCTTTTTTAAAATAGTTGGTATGTTTTCTGTTCGTTGAAATCTCTACTTTCCGATGGTGGAAAAAAAATATATGTTACTATAGTAAATCTTCTCAGAAAATGCAAAAAATCGAAAAAAACTCGAATTCAAATTTTTTTTTAATTATTATAAATAATTTCATCTAAAAAATGTGATTGCTGCAATTTGTTTCAATTAAAAAATTGATTTATTTAATACTAATTACATTTATGTCATAGAAAATCTCATTAGATATGAATATAAATGTAAATCGTACAATTAAATGTAGATACTTTATTCTGATTACGTTATTTATTACAATATTTTTAAACACATTAATCTTATCATTCATAAATACCTTATATTCAATTCTAATCACTTATCCATTAGTTTCTGTCTTTTTGATGGCATTTCTCCATCGTTAGATTCGTCTTCAACATTTTTTCCAGACTGCGTTGGATTTTCATCCACAATTTCTTCTGAATCATTAACTTCCTCGTAGGTTTCTTTTTCAATATTGGAGCAATTTTCAGAACCATGACAGTTTGAACATAAATTTGTGCATTTTAAACCATGTTTTCGGCAACCACATTTTAAACTGTTACATCCAGTTTCACAGCTGCAGCAAATAGTTTTGAGCAATATTTCCGGAATTAATTCTTTTTGTGTAAATTTGGGCATAATTCCACGTTGATATTGCTTCCAGCCCCAATCTGTTGCTGTTAGTTCGTTACCCAACCAAGTTTGAAGCTGATAATATGCCCTGTAACAATGTTGTTCTGCTGCTCCTTCTGTGGGTGGGAGGTTTGCCAAAACGAAAGATGATTTAATTTTTCGATTCAATTTTTGCCAATTGATATTTTTGAAACCTTAATTGATTCAGTGTAATTTTTCCCTTTTTACATTTATAAATAGATTTGATTAGTTGTAATCCATTTTTTTTATTTCTTCTTTACTCGCACCTTTGTTATAAAAAACATTGGCCAAATTTGACAAATTTTTAACGTCTAATAATGGATTGACGATACTTTTCTTTCCTGTTGCGGTAAATCCAGATGTTGTATCGCAACCAGAAAAACAATGCAGAAATGCAACAATGTTTCTTAATGATTCATGTATGAAACTATTAGACGTGAAAAATAGGTCTTTTACATTTCCAGAACCTGGTTTGAGAAAATAAATGTCATGATTATATGAATTTAACTGATTTTAAAAGGACCAAAAGATCAATATCTTGGCCCACAACAATTACAGTTTTATTAGTACTCATTGCAATTTTTATCGCGGTTTCAATTATGTCAGCATCAGCATCTTCTTCTACTTGGATGCAGGTGAATCCTGGTGACTGTATTCTTTTATCAATGTAACATGTGATCTAACGTTTTTCGAGTAATTAAAGTGTTAATTTTAATAAATAGCTCAAAATTTTTTATAATAATAATAAAAAAAAATCGAATTCCAGTTTTTTTTCGATTTTTTGCATTTTCTGAGAAGATTAACTATAGTAACATATATTTTTTTTCAACGAACAGAAAACATACCAACTTTTTAAAAAAGCTGATATTTTGACGGGTGAGTTTTCGATTGAAAATTAGGGTGTTTTTTCGATATTAATTCAAAATAAAGTGAAATAAATAAAAATTTTCAATCAAATAAATTACAGCGTATTTGGGACATAACAAGGTAAGTTTTCACCAAATTTCGTTAAAAAAAATTTTTTGTAAAAGATAAAAATAAAAAACCAAAAACCTGGTTTTTTGAATTTTTCACATAAATTTTGAGGTTATGTGTAAAAAGTGTGAATACAAAAGTTTTAGATCTTTTTATTACCTACAACTTAGCCATTAGACTTTTTCCGATAGGACTTTTAGTTTTGCCGGAAATCGAGAAAAACCGTTTTTTACCCTTAAAAACTCACCCCCATCCCCTTCCCGACCTCAGATCGCCCGTAAATAATTTTTCTTCTCATTTTTATAATATTCCCCTCCTTTTCTAATGGGTTTCATCCCACTATTATTTTTTTTCACTTTTTATTATTTTTAAAGGCTTCTACCCTGGTCTATTATGAGTGTATTCATTAGTAAGAACCGAATGATCGGAGGAATAGATCGATAAGATCGAGACAGAACACATATTTTTCTGAAAGATTTCCTGGCAACATAAAAAAAATGTAAGACTATTTATCAAGTCTGCAGAGGCTTACACCTTTATTATAATATTGCACATGGTGCCAGAGCAATATCTCTTTGTTTTCGAGTACAAAGAAAAGTTGAAGTTAGATTGTATCATTACATTCTGACAGTTTGACTGGTGTTTCAGGATGAAGAAAAGTGAGGGACCGAGCAGAGCCGTCGGTGATAGTCAAGAGTCTCACGGGGACCAAAGTCGACTAGATCCTGATATTTCAGACTCTAAATATAACTTTAGAATTGGAATATATGGTTGGAGGAAAAAATGTTTGTACTTTCTCATCCTAGTGCTGCTTATCATGGTCGTTGTAAATCTAGCCCTCACGCTATGGGTCCTTAAAGTTATGGAATTTTCATCGGTAAGTTATTTTTTTCATATTTCGTATCTTATCAACAAAATATTTTCACGTATCTAATCTATGTATAATTAGTTAGAAATCAAACTACGAGTTCTTTTCTGTGTATTGTTAAAAGTAGTATATAAATAACAATCATCATGTGATTTTTTCAATACTTGTGATCGATGCTATGAACAATTGAACATAATTATTTCCAAAAGTTTCAACAAGTGAAGACATTTTATATCCATCAGTGGCGTAACATAAAGTCAGGTAACTGTTATTTTCTACAAAATATTTTCAGGGTTCCATTAGGGACCCTTGTCTTTCCTTTTCATTTGTCTTGGCTTTGATATCCAGGGCCACTTACAAAATGAATAATTATCAATCCCAATCAACTTCAAGCTCTTCTCTCCATAATTCACATAATGCTACAAAGTCGTATGTTGCTGCTGCACAAACAAAACCTCCCCCACCAACTTTCCCTAAAAGAGAACCAGCAATCATCATGCACGCCATAACCAATACCACTCTCTTTGAGTATATCAAAGCCGTAGGAGAAATTGTGACCCCAAAAATGTAACATTTGCCTCTAGAATCTCAAACAACCGCATATGCATCTATTTAAGCTCTACTGCTGTTGTCAATAGACTTCTTAATGAACACGATAGTTTACATATTGAATCTAACAATATAGCTATTCGAAGGCTTATCACACCTGCCAAACGAATTCTGATTTCCAACGTTTCTCCCACTATCTATCCCTCACTCTCTCATAGAAAATGCTCTAAAAGACATCGGCCTACAGCTAGCCTGTCCTGTTTCATGCGTGAAATTTGGTGTACCGGGTGATAAATATTCTCATATCATGAGTTTTCGCAGAATAGCATATATTATACCAGAAAACGACAACTTCACTCTCCAAACATCCCTCTTAATTGAATAGATGAGGCTTTTACTTGATGAAGATCCATACTTTTAATTACTTTCGAAAATACTCCTTACAGAATTTTTGTGTCGACGGATAAACTGGAATGTTTCTTATGTAAACTCCCTGAACACACCGCCGATTCTTGCACCAATCCACCTAACACTGAAATTCAAAATCCACCACCCCCATCTCCAATAGTGCAAACAACTACTACACACTCTGACAATCTTCCTGTATCTAACAATCAGAGTATACCTGTCGAAGATAATCAACCCAATCTGACACTTATCGAGCAAGTAAATTAACCTGTAACTCAAGGACAAAAGAGAGGTCAATCTACGGATAGCAACCTCGAAACTCCCTCTCAGCTCTCACTGATAGATACTCCGACCGATAACCAGATGTTCCCCCCTTTATACACAATATTCCAAAACTCAATCAAACAGCATAAGAAAAAACCCAAAACTACCGGAAAAGAGGACTTTAAACTCACACCCACTACTTACTCTACTATACAAGAGCTATGCAAAAACAGTTCTACTCACCTAACACTGACTGAAACACAACTCACCGCCTTCCTAGAAAACTCATTTGGCTTGTCAGACCCATTGAACGAAGCTCTCTCTTTCACAGCAAATATACAAGGTTTACTAAATGACTTAACTCTTATGTACAACATAACCAAAGAACGGTCTCTTAAAAATAGGTTGACTAGATTAGAGAAGAAAATAACGCATCAACTAAACACTGAAGATTCGTCTGACGATAAGAGCTACACATTAAAAACCCAAACTGACGAAGAGTCAAATAATCCCACCGCTTAATTAGCACAGAACTCGTTAGAACCCTCAGTTCATATTAACAATATCACTATATACAATAATAATCTCCAAGCTAATCCAATGGAATTGTGATGGATCTTTTCCCCGCCTGGAAAGAATCCAACAGCTCATATCCAATGAAAACACTCAAATCCTGTGTCTCCAAGAAACAAATGCCACAATCTCTAAACTTCCCCACCTAAAAAACTTTTAAGGCTACCATTACATACGCAATAATTGCCAGAGAGCCAGTGGCGGTACTTCGATTTTCGTTTGTAATGACATATTTTCATGCCTTCTTCCCCTTAATACCGACCTTGAAGCTGTTGCTATAGCTATATGGCTCCCGAATAAATTAAATGTGTGCAGTATATACATTCCCCAAACCATTGTCTAAAAGAAGAGGAAATAGCAAACCTCATTTTTTAACTACCTCATCCCTATATTCTAGTAGGAGATTTCAATGCGAATAATAACTTATGGGGATTCAACTCAACATATGGTAAGGGTAAAATAGTGGAAAATGTAATAAACTGTACAAATGCCTGCCTACTAAATACAGGATCCAATACACATCCTAAATTCTCCTCTGGTTCTTTCTCCGCCATAGATCTCAGTCTATGCGATCCTAAATTAGCTCCCACATTAACTTGGCGTAATGTTGATGATTTACATGATAGTAATCATTTCCCTATCGTTATATCTTCCATTGCCTCTCAAAACCCAAAAATCCCAACCAGGACTTTCTGGCGACTAAACAATGCTGACTGGAAAAGTTTTACATCACAAACAGAAGATGTCCAACATTCTCTCAAGTTTTCCGAAAGCGTTGATGATAATATCGCAATGTTCTCAAATTCTATTTTGTCAGCTGCTGAATTACATGTAGGTAAATCTAATATATCATATCCTAAGAAAAGTGTTCCTTGGTGGTATTACTCTTGCAAAGACGCTGTACAACAACAGAACATAGCATTATAACTCTTCCGGCAAAACAGTACCCCTGAAAACTTCATTAATCTCAAAAAAGCCAGAGCAAAATCTAAATTCATTATCAAACGAAGCAAAAAATCCTCCTGGAAAAACCACGTTTCGTCAATAAGCGAAAACTCAAATCCCAGTCAAGTATGGAAAAAGATCAGAGGTATACAGGGAAACAAAACCAATAATGGAATTCCCCATCTTGTTTCAAATGATACGGTGATAAATAATGACCATGAAATAGCGAAGATCATTCATTGCTGAAAATTTCGAAGCAAAATTCTGAAGTGGGCTACACCCAAACATTGCAAATACTTATACTAATACCTCTTTATCATGCCCAATTCCATCAAATCAAGATATAGACTCACTCAACGTACCTTATTCTCACCAGGAACTTATTACTGCGTTAAAATCGTGCAAAAACTCTGCTGCTGGTCCTGATGACCTGCCATATATTTTCCTTAAAAAAATTGATTTCTTAGGTCAACTCAAACTCTTAGAACTGTTCAACTTAATTTGGACCTCTAACATGTTCCCAAGCCTCTGGCGACTATCCATTCTAATTCCCTTGAAAAAACCTAACCAGCCGACAACCTTCCCCAAGTCCTATAGGCCCATTTCATTAACCTGTACAATGTGCAAAGTCATGGAAAAAATAATCAATAAAAGATTGATATGGTATTTAGATAAATACATTTTATCAGAAGACCAATCTGGATTTTGGCGGCACAGGTCAACAAAGGACAATTTGATAACGTTGCAAACTCATATCTCCAACGCTCTAAACGAAAACAACAAACTATACTTGCTACATTTGATATAAAAGGTGCATTCGATACAATACACAGAAATGTCATACTTGTGAAATTATCCCATCACAATATCAAGGGAAATATATGCTTTTTTATCAAAAACTTTTTATCGTTTAGATCCTTCAAAGTATCTGCTAATGGTATCCTTTCCTCAACATTCAATCAAACCAACGGATTACCCCAAGGCTCTGTACTCAGTCCCACACTCTTCAACCTCGTAACAAATGATCTATGTTCTAATTTCTCTGCTCCTATTAGATGCACGATGTATGACGATGACTTAGTATTATATTTCCACGTTCAGTCAGTGTCCACCACCTCCTATATAATTCAAACCGCGGTAAATTCCCTGTCCAACAAGATAAAAGTATTCGGACTCTCTCTATCCCCAGCAAAATCCAAAGTCATCAATTTTAGTAACTCTTCAATAAACTCTACCTCTAATATTGTAATCAACAACGCCCCCCTTCAGGTTGTAAATCACTGCAAAATATTGGGTATGATATTTGACTCCCGTCTCAATTGGAAAAAACATATTTTAAATACAAAGAGCGAAGGATACAGACGACCAAACATCATAAAAACCCTTTCTCACTTCTATTGGGGCGCTGACGAAACTTCTCTCTTGAAAATATACAGATCCCTTATTCGATCTAAATTAGACTATGGCTGCTTCGTATATATATATATATATATCTGCATCTAAATCATATATCAATGACTTGAACTCGATACACAATACAGCTGTTCGCCTGTGTCTGGGGGCGTTTAGGTCTAGCCGGGTAGGAAGTCTCTACTGCTAAGCAAATGAACCTCCTCTATGGATAAGACGTCAACATTTATTACTCAACTATATAATCTCGGTATCTTCCAATCCCCTCAACCAAGTATACAGCTTGTTTACCAATGATAGCTTACAGAATATCTCAACATCCTCAACAATAAGACATCACCTTCACTACTAAAAACAGTGCCAATCAAAATTGATATTTCTCAGACATTTCCTCTACCTCTTCCCGTAATGCCCCCATGGACGAAAAACATTCCTCATATCAACACATGTCTCACAGCTCTGAATAAAAATGAAACACTAAACGATCTAATTAAAAGAACTTTTCTGGATATAATATACCGAAATGAATACGATTTAGTACTATATACTGATGCCTCGAAAAATGAAACAGGAGTTGGTTGTGCCGTAACAACATTAGATTCTCCAATCTTCTCTTCCACCATATCATCAACTTGTACTGTACATACCGGCGAACTCTATAGTATACTTCAGGCCTTCAAACATATTTCCGCTCCTAATAAAAATGTATCCATATGTACAGACTCACTTGCCTCTATACACTCCATTAAAGATATATACAGTGACCATCTTCTTGTACAGAATATTCATGACTCCTACCAACTCTCCTTTTCCCAAAATATAACAGTTACCATTTCATGGACACCATCTCACATTGGTATAATGGGAAACGAACTAGCTGATCAACTAGCTAATAGGGCCTCAACTTTAAACTACTATGCAGATAACATCCAAATTGCATCCGATCTCAAGCAAGTCATCAAGCATAAGATCAAATCTTTATGGCAAAATCACTGGAACTCCATCCCGGCAAAATTGCAAAAAATTCAACCCTCATTAAGCCACTCTTACTATATTGGAGCTTCAAATATCTCAAGACAAGACCTAGCGGTGCTGAGAAGACTAAGAATCGGTCACACTAGATTCACTCATGGCTACCTTATGTCATCCAACATTCGGCCATTCTGTTTAACCTGTAACTGTATCTACACCGTTGGACACATTATTCTAGAATGCCAACAGTACACAGCTAGAAGACAACAGCTCAACCTCAAAGGAAGTCTCCAAGAGATACTCGGAAATCCAGATAATGTCCCCTCCGTTCTCCAGTTCCTGAAAGATGTACAGCTATACCACAAAATATAATATATTTATTGTATACTTTGTACTGTACCTGTGCGAGTGTAGCTGACCACGTTAATTTCAATGAAAAAAATTAGTTAGTAAATAGAGAATATAATATGGTAAAAAGTGACTTTAACAAAGATAAATAATTTTTCTAAAAAACGTAGGTAATGAAACAAGATATAATTAGTGGAGGGATTGATAGCTGAATAATATCCAGGTTTTCTAATCGAAGCACAGAAAAAAATACATATTTTATCACTAATTGATATAATAAATTATCGAAGCACTGTTATTGATGTATCAAGGCACTGAAGTTATATATTTATCACGAAAGTGGAGTTTATTTTCAGAAGCCGGTTAAGGCTGAGGAAAATAAACCAAATGAGCGATAAGAAGGAGATTCAAAGACGTGGTGCATATTAATGTTACGAAATAGTACACTAGTGTAGTCCCTGAATTCGACTCTGTCTAAGCATGTATGAAAGTTAATATTTTGGCAAATGGGCAGCGATTTCTTCGAACTGTTAACCATAATGTTTTGTGACTAGACATTTACAGTCTTATCTACAAACTTCCAGGTAGACGATTGTTTTAGTGTAAGGTGCAATCTATAATTATCTAGAGAAAATGCACTTATATATAAAGAATAACACCCAGCGGGAGGAGTTTAGTTTATAAAGTGATCTCATGAGATAGTCATTAATTAAGTAACTATAAATTAAGTCTAAGTAAATTTATATGTGCCTGAAGTCAATGTTTATGTGGAGTTTTATAACCGAATATTTATAAAAGGACTATTGAATGTAATTACTAGAAACTAATCAACATTTGGTTTTAAATTCGGTTACCTTTGGGCAATGTGACAACTTGTCTCTCAGGTGTCCTTTCGTTAACTATTTCATAGCTAACATCTTCACTAATACCTTCAGCAACCACCGGAACACTCTCAGATTTGCTATTTACTCCGAAAATAGCTTTAATGTCTACGCTTTCATACTTCTTCACTGTTTAAGCTCCAGTGTGAATTATTTCATCAGTTTCAACTGACTCCAAAATTTCTTCATTGGCTACAAAGAAAAGAAAGCGTTGTTTAGGTCTGTGAATTTAACATCAGTACCTCAATTCTCCAACCATTTCCTAAAGTGAGATAAGGTAAGGAAATACCTAACATTATCAATCTTAGGTATTACTTGCTGTGTGGTGAAACGTAAATTGCATTTAAGAATTCCTAAATAAGATTTAGGTATCATTTTACTTTATGAAATGGTTGGTGAAATCAGGCATGTTTCTAAAAACTTGGGCACTATCAAGAAATAGTGCATAGACAAAATCAATATCAGTAAATTAATATTTGTTTGGGAATGAGAGAACCTACTAAATAATTTCAAACTACAACAAAAATGATCAAGATCAATATAGTCCCAATTAGATAGACGTAAACCTAATATTCAAATCACGTAATCACCTGGAAGGAATAAAGTGGGAACAGTTTTTGTTTTTTAACCTCTTTTTCCTGGTACTTTACAGTCATCACTAAAATGTTTATCACCAACACGGAAGTATTGGTATATTTGTTCTGAAGGCATGCCGTGTAACTTCACATTATTTATATGTTTCAGCCAGGATTGAAATACTACAAGTTCACGTTTTGGAAACCGATGTTGGCACTCATTTTGTCTTAGTAAAGCGGAACACAACAGAGTTTGTTTATTTTTCCTTCCATTCTATATAACTATATCTATAGAAATAAATAATACTAACACCACAAAGATTTTCAGTAAATCAGAAAAAACACGAAGATTTCAATAATCACAAAATAAACGAAAACGTTATCTTTATGATACTATTATAATATCAGAATGGCCGAAATATATTGGAAGGAAATGGCCAACGGCAACAAGACCAATCGTAAGAATGCAAGTTTTGACGTTACGGTTGTTGATGATCAGAGCCTTCTGAAGTTTGGCAGCATCGTAACTTAAAACATTCTCTCCAATCCCAGTGACAATTCTAGGTTGAAGTATTTTATGACGACGACTAAACTAAACATTGAAAAATATCGAAGGTAACAATGTCAAACAAAGTGAGAAGTGAACTAACTATATACTACACTAAGTGATCGAATATTTCGCAAACAATTCTTCCAGAACTAAGGTTTAAAATAATTTAAATACTAAAACCCGAAAGAAAAAATATCTAAACCTAAAATTTCACAATCTCATGTAATTTTGTACGCTTTATTCAATTTGATACAATAAATAAGATATTTATTTGTATTAAAATGGTATTAACACATTTATAGTTGCTAGAAACAAAAAACACCGAAGAGAAATTGGGTTACCACCTTTTTATATTTGAACATTACTTTAGATTAGCGTCATTTTGCTGTAGTAAAAGTCAGTAATTCAGTTTACTATATTACTTTTCCGCCCAACCTATCTATATGCGAGAAAAGTATTGGTTTACACCAAAAAAGTTGGAATTTTGAATTTGTTTTAGTTATTTTCACGTTTTCCATCAACAACAACACGAAAAGACGGTTTTTAGAAAAAAATCCTGTGTGTATGTTGTCGTCGTCGTTGTCGTCGGCCACTTTTCCTTACATGTCTTGTTAGCATGATACAGCCTCCGGAGTGCAATAAGTCACAAATTTTATGATTTAACATTGTTAGGAACGTGTCACAGATGAACCCAATTGATTTTCAGCCCACCAGAGCCTGGACAACGGGTGCTATGGTACTTGAAGTACGATATTTTGTCATTTTTTGAGAAATTTCAGTTTGTTAGCAGAATACAATCTCCGGAGTGCAATAAGTCACCAATTTTATAATTGAATATTGTTGAAGACATCTCACTCATGAACCCTATTGATTTTCAACTCACCAGAGCCAATAAAACAGGTGCTACAGTACTTTAAATACGATATTTTTGTCATTTTTGAAAAAGTTTCAGTTTGTTAGCACGATACAGCCTCCGGAGTAAATACAAGTGTTATATTTGCCACATTCCTATGTTTAACATAAGTCAACATGGCATTGTAGTTAGTCATATTCAGCATTTTGTTCTAGAATGGCCGTTACATAAATACCACGTCAATTATATTTCTTTTAATTAATGAAGTTAATCTTGATTTGGATTCGAAGTGATTTATTACGAAGGAATCACCCATCTCCATTTATGACTATACACTACAAAGAATTGACGACGAGGTAGGCAAAGCAATAAAAATGGAACCTACAAAATACGTACATACAAATTTTACTACAAATAGTGCAAGCAACGGTATGGCTTCGACAAGAACAATGGCAAATCAAGGCGAAAGAACTGCTACAAACACTACATCTACATTTACCATAGAAACATTTAACCCAAAGCAAAATAAATGGGCCAGATGGGTTAAAAGACTTGAAGTGGCTTTTACTGTTTTCGAAGTTCCTGAAAGACTTAAATTACACTATTTACTACATTACATGGGCTCCGATGCATACAACACACTATGTGATAAATTGGCACTTGAAGTTCTGGAGGACAAACACTACAACTTTATTGTCGTTACAACGGATGAATTTTTTGATCCCGTTCCTTTGGAAATCGCAGAAACATTGAGACTTCAATCCAGAAGGCAACAAGAAGGAGAGACAGTTACTGAATTTCACATGCTCTACAAAAATTGGCCATAAACTGTAAGTTTGGTCGTTTTTTAAAAACAGCTCTACGAAATCAATTTGTATATGGTTTAAATGCTAAAAGAATTCAAAGTAGATTATTAGAAACTCGCGATTTGACTTTAGAAAAAGCAGTAGACATAGCTGTAGGTATGAAAGTGCCCGAAAGGAACGCTAATCAGCTACATAAAAATAGTAGTACAATTATTCTCGCCACTCCTAAGAATAAGTTTAAAAATAATGTTAATAAAAATTACAATACAAATTCTAATAATAACGATAATCAAAATACAAATGACAATACTAGCAGAGGACAGAAATGTTTTCGTTGTGGTTGTTCTGATCATTTAGCCAATAATTGTAATAAAATTAATCTTTAGTGTAAATTTCGTAAAATTAGGAGACACTTACAGAAGGTTTGTACTAAAGCAGGTAAGGCTTTAAATACAAATGAAGTTGAGATTAGTCAAATCGAGACTTCACCAGTTACTGTTGAAATGTTGCAAGAGCTACGGCTCAAGACGTAACACTAAATAAGTTTTTGAATGGATTACGCACTGGTAAAATAATTCCTAGAAACGATCGTTTTAACATTGATCAAACTGAATTTACTTTACAATCAGGTTGTATAATGCGAGGACAAAGAGTTTTAATTCCTGTTTCTTTAAGAGGTAAAATACTAGCCGAACTTCATTCCGGCCATTTTGGTATTGTTAAAATGAAAGGATTAGCTCGTAGCTACTGCTGGTGGCCCGGTATAGATCAGAGTATTGAAAATAAGATTGTTACGAGTGTAATAAGTTGAAAAACAATGTAGAAAAGGCAGAAACGCATGTTTGGGAAAAAGCAGATTATCCTTTTGAACGTGTTCACGCTGATTAGGCAGGTCCTTTTATTGGCGGATATTATTATATTCTTGTTGATTCGTTTTCAAAGTGGCCTGAAATTCATTTTGTGAAGAATACAACCACAGACACAACCATTGAACTTTGTCGAAATATTTTCGCTACATTTGGGTTACCAACATTTTTCGTTAGTGACAACGATTCAACTTTTACTTTTTTGAAATTTGAACAATTTTTACAGGAAAACGGTATTTTGCACAAATTAACAGCTCCATATCATCCCGCAACTAACGGACAAGCCGAGAGATTTGTACAAATTTTAAAGAAAAGTATTAGGACAATGATTACCGAAAGCGAGAACGAAAATTTAAATTTATGCAAACTACTTATACAATACCGTAAAATGCCACATGTAGCTACAAATAAAAGTCCCTCAGAATTAATGTTTGGCAGACAGATCAGTTCCAGATTGGATTGTTTTATGCCGGACTCAGAAAAATATATAGTAAATATAGGGAAAAAGTTCGTTCATTTTCAATAAACAGTAGAGTATCAGTTCGCGACTAATTTCAAGATAAATCGAAATTCGGTAGAATTAAAAATAGGATAGGCAAATTACATTACGAAATAAAACTCGATGATGGAAGAGTGTGGCATAGGCACATCGATCAAATTCGTGAAATAGGGAAAAACACACCCAAAGAACGACACTTTCCAGATGACTTACCTATTATTTTACCCAAAAACTACTCACCTGTTGATGTATCTAGAAATAACTTACCTGATCAAGTTGATTCACCCGATATGGACTAACCTACAATTTCTAAAACAAATTCTGGTAATAAACAAAAGAATCAAAATTCCATTCCAGAACTTACGCCAAGTACAACTTCTGAAAGTTTTCCTGATAAAACATCTTTAAGGCGTTCTCAGAGAATTAGAAAAACACCGAATCGTTTAGATTTGTGATGAGTTTTTTTTATATAATGCTTGTTTTACTTAAATAATAAGTTTGTGTTTTGCAATGTAAATTTTACGAGAGAGAAACGAGATGTTACATTTGCCACATTCCTATGTTTAACATGTCATTGTAGTTAGTCACATTCAGCATTTTGTTCTAGAATGGCAGTTACATAGTTACCACGTCAATTATATTTCTTTTAATTAATAAAGTTAATTTTGATTTGGATTCGAAGTGATTTATTACGAAGCATTCACCTATCTCCATTTGTGACTATACACAACAACAAGTGACCAATTTTATGATTGGATAGTATTCAGAGCGTGTCAAAGATGAACCCTATTGATATTCAGCTCACCAAAGCCAGTACAACGGGTACTATGGTACTTGAAGTACCACATTTTTGTCATTTTTGGAGAATTTTCAGTTTGCTAGCACGATACAGCCTCCAGAGAGTATACGATTGATCAATATTATCATCAAATATTGTTCAAGGTGTCTCACAGATGTACCCTATTGATTTTCAGTGGACTAGAGCGAGTACAGCGGGTCCTATGAATCCACATAAACTACATTTTCCGTTATTTTTGGAGAAATTTCAGTTTGTTAGCACGATACATCCCCCGAAGTGTATACAAGTAACAATTTTATGATAGAATATTGTTCAGGGCCACAGTTGCGGAAAAGTTAGTTTTATTCTTTAAAACCGTTTATCTTTTTATTTCTTTTGTCATGGTAAAAGCTAGTAACCAGATCTACTTCCTTTTTTTATTTTTAAGGGTCTTACAAAAAACTAATCAGGTAGACTTCGCCTGAGTATAAGTGAAATCCATTCATATTAAAATACAGTTAAATTCAACTTAGTAAAATAGTTTTGAACATTTAGGGTAATGATTGGCAAAATAACTTGCCCCTTACGATTCAACACATAAGTAAAATTAGCTAGGTATAAAGGACGAACAAAATTCAATTTTGTGCTACCTCAATACAAGTTAAATTTTAAATGCCAAATTAAAACAATACAAAATTTACATCTAAGTTTTTCATTGATTGGAATACAAAAATAATGCATTTTAATAGTTCAACAGTTAATAGCACTTCTTATCAAACAAAATTTTGAATTTCGGTAAATGACTTGCCTAGATCTTCATTCTCATCTGAATTTGGTAATTCTCGCCAAAAAATGAGCATCCTGGGTGGAATAAACGGCAAAAGCTCTTTCAGAACCGTTTTTTTCCTTTTTGTATTCATACCCCTACTAAGTGTTGCTTTTTTTGGTAATTCCAATTTAAATTTAGGCTTTAAGACAAAGGCTTCTTCAGAATCATCATCTCCCAATTCTTCCTTGAAAAAGAGTTTTTTAGATCCTTTTCTAAACTGCACCGACTTGATGTCAGAAAGTTTTGGTATAAAAGGGTTATCTTTTTTTCGTCAAGTGCATCAATTTTCAAAGTGCCTGAAATCTTCCGCTCTTAGTTCAGTAACAACATTTAACTTATTCGAGGTTTTAGTTAACTCTTCTAGGTCTTCGAAATCCAGTATTTCTATTGATTTGTTCCATTTCTTGCCGATTTGACCATGTAATCAGTCGGCTTTCATGAAAGTATGTCCAGGTTCGAAGTACTTAAATGTAATTGTTTCTGGGACCCAGTCTTCCTTAACAAATGTAAGACAAGCAGTGAAAAGATCCCAATTTTTATTTTGAGAGCAGCAATTATCGGCCCAGAAGATAACGTCCTTTGTTGCTGCATTCAATTTGATTAAAGCATTGTAGTAAGCCGATGTGACATCTGCCGCCTTCCGTCCCATAATCGCTTCGTGCCAGACTATGCATTTATTTAATCCTGCTGGTTTCAAGTTAGCAAATGTTCCATGTAGAACAACTAATCTGCTCACAAATAATTAATTCTTGATAGTAATTTTTGGTAAGAGGAGTACTTTTTGCATGTCAACTGCATAGAACTCGGTGTCGTTACAATTTTCTTTAGATGTGTCTTGGTTGTCTTGTAATCGTATATCGTTGTTTACGTATTTTATACTTAGTACAGGTAGGGCATAAAGAATTTTATTTGAAGATAGTAGCTGCTCTGTTTCTTCCGAAGACCTGCCTTCCTGAGAATGATCATGGTTTTTGTAAACAGTGCACAAGCCACATTCATCTTGCGATGGAGTTGAGAAACCTATATTTTATTTGACGAAAACTTTCCTATACGTTTCGTAGCTGTTGCCAGACTTGTGTTTGGAACGAAAATCTTTGTGCATTTGGTGTATCGTTATATCTGGACGAAGATACCTTCTATGAGGTGCATGGATCAAATTATAATGGCTTACCTGCGGATGGTATGAATCTATATGTTTTTTAATTTCAGAATAATTTGCTTCTGCAATTTCCTTCATTTCATTTGCATGCACTTTTCCCCGTGTATCTTCAAGAATTGGTAAGTCGTTAGAAGTTCTTCTAAGAAAAGATGTAATAATTCCGTCCGTCTTGAAGCTTAAAGTTCCAAGAAACCTTGGTTCACATACTACCATAATTTTTCGTGTTGTGCTTCATGTTAGAATTTTCATTAATAAATAGTAGTTTATACAAAAGTGTAAACTGTTTGTTTTCATCAGCATCATCTTTTCGATATTTCACTACATTTCTTTCTATATACTTTTCCAGAAACATTAGTCTATTAGAAAAATCTAAATTATTAAAATGTTTAAACATTCTTTCCCTTAGATTCTCAGAAAATTTTTCGAAACATTTTTTTCTGCATGTTTTCTTGCATGGCGACATAAGCAAACTCTTTGTCTTCTTAACCTTTTTATTTTTCTGCGGGTTTGGTGTGTCAGTTTTGTCAGCTGTTGTATGCAGTGCATTCGGTTGAGTATGGGTATTTTGTATATTTTCCTTCCAATTTGAAAGAGCAAGTTCCATATACATTGGTGTATCTCGTAATGCTTCAGTTTTCCATATTTCGGGACTTGGTAACATCTCTGCTTCCTCTTTGTAGTACATAAGTTTTATTTTTGTTATTTTTAATGTTTTCTCTATTTTCGAATGGCAAACAATTAAAGTCTTCCTCTTTGAAGAATTTGTGTAAGGGTTTTTTTGCAGAAGATTCCGGGTTTTCGGGATTAAAATCCGGGTCATTGTCAGAATCATCGGGGGGCAATGCTTATAAGACCGATTCGTCAGAATTAATAATCAAATTGCTACAAAAAAATTATCATCAATATATATTGTTTTGTAATAACAAAATAATTACAAATAATATTCAGTAATTGTTGCGTACCTTATTTCTAAAGCCCTATCCATATTTTTTTTAGTTCGGTTTGTTATTTTGTATGTGAAAATAGAGAGAAAAATAAAACTTAGCGAACGTTCGCATTGTCAGCTCGACTTCGACTGCAGAGATCGACTGCGCCGTAGAGGTAGCCAACTATCAATAGTATCGATAGTTGTAAGTTTTAATTCACTATCAATACTATCGATAGTCCCATTCGATAGTTTTGTCATACGTCAACAGTCAAAGTCATCATACATAACGCATAACCTAACCATTAACCATAAAATAAAATATTTTTTCCAATTTCCCACTATTTTACTAACATTGCAGTAGGCAAGGTATTCTACGCCGTAGTTTTTGGTCTTATTTTTGACTGTTAGAGTTTGAGGTTATTTTGTGGAATGGTTAAACGAAAATCATCGTTAATCTGGAAGTATTTTACAAAGGATGAGCTTGGTAGGCCACTAGCTACATGTATGAAATGTAGAAAGTTATACAAAATATCTGGAAATACGTCTAATTTGATGGACCATCTAAAAAGGGCACATGGCAAACGAACCAATAAGGGTTCTTTAAATAAATGTGCAGGTGAGATCGACTTGTAATTTAAGTTTACAGCACACAGTACACTTACTCCATTGATACACTTTAAATGAAAAATCGCTATGTTGTGCTTATTTTTTTCAGTATTCATACTCAAATATTAAATTTGACCTTTTTTGTTTTAGCTGAAACCAGCTCATCATTCTCAACAGAGGCAGAGGATACGTCTTTATCGCCATTAAATGAAAGTAGTAAGAAACACCGAAAACAAACAACATTAAAGAGGTTTTTAAATACACAAAGCATATATAGTGCAGAACACTCAAGAAAGAAGGAGTTGGATTTATCCTTAGTGAAAATGATCTGCATAAATATGCAACCTTTTAATGTTGTTAATGATGTAAGGTTCCATATGTTTTGTCAGCAGTTGGACCATAGATACCAGTCGCCTTCTTGTACAACTTTAAAACGGAATATGGTTGCCGGTTTATATGATACCCTCAAATTAAAATTAAGAACGTTGTTTGGGAAAATCAATTCTGTTGCTATTACCACCGATGTTTGGACATGTTCTTACACAACAGAGTCTTATTTGACACTCACTTGTCATTTTGTTGATTCTGATATACATTCTTGCATATTAAAAACCGAACAAATTAAAGGAAGCCACACTGCTGTGAACCTTGCTGAAGTAGTTGAAGTACGTTTTACTGAATTGTTACACAATAGTTTCACATTTTAACTACCCATGTGTAATAAGTAAATTTTATTATTTATTTTAGGGCAATTTTAAGGAGTGGAGATTAACAGAAAAAGTGGTATGTGCAGTTACAGATAATGCCTCCACCATGGTCGCAACATGCAACATTCTAAACATAACCCAGCTGGGTTGCTTTGCACATACTATTAATTCAGTTGTAGAAGACGGTTTTAATAAAACAGAAAACTTAAGAGATTTAATTAAAAAAGTGAAAAGTATTGTAGCATTTTTTAAAAAAAGTTCTATAGCCAGTGATTTGCTTAAAAAAGAACAGGAAAATAGAAATGTACCCACACTTAAATTATTACAAGATGTTTTTACTCGGTGGAACAGTGTGTGTTATATGCTTAAGGGTCTAATAGAGATTGGAGATTCTTTAACGCTTGCACAGATCAACATTCCGGAAGAGCCACAGATTTTATCAATAGAAGAAAAGGAAGTCATAATGGAAGTAATAAAAGTTTTAGCTCCATTTCAAGTTGCCACTAAACAAATATCTGGTACATATGATACTATTTCCTTAATTATACACATTGTTACCGGATTGTACCATACACTAAACAAAATTAAAGCAGACTTAAAAACATTTCTAGGCCTAGAGTTATATTCACAGCTGTTGGCTTCAGTTAATAAAAGATTGTGTGGCTATGAAAGTAAGTTTATACCAAAGGTAGGTACAATCCTAGATCCTAGGTTTAAAAAAAATGATTTTAGAATTAGCGATAATGCTCTAACAGCCCATGCAGCAGTTCAAAAAATGGCACAAGCAAGTATTGCACTTTCAACTGATTTATTAGGAAGCAATGTAACTGTGACTGATGACCACCCTTCAACATCAAATGAAAAAGAAAAAAAAATAATCTGTTTGATTACCTCCTACAAAAAAAAGAAACAATTTCATCAGTTAATACTCCATCCTCTAAAGGCGTAATTGTGGTAAAAGAAGTTTTAGATATCACACATAATCCAATAACCTACTGGTCTCAATCAAGTGATAACATATTAAAGAAACTGGCCTTTAAATATTTATGTGTTCCAGCCACATCAGTTCCTAGTAAACGTTTATTTTCGAAATCTGGTCAGCTCTTATCAGCTAAACGAAGCAAACTGAAACCCAAAAATGTAGATATGGTATTATTTATAAATGCGAATAATAGTTAACTAGAATAATATATTATTTCAAATGTTCCTTAAATGCTGGTATTTAATGTTGAAAATGTGTTTACTATTTTATATTGCATTATAACTTATTCTGTAACTGTTGATACAATTCTGTTAATATGTTATGTATTATTTGTGTTTCTTGGAATGCTAAATAAACATTTTCTATGAATTTTGAGGTTAGGTGTTTGTTTGGAATGTTAGATGATTTCCCATTTACTACTAAACCGATAGTGCCATCGATAGTATCGATAGTTCTCAATAACACTATCGGAACTATCGATAGTCGTGACTATCGATATTTGGCTACCTCTTGCGGCATGGCTATACGAACTGATCCTTCCCTTGCTGGTGACATATTCTCCCACTATGATGGCTTGTACAAGTTACCTTACAACTACACTTACAATTGGATTGCTTTGGTATAATCACAAAGCAAATCGAGTAACTAGGTTTTATTATTGTGAATCTGAAGATATTTTAACCGAATATCACCATACACAGCCATAAATTGTTAGGTCGAAAAATGTTAGGACCCGAAGAAGAGTTACTATATTTTATGATAGTAAAATTTATTCATAAGTCAACTAAAAAGGTTTTAAGTAACTAGGGTTTAGGTTGTTATAAAATTAATTCAAGTCGATATACTGAAATAGTATATTAAATAATTCATTAACGGTTTGGCGGACTTACAGGTTTTTTATAGCTAATAGTACAACCGAATTAGTAGAAACAGAATATGGACACAAATGTAAAACCTAGTAAGTCAAGTTACTAGATTCTCGGCAGAATTCTGGAATAATAATTATTGAAATTATATCTCGCATTTTATACATTTTTAAGTGAAGTGAAGTCACGTTTTAAATACTCTGATAAACAAGCAAAGTTATAGTGAAAAAAGTCCAAAGTAATAGTTAAAATTTACACCAAAATGTAGAAGAAGATAAGTACAATACAGTGAGTAAAAAACCCATTAAAAACAAATATCAATTAGGATATAATTAGGAAATTAGATGTACAAATCGATATACAATCATATCATATTTTGTTATCTGCAGTATTTCCAGTTCTTAAAACAAAAACGCATACCTACCTCGTTAGCACTAATTACAGTTATAGTACAGGAGCTTAAATGAATATGAGTGATATTACAAACAACCAATTATTGGAACAAATAAAGAGTATCATTGAACAAAAGACAAATGAAATAAAAATGAAATTAACTCTATAAGGGAAAAAGTAGACAACTCTGAAGAACAGATTTTATATCTTGAAAATAAGATTTCTTATTTGGAAAGAGCAAATAAAAAAAACAATATAGCCATTTTTGGACTACCATCAATCGATCAAAACAATTTACTAACAACAACTCTAGTAAAAATAAATCAAGCCTTAAATACAAATTATAACGAGCGAGATATAATATATATATATATACAGTTGGAAAAAAAGGACCTATCATTGTTGAATTCTTATCATATTTATTGAAACAGAAGATATTCAGAGAGTTACCTAAACTAGAGGGAACTGAAATTTCAATTACTCACGACCTAAGGCCAGAAGATCAAGCTATTCAAAAAACTCTTTTGACTTACCAAAAAAGAGCTAGAGCAAACAACTTAAAAGCATATATAAAAAATGTTACGCTATATATAAACGACGTTCCACAGAAAATCGATGATCTAGAAACGTGTGAATACGAAGAACCTGACATAAAACTACCGAAAAAATCAGACAGTGCTCCATCTACTCCAACTCCAATTGGTCACCAAGAGAGAATACTTCAAGAATTCGGACTTACAGAAGAGCTACTAACACATAAACTGGTATCAGAAAGTGACAAAACAACACAGAAAAAATAACTACGGGCAAAAAAATCGTAAGTAATCGACCAACCTCAGAGTCAACATACGGACCGAATACCAGAAAGCGTAATAACTCTTCAAATAAAGCGGAAAACGGGGGTACCCAGATGGACTCTAAGAATGTGAAAACCAAATGAAATAAAATTATCAAAAAATCACCTCTCAAAGATGTTCATACGATTGTACTTGTGTTTCGCTGTATGTTAACTGTTTTCATATTTTAGAATTTACAAATTTAACTAACAAATTAATCAAATAGTTTTTACCTTCATCTATCATTGCTATAAACTGTGTTGTTTTTCTAAATTCTTTGTCAACAATGGACCAGTACATAAGGGACCTCAATATTCCAACTGTGGACACATTTACAATAAACGACCTTAATGAATGTGAAAAAATCTTTAAAATAAATGAAAGTAATATTCACTTCAAAATATTACACAATAATATTAGGAGTATCTCGAAAAATATAGACGAATTTAAAATTTCTTTGGGCAGCGTTATGGAGTTCGATTGTCTGGTTCTAACTGAAACATGGAAAATCGCTGATATTAATTTATTTAATATACCAGGGTATAATGTTGTTTACAATAATGGAGATTTAAACCAAAATGATCGTGTCGTAGCTTATATTAACTGCAAATACCGGTTCGAAAATGAAATCATAAGATTAGGTAAAGTAAACACTCTAAAAATTACCATTAATATAAGTTAAGGTAACAATATAATTGTTTTAGCTTGCTATAGATCACCATCCAGAGAAACCTATAACCAAAACTTCCTAAGAGAAAATAACGTAAATTCAGAGAATTATTGCGTATTCATTGGTGATATAAATATCGATATATTAGATCTAAATCACGACACAGTGGAATATATAAATACTTTAAGTGAACACGGTTTCATAACAACTATTAACAATCCAACTAGAGGTACAGCATGCCTGGATCATTTATTTTTATACTCTAAACGTGATGCAATTTTACGAGCAAATATTAACAATTGCACTTATGTGGAAAAAGCAACAAGAAAAAATACTAAATTAACGCCTTGGATCACTAATGCTCTTATACAATCAATTAGTGAAAAAAATAGACTTTACCGTCAAACAAAGTTATTGCCTAATGATCGCGACCTAATCTTGCGGTACAGAACCTACAGATATAAGTTAATTTCATTATTAAAACGAACAAAACAAAAATATTACGAAGAACAAATTACACAAAATATAAACAGTAACAAACACCTTGCATCTTAGAACCTCTTAAACATATTATAAATATGTGTATTGATAAGAGTGTTTGGCCTAAGGCTTTTAAACAGTCATTAGTGATACCGATTTATAAAAATGGAGATAAAACCGATACTACCAATTATAGACCTATATCATTATTCTCAACTGTATCCAAAGTTTTTGAAAAGCTATTAAAAAATAGATTGACATCTTACATAAACAAATACAATCTAATTTCACCTAATCAGTATGGTTTCAAACAGAATAACTCCACACAGGATGCCTTGATAAAGTTAACATCTATAATATTTGATATATTAAATAGTGATAGGGTATGCCTAGCCGTATTTTTAGACCTAGCCAAAGCATTCGACACTATTAGCCACAGCAATCTGTTACAGACTTTAGAAAATATTGGTATACGAGACAATTGTCTGAAATTACTTGCTAGTTACCTTTCAGATAGACAACAGCTTGTACGGATTGGTGGAGAGACAAGTGATCAGTGCAATATTACATATGGTGTACCGCAAGGAACAATTCTGGGCCCTATATTGTTCAATTTATATATAAACGAATTGTTTTGAATATATAGTACAGGACATATGATTGGTTTTGCTGATGACACAGCTATCATTTACGATGAAGACAACTGGTTCGAATTAAAAAAGAAAGTGGAAAATCACTTAAAAATAGTAATGAAGTGGTTTAATAAAAAAATACTAACAATAAACTTGAAAAAAATATTCTACTTACCATTCCTTAAGAGTAACTCTACCAGTGATCATTTTGAACCTGTGGTAATACAGCAAGACAACCAAAACGTCATCATAAATCCTGTAACAAACATCAAATACTTGGGAGTTATTATAGATAAAAACTTAAAATGGGACTACCACATTAAATTCATTGTACGAAAATTACAATTTATTCTTTATAGATTTAAGTATTTAAAAAAATGTATACCGTTTAAGTATCTCAAGACTTTACACTACGGTTTAGTGGAAAGTCACCTTCGGTATGGCATACTTGTTTGGGGTAGTGCCTTAAAAACTCACATGCATCCTTTAGAAGTTCTTCAAAAGAGATTTCTTAAGATAATGCTACATAAACATTACACCTATTCATCAGACCTTTTATACAAAGAAGCCAATATATTAGATCTGCATCAACTATATTTCTTATGTGTAACCTAACCTAACCTAACTATATTTCTTATGTGTAAGCACAAAATTTCACACCACAAAAAATAAATTTGACTTACCTGAGCATAGATACGAAACTAGACGGAGACATCATTTTACTGCTCCTAGAATGACTAGTTGTTTATGTCAGAGATCATTTATGTTTTTGGCACCAAGGATATACAATTGCATTCCTATAGAATTGCAAGATATTCCAAATATTAACTTATTAAAAAAAAAGTTTCATTTTTCCTCTTAGAAAGGGCAAGAGACTTCTATGGTACTTTCCTTGCCAGTGGGTAAGTACTGGAGATGCCCGAATATACATTTTTATAGTTTGTATAAACTGTTACCCAAAAAGTGTTGGTATTTCCCGGAAAACTAAGGGCGTGAATTCTTGCCAGGTTGTATGTGGTATTTGGGGAAGTCATTAGACCTGATCACGGATCTAATTACTTAGTTAGTTTAGATGTAATAACTTGAAAAATAACTAAAGTGAATATGGTAAATTGTTGGACGCCAGTTACTTTCTCAAAAGTAACAAAAACCCAAATAACACATACAAATTATTTTTTACTTGTGAACCTGAAATTTTTGGTTTGGTGTCATAAAGCAAAGTGGAAAAAAGTTCTATTTACAATTTAATAATTATACCGTATTTACAATAATTTACAAAGAAATTTACATGATTTTCTAAATATACAATAGTTCAGATGTAGTAAAATTATTTCTTTTCAGTTATATAAACTCCAAAATACTTTATTTGATAATAAAAAGATATGAAAAAAGTGAATAGTTTACAGGTTATAATTGAGAAAAAAGAATTGAAAGAAGTTGAATAACTATTTCTTTTCAGTTATATAAACTCCAAAATACTTTATAATATTATTGATAATGAAAAGATATAAAAAAAGTGAATAGTTTACAGGTTATAATTGAGAAAAGAGAATTGAAAGAAGTTGAATAACTATTTCTTTTCAGTTATATAAACTCCAAAATACTTTATAATATTATTGATAATAAAAAGATATAAAAAAAGTGAATAGTTTACAGGTTATAATTGAGAAAAAAGAATTGAAAGAAGTTGAATAACTATAGATTATAATATGATAAAAAAAAATATGAACGAAGCTTGATGTGACGCAGTAGTTCAAAATTTACACTATACTTTAGAATTCTCAAAGAATGTAATTTTATACTTCCTTTCTATGTCTGCACAAAGCTAACATCCCTCGGGTAGGAAGTCCGTCGCAATGGTTGGAATGATAAGTTTCCTATTGCAAATTTACTATTATATCCCAGCTTTCATGGATCAGCAATTTATTTTTATAGGTATATAAGACTACTCAAATCTATATAAGTATACTCAGTTTTGTTGTCTCAACGTTGTATAAGTCTACCCGGTTTTGCTAAAAAAACATAGTGCGATGTAATCAAAATTTTAAACTAAAGTGTCAGCCAGTTCAGACAAACCGCCAAATTGTTAGCGATTATATAATAATTTGCTCTTGGATGATCGCATAATTTTCAAGCTCAATACTACTATGTTATAATTTGCAGTCGAGTTACTTTAAATAAATCTATATATATCTGAAATGAATGCAATTTACAATTTTAAATGCGATAATCTATTTGAGTTAAAACTATTGAACATCAATAAAAAAGTTAACATAAAAAGTTGAAGAATTCACAATAAAATATGAAGTGAATTGAAAAACCAGTAGATATACTTGAGTTTTAGCAAATCATCGAGAATTTATCCACCACAATTTAAACTACATCTGTCTGACCTCTTGGCTGACGAAAAAGAAAAAAAATATTGAGCAATGTGCATTTTGTTATTGAGTGATTTTCTTGTAAAATTATTTCCACTATTAAAACTCATAGCTTTTACTTCAATATCTGACAATGCATAAATTTAATTGATAAGGAACATTTAAGAAATAATGACATATAAAAACCAGTTGATAAAAAACGTGAAGTAAAAAGTTAAGTTTTATATATCATGAGACCAAATTAATATGTTAGATATGAATAATGACAACTTTTATTAAAATCATAGCATCTACATTCATATCTTACGATCGGTATTTAATTAGAAATAAACTTTTGGGAACCAATGATATTATATGAAAAGAACAACTGAAAAAGAGCAAGAAATGAGAAAAAGTTAAGTTTCATATTCTAAGACAAAATTTAAAATGTGAGATATGAATAATAATTATCAATAATAATAAGAATCTCTCCTCGACTTCTCACTGCCTGGAAACGAATATATTTAACATTGAAACAACCAACGTTGAAAGAAACTTGCTATTCTATTTGGATAAAATACGTCGTTAACTCGTGCTAAATTTTTTTTTGATACTAATAAAAATCATTAATTAAACGAAATAATTCTTACCAGATGTCTAATAGGATTGAACCATGATCTGCAGAACTATTGGGTTTATATTTTATGTAGTATTATTTCTTCATCCACATGGACGAAATTATGTTTAACGAAACGCCAACTAGCATCTTTCACGTCAAAAAGGAAGAAATCAAAGCCAATCGCCCTACGCTATAGTCTATTTGAAAATCAAGAGAGAGTGAATTCCCAGAATAAAAACTAATTCGGTATGCAAAACTATAGTACAGTACGTGCGGTAAAACTTCAATATTTGTAATGCATTCTAAATGGTTTTTGTTAATTTCAATACAAAATTTATTACATTTCTTGGACTATCACATTATTTTATGATCTTTCATTGTTACTACAGTAGGCCTAAGAGGATTAACGTGCGTCATAGGCGTAACCAGAATAGAAAGGTATAATTGTTATTTAACGACCTCCGAATGGCAAGAATGGCAACCGCTTCGGGCGGATGTAATTTCGGCCGGAAAAAGGGCAGGTACTAAAAGCCGGTAGGTAAATACGGCCGGAGGTTTTAAGTTGCTTCCTTATCTCATAGGTATTTTCGGCCGCAAATCAAATGAAATAACAGAATGCTTTATATTAAAATATTTCTTTATTTCAATAAAATTATTACATCAACTTATTTCTATAACTTAGGTAAACTATAAATTTTTAAAAAACGTTTTGATGTGATACAGATTTAACGAAATTAATTCTAGAAATATTGTCAGATCGAAGCATATTTACCATGTTTTCGATAAATTTTAGTTTGCTTTTTACTTGTTTGTCTTTAATTTTTGCTGGAATATTTAAATTTTTTATTTTTAAATATGCATCGATCTGACAATCTTTTGATTTCTCTATAAAAATAAATATAGAAGGGTGACTTGAATAAAAACTAGAATTAAAGTGCGAATGGAATGATTCGCAGGCATTTGTGGTTCTTTTAATTGATGGGTTTTCATATGCCCATATATTTGGTGGAAAATGAGATTCTGGCGCTATGTAGTTTTCTAATAAATAGTCTGCGTATTTATCTATAAGTTTATGGTCCGGTTTGTATGACATGAGATCAAATATGAAACAATCTTCAACTTCAGAGGGGTCTAAATAAGTTAGCCCAAAAGTATGAGTAAGCCATTTGCTTTCCTCGCAGTTTTTATCTTTATACATTTGGGTTAACCCTAATGATTGTATTTTCCTATACCACGCCTGGTGCAAGTGGAATCTACAACCATTTAGTTTGGTTTTGGGAAAGACAACTTTTAATGCGTTATGAATTGCGATTTCAAAATCCACAAATACCTCCTTCGGTTCAAAAACAATATTATAAAGTTCAAAAATTTTAGATTTTACCAACAGAAAAAGTCTCATATATGTGTCACTGGTCTTATTGGGCAACAGACAATACAAAAGAGGAACATAATGCACATTTTCCAGTCCATGGATGGTAAATAACTGATAAAAATATTTTGTACAATAAGAAAATGTGCCATCCATGTAAAAATCTTTCATTTTACATAAACTTATTATATTTGTATGGCAAGAAAAAACAATGATATTATCAGCTGTGCTGTTAATAAACAAAAAATTTTCACCTGTTGTGGTTTTCGGTCCATAACTATCGAGTACAGAATGTACATCGTGAATATCCTTAGGCAGGGCTGGTAAGAGCTTACGGCGGCTGTTGTACAAATTTCTTCTTATTAGACTGACATCTATCGATGACAAATTCTCAGGCACATGATTTGAAAGAACGCTTTTAATAATTTTTGAAGGTTTCTCCGATATGTCCTCCTCAGCTTTGCGCTTGCATGAAGTCGTCACTATTTTTCTCTCCAACGTAGTTTCATCGGACTCGTGGTTGTGGATTAATTCACTTCTAGTAACTGTGTATTCCGCACCAACAGTGTACAGTTTGGCTAAACATCTTAAATTTTTCTTTATACACCTCCAACGTACTTCACCACTTTTTAATACGTCCTGTTTACAAAACTGAAACTTTTCTACAACTAGTAAGTCACAACCGCGTGAACTCTTAATTACTGAAACTGATGCCATCGTATACAAATAATATATTTTATGCTTTCTATCGACTAGTAGCTTAAAGATAAGTTATAATACTGACTAGCTATAATAATTTTATACCTGTTATTTGTGAATTTTATACATTTAAAGGAATAATCTTAAGTAGGTACAACATAGTTATTAGAATAAAGAGATAAGTAAATTAAAGGTATTTCCGACAGGTACACAGGATTAGGTATTTCCAAATAAATACACAACTAATATTTTACAGAAACTATTAAGCGTAATTACCAATATTTCAATCTCATCGTAAACATCAACCCCTCGGCCGAAATTACCCCTGTCATAAATGGTACCCTTTGATTTATGCAGGTAGGCCAAGGGATTACCGGCCAAAATTACGCCCGCCGACCGCTTCTAATGACAGATATTTTGACTTAAATAGTGCTTAAGTTTCTAGAAATGCAGTTATTTGATTTTAGATGAACGTGACAAATAGTAGTGACTAAAAATGGAAGCAGTTTGTGAGTATACGCCAGTGAAAAAATTAAAACTAGACCATTTATCGCTCAATGAAAAGAGTGCTGTAGTGAATGTGTACCACATCAAAATCCCTCAAACACAATTGACAGTGTAGTTGAAACAACATCTAAGGCAATGGGATATGGAAAATCTACAATATATAGAGTTCTAAAGGAGGAAAAATCAGGTGGAGTAACCTCACCAAAGCCGAAACCAGGTAGACCAAAACTATTAAAAGTCAACGTGGACGAGTTTTTTAAAAATGCTATTCGTAAGCTTGTTCACTCATTTTTTATAAACAAGCAAATACCAACTTTAGATAAAGTTTTGCAAGCCATTACGAATGATGTTGATTTACCCACAATAAGCCGGGATAAACTATGGAAAGTGTTACATGAGTTAAACTTTAAATTTGAAAAAATGGGCAGACACTCAATGATAATTGATTCTGAAGAAATTGTATGTTGGAGAAGACAGTACCTCAGAAGAATACAACAAGTTAAAGCTCAAAATAAAAACATTTATTATTTAGATGAAACATGGGTTAATGAAGGACATTGTGTAGGAAGAGTTTGGAAAGACAAAAATATAAAATCATCCCATCAAGCTTTTCTAGAAGGATATACTACTGGTTTTAAGGAACCTATAGAAAAAGGTAAAAGATTAATTATTTGTCATATAGGCAGTACAAACGGTTTTCTTGAGAATCGTTTACTCTTATTTGAATAAAAAAAAACCGTTGATTATCACGAAGAAATGAATGGAGACGTGTTTGAGGAATATTTTGAACAGATGATTCAATTCATACCAAAAGGATCGGTTATTATAATGGACAATGCAAGTTACCACTCCAGATTACTTGAACCTTTACCAACCACTAAATGGAAAAAGGATGAAATTGCAAAATGGTTATCTTCTAGAAATTCAGCCTTTGACAATACAATGCTGAGGGCAGAATTGTTAACTATTGCTAAAAAACATAAGCAAAATTATAAAAAATATAATATTGAGGAGATAGCCAAAAAACGAGAAATTGTAATCCTTCGTTTACCACCCTAACATTGTGAGATGAATCCGATAGAATTAATATGGGCTCAAGTTAAAGGTTATGTTGCCAGAAATAACACGACTTTTAAATTATCAGATGTTAAAAATCTCTTCAATAAGGCAATATCTGAAGTAACAAGTGAAAATTGGCAAAAATGTATTAGACACGTTACAGAAATAGAAAAAAAAATGTGGGAGTTAGATAACATAATTGATATTACTATAGAGCCCATTGTAATTTCTCTAGAATCAGATGGTGAATCTTCTGACACAGAGTGCGAGGAACCATAACTTTAAAATTATTAATTTATGTACTTTAATTTTATTTTTAGATTTTAATTTTTTAAGATTTAATATTGTCGTATTTTTTGCATGTTGATCGTCAAATTTTATCCTTGCGGTTGATTTTGTTTTTCTCATATACCTACTTAATTGTTTTTTTTGCTCCTCATATTAATTTATAAATAATTGTAATTATCTGTACATATTATATACATAATTTATAAATAAACATATGCCTAAAACAAAATGCCTAAAATAATATTGACTTTTTCTTCATTTTACCCAAATTAAATTACTACTTACGAATTATGTTTATCTATCTAAAATTGGTAATCTAGGTATAAATAACTAAAACAAATTAAATATTTCTATTTCCATATTAATTTAATTTTGAAAACGCACGTCTATGGTTTACTGCCTTTAACACTGATAACTGCAAAACATTTCTGGGAATTTACTCTCTCTTGATTTTCAAATAGACTTTAGTACATTCCGACAGCGCATGCTAATTATCCAATTATTGATTCTTTGAATATTTCGGTCTTTCAACAAGTTTTTAAAATTTTCATCGTGACTCGTAAGCCGATACCGTGACAGTATTTAATTTGTTGTTAAATTATTTAGATTTATTTCAAAGTGTGAAATTCACGTTACAGAACCTTATACCAAAAACACAGTCGGATATAATTTGAAAGGTTTAATGTTTGTTTACTGGTCCATAGTAATAGTAATAGAAATGGAATTGTTCTTTTGTGTTAGGCTAATTTTAATTTTTTAGTTTAGTCTTATAACAAGCAAAGTTTAATTGATATGTTTTAGTAACATGCCGAAACAGGTGTTATTATTACACCTCTCGGAACCCTTCCTGTTAATTTATTCATGATTAGTTGTACATTTATATACTACGCTATATGTTATACGATTCTCTCTCATATTTTGTGATTTATTGTTATCATAGTGTATGTATTTTTGAGAATAATTGAATAAATCATATTATTCAACATTTTTAACTCAACATCTTAAAAGTGGTACGTTAATCATAATATTTGACATTAGTTTAAATTATGTGCAGAACGTCATAAGCTTTGCGCTGAAATATATATATAAAACCATCAAAACCAAACTCACATATATATCCTAACTCTTGAAATTGATTCACACAAAAAGACGCATCGTTTCCGCGCCAAAATATACTATATATATATATATATATATATATATATATATACCGACTATGCCGTCAAACCCGAAAGAATAAATTCCCTGAGAAAGGAAAGGTCCATTTCCTCCCCCATCGAACAATATAATCGATGTTAGCATGTTGGCAAAGTGATAGCCAGAGGTCGAATCTCCCGGTTAACTTAATTACGTGGTTTACCACACGTTTGTAGACGGAGCGGAGGTCCGCCAAATCCCCAAAGCTAATATTTGACATTTGGGCAATTGTAAAATATATTCCTGAACGTTTTTCTGAACGTTTGGTTTGTTTCGATCCAGTGACGGCTTCTGATATCAATAGAGACAAATAACAGTAAACTATTTCAGTACAGATAATACAGATAGTATGAAAATTATTAAAATAAACCAACGATGAAATAAAACAATACAATTTGTTTGAATCTTCATTCATTTGAACTAATGTTCAATTCGAACTTGTTGACGCGTTTCACTAACACAGTAGCTTTGTTAAAACGAATGAAGGTATAATGTAAAAATGTCTTAATATATACAGTGCATAAATACAGAATTCTATTTACTAACGTTAACAATGATATTTAAAGGAATTACCTGGGAAATGATGATTTATTATTTTTATCTGAAGGGAATACTTGTTGTAAAGTCTGTTTTTTTATTTATGATATTATCAATTAAATTTGGATCGTAATTATTATTAACTGCTATTTTTTTTATGATATTTAATTATTTGTTATAATTATTAATATTTATTGGGACTGGTGAGAGTCTGTGTATCATACTATTGAAAGCTGCTAGTTTATGACTGAATGGGTGGACCGAACTATTATGAATTGTAATATCTGTATGTGATGGTTTATGCAATTTAGAAAAATTATGTTTATTATTTATATTTAAAATTGTGAGGTCTAGAAAGTTTATAGACTTATTTTGTTCAAGCTCTACGGTAAATTTGATATTATTGTGAATCGAGTTTATGTAAGTAATGAAACTCTCTAATTGCCTTTTTGTACCGATGAAGCTAGCTAATATGTCGTCCACATATGGGTGCCAGTACATAAATTTTTTACTAAGGGGGTGTTCATGAATTATTTTTTTTAAATTATCCATGAAAATTTCTGCTAGTAGGGGGCTTGAATAAAATAAGTCTATGAACTTTCTAGACCTTGGAATTTCAAATATAAATAATAAACATGATTTTTCTATATTTCATAAATCATCACATACAGATATTACAATTCATAATAGTGCGGTCCACCCATTCAGTCATGAACTAGCAGCTTTCAATAGTATGATACACAGACTCTTACCAGTCCCATTAAATATTAATAATTATAACAAAGAATTAAATATCATAAAAAAATAGCAGTTAATAATAATTACGATCCAAATTTAATTGACAATATCATAAATAAAAAGATAGAAAAACAGACTTTAGAACAAGTATTCCCTTCAGATAAAAATAATAATAAACAATTCAAAAGCTCAACATACTCTGAAACAGCATCCTTAAGAATTGAATCATTTTTAGAAACTTTAGACATGAATATTTCCTCCTAAACTGATTACAATTTATCCAAATTCATTAAAAATAATAAATCTGAATCTTCAAAATTGAATAAATCGAGAGTTTATAAATTAAAATGTGGCAATGACAACTGTGATAAAATTTATATCGGTAGAACTCTTAGAAATTTTAAAACTAGAATTTCGGAACACAAACGTAGCTATGACAACAAAAAATTAGATTCGAACTATTCAAATCATTTATTATAAAACCAACACATTTTCTACCCAAATTTTGAAAGTCTCCATGTAGTCGGTAAACCCTTTAGTTTAGTGAATTCATTAGATGCCCTAGAGATTAACAAAAATAAATATTCAGGTAATCTTCATTACGACCAACGAGATATCAATCAGTCTCCTTTATTTAACCTTTTTTCTTAGAAGACAGCTTAAAAATGTTTGTAGTGAATGAATTTCCAGGTAATTTCTTTCAATACCATTGTTAACGTTAGTAACTAGAATTCTGTATTTATGCATTCCTATGCTAATTTTCAACCCTAGTGGATTGTAAATTGTATATCATTAGTGAATAGCGTTTTTTCATATTTTTAAAGTTCAATAAAGTTACAGTGTTTAGTAAAAAGGGTCAATTGCGTCAGTGCCAATTGATTCCTTAACCCTACCATGACCTCCAAGTACGGAGACGATACCGTTTCAAACAGAGTACACCCGCAGGCTCAAACTAAAAATTCAGAAACTTAATGCAACAAACCCTGAATTCTTCGAAAGGGACAAGTTAGTTAGTGACAACAACGTGCGAGTTCGTAAGACAATTATATCGGTTAAGACATCATCAAGATCAGCAAAAAATAGAGATCAGTCCAAACACAAAATACATAAAAAAACGAAGAAAACGTACAAAATTTCCATTATTGTAAACAAAAAAAGTGACGCGAAAGCCGGTGAAAGCGGCAATTGGGGGCATGCAGCCCATAACATAGATAAGCTTAATTCATCCAAATATTCGGATGAATTAACTAGAATTCGTAACAAAACAATCGAACTTAAAAACAAAAATCAGAATTACTCACAACTTGTGTTCATTGACAACGAGACATCTAACATAGATAACGTAGATAAACCAACAAAAGTGCAAATAATACCAGATAAAATTGATATTTCCAAAAAGTATTTCGACGAAATTGACACTAAGACTTTATCGAAAGCCATAACAAACACAATATACATGAAAACAAGTGTATAGGAAATACGGAAAAAAAGTGTATAGTAAACCAAGTTGATAAAAAGTGTCTAGGAAACCCTGACACAGAAAATTGTATAGAAATGAATAAAAAGTGTCTAGAGCAGACACAAAACTATACTGACACAATAATAGAACTCAACGAAGCTAGTACAGAATTATCGATACCGAAATATCGGGGTTTAAATCCAGATTAAACATCAACTCCAAAAAGAAAGCTAGTTCTAGACGAAAGAATATATACATCAAAGATGGAAGAAGATACTATAGGAGAGCAATCACGTGACTCCACGCCAAATAATAATCATCAGAAAACGGTACAAGTTCAAATTCATGGACCTACAAATACTTCTTGGGCTCAAGAAGTGGAGAATGAGAAGGGTAATAATACACCCCTAACTGAAGATGTGTTTGTTTCGCAATACGCGAAAATTAACAAAAACAGAACTATAATAGCTAAAAAACTTGAATAACGATGATATCAATAAAATAACAACCATTCCTGACTCGCAACAGATGGAACTAGGGGAATTCCACCCCCGGGTTTCGAAAAACCCCAAAAAAAATATGAAACTAAACAACATCTTTAGACCAAATGCACATACAGTCCAAAGCATCAAAACCAAAAACAAATACAATTCGTTATCCGACTCATCTGATGAGAAACCACCTCCAGCACAAATTCAACAAAAAAACGGGAAAAGACAAGATTTAGTAAATTCGAGGCAGATTCCAGTTCCGAAGAAGAAGCGACCCAAGAGGCCAAAAAAGAAAAGAAATGTAAACATTGAAAAAAACAAGCCACTCCCTATTGCCCTCCCATATTAAGTTATGGGAATGTGCAAAAACATAAAGAGATGGTGAGAATATTTAAAGACGAAATGAAGAAAAACTTTGAGTTAAAGTATACAACTAATTCTACTATTATTTTTACAAAAGATGTCCAAAAAAATTCTGCGAGATGAAAAAGTACCCTTTCACACTTATAGTAGAAGAGAAGAGAAAACCCATGCATTCGTGCTCAGAGGCCTATCCAAGGGTTTGCAGTTGGATGACATTAAAGATGATCTTACCAATAATTACAAAATTAACGTCAAAGACATTTACAGGATGACGACGAAGGCGAGGCCACTTTACCTAGTGGTGACCGACGCAAAAAGAAATATTGATTACCTAAACAAGACTGTGAGGGTAATCGAGCATACCCGAATTCAGTGGAAACACCGAAGGCAAACCAAACCAATCATCTAGTGTCATATTTGTCAACTCTGGGGCCACGCAACGACAAATTGCGGTAGGGTACCCAGATGTCTGAAATGCGCTGGACAGCACCTAACCCCGGAATGCGTAAAGGACCGAGCACTTCCGGCAAAATGTGCGAACTGTAAGGGTGACCACCCGGCCAACGCTGAGGTATGCCCTGAATATCAAAAAAGAAAAGCATGGCTCGACGAAAGAAGAAATCTCCAAGCCAAACCCATCCCCACAAAATTTATTCCCGCACCCCCTCCTAAAACCAACCCCTGGCAAAACAAAGTTGACGAAGCATATTTTCCTAGCCTCCCTTCCAGAAACGCTCCTCGCATAACCCCTCAAACCACTACATCTCAGCCATCAAAGATCATCCCTCCCATAACATTAAATGCAAACAACAATGAATTAAGCAAATTCACAGAAGTAAACAATTTGTTTAAGGAGCTGCAATCATTGGTAAATCTCGACGAGGTGTCCAGAGCAGTTTCGGACCTCATTCAGCAGATGAAACAAGCAACAAACAGAATTGACAAGTTTACGATATACAATAACTTTGTAGCTAATATAGACAGCTATGACATATAGACAGGTAGGTGGGAAACTTGGCTTTCAGAAAAGATACAATCTCAAAATAATTTTTTGTAGGTGTACATAATAGAATCCATTCAATTCGTCACTTTCTCGACAGTCACAAACCAGACACATTCTTTCCAATCGAGACGTTCCATAAACCTAATGAAAAAATAAACTCCAGAAACCCCGAATATCGTCTATTTAGACAAGACCGCTCCAACGATGTCAAAGGGGGTGGTATCGCAATACTAATCAAAAAAGACATAAATTTCAAACACTTGCAACAAAACAATACTTCAATAGAGCATATCCCGATACTCTTAGATAATAAAATTAAAATCGTTGGCACTTACAGCCCCCCGGGAAATAAGCGTAAAGAGGAAGACTCACACAACAAGGTGTTAATTGTAGGAGATATCAACTGCAAACATCCGCAGTGGGATCACTACACTAAACACCCCAACACAAACGGAAGTACTCTTCGGAAGTTTTGCGATCATTCGGATTGCAACATTTTTTACACAGACACACCGACACACTTTCCCTACGCAAATCACACCTCCAGTACAATAGACATAGCAATAGGCAAAAACATCAATAACCTCACCAAAATTAGAACCCTAACCGATTTCAACTTCGATCACAATCCCGTCCTCATAAACCTCAAAATATCCCATCATACACAAAATAACACATACTTCGATTACAAAACAACCAATTGGGTTAAATACAGACAATTCATAAATAGTCATTTGAAAATCACAGATAAGATAGAAAATATAAACCATCTTAGTAATTCTATTAAAAACTTGCAAAAAATAATTATTGACGCCAGAAATGAGTCAACAACTTTAAAACAGAAAATAAAAATACGAAATAAACTACCAGATAATATTACCAAGTTAATCTACGAAAAAAACCAAATAAGGAAGTCTTCGCAAATAACCAGACGAGATGAAGATCATCGGTTATTAAGAAGTTACCAAAATAATATTAATCAGTTAATATCATGGCATAAAAATAACGAATGGACTCAGTTTTTCAATAAATTAAAGCCAGAAGAAAATTCCCTATGGCGAATTGCTAGACGGTTTCGTCAAACTAACCGCGAAATTAACAAATTATTTGATAACTATCAGATAATCACAAACATGACGGTGATCGCGGAGAAATTCGGAGAGTACTTTCAAAATAACTTAATAAATAATAAACCACACATACAACAACATCACAACATAATTCACTCAGTACAGCAACGCTTAAACTCAATAAACACACAAAACGCCAAATATCTTGTATCATTTACAGAAGTCTACATTACAATACAAAGACTAAAAAACAAAACAGCCCCAGGTTTAGACAGAATACACAACATACTATTAAAGAATGTTCCAAAAAAAGCAATTGTTCAATTAACATATATAGCAAATTATATCATCAAAACCGGAGAGTATCCCGATATGCTCAAGATGTCCAACATCATACCAATCGTCAAAGCTAACAAACAACCTAGCTATGTGGATAGCTACAGGCCAATTTCCCTTCTGAACAATATCGCAAAGGTAATAGACAGAATACTTTTAAAATGATTACAATCATTTGTTAATAAAAATCATACCAACCCCCCCGAGCAAATCATACATTCATATCTTACTAACAGGAAGTTTTATTCTAAAATTTATGATCACTCAGCAGGTCCATATGACATGAGGGCTGGAGTACCACAAAGCTCTGTCTTATCACCTTTGTTATACTCCATATTTGTCCAAGATCTCTCAACATCCCCTAAACTATTAACGGCAATGTACGCTGTCGATACTTGTTCTGTAGCAACAGCAAAGAATCAAGAACATTCACTCAACACTGTACAAACCCATATTTACACCAAAATTACACCCTATTTCAATGAACACAAACTAGCTATTAACCCTTCAAAAACAGAGTATTCATTACTCAGAAGAATAGCTAGGAAAGCCGATCCACTGCAATCTCAGCTTTGCGTAAATGGGCATTACATTGCCCCTAGCAATACCCTAAATATTTTAGGAAATACCTCGGCAAATGCGCACATTTCACTACAAATACAAAAGGCTAAGATTGCATTGTGTCGACTATATCCACTTATATACAAACACAGTCAACTCACAAGCCATAACAAAATATTATTATACAAACAAATCATAAGACCCATACTCACTTACGCTGCACCCATATACTACACGGGCATCAAACATAATTTTCACTCCCTGCAGGTGATACAGAACAAGTGTCTCAGAATGGCATTAAATCATAATGCGATGTATCCCAAATTACCTAAAACCTCCTGGTTACATGACAAGGCAAACATACCCACTATCGAAGTTTATCAACAAAATCTCAGATACTTTTTATAACTATTGTCTGCCACAAGATCTTCGAAACAAACTCAAAGACGCAAATCGCGCAGAAGGCATCCGAGATAGTGGGTGTAGGCTTCTGCATGGATCGTTAATTACATAATTAGGTTGTTGAATTCCATACTTCACAAAGGGAGTGAAATACTCGCAGTAATTAACAGCGATGCCTTTTTTTTATTTAGAAAATAATAGTTGCATCCACCACTAGGGTTATTAGCAACATAACATAACAGTAACATGAAATAACATTTAGGCTGGTAACGTCACTATAACATACAATAATATTTGAATAGCATCATATCTAAGATAGGAATCAGTAATAAGCAACATGGTAACGAGCTTAGTAATTTACATTCTGTTGACTAAACCTATTTCAGAGAGGAATCCGATTGTGTTTTCAAAATTACAGTACACACCAAGAGTTGATTTTAAATCTGTACTTATACTGTACGTCCGGCGATGTTCCGCGAACCTCGGACACACGACCATGAAATGTTTAACTGACATTGGCACCTGACACATATCACAGATTGTGTCTTCTTCTCCTTTCAGCAAGTGTTCATGGGTATACTTTGTATGTCCAGTGCGCAAACGGGTGATTATTATTTGGTGTCTTCTTTGGCTAGGGATGTTTCTCCATGGTTTGATATCATCTTTAATTTCTTCAAGTTTCATTCCACATTCTGCCCAGACAGATGAGCAGTAGTTAGAGACCACATATTTCATATATTTCTTCAGATCAGTATACGGTACTCCCTCTTGCTTTTGAAAGATTGGTTCATTCATGGTTTCACGTGCAATTTTATCAACCCGCTCAATGCCAGAGATCCCAACATGTGACGGGACCCACATGAAGACCAATCGTGTGGATTTTTCCCTAATTGTGTGAACATACTCTTTGATGAGCCTTGTCAGGGGATGGACTGAATAAATGAGTTGTATACCTTGTAACGAGCTTAACGAATCTGTAAGAATTAAAGTATTGTGGATATCTTCATGAGCGGCGTATTTGATTGCTTGAAGGATTGCAAAAAGTTCACCACTATAAATGCTGCATTGTGGAGGTAGTTTGAATCCACTGGATGTATTCGGGCTTAAAAAAGCTGATGCTACTCCTTGGTTTGACTTGGACGCGTCTGTGTAGATGTGAGTATAATCACAATATTCATTTATTGATGAGAGGAAATGATTGTGAAGCAGACTAGGAATAATTTCAGATTTGTTGAATTTGGAGAGGTATAGGTTGCATGGTGGCAAGGCAATAAGCCAAGGTGGCGTGTCTGAGTTGTTGTTGGGAAGGGTAACTGGGAAAGTCACATTCAATTCGGAACTGAACTTGTTGATCCTCTGATAGAAAGGGTATCTTAGTCTTCTTCGGTTTTCATACAGATCGCGAACACGGTTTAAAAAGGTGTTATGCTATACTGGATGCTGACTATCAGTAGAGACTAAAGATGCATACGCTAAGCTCAGCTGCTGTCGTCGCAGCTGCAATGATGGCTCCCCAGCTTCACTGTAGAGACACTCAGCGGGAGTTGTCCTGTATGCTCCAATGGCAGTAATTAACAGCGATGCCTTTGCTCCACAAAACTCAAACTTATTTATTCATTCACATATTATATAACAACAAATAAACGTCTGCCATGTTGCCCTCTCGAAAACTAAACCCCGTATCAATTCGAAACCCAGTTTTCCAGCTGTTTTCTGGGAATACCCGAGTCGAAAGATTGTAGGAGCGAAATGTTTATATAAGGTACAAAGTTATACATCCAGAGAAAACATACGGATAATGCTATCAGCAAGGAGCCGTGAGTACCAACCGGAAAGAAGAGAGGGGAAGAAAATCGCCAGAACACCGGCATTTTTTATATATATTTTTTATATAATTATTTCCGTACTCTTTGTTATTTAGGGAGTCAAAAACTAAATAAAGAACCTTTTCAATCTAAAAATCTGTATTTAAGCACTATATATATAAAGACATTTTTACATTATACTTTCTTTCGTTTTGACAAAGCTACTGTGTTAGTGAAACGCGTCAACAAGTTTAAATTGAACATTAGTTCAAATAAATGAAGATTCAAACAAATTGTATTGTTTTATTTTATCGTTGAGTATGGATCTTCATCAAGTAAAAGCCTCATCTATTCAATTTTTAAAATAAAACAATTTGAGATCATACAAAATCCATGTCTTAATTACTGAAAGAAAGAGTATTAATTAGAGAACATGATCTCATGATCTAGTTAATGGAAGAAAGAAAGACCAACTTACAAGTACTAAACAGTCGCAACTAGAACCTTTAATATGATCGCCGGAAATCTAGACAGTGGCGGCTCGTGGTGAGAATGTTAAGGTATTCTCCAATTTTTGAAAAATAGTTGACCTTTCAAGGGAGTTGTCTCCCATCGATTTCCAGGAGGAACTTCCTCTTAAGGACATATTGGTGTAGTCCTTGAATCCGACTGTTCATCATTATTTTTTGTGACTATTCTTATCTAGACATTTGCAGTCGTTTGGGTCTGCAATTATTATTACTTTTTTTGCTTGATCTATTCATTCCTGCAATTCCTTGAATAAGCGGTCTTAACCTTCTTTTTTTAGCGTCTTAATTTGGTCCATAATATATTATTATAGTTATTATTTCTTCCTCTTCAATCTCTTCTACATTAACCGTCATGACTCTTTCATTTATTAACTTTTCTTCTTTTCCATTTGTAATTTTTTCTTCTTTTATAGTAAAGCTACTACCGCTCTTGCATTTCTTTTTTTTAAGCCAGACTAATACACCCACTATCCATTGGGTACTTCCATTATTCCGCTTTCCTTATTCTTTGTTTCAGTTATTCGTACATCGACCATTTTAATTTTTGCTAGCTCTGCTGTCAGTTTGTTCCATTTTTCGGTTATACCCTCTACATTCTATGATCCCACTGTTACTATTTGCCATATTTCGTTCTATTCTTGTCATATTATTGGTATTTTCCATTTTTTCGTTCATTTTCTTCTCTTTACCTGTTAATCGCCAAGTCTTTCGCTAGTCTAAAGTCGTTTTTCCTCTCTTCCTCATTCCACAAAAGAGGATTACTTCCACCAGGCTCAAAATCATATCCTACATTGATACCCAAGATCCCCAAATGTGTCCCCAATTGAACATGTTTGGGACAAAATAGGTAGAACGTTGAGAAATTTAAGGCGTACTCTTGAAACTCTGATGTCTCTTCGACATGAGATAGAGATAGTATGGAATGGGATGCCCTAGGACAGTGGTCGCCAACCTCTCAATGTGTTGAGCTACTTTGTTAATTTTGGAATAAACAGCGAGCTACCCACACGAAAGCCACGTAACGCAATGTAAATGAAATAACCCACAGTTAATTTATCATTATATGTATTTATTTTACTATTTAACGGGTAATACATAATACATAGGTACTAATAATAAACTAATAACTAATATTACTAGTACGTACTTGTTCACAGCTTAATTCCTACCTAACAAACGAAGTTGTTTGAAAAATAAACACAAACTTTGATCCAGCCACAACGGCATGTCACGTAAGATTTAAAAATACTTAATAATAACAACAAAAAAGTAACGCACTATCGTGAACATAAACATTGAAAAATAGAAAAGCACTTTCAATGAGAAGGCTGGCACTCAGACTCATCGATATTTTTTTTAATGTTTGCAGTATAATTTGATACAGCCATTCGAACACATATATCCAAATGTTCATCTGTAAGTCGATTGCGATATTTGTTCTTAATAAACTTCATATTGGAAAAAAAAGATTCACACAAATAGGTTCAACTGAATAATGCTTTCACTTTCAAGCCAACACGGCATAGAACTGAATATTTGTCTTTACTTACAATAGGCCAGATACATTTGGTACTTAAGACTAACGATTTTAAGGCTAAATCATTTTGAAACTCAATTACTTCCATTTCTGTTGCAGCGATGTCTTCGCCAAAGTTGTGCATAACACAAGTTGCAAACTGTTGGATATCAATTTCCATGAAGGGTGGAACAACAAACTGCGCTACTCAAGCCATTTCGTTGAAATCCTTAAAACGATTTTTGAAGTTATTCTTCAGGGTGGAAACTATTTCTACATGATATTCGCTGTCATAGGGTTCTAATGGATTTTAAGATATTTTTTCTGAAAGAATAGGAAAATGCTCGGCATGGCTGTTCATTAGGATTTGTTCCCAAAACTCCACCTTTTTCATGAATGCTTTTATATCAGAAATCATTTCCGCTAGTTCTTTGTCTTTTCCCTGAAGCTGCAAATTAAGTTCGTTTAATTTCTCTGTAATGTCCACGAGAAAACCAAAATCTATAATCCAGATTGAATTTTCTAGTTCCGGAGTCATTTGGAAAATTAAAACGTTTCAGCACCCGTCCTCTACTTAACCATCGAACTTCAGACTGAAGGAGAAGGTCCCCGTATTGACAGTCAACTTCATCGGCCAAGGTTTTAAATAATCTTCTTTGTAACGCTTGAGCTCTAATCTTGTTCACAATTTTTACCACCAATTTCATAACGTTGTTTAGTTTCAGGAAATTTCCACATAATGCGTGCTGATGGATAATGCAGTGGTAACAGAGAAATTGCGGAAAAGTTTCATCTTTACGACATAACGCAACCAGACCCTATCACAACCAACCATAGCTGGAGCGCCATCGGTTGTCAAGCCTTCCATTGCCGATATTGGAATTTTCTCAGAAGAAATAATATTTTTTAAATGAGAAAACAATTCCTACCCTTTAAGTGGAATAAACTTCGAAAAATGTTCTTTAATCTTGAAATCACTGAAAACCATTCTGACGAACACGGCCATCTGGGCAGTATCCACGACATCTGTTGATTCATCCAGTTGAAGTGAAAAATAAACACAGTTATCTAGGTCAGTCCTTAACTGCTTGCTCATTACTTCTACTTGTCTCATTACTGTATTAGCAGAAAGTTGCATATATTTTATAGCTGAAACTATCTCGTCTCTATTTCTAACGTTGGCAAATAACGAATCACTAGCTTCCAAAAAGGCCTGTTTTAACATTTCCCCATCTTCATGAGGTTTTGTTTGTGCAATTATTTGAGACACACGGTACGATGCTTCAGTTGCATCCTAATTTTTGTCAACCGTTCTTAAAAATATTGATTGTTGTCCAATTAACTGCTTTTTTAATTGTTTCAGTTTCTACTTTCTGGCGGCAGAATGTAGTGGAAATGCTTTTTCAAAATTAGAATGTACATTTTTATGATGTCTCTCAATATTTCTTTCTTTAGCAAAGGAGACCGAAGTATTACATAACAAACACACATTTTTATTTTTAACTTCTGTGAAAAAGTATTGTTCTTCGTTCTTCCCATTCCGAATGAAAGTGGTATTACCTTCTCACAACTGCTTTACATAATATTATTTTTTGTTTCTCTCTACTAACCCAACCGCTGGACGTTGGTTACGCGTTCAGTTTTAAACTAAGCGCAATGTCGCCGCGCCGTGCGTATTTATCCCGTTCAAAGCAATCCTGATCGTTCTCCAACACTAACGCGCTGGTCAGTGTGGTCGGTTCTCGCCGATTCTAGCTTGATGGCGTCAGCGGCAGATCGTTCACCGCAACGTTGCCGCTGTTTATGTTTAATATTATGACAATCATATTTTTTTGTGGAATTTTCGGAAGCTTCTCTGATTTTTGCAGTTTGTATTTTTTAAATTAAAATCGTTGTGAGAGCTACCAGAATTGCCTCCGCGAGCTACCGGTAGCTTGCGATCGACAGGTTGGCGACCACTGCCCTAGGAGGATATTGATCACCTGATTATGAGTATGCTTAGACGCATTAAAGAGTGTGTAATAAATCGTGGGGATTCAACCAATGATTAAGGTTGGTGGAGAGAAGACAATAGTCTGCATAGTTGAGAGTTGAGGCAAACACTACAATGAGGTTAAGATGAAGTATCAATAAACCGATGTTCATATCTGGTTAAGATCAAGCTAGTTTAATGATATGAGGCAGAAAAATGTCAGTAAGTTTGGTCAAGGTGCGGTTTTCTGATGAAAAAGGAATATATTTCGGAACAAATTGTGGTTCTCACATCATTATATTATAATCTAAATAAAAGAAATATTTTTATTATCACGAAAATATTAAAAAGCATATTATAAGTGATTTAGGTTAAATTTTAATCTTTGGAGCGTGAGATTCAACAGATAAAATATTTCCAATAATTATTCATTATTGATTATTATATGTAATTTTGCAAGTTTCGGGATATCTCTTTGGAAAAATTCATCTCCACCGATTGTTAGAAATATATTAGCTTCAAGATCACACAATTTGAACTGAAGGCCAGATGATTGATTATTCTGAAGTAGTACACTGCTTTGGAAGCTCTTATTTCATTGAATATATAATAGTTGGTTTAATTTGTAAACTGCAGCTTGAAACCCAGTAATATCATCTATGGATTCTTCTAATATACTATAATAGGCAAAGTGCGACTATAGGGACAACACATCCTTGAATATTTGAGAAAATACCTGAAACATTTTTTGTGGTTTGTTTTTTTGATTATATTTTCTGATCGGCTGGTCAATATAACTTCTGTCATTCTGACGATGATATTGATTTATCGAAACAATTGTCAATTTTTTAGAATTTTCAATAACTTGTATTATATTGTGGAATTAACTAGAGACCTTGAGTTTCATTTAAAAACACTAACATGAGCATATTCCACGAAGTAAGGGTCGAGACAGTCAATGTATTAAATGTATTAAAAACACTCACGAGAATCAATTAAACTATGTGTTGTAACATTCAATTTTTTATTATACTTCACTCCTGAGGTCAATTTCATCTTGTTGTAAATCGAATTTTTTTACCAAGTATTTGAGTTTTAATCTGGAGCTAGTCCTGTATTAGTCCCTTCGACTGAGTAGGTACTTACGGAATACATTCGGGCTAGATACCCCACGGGAAATTTAGAAAGATAACAAAACTTTTTAGCTGGGTTGTAGGTATTATTTTGACAGGATTGAAATATCCATCGAAGAATGAAATATATCCATATGCGTATAAAAACTTTAGTTTAGTTTTGCCGATAAATAACACAAAACATATGTACGGAAAACTTAAATCACCGATACGGGACCTTAGATTTATTATAGGCGATTAAGATTGAATCAGTAGATGGAATATTTGCATTTATATTTCTGTGATTGTTAAAACGGTTTTAATATATGTTAGATTCAGTAGAATTTAAGGTTGTTTATTTCGCTTAGATATATCTATGAAATGGAAAGAATATATTCCGAAAATTGAAAATACTAAATTATTACTTCATCCTCAATAAAAAGGATCAATAACTGAATAAAGCGTGCCACACACTACAATTTTTCAATATACCTATAATGAGTGATAATAAAGAAATTAGTCTTCAACACGTACTTGATGAAATACTGATAAACAGAAAAGAAGTTCAAAATTGCGAAATACGAAAATTGCAAAAGATAAAAGGTTTAAATGACTGAACCATAAATCTAGAAACTAAAAACAAAGAACTGCAACACAAAATTGAAATTTTAGACAGAAAATCGCGGAAAAACAATATTATAATATTTGGTATCAATAGCATCTCAGTGTGTGAAGAATTAAATAAACTGTTACATATTACATTATCCGTAACTGATGTTAGTGATTGTATTCCTTTTAAAAAAGTGAATAGTGAATATAATACACTAAATCTTGAACTACCTAATATCAAATCTGAAAAAGGAGGAAATATTATCAAACTGCTTCAAACTGAAAGGTACTGACATAACCATTGCTCATGATTTAACGCCGCAACAACAGGAAGACAACAAAATATTAAGACATCATCTCAAAGAAGCTAGGAGAAATCCAGAAGTTAGGAGTTATATCAAAGGAAGTGAATTATATATTGGAGAATCCACCTATGATGTTGAAGTTCTAAAATATTCTACAGGAAAATGAAGAAATAATTAGTGCAACACTAAATACTACTACGCCACCTGGAAACCAAAATAAGGACACTTCAGGTGAAACAAGTACTACAAGTAAGCTAGTGCCTGAGAATATCCAAAAGAAGGGAAATACAATTACGCAGACATCCAAACCGGAATCATCTGGAAGAAATAGATTACGCGCCGGTCACAACAAATAAAATCTGAACATTTCAGTTTACTGGAAGTTATGCTGTTGCTTTTATAGTTTATAAGTATTTTGTTTTTCAGCCTTGATCTTAATTGAAAAATTGATAACTACCTCTTTGTCTTTTGTTTCTGGTTTATTTATTCATTTGTTAATCGATTTGTTTGTGATTTATTTTTGGCCTTTAGTCGGGGTGTAGAAAATGGATCAATACATTAGGGAATTTCAGGAAATAATTGTGGATACAAAATTAATATCGTCAGTTGATCTCTTGAACAAAATATAACAAACAACTCATTTTCAATCTACCATATGAACATAAGAAGTATCTGTAAGAATTTTAACCAGCTAGAAGTATACCTTTTGCAAATAACACACTCCTTTAGTTGTGTGATTCTAACGTAAACATGGGAAATAAAAAACAAAAACATTGGTTTTGGATGGTTATAATGTCATATAGTCAGAAGATAGGACTAATCAAAATGATGGCATTTTAATATATGTTAGGAATGATCTGACATTTTCTCACAAATCAATTAAAATAGGGTCAACAACCGCTGTAGTATTAGAGATAGAAGTTGAAAAAAAAACAATAAATATTCTTGCAATATATAGATCTCCTTCAATCAGTAAAATTGAGTTTTTAGAAAACCTTCAGAGTCTATTAGACTCTAAATACTTTGCTAGATATGATCAGGCGTTTATTTTAGGAGATGTTAATCTCTATATATTAGAGAATAGTGTCGACACCGATCGCTACATCAACCTAATGTCTGAAAACGGTTCCATTTCCTTAATTAATAATCCAACACGAGTGACTAACACTTGATCAACCTGTATAGACCATATTTTTGTTAGGAATGAATCTGGGTTGGTAGACGATGATTCCTTTCATTCATCAGTCTTACAAACAAATATAACTGATCGTTTCCCTATAATTGCAATTTCAAGGGACATTAGACATAAGAATATAATTAGTAATACGACTTGCTATGAAAAGTTTAATAACACAAAATTTATTGGAATATTGAATAAATTATCTTGGGATCACTCAGATACTTTGGTTGGCCCAGATAAAATGTTTAATGCATTCTATACAGAATTCAAAAATGCGATTAGTGAATACACTGTTGAAGTATCTTTCAAAAGTGTTAAAAAATACCTTGGATAACATTGGGACTAGTACAGTCAATAAAAAAACGAGATCGATTATATAATGAAAATATGAAAAACCATTAAATACAAATAAAAAAATAGAATATACTACGTACACAAATTGCTTAAATAAATGGTTGAAAACAACAAAATCCAACTATTTCAGACTTGAAATGATAAAATCAGGTAACTCATCAAAGAAAATGTGGAATGTGATTAATAAATTTAGTAACAACTTTAAGGAACAAAATCATTCAATAAAGAAATTAATCCTGGAAAACAATACTGAAATCACTGATAAATGTGAAATATTAAGCAAAATAAATTCTTATTTTGCCAATATTGAAAGAAACCTGGGTAAAAATTATAAGCAAATTGGGGAACGTCAACAAGTGTACACTGTTGATCAATCTTTATTTTTAACACCAGTAACACCTGCAGAAGTATATGCATTGTGTCTATCTTTGAAAGACAATAAAGATCCAGGTCCTATCAAAATAAAAAATGTTAAATCAACAGCAGACTGTATCTCTACACCATTGCGTGAAATATTTAATATGTGTTTTCAGACGGGTACAATACCTCAACACTTCAAAAATGCGGTGATTAAACCGGTATATAAAGGTGGAAAAAAGACTGAAATGGCGACTTATAGACCTATATCGCTGACCTCAGCTTTTGCAAAACTCCTTGAGAAGTTAATTAAAGGACTTAACTGTCTCGACCCTTACTTCGTGGAATAAGCTTATATTAGTGTTTTTAAATGAAACTCACGGTCTCTAGTTAATTCCACTACGCAAAACATCTACTTGACACCAATCATTCATTGACATCTAACACAGAACTAGAAGTGCTGCATATTTGTGAAAAGAAGCAAGAACTGGATTTCCTTGAAGAACTGGAAATAGGAAGACATTTAAGAAACCCACAATTTGAAGTTGTCAATGAACAGTTAAATCTAGGGAGTTCTCCACTAATAAACTGTCTTCTTAAGTGATAATTGTAAAGATCAGCAGATATAGTTTTCCTAGTTTTCTATATCATTGCACAGTTATACTGATCTTAATTGGAAAAATGATATCCAGGATATCACCATAGGGCTAATAATATCTAAGCTGCAATATTTGTAATATCACATCTTCTTCTTTTTTCTATAAACATATATTAAGCCAATCACAAGTTAGGTTACTTCTTGGTCTAGCCAAAAATAACTACTAAACAACAGGTAGGCATAAAATGAAATGTAACTTCTGTTATTCTGACGATGATATTGATTTATCGAAACAATTGTCAATTTTTTAGAATTTTCAATAACTTTTATTATATTGTGGAATTAACTAGAGACCGTGAGTTTCATTTAAAAACACTAATTAAAGGACGGTTGGTCTCATATTTAGATAAATTTGATGTAATATCTGAGTCACAATTTGAATTTCGCGAAAACAGGAGCACTCAAGATGCTATTGCGAAGTTGGTATGACGTATCTATAACGCAGTTGATAGTAACAAAAGCTGTTTTGGTGTATTTATTGATCTAGCAAAGGCCTTTGACATACCAAGTCATGATATTTTGCTGCAAAAACTTGAATACTTGGGAATTAGAGGTGTGGTTCTAGATTTGTTCAAAAATTTTCTTCACAACAGAAAACAACGTGTTATGCTGGATGGTGTCATAATTTCAGAAGAGACGGCCACGTGTGGAGTTCCACAGGGTACCGTTCTTGTCCAATTTTGTTTTTAATTTATATTAACTCATTACTACAAATGACTACCACGGGGAAATGCATTTCTATTGACGATGACACTGTCTAGTTGTATACGGCCGATTCTTGGAGTCAAGTCAAAGAAATAGCAGAAAGGGACCTAAAAACTATTACAAGTTGGTTTAGGACAAACTTACTTACTGTTGATGTAACTAAAACTAAAGTCATATCTTTCACCTCGTACAAGCAGGCAGTACCAAACCGTTCTATAGAAATTGAAAACAAAAGTGTACAGTTGGTATCATCAGTAAAGTTCTTGGGTATATTTTTGGATTCTCATATAAAATGGGATGTCCATGTGGATAATTTGAAAACTAAAATTAGAACCTTATTCCATAACTTTCATTTGTGTCGCCAAATACTATCGATGAACAAACTCATATCAGTGTACTACGCATTGGTTGAATCTCTATTAATTTGTGGTATATTAGGTTGGGGAGGTATTAGGAAAATTAAAATGCAATCTGTAGAGATAGCTCAAAAAACAATCCTTAAAATTATGTACTTTAAAAAAAGAACTTACCCTACTGAACGTTTATACAGTGACCTTCAAATAATGGATATTAGACAGCTATATGCAAAAAACAATTACAATATATTTGTTTATAAAGGAGCATTATTTTCAAAACATATTATATCCTTACCAAACTAGGGCAATTTATTCGCATAATGTGACGATTCCTAGACCTCGGAAATAAGTTGGAAAAAAAAGCTTTGCTTACCTTGCACCTCCCATATATAATAAAATTCTTGAAAATATTCGATGCATGAGAAATAGAATCAGATTAAAAAAAGAAAGAAATAGATAGATACTTGCATGTGGTAGAGGCTTCTTTCATAAAATAATTGATCCTGATTTAATCTTGTTTCTGAAGTATGTGTTTCATGTCATATGCTAAAGTTTAGTGCTAATTATGTTATGTTTATAATTGTTTTTTTTTTGTTAATGTTATTGTGCTTGCCTCCTAATAACGTATTTGTTCCACTTGTATACGTGTGTAAGAATGAAAATGTAACTATATACAGGTTTCACTCTGAACATATTTGGTAATCATTTTTATTTTGCATTATATTTCATAGATATTTTGTATAAACATATTTGGAAAAATAAAGTTATTATTTGGAGAAGTTAAATATATTAAATAGGTTGTGGATCTAATCACGAAGTTTTTCTGTTGCCGCCGTGACACGTGACTCTAACCTCTTCTTCTTCTTCTTTCTCAGCCACTTCTTATCCACTCCTGGACATAAGCCTCTCCATGCTGTCCTGTCCTGTGCTTGTTGAAACCATCTGTTTCCGGCCCGTCTTTTGATATCATCAAGCCATCTTCTCTGTGGTCTTCCTGTGCTTCGCCTTGTTTGTCTTGGTCGCCAGTACGTTAGTTTGGATGTCCATTTAGCTTGATCCTGCCGGGCCACATGCCCTACACATTGCCATTTCAGCTCCGCAGTACGCTTTATTATATCCATGACTTTAGTTCTTTGTCTAACCTACTGAGCTTATATTACAAAGTATGAGTTTTGAATGGAAATATTCAGAAGTCTATTTACAACAGCTATTGCTAGTGTATCAGCGGCTGGGAGGCTAGAAGATAATTGGAAATTTTGAAATATAACCTTATTTATATTTTTCCTTATAATGATCTGAATTATGAAAGAAAATAATATCCAAATTATATATGTTGGTAATAAAAACTTGACGCCCCAGTAAACTACCCACTTTTCACCCATACCACCAAAAAGATTGCAAACTAACAAATGAATCTCTGATAACTATTTTGGATACTAATATTCACACACACACACACACACACACACACACACAAAAACTAAACCATTTTTTGATGACTACAACATTACAGTCTCTTAAAAGTGTCTACGAACTAAACTTCCAACTACGAACTTTTCAAATTATGTTCACAGTATGCAGTTATGCAATTTTGTGTCTATCGGAAATGGAATCGTTCGGATTTACGTGTCGCATATTTGAATCGTTGATTTCCCTAACGACGAATTGCTGTTCACGGTATGTTTGGCGGCTACGAATAATTCGGCTCAGTCAAAAAAGCTACCCTGGATTGACATTAAATTGTTAATTATTTGGCAATGGAAGGAATACAGTTTGTATTAAATACTGTTCATATAACAGTGAAATATAGAAAATATAATAAGAACCACAGGATTTGTAAGATGGGCTAAAGAAAACGTATCTTTTAAAAATAGAGAGAATACTTTCTGTCAAAGTCGTTTAAGAACTAATATTAGATAAAGAAAATTATTGCGAGATACTGTATAAGAAATATATACCTACTTTCTTATTTGACGATGAAAAAGAATACTAGATTAAATAAAATAATTCAAAATATTAAAATCGTTTATCTAAAATAAAATTATTTCTAAAAATCATCAAGTTTTAATTACAAATAAGAATTTGGAATTTAGTTATTTTTGTTATGAATTGTTAGTAGATAATAATAAATATCACTTAGGTTATTATGGTCACTCTTTTTGTTAACCCTTTGACTCCTAGTAGTCGAAGCTTTGGGACACACTTCAAATAATTTTTCTACTCTCGCCTAGTGATCTTAGCGTTAAGATACAGTCAATACGTGGATACTCGGTATCCCCTCCAACGGCTCCCGCTAAAAATTAGCTTTATTCGGGTTTTTTTTTCTGGGCAGTCCGTAAACCTATCTGGAATTGCGCAGAACTAGTTGCGTACTTCATTCAGTCCTAAGAACTATTCTCGGACTGTTTGAAAATGGACAGAGTTTGAAAAACCCCGAACATCCCTCATGGTCTATAGAACTGAACTAATTTGACAATTGACTTTTCTTTGACTTGGATTCATTATTGTTCCGTATCCTGATTCCTTTGCATTTTGGCAATTTTGTTGAATTTTTTGGTATTAATAATATTAAGAAGTCTTGGTTAATAACGGTAAGCACTTGTTTGCACTGTTTACAATACAATAATTACTATTTGTTTTTGGTTTTAGATTTAATAATGGAGGAATTCTTATGAATTAAAGATAAAAAAGATGATAAATATTTCTCCAAAGATAAAATGTTGAAGTTAATAGAATTTTATAAGAAGTATCATGAAAAAATAGGCTCTTATGAAATTAAGTCCAAAAAGAAGCCATGGGAGTTCATTGCCAAGGATCTCTCCAAAGAGTATCAATTAACAATACCTCCAAGCAAATGTGAAAAAAATTATAAAAAAAAACAATTGACCACAATAATCAAACTGGAAGAAGCAGAAAGACGTGTGAGTTTGAAGAGGAATTGGATGAGATTTTTGATAAAAAAAAACTTGAAACCCATTTTACTCTTATCGAGTTCACACCTACATGTAAAAGAAGCACTACCAACGCAAAGGCAAATTCCAGAGCCTGTAATTACAATAAAAAAATCCCAACCATCATGTACTAATGTAGACATTGCATTCATATCAAATGTTGATACAACCCCTCAAAAATTGGGGGTAAAAAGAAAAAGAAAGCTAAACCCGTCATCAACCTATAAAAAAAAAGAATGACATATTGTTGGACATAAAAAATGATTCAAAATCATTTTATGATAAAAAAGTAAAAATTAGAAAATGCCAAAAAGAGGCAGCTAGAACGGGAAAAAAGAAATGAAATGACAAGGGAGTATTTGGATTTTTTAGTGAAAAAAGAAAGGTCAAAGGACTGAGTGTGGAACTTTTTCAACAAAAAAAGAAGGCTAAAGGATAGTTTCAATTTTTGGTGCAATATTATAGTTTTTTAATTATATTGTGTAGTTATTAATTTCTGTTTATTTCAAGTGTTAACTATTGTTCTATTTGTATCTAGTTTTTATTTGTTTAGTGTTAACTGTTCTATTTTTATTTCATTTTTATTGTTTAGATTTATTTTATAGTGATTTAATAAGACTTGTTTATACATTATATATATATATATATATATATATATATATAAATTTTCTTGGATTTCAGTCAATTAAAACATTATGGAATGATTAAAATGTCATTTTACTAAAATTCTGTCAAACAATGGTGACGTTTCAGTCTTAAATTTAGACCTTTATCAAACTAAAATAGAACAGAATGCAAATGGTAAACAAACTATTGGAATACAAAAAACAAACTTACCCCAAAGTGTAGTCAGCGAATTTTCATTAAACATTAAACTTAAAAACACATTCACATCATTATTACACATTTTAAAATCATTGGATTACCTTCCATTCATTGAGAACACATATTTCAATAACAAACCATTCATATTGGTAAAAATATCATAACATAGTTAGTGACATTGAACTGTATTAATGTGAGACTAATTGTATTGCTTATAGGAGTGGGATATATGCCGCGCTGAGTTTATTTACATCTTTTTTGTCATTTATACAGAATGTCGATTTTTGAATCGCTATCATTTCATAAAACTCTCTTTTTTTCAAATTATTTTCCGTTTTTAAGATTTTAGTCCCTGCATAATTAAACTGATGGTCTTTATTCCTTTCATGGTTAGTAAGGGCAGTATCATTTTTTTTATCATATTTATGGCTTTTTAGTCTATTTTCTAGATATTGACTTGTTTGGCCGATATAAGTAGCTTCACAGTTGTTACAAGGAATTTCATAAACAATATTACTTTTCTTTATTTTTGGTGTTATAGATTTTAGTACAGAAAAATGTTTTGCCAATATGTTATGCGGTTTATGACATATCTTTATGTTATGAATTAATTGACTGAAATCCAAGAAAATTTATATAAAAAAATATACGTTTAGTCAAAGAACCTTAAAACTAATAAATATATATATATATATATATATATATATATATATATATATATATATATATGTATATATATACAAAGTTTTGATTCATTTTTTCTTGTCATTTACATAATGTGTCAGTTATGTGTATAATTGAAACTAACTGTTTCCGATTGATTCCACAATGTATTGAGAAAAATGCGATATATCCAAACAACTGTCAAATTATCTTACAATTTCGCATTTTTTCAATATGTTGTGGAATCAATTGGAAACAGTTAGTTTGTAACGAGGTTTTCATTACTAAAAGGTCATTTATAAACATAACATGAGTAGATTCCACGAAGCACGGAGTAAGGGTAAATACAGTAAATTAACTATGTCAGTCTTTATTAATAACAAAAACTAGGTACCTTCTACAAAATAAATATTACCGAAATGGGTAATGAAAAGTAATGGGTACATTTATATGTATAGGTAAATTAGCAATTTCTAATAAGTATATTTTCATTTCTACTATAGTGCATAAAATAGGGACATTATGAGAGTATATTCTTTAAAAATTAGATTTCCAACAAATTTCTGGCGCTGTTTAAATATTCAACATTGCAGCTACATAATTTCTGTAATTGAGTCCAGCTTCATTTACTTCATCTTCTGGAAGTGGATCATTTGGAACATCTACATTGTTTTCCACATATTCCTGCTCTTCATTCCCATCTTCTATGCACATGTTATGTAATACCCAATACGCTTGTATAAAATGCCAAATAAAAGTAATCCTTCTTGATTTTAAATTATAAAGTTGCCTAAATCTCTACTTTAGAAGCCCTATTGTGTGCTCAATAATCACTCTGCAGTGGCTTAGCTTTTCATTAAAAGCTTTATGCACATTTGTAAAATTCCCTATATCCTTATAAGGAGTCAATAGGTTTCTGAAGCAGAGATAGGCGCTATCTCCTAAAAGGACAAAATTTTGACATTTTTCAGTTATTGTTTGCTCCTCTGGCATCATGCACACTGCCTGGGTAACCAATTAATGTATCCCTTATTTTTCTATTTTGTTCACAAACAACTTGTATCTGCAAAATAATATACACTGATCAATTGATAATTTTGTAATTGCGTTGAAGAGAATATTCTTCATACGAATACACATAAATGTGCAACATTTTTAAATGAAACTACCTGTTTCTAATTGTTTCCACAATATAATGAAAAAAATTCGAAAATTTTCAAAAATTATCTTACAATTTTCGAATTTTCTTCATTATATTATGGAATCAACTAGAAACAGTTAGTTTCCGTTAAAAATATAACCAGTGTAGATTCCACGAAGTAAATTATGGGAATATTTCATGTAGTACGGGTTGAATCAATTAATTTGAGAATAGAATTTAGTTAAGAAGTATTTATAAATGGGCAAACTAGCATTTTTTGCAATACAGCAAAAAATAATAGAGGTTAATAAAATGGTATTTTACAGCTAATTTTCACTGCAACCTTCGATCTGACAACACTTTTTATATCGTAAAGCCTTTGTAAATATTATTTAGTAGTTCTATATGTATAGAATAAAACTTCTTCCTATTTAAGTAGGATTAAGGGTCTTCTGATTGCGCATCAATCTTTATGTGTGTTCCACCAATGCATCCAATTACATTAGGAAATCCCATCTCAGAAAACTCTTCTGAAATGTGTATACACTCTGCTTGAGAAGGCCAAACAATTATTTGGTGAGACATATTTGATATTAACATTCTGACATTCTCAACTGCAGTATGCAACGTGCTTACATATACGAGTACATTGAAACGATCAGCAATATCTCTAAAGGAAATTGCTCCAGTAGAGGCAAACCACAAGAAGGCCAGTATGCATTTTTCACTACTGATCCTTTTAAAGCCAGTATCTTTCTTTGGAAAATACTCAGATTCTTCAAAAGCTACCCCTAGCTTTTCAACTCTATTTCTGGGAAGTCTAAAAAAGAGAAAAATTATTCATATAAGTTTTTTGATACTTTTTAATAAATAGCAATTGTTCATGATAAATTAACAAAAAAATTACCTAAAATGTTGCACAAACTACTTCTCATTATATAGAGGGTCGGTCTCTTCCAGAAAGTTTTCGTTTTTGGTATTGTCTTGTAAGACTTCTGGAATTATAACATTACTGATCACATCAAGAAGGTCATCATCTTCACTTGATGATGATGATGATGAACTCTGCTCAAATATTCCCATATTTTCCATGAAATAATTAACATCCTTTTCATAAAAATTAAATTTGAAAAGTAATAATCCAAAACAAACAACACACGATAACCTAACCTCTTTAAGCAAATTTTTAAAATAGCTCCCACCCTTCTCCATTACAAATGATTTGAGCATGCGTAAAAATAATCCGAAAATCGTATTTGCTCGAGACTGGGGACTGGTTTAAACGGTTTTCGAACCGTCCTAGAATTGTTCTAAAATAAACCCGAACGCCAAACTGCGGGTGTCAGAACCATCCTGTTAAAACCCGAACAAGCCAATTTCGACTGCGCAAACTCCGGACAGACTTAGAACAGTAATTGCATGAACCCGAATAAAGCTATTATATCTACAAGGATATTGGCGATAGTTTTAGTTGCATGTTAGCAGCGTTGGAGCACGGTACTGCCGCTGTTGTAATTTTTTTATTATAATACGAGTTCTTTAGTGATTTCTAATAAAATGGCAGGTGAGTTCGTATAGATACAAGTTGTATATATAGCATATTTTTATGATAAATGTTATTTGATGAATTTCGTGCATTTTACACTCAGTAATTGAGATGGTCGATCTTCTGGGACACAAGGCACTGATGGGTTTTTTGTTTACAGGCAGAAAGAAATATTTTATTGCTGATTTGGAAACTATGAGTCAGGAAGCATTACTAACTCTTGTTGAAGACATTCCATCTGATGCAGACTCAGAACTTTATGACTGCTCCGATGACGATACCGAAACAGATTTTTCAAATCTGGAGCCTCTGCCACTCATCTCTGAAGAAATAAATCAAATTGAGGACGTGCCAGAGGTAAATGAAATTGAGGACGTGCCAGAGGTAAATCAAATTCAGGACGAGGACGTGCCAGAGATAAATCAAACTGACGAAGACAGTGACGATGACATGCCGTTGGATATGCGTAAAAAAAATATTTTCTTCTCAATACAATTTGGACCAGAGACTCCGAAAACTGCATTCAACATAAAAAAAGTTTCAATTAACCGGCCGTTCCCAATCTACCGGACAATATAGATTCTCCGACAGATGTTTTTCTCCAACTTTTTACAAAAGAACTTATTGAATATATTGTCTTCCAAACTAATTTATATGCGGTGCAACATTGTGGTGTTGACGAAATCGCATTGTACATACACAGACTAATGCGGAAGAAATGCGAGTATTTTTAGCAATACATTTACTAATGGAAATAAAGCATCTCCCGTATTTGGGAGACTACTGGTCTTCCAGGGCAGATCTTCGAGATGTTTATATTAGTTCCTGTATGCCAACGGACCGATTTGAGTGGTTGCTATCAAACTTACATTTGAACAATAATGCTCTTCAACCTAAAAGAAATGAAGCCAACTGTGACAAGTTATATAAAGTTAGACCTTTATTGAATCATTTATCAGAAAGGTTTGCTGCATGTTATAATCCCGCAGAAAACCAAGCAATCGATGAGTCTATGATAAAATTCAAAGGGCGTAGTTCTTTGCGGCAATATTTACCGATAAAGCCAATAAAAAGAGGATATAAGGTTTGGATAAGAGCGGACGAATCTGGTTTTGTATGTCAGTTTGACATATACACAGGAAAAGCTGCCGATACTACTGCAAAAAATTTAGGAGCCCAAGTTATCAAAGAGCTTACTCGTCTATTGGTCGGAAAAGGCCATAAAGTTTATTTCGACAATTTCTTCAATTCTGTGGAACTAACGAAAAGCTTGCGGGAAGATATCATTTATGCATGCGGAACAGCAAGGAAGGGAAGAAAGAACACACCAATAGATATAAAAGAAAATAATCAATTAGCAAGAGGGAAGTCAGATTGGCGAGTTAACAAAGACGGCCCTGTTTTTATGAAATGGAAATATCGAAAAGGTGTTTTGTTTCTAAGTATTCATCATAATCCCGAAGATATTGACACAGTTTCTAGAAAGAAGAAAGATGGGACTTCAGAAGAAATTACTTGTCGAAAACTAGTCAAGGACTACAATGCCAATATGGGTTTTGTTGACCAAATGGATATGCTGAAGTCGATTTATGAAGTGGACAGAAAATCGAAGAAATGGTGGCACCGGATCTTTTGGTATTTTTTAGATGTCTCACTGGTGAACCAGATATGAAGTTGTTCATGCAATAAAAGCACAGAAAAATGGGAAAGCTACCGGTCCCGATAAAATCAACGTTTAAATACTTAAATTAATTGCAGACAATGAAAGTAAAAGCCTAGATTTAATAACAGCACTATTTAACAAACTATATAGCTCAAGCAAGATACCGTCGGATTGGCTTAAATCAACATTCGTAACCCTGCCAAAGAAACCCAACGCCTCACAATATGATGACTATCGGATGATAAGTCTTATGTCCCATGTCCTGAAAACCTTTCTTAGAATCATCCACACACGAATCTACAAGAAGTGCGAATATCAGATGGACAATACCCAGTTTGGATTCCGAAACGGACTCGGAACGCGTGAAGCGCTCTTCTCCTTGAATGTAATGATACAAAGGTGTAGAGACATGAATGTGAATGTATTCGCATGTTTCATAGACTATCGTAAGGCGTTTGACTGTGTTAATCATCAGAAGATGATAGAAATTTTGAGAACAACTAGGGTTGACGAACAGGACCTACGTTTCATATCAGAACTTAACTGGCATCAAACGGCGGTAGTAAAGATGGAACAATCGACATCGGAGGATATGCAAATCAGACGAGGTGTCCGACAGGGGTGTGTCTTGTCTCCACTCCTCTTTAATTTGTATTCCGAAACTATATTTAGAGAGGCACTGGATGGGGCCCAGGGCGGAATCAAGATCAATGGAACCCCAATAAATAATATCAGGTACGCCGATGATACGGTTATATTGGCCAGCGATATGCAGGAATTGCAAAGCATCATGGATTCCGTAGTTCACTATAGCGAGATGTTTGGATTGCATCTCAATGTCTCCAAGATCAAACTATTAATCTTTTCTAAGACTCCAATAAATGCACACCTGCGGGTCAAGGGACAAACAATCGAACAAGTGACCTCAATAAAATATTTGGGAGCTAACATCAATAGTCAGTGTGACCCGAAAAGGGAAATACTTTCAAGGATTGAACAATCGAGAAAAATCTTTGTGAGTATGAAATCATTTTTTGCAAGATTGGACCTCAGCTTGGAACTCAGAATTCGGATGATCAGATGCTACGTGTTTTCTGTCCTACTCTATGGATGCGAAAGCTGGACACTAAATTCAGAGACCGAAAAGAAAATAGAAGCCTTCGAAATGTATGTGTATAGACGGACGCTGCAAATTTCATGCGTACAAAGGATCACCAACGATGAAGTACTCCAGCGCATGCACAAACAAAAGGAACTACTGAACACCATCAGGGAAAGAAAAATGCAATACCTGGGTCATGTGATGAGAGATGATAAGTACGAAATACTACGCCTCATAATAGAGGGCAAAGTGCACGGGAAAAGATCAGTAGGAAGACGCCAGAACTAAAGGACTTAAGGAGATGGTTCGACCGCTCGTCTGCAGGAAACTTTCGTGCTGCAGTCTCCAGAGCTACAATTGCCATTTGGATCGCCAACCTTCGGCAGGAGAGGGCGTGATAAGAAGAAGAATACTTGTTAACTAGAAATAGAAAAATCAAGTTTGTTCTTTGACTAAATGACTAGATGACATGACATTTCTTTATAAAAAATATATTTCAAGCGTTGAAATAAAATAAAATATATAGAAACAACCACTTTATTTCTGGAATGAAAATATCTATAGGAATTCAGGTTGTCCCAATATAGTGGTCCTTTTGAGCGGGATAGTAATCTTCAATTGAAATTTTAGCAGATTTGAACTATTGAAGCATTGGACTTTCTGTTTGACCTGTGTTACATTTGATGAATTGGAATATCCAGCTTGTAAAAGATATGGAAACAATTCTATGTATTACATGTTCTGTGTAGATTTGCATTACTGGAATTTGATTGGAAGTTAATTGTGGTTGATTGTATACAGTTTAACAAATAGGTTAAGCTTTGGATTATTGTTTGCAGATTTGGTCCTGAGTCCCATCTCAATAGGCTAACTTATCGAACTGAAAAGACCTAAGCTTGGTGAGGCGTCTTTGTTTACTTTTTTATCATTTATTGCGTGTTTTTATATCTTTATCAACTTGATTTGTGTGAATACAGGGTGAGCATCTAAAAACCAACATGGATGCTAAATTGAAAGATTAAAATTGAAAAAAAAGGTTCTATTAAATGTAAATTAACTTATTTTGTGAGATACGTAGATAATTTTAATGAATCGAAAACTATAGAGGTAAAAGAAAGGTTGATTAAAGATGAAAAATTATTAGATGATTTTGATGATATACAGTTTCAAATTTTAGAGATAATAGCAGATAAAGATGTGCAAGGTATTTTAGATTAAAGAGGGACCTTTGAAGACTCATTTTTCAATTTTATAGCTGACGCTAAAGAGACTTTTTCTGAAAGTAAAGTAGAATCGAATGATAAATATGATAATGCACATGTACAAAGCGACAAAGGTTTTGTTACGCTACCTTCAATACCAACTCCTACCTTCAATGGAGAGGTAGAAAATTGGCTTGAATTTAAAGAAACATTTGTTCCTCTTATTAACAGTAACGATCAGATAAGCCATATAGGAAAATTTCATTTTTTGAAGAAACCTTTACAGAGTGAAGCAAAAAAGGCAGTTCAAAAACGTGAGACAATTGGTGAAAAATATAAAATAGTTTGGCAATTATTGTACTCGTATAATAGATATAACGATCCACCTATGCTGGTTGATCATCATTTATATGCTTTAATATCATTCCTAACGTTGTCTCGCGAATCAGGGGAAGCGTTTAGAAATATGTATGCTATAGTTTTAGAAACACTGGTACTATAAAAAAAGCTTCATGTTTCTACTAAAACTGGGATGCCTTAATAATACATTTGATAAGTAAAAAATTAGATCAAACCACTTTTCTTAAATTAGAAAAGGCTAAACCTTATGGATTATTGGCATCATTGGATTCGTTCTTAATTAACAGGGCATTTTCTTTGAAAACTATAGAACGCAACAGAGGGGAAAGTATGGAAATGAAACTCAAAGATCATTTATTTCAATTGAAAATGATAATAGTTGTCTTTATTGTAAAGGTTAACATGTATCACAAAAGTGCACTGAATTTCAAAACTGAATACTTACTATAGGTATGATGAGGTGAAACAATCAGGTTTATATTTAAACTGTTTTGGTAGAAGTCATACTAGTAGGCAATGCAGTTACAGCAGCTGTTTGAAATGTGGATCTAGACACCACACCCTTCTTCATCATGAACAAAATGTAACTGAGAAGAAAGATTTGAGTGGAGTTGGAACCGCATTAAGAAATATTGGAATAACTGAGGCAAGGTGCATTCAAAATAATTTAATGATAATGCGCAATTTTCTCAGGCTTCCGGTTCACAGGTTCAGGTAACATCTTTATTTTTATATACTGGTGATGTAGTGACAGGATATATACTGTTGTCTACTGAATTACTTCATGTAGTAGCTAAAAATGGTTCGTTACATGTTTGTCGAGTTTTATTGGATAGTGGGAGTGAACCCAACCTTATTACCACTGAATTAGTAGACTTTTTAGACTTAGAGCTAAAAATAGTCAATACCGAAATAGTTGGGATAAATCAACAATTTGCAAACATCATGAATATATGTTTCGTGGAAATTAACCCTTAACAACCGTCGTCAGATATTTGGAGCATTGTCTCCGTCATGCGGTCATAGTGACCGATACACTTTTTGAGGTAATTTGCAAACTTTTATTTCTTTTTAATGTTCATATGACAAAAATGTTTGTATTAAATGTCTAACAAGTTAAAAAAATATAAAAACTTATATGTACCATCAGATATAAGTTTTTATTGATGCAATGGAATATGTGTGCTCATGACATACATTTATGTGAACCGTACAAAAAATATTTTTTCTGGAAAAGTGAATGAGGAATCAAACATACCAAAAGTACTTTCTTTTTGCAATTATTACACACTTGGGCGCAGCACTGAAAACATATAGCTTTATGACATACAAAACAAAGATGAAAAGTCTTTCTTTTGATTTTAGAAGAACATATATAGCATGTCTCACGTTTTTCTAATTTTCCTTCGGAAACTGCAACTGGAATTTCCGGATTTCCTAGTATTCTTCCTATGTTTGATCTTAGCTCGCATGGAATATGCTGTTGCATCATTCTTCTTTCTACATGAGGTCGCACCAATTGGCCTGCAAGTGATTTTATAAAATCTACTCTTTTTGATTTGACACAGTTCTTGTGAGATTGATGGAGTATATATGAATTGATACCACTAATGTCAAGTAATCTGAAAAAAATCACCCTTGGCCAGCGTTGGGTACGTCGACTTGTTGAATGCTTAGCACATTTTTAGTCTACTCCACCTTTAGTGCTGTTATAAAAGGAAATAATTTCTGGCTTGTTTTCCTTATCAATTGATTTTGTATGGTGCATCGATGAGATTAGAAGTACTGCTCTGTTTTTTTTGGCACGTAGGACACTAGAGATATATCCTTTCTGAATGCGAAGATTGATGAACTCACCTCCTTTCTTGGGGGATTTCTTTTTTGTTTTCTTTAATGTGCCTACACAAGTCAAACCATTGGTTTTCAACTGCTACTTCAATTGACATAAACCAATTATCTGCTGTCACGTTTCGATTTGTATTGAAAATAGGTTGTGCCAAACGCTGAACTGCTTGGGTAGGCTTACTGAATTTTTTCAACTCTTCTGCCAAACCAATTCCGTCCGTATTTTTGCCACTATAAATGTAACCATTATGAAAGTAGCCATTTCTGGCATCGGTCAAACACATTATTTTTAAACCGTATTTACATGGCTTCGCGGGCATATACATTTTAAACCTACATTTACCTCTAAAGGTTACTAACATTTCATCAATACAAGTATTGGCACCCAAGGTGTAAGCAGCCTAAGAATTAACTATAAACTCTTTAAAAATTTCTAAAATAGTACACAAAGGATCAGTTTGTCTCCTTTTATCTCTAATGTCAGGATTATCGAAGCGCAAACATATCAACAAAAAAGAAAGTCTGGTTTTAGACATAACAGAACGAAAAATGTCTTTGCCAGATCCATCAGTTGCAAACATTCTTTCAATTTTTTCATGATTTGAAAGGAATGCGGCTGTATAAAATAGCATAGCAGTAAATGCTTTTAGCTCAATCAGATTTAGATCTCTTAATTCTGGTCTTGAAGTTCGTGAATATTTGTTTCCTTCTTTTCCAATTTTTAAGTTCGTCCATCGTAATATTGTAAGCAGCATTTCTTCATTAAACAACACTCCATATTTCAAATGGTTCTGATTTATCCCCAAACCTAGCACTTGGGCGCAAACCTGGCAATTGCAAGATAATATTGTACTGTAGAGTTCTGGTATGAGAATAAAAAAGTTCAGAAAACCACTTGAATCTATTTTCACCATAGTAATTTTTTTGCTTTTTATTTCTGTATCATATCCACCTTCAGAATCATCACTTGGGTCTTTTTCTTCTAATTCACCTTCATTTTCTGTTTTGACAAATTCTCCTTCAATATCTGAATCACTTTCATGCTCACTAAATTCTAAAATGTCCTCGCCAAGAGTGTCTGTATCGCTATAATCACTATCAATTTCTTCATACCATTGTGAACATGTTTCTTCATAATTTTTATCGTAAATATTGGTACGTTTAACCCTTTTTGATGGTCCGGGTTGTTTATCCATCACAAAAAACAAATAATATTAAAACACAAAGTGTTAGGTAGGTTGCGCTGTTCTGGACTAATGAGGATTTGCATGTACATCTTTGCTATGTCGCCAATGAGCACAAAGTTGTGCTGGCGAAAGCGTAGAAGAATAGAAAAAATATCATTCTGGACAGTGGGTCCAATCATCAAAGCATCATTTATAGAAATGCCAGAAGAAGTGGCTGCCGAGCCATCAAAAACAACTCACAAACGAGTGGTTAAGCTGTCTTCATTTTCCACACTGTGATGGGGTAGGTAATTAGCAGGGTAGATCGAATCTGAATGAGGTTCGGGAGAAATTTCTGACATGTGACCTAGGTCAATGTATTTGTTCATGAATTTGGAATAATATTCCTTTAAAATAGAATGTTTGTTAAGCTTTCTCTCTACGGTATAAAACCGTTTGATCGTCATGTCAAGAGATTCACCTAGGTAATTTACATTTAGTTTCAAAGGTAGGCAAACCTGGAATCCTCCGCATTCATCTCTGGTAGTTGTGGACTCGAAATGAGCCTCACATTGTTGTTCCTCGTGAGATAGAGGTTTTAGATTGTGTTGTGGAAGCTCTTCTAGGCTCCAAAATCTCTCCAAGGAATTTTGCAAGTCAAGTGAATGAAAGAAATGAATGGTCCGCCGATTACCCAACCTAGCTTTGTTTCCTGGATTACAGGCTTATTTTTACCCAATTTTATTTGACCGGAACCTGAAATGTCATAGAATAGCCCAGCGCCTATGAGAACGTCTATAGAAGAAGGTTTATAGAATTCCTCATCAGCTAGGAGTATATCTGCCAGTATGTTTGGTCTAGACGTATCAATTGGATGCTTAAGAACAAAATTAGTTATTTTGTCTATAACTAAAGCCGGAATACTGGAAGTGGAACCTTTATAGGATTATTTTATTTCAATATAACCACGATTGCAAATGTTTGTGGTTTTTTCATTGATGGAATGTTCACAGATTCATAGGACAGATTTAATAGGTTGAATAAATCTTGGGTTACAAAATTGGATTGACTGCCACTATCCAAAATGGCTCGACAGGGTATAGGTTCATTATTCTGGTTATAAATGCTTATTAATAAGGTGGTCAATAACACTGAAGTGCTTGGGTTTTGGTAAGTACATGAGAAGCTACATGCATTTTCGTTTGGGTTCACATGAAAATCTGGCATCATGGCGTTGCTAAAGCTTTGAGTGGAAGTTGGCGACATGGCGTTACTAAAATTTTGGTTGCGATTTGGCAACATCGCTTTTGGTCTGTTTGTATTCGCATGAGTTTTGTTTGGATTGGATAGACTTGAACGGTTATTGCCTGAATTGGAGGTTCTATATTGTGAATGGTTGCCAGGTTGCATGTGAAGCATTGAATGATGCTTGCCACGGCAAGTTTTACAAGTGTGTATTGATTTAGAATCTGATGTTCTATGACCAGGGCGAAGGCAATTTGTGCACAGATTATTACGCTTCAATTTAGAAAAACGGCTGTTATCAATGAATTTTTTGCAAGAATAAATGAAATTATTCTCCTTGCACAATGGACATTAATTTCCCGTTTGGCTAATATGCGATAAGATTTTATGATCATGAGGTTTATCGAATTTTTTCTCATACTTCTTTTGTTGAAGTTTAAAGTCGAGTGATTCTAAAAATCTACATCTTTTTGATAAAGAAGGTGAAAAATCTAGAATAAAAGGATTAGCTTTGTCTTTGGAAAACATTTCCCATTCCTTGCGTGTTGACAAATCCAATTTTGTGGTTAATAAATAGAGTAAAATAGTGCTCCAGTCTTCGACATTCTCACCCAGGTTTTCTGAGATTTGTAATGTCTTTGAAATTAATCTACAAACTTTCTTAAATTTTGATAAGCCTCTTCTTTTACGGGGTTTAGTTCAAAAATACATTTTATGTGAGTATGTATTGTCGCCTTTTTGTTTTCATATCTTTCTTATAGAATGGACGAAGCCGTTGAATAACTATTGCTGGTTGTAGCTAAAGAACTGATTACTTGTGCTGCTTCACCCTTTAGACTAGATTGAAGATAATGAGCTTTTTCTATGTTTCCGATATGAGTATTTTCATCTATTAAAGATTCGAAAGTATCACGGAAATTTACTAACGTTTCGTAATTTCCCGAAAATTGTGGCAACGGTATTGGTGGAAGTCGAGGACTAGATTGAGTATTATAATATACAGGTGGTGTGCCTTGACTCGCGAAAGAGACATTTTGTGCGGCAATATCCGAATTACCTTGAGCTTGCTCTAATATTAGTTTTGCTCTAGCAGATAAATCATAAAACTTATTCTCAAATTCATCGCGTTCATCATTTTGTAAGTTGAGTTCTACTAAATTGAAATCTAAGCATAACTTTTCGATCTCCTCCTGTACCTTTTCAAAGTCAGACAACAGGTTATGAATATGTTCCAGACGGGTTTGTGAATCAAAAACTGATTTTTTCTGTGCTAAAACAATTGGAGAGCATTCTTTCAAAAAAGCTTCAAATCGCGTCAATTGAGCCTTTACGATGCCGCGACGTCTTACAAGATATCTATAATTGTCCTGAATTTTTACCCCTTCATCGTCTATGTCACTGCCTTGAGGGCTGGCCTGATCAGCGTTCGACATGATAAGAACTTTTTAATTCATATGTAAGTAAAACCAAAATAGGTTTGAATTTTATGTTTCCCAAATTTATTTGTAACGCCACTGACTGGGCAATTATAAATGAAAAAGTTCGATAAAAACTTGTCAAATGAAATTTCTGACAAAAAGTCTTGCAACGTGCAACGAGTATAAATTGAGGTTATAGGTTAAAATGTGAATTTGATGCAAATATTGCTTTATTTTAGGTATTGTATTATGTTTGTTGAAATTCGTATTTTCGGATGCGAAAGGGATAAGTAAAATCTGTTGACAGAAAAAATGGAATTTGAGGTTGAGTTTCAAGTATTTGCACTATTGGTTTGTGAAAATATTTGGTTAAAGTATATTATAAAGGAATAAAAGGGAATAGATTTGACCTGATTTTCTTAACAGTGCAAACTGGAACTTGGAATGCCGCCACTTGGTGTTCTTCACATTTAAGCATAAAACAGATTTTAGTATCCAGACTCAAGGACCATATGTTGAGGACCTGAGTCGGCCTTGTCCACTTTTCTGTGTCCTGTCTGTAGGCCAAAGTCTGACTTTCAGGTTTCACAGACTCCTGTCGTGAGGAACCAGAAATAATTCGTAAACACGTGGTATTCAGTCAATTCTACACCTATTTATTTTATTTTCTTCGTTTACAATATAAATTATCATATTAAAAATTATTCCGAGTTTTTTTTGATTTTTTTGGTTCTGCCGTTTTTGGACAGCTCCTTCTCGACATTATTCGCGGCACTCTCTCCATAAAATCGATTTTCTAGCCTCGAGTTGCAGCACCGACCGGAGTGAGTTGGATGGGCGTGGATTGTTAATCACTGTTGTCCAGTCAATTTACAGCATCGATGGTAAAAAATAAGACTACAAAGATACCAAGTATCGTACATATTTTTTTTATATAATATATCGCTTTATTAACGAACAGTCAAAGTGACAGTTGCAACTTTTATTTGAGTTCATACAAGTCTGGGTGTAGGTAATTATTTTATTAACATTAATTTTTGAAAGTCTCACCACTGTATTCACACAAATTGAAGCCATTCTCAATGCGCGCCCATTAAACCCATTGTCATCAATTCCCGATGATATGTATGTTTTGACACCGGCTCATTTTTTAATTGGAAGACTCGCTACGCTCGGCTATAAATTCAGCCTCGGAAGTCAATCTACTACTTTGCTGCCTAGTTGAGCATATAACTATTTTGACCTTTGTGAACGTTGAAATAAAATAAAATATATAGAAACAACTACTTTCTGGAATGAAAATATCTATGGGAATTTAGATTCTCCCAATAGGTAGTGATAAGACTAGAAAATTGATTACCTCTTTAGATTCCTAATTCTTTTGATATAACCTTCATTAGCCATACACCTTAGTCTAGCAACTCTAGTAAATTTCCTACTTTTTTGAAAATGTACAAGTTCAAACTTTTCTTTTTGACATTCAATTTCTCAGTTCTTTTTTCAATAAGTGACGGAAATAATAAATATTTGAAATAATTTCAAACAATAACCTAAATCAAGTAGGTAGTCCCAATTTCCAGACACAAAATTTCCGGAACAAGAACTTGTCCTGTGTAAATTTATGGGAAGTATAAAAATCATTACTGATAAATTATACGTACCTGACTTTTTTGTATAAATCTAAACCTAAACTGATATACTGTAATTGTAGTAATTCCATTTCAATATTGGTTCAATTCCTTTAATAGAAATATTTAAAAACCAACAAGCTATCTTTGTCCTGTATCCGCTTCTAACATAAATTTCCCCTTTTCCGAAGAATGGGACGCAGTAGAATGTTTCACATTAACGAGTTTTTTCTTTGTATCTCAGTAAGTTAAATGAATTTTGTTTCATGTGCTAATTATATCCCGGGGTATAGGAATAAAGAAATGTAGCACCAGTAAAGAGTATTCAATTTTTTCATAATTGGAATCCTTTAAAGATGGCACAATAGAGGCTGGGGAGAAAAATAAAATGTATTCATTACTTTAGCGGATCATTATCTGATCAAAAAGACCCCGAAGAGAAGTTTTAATTAACGACCGGCACTATTATTCGGTTCCAGTTTTAATTGTTTTGAATAACATTTGCATACGATTCTAATTTGCAGCAATTAAGATGGAAAAAATCTACTCTTAATTCATCTATTATTGAAATCAATCCAAATAGAATAGATTAATTGCAAGTTGGAAGCACTATTTTTGCAGTAGGGAATTAACTCTGTGACTTGGTTCTATGTGTACGTAATAAATTAACAGCTAGTCTAAGTGTCTCATATTATAATACATTTCCCAGTGTAAATTTTAGATATCTTTTATAAATATAATTAATTGCAATCAAAAACAACACCATTCAAAGAACAGGAATTTTAAACCAAAACTTGTCATTTTAAGTTATAAATATCTGTTTATTATTAGTTATATTATTTTCTTTGATATTCAATTTATTGAATGTTTCCAATACATTTTCCAATTCGTTCATAAAATTAAATCGGCAGCAGGTATATTGAAAATAAAAATTATCTCTCCAACACTTTTAAAAAGGTATGGATAAGTAAAAAAGGAGACTTGGCACTTACAAGCGATTTGAGGGGCTCTCTTTTCTTCGTTAATAGTAGATTCTGGAATCTGCACTCGATGTTGAAACGCAAAATCGTGAGTTCCTTATACGAACGATTCGACAAAGTTTTACACGACCGCACAGATCCTACTGACTGCGCCAATTATATATTTTTAACACCGAAAACTATTTTTAAAAAAACTTTATTTTCACAATATAATTAAAATATTACAATACTTGCTAATGAACCGACTAAGAATAAACTAATTATTAAACAACGACTGTTGCCAACTAACTTCAACAACCCATTTCAACAACAACTTGAACAATAATGAATATGAATATATATATATATATATATATATATATATATATATATATATATTAACATAGAGTAGAACAACACCCTGTATACCGAACATAAAATAAAAAAACTACTTATTTCAAGAAATAAAAATTTTTGAAATTTCAATTTTTTTAAAAAAGATTATCTAAAAAAGGAGACAATCTGTACCATATACTATTCAATAGAGAAAGCATCTAACTGTATAATTTAAAATAAGATTTAAAAAAAAAAAACATTTGTGAAATGAATTAACAAAATCTCTATAAACCTACAAGACGGAATATTAGAACGTTGTTACATATACAAATGGAAATGATAATCCTTTATTTTTATTGTCAAGGTAAATAAATAGTGAGATTCTTTTTAAAATGAATATTAGGGTTTGAAGGACATGTAAATAAGATTTTATAAATATTTAAAAACATAACGATATAAGAAGTAAACTGAAAAACATTAATTCTATGGAATGTGACATTTATTGAACGGTTTGACGTTATGAACACATATTTTGTAAATTTGAAAATGTCATTTTGTAAACTAAATGAAATATAATTTAAGAGACACAATATGAGTTAAAATCATTAAAGAACCTTAAAACAAAGCGTTTTCAAATGATAGATGGACAATTCACTATTTGAAATGAAATCTATAAAGAAAAGTTTTGATAACCAAATCTGATTGGTGGAATGTATTCAACAAACTTTTAATCTGCGACAAGTAGTTGTTAATAATAAAAAAATTGAAGGAGAAAAGTTTGTTGATTATAGAGACTATTGACTAGGTAAAATTTCTTTTTTGGGTGGTAGAAAATTTGAGAAGCAGCAAAATTTTGGGAATTAAGAAAACTTTTCGAAAAATAAGATATTTGGCATCAAAATTCAGAAAAGAGAGATACATTGTACTTATGATATGGTAGATTATATATTTAAACAAGCAGATGTAGAAACTAAGAAACAATTTGGTAATTATGTTTGAATACTAACCGTATAATTGATATATAATACTTGATTAATATTTGTATGGTGGAATGGATATATCCACCATACCTTTTAGAAAGCTTTTGATTATGTAATTGGACTGAAATGTATTGATGTGGACGGGACATAGCATTGATTCCTGATTTTGTGTAAGCTGGACCAGTGATGTGACAATTTCCAGAAGGTAACCTGAAATAAAGTAAAGGATAATTGAAGTGAATTACTATACAGGAATAAGGTATTTAGACTATTTTCATTATACATAAAAAAGTTTGAATAAAACTTACCAATTTAGTAAAAAAAATTGAACTTTGGTATTAAACAAACATTTACAACCATTGTGTTTCGCCATTTTGATATAATAATCGTTTATATAGAAGTTTCAGTATTATAAGATTTGTATTAAATGTTGCCTATTTTAGATTTGTATATAGAGATAATTTTTTTATGTGAGAACGTGATTTTGTTTGAATGAGTGGTCATAATAGATAGTAGGTTTTTTTTTATTAATTTGTGTCTTGTAAAAGAACAATGTATTTGTCTATTCAAAATATTAAATAACGTTCTTTCTAGTTTGAAGAACATTGTAAAATTGTTTTTGATACATTTTATTTCTTTGTGGTGATGGCTCCATCTAGTTTGAACCGTTGGTAGTTTAAACTGACATCTGTGAATAGTAAAAAGGTTCAACTTGAAACACAGGACCGTCTTAAGAATTTATTACGTATTATTAAACAAGCAAGTACATTTTTATTAACAAAATTTTTATGAAGACAGAGATATTTAATCAAATTTAGGCGCTCACACTATAAATTGAATTTTTGTTTCTCTATACCTGAACCCTACTCTGAGGTTAAAGAGTTTCTCATGTTTTAAAATATAACCATTCTAGTAATAAAATTTTAAATTTTTACAATATACCGGGCAAATCAAAACTAAATATAAACTAAACTAATAATGACTATAAATCATTATTTCTCTCCCCGTTCTATCCAGTTTAACATGTCACCGCAACGTGGGGCTATTATAGAAATTTTGTAAGTAGTAATAAAAAGCATTAAAATAATTTTTTTGACTTTATTAAAAGAATTTAAATACATAAAATAGAACGGAAAATGACATTAAGAGACGGAAAGCAGGTAGGAGTTGAAAGTAGGCCTGATGAAGAAAGAGAAGAAAGAAGCAATGGTAGAGGAGATTTTCAGGTACAATACTTGGAACAGGGCAGAGAAAATTTGGAAGAAGACATTGCAGAACAGGGACAAGAAGAAGAAGATTTACCATTGTCAGAAGAAACAGAATAAGAGGTCAAACAAAAATCAAAAGAGAAAGAGGAAATGGACGTAATGAGTATGTTTCAAATGATGATAAAAAAAATGGATCAAAATAGGGAAGAAATTAAACAGGATTTGAATACAAAATTGGATCAAAATAAAGAAGATATGAGGAGAGATATGCGTGGAGATATGAATAGTATGAAGGATGATATTAGGGAAGATATGAATAAAAATAAGGAAGAATTAAAACAAGAAATGAATATAAAGATGGACCAGAATAAGGAAGAAATAAAACAAACTAAGGATCTAATAATAAAATTGATGGAAGAAAAATTGGGACATTTTGAGAAGATATTGGAAAAATCAAACACATACATAGAAAATAAAACAGAATCCACTAAACAAGAAATAAGAGGAGAGGGGATTGAAAAAACCACAGAAATAGACAATTCACAGATCAACAGAATCAAGGAAATAGAAGACAAGGAAAAGGATTTCAAAGGAGAGATTCAAATGGATGTAAAGTTACAAAATGAAAATATAAATGATGATACTATAGAACAGAAATTAAGTAATAAAATGGAAATTGATGAAGTAAAAATACAAACACAAATAAATGAGGAAATGATAGATAGCAATTTACAGAATTTAGGAAGTGAGGAAGTCATGAAAATTTATGAAAAAGAGATTTATTGGAAAATACCAGACCCAGATGTTAATATATTGAAACGAATAGTGACATATGGTAAAAGAAATAATAATAATAATAATAGGGGGACACAACTTAATTGGAAATTAGAGGAAATGAATAAGATATTACAAGATACCAAGGAAGAAATAGAAGAAACCATAAGACAGAATATAGAAACAATAATTTATGCAGAAAATTTCGAGATGAGAGTAAAACTTGGCAGAAATATAAAGATAATTGATCCAAGAAATTTTAATAGGATAGTTAAAAATGAAATGATAGGAAGTAAGAGTATTATGGGAAATGGAATAATAAAAAGAAGAAACAATAATATCAAGAAATTGGAAACGCAAATTTTGATGAATCTATTGGAAGAAATTGATGAGACAGGGGATAACAAAATAAAGAAAGACAAAGTGGAAAATTCAAAGAAATTTAGGATACAAGAGAATCAAACAATAAGAGAAGAGGATAAGACGAAATTTAGGAAAAGAAAATAAAATTGAATAATAAGGCTGTATTATAGGACCGGAATCTTAAAGACGAATAAGGAATTGTAAGAGGTTAAGAAGGGATATAAAACCACATGTAAATAAAAAGTTTATAATTAACAAATAATGTCAAACAAAAAAAAAACATATGTAAATATAATTTTGTACATAGATAGAAATTAGAATATGTAATGATATAATGATGAGATACAGAAATAATTACATTGACAGATATAATAACAATGAATATTATAACTATAATGAGAACGATAGCAACCAAAACAACTATAACAAAAACTTTAAATATAATAACAACAAAAATAACAATTACAGAGAACAGTATTCAAAGGAGAGAAGAGAGAGTGATAACATATGAACATCCAAGGGAATACATCAAATTTGGGGAAGATTTGGAATTAAAGGAAATAACGGGATTAATAAAAATTAAAGGAAAATTAAATGGGAAACAAGTTAAAATATTAATAGATACAGGTTCGGAAGCGTCCATAATAAAAACAAAATTGATAGAAGAAAATATTAGAAATTATGAAAACAAGCTAGTCAAGATACCGAAAACTACATTAATAGGAGCAAATGGAAAGAAATTGTGTGAAGTTAGCAGATCTATAATACAAAGCATTGAATTAAAGGATGGGAAAGAAGTTGAGATGCAATTATTGCTAGTGGATAATTTAGAAACAGACATAGTTATAGGAATAGATGAATTAACGAAATATAAAGCAAGAATTGATTTTGAAAAGATGGAGATAGAATTAAATGGTAATAAGATTGAATTTGAAAAAGAAAATATGGAAGAATTAGAAATTGAAGAGGATAATAGGCAGTTATGGAATATAGAGAAGAATGGAAATATGGAATTATTGGCAATTGAAGAGGATAATAGGAAGTTATGGAATATAAAAAGGAGTGGAAATATGGACGAATTGGAAATTGGAGAGGATAATAGGCAGTTATGGAATATAGAAAGGAATATAATTATGGAGGAATTGGTATTAGTGTGTGGAAATAAAGAATATGAAGAGAAAGTGAAGAATTTGATTATGAAGTATGAAGGATTGATTAAAAAGGAGATGAGAATGGCAAATAATTATGTACATAAGATAGAAGTTAGAGGAATAGAAAATTTCAGAATAAGAACATATCCCATACCTTATAAATATAGAAAAGAAGTTGATTCAGAGATACAAAATATGTTAAAAGACGGTATTATAGAGAGATGTAACACAAGATATGTAAACCCTATTGTGGTCGTAAAGAAGGCAAATGGTGAATTAAGATTATGCCTAGATGCAAGAAATATTAATCAATACACTGTACCACAATACGAGGCTCCGATGAATGTGGAAGCAATTTTTGGGCGCATTACGAATACTAAAATATTTTCTAAAATTGATTTAAAACACAGTTTTTGGCTGATTCCTTTGGATGAAGATAGTAGAGATTACACAGGCTTCTCTATTGATGGTGTGTTGTACAGATTTTGTGTAGCTCCATATGGTATACAAAGTGCTTGTTCGGCCTTGGTTAGAGCATTACACCAAATACTAAATAAATTTGAAGACTTTGCACTTCATTATATCGATGATATATTAATCTTCTCTAATGATGAAGAAGAACACAGTAACAATGGAAAGTCCAATTTATTTAATGAAACAATTGAAACCTCAAAGGAAATGGGAAATAAATTCTACAGAAGAATTTGAAAAGGTATTGGAAAGAGTAAATAAAAATCTGCAAAACAATGCAAACAAATATCTAAGAAGAATGGAAAAGAAGGGAAAAGCTAAAACTACATTTAATAAAGGAGACTTAGTAATCGTCCGTGCTTTAAGGGTATCAGATAGAAGTAAGAATGTATGTGCAAAATTGAAACCACCTTTCGAGGGACCATATGTTGTAGAGAATGAGAATGGAATAAATAGTTACGTTTTAAGATATATAGAAAGTGATGAAATAAGAGGTATTTTCAATATAAAAGATTTATACAAATATAACAAATAATGGAGAAGTTTAAAAAGAAAAGAATTTTATAAATATTTGAAGTAAAATTTGCATTCATAAAATTTTTACTTACATAAAAATTTGATAAACGCAAAATTTAGGGGATGTTAACATAGAGTAAAACAACACCCTGTATACCGAACATAAAATAAAAAAACTACTTATTTCAAGAAATAAAAATTTTTGAAATTTCAATTTTTTTAAAAAAGATTATCTAAAAAAGGAGACAATCTGTACCATATACTATTCAATAGAGAAAGCATCTAACTGTATAATTTAAAATAAGATTTAAAAAAAAACATTTGTGAAATGAATTAACAAAATCTCTATAAACCTACAAGACGGAATATTAGAACGTTGTTACATATACAAATGGAAATGATAATCCTTTATTTTTATTGTCAAGGTAAATAAATAGTGAGATTCTTTTTAAAATGAATATTAGGGTTTGAAGGACATGTAAATAAGATTTTATAAATATTTAAAAACATAACGATATAAGAAGTAAACTGAAAAACATTAATTCTATGGAATGTGACATTTATTGAACGGTTTGACGTTATGAACACATATTTTGTAAATTTGAAAATGTCATTTTGTAAACTAAATGAAATATAATTTAAGAGACACAATATGAGTTAAAATCATTAAAGAACCTTAAAACAAAGCGTTTTCAAATGATATATGGACAATTCACTATTTGAAATGAAATCTATAAAGAAAAGTTTTGATAACCAAATCTGATTGGTGGAATGTATTCAACAAACTTTTAATCTGCGACAAGTAGTTGTTAATAATAAAAAAATTGAAGGAGAAAAGTTTGTTGATTATAGAGACTATTGACTAGGTAAAATTTCTTTTTTGGGTGGTAGAAAATTTGAGAAGCAGCAAAATTTTGGGAATTAAGAAAACTTTTCGAAAAATAAGATATTTGGCATCAAAATTCAGAAAAGAGAGATACATTGTACTTATGATATGGTAGATTATATATTTAAACAAGCAGATGTAGAAACTAAGAAACAATTTGGTAATTATGTTTGAATACTAACCGTATAATTGATATATAATACTTGATTAATATTTGTATGGTGGAATGGATATATCCACCATACCTTTTAGAAAGCTTTTGATTATGTAATTGGACTGAAATGTATTGATGTGGACGGGACATAGCATTGATTCCTGATTTTGTGTAAGCTGGACCAGTGATGTGACAATTTCCAGAAGGTAACCTAAAATAAAGTAAAGGATAATTGAAGTGAATTACTATACAGGAATAAGGTATTTAGACTATTTTCATTATACATAAAAAAGTTTGAATAAAACTTACCAATTTAGTAAAAAAAATTGAACTTTGGTATTAAACAAACATTTACAACCATTGTGTTTCGCCATTTTGATATAATAATCGTTTATATAGAAGTTTCAGTATTATAAGATTTGTATTAAATGTTGCCTATTTTAGATTTGTATATAGAGATAATTTTTTTATGTGAGAACGTGATTTTGTTTGAATGAGTGGTCATAATAGATAGTAGGTTTTTTTTTATTAATTTGTGTCTTGTAAAAGAACAATGTATTTGTCTATTCAAAATATTAAATAACGTTCTTTCTAGTTTGAAGAACATTGTAAAATTGTTTTTGATACATTTTATTTCTTTGTGGTGATGGCTCCATCTAGTTTGAACCGTTGGTAGTTTAAACTGACATCTGTGAATAGTAAAAAGGTTCAACTTGAAACACAGGACCGTCTTAAGAATTTATTACGTATTATTAAACAAGCAAGTACATTTTTATTAACAAAATTTTTATGAAGACAGAGATATTTAATCAAATTTAGGCGCTCACACTATAAATTGAATTTTTGTTTCTCTATACCTGAACCCTACTCTGAGGTTAAAGAGTTTCTCATGTTTTAAAATATAACCATTTTAGTAATAAAATTTTAAATTTTTACAATATACCGGGCAAATCAAAACTAAATATAAACTAAACTAATAATAACTATAAATCATTATTTCTCTCCCCGTTCTATCCAGTTTAATATATATATATATATATATATATATATATATATATATATATATATATATATATATATATATATTTTTTTTTATATAACGACTGAAAAATGCTATATAGGTGGGGATAACGGGGATTTCAGTCCAAGGAATCAACGCGAAGATCTTTTATTTACAAAATGCCGCCAAGCTTTCGTGTCCTTTTGACACTTCTTCAGGGCAATGTAAAATATTTTAAGTAAATTCAATATAAATAATCATTAAAAAATTTTTAAATGTAAAAATAAATATAATTATAATATACTTGATGTCATATTTCACATAAGACAAATCGATTTGTCTTATGTGAAATATGACATCAAGTATATTATAATTATATTTATTTTTACATTTAAAAATTTTTTAATGATTATTTATATTGAATTTACTTAAAATATTTTACATTGCCCTGAAGAAGTGTCAAAAGGACACGAAAGCTTGGCGGCATTTTGTAAATAAAAGATCTTCGCGTTGATTCCTTGGACTGAAATCCCCGTTATCCCCACCTATATATATATATATATATATATATATATACTAAAACAAAGCTAACTCTTCATTCCTTATCTTATTTACCGTAATAAAATATTATTATTTATTTATAGAAATTTCTAGTTCTATAACTCGGGGCAAGTGAGTCATGCAATTTATTACCGGCAGTTGTCACAAACATAACTATTGGCACCTGGTTCGTTATTTGAACACTCCTCGTGTATCCAGGACTTACATTTTATGCAACTGATCCATTCGTCGTGTTAAGTGTCATCATACGTTTCGTGACAACACACGCATAGTGTGGTTTTCTCTTCTTCTGATATCATTGCTGGCACTACTGATGTACTTTGCATGTTTTTTTTCGAATGTTTATTTCTTATGAATTTTTCAACACCTGAAATAGCCTCTGGTTTACCAAGATTATTTTTGATCAGTTCAACTTTAGATGTGTTCAATTTCTTTTTCAACTTCTCTTCTAGTTGGTCCTGGTGATTATTTTGGATCCTTCGATGTTTCTGGACACCTTTCTGATATTTCTTTTCTCCTCAGATGGTTTTAAGATTGGACTAAATTTCCAAATTGGGACGTAACTGCACGACGGCGACGGCGGATCAAGCTCTAAAATATTTAAGAGATACTTTTAGATACGTATTTTGGAAGGGTTATGAGACTGAACTCACCCGAATTGAGAGCAGAAGCAGCACTGCATGACGGTTGTTCTGTAGGCGCTCTAAAGAAGGTGGTAATATCTTAGATTCGCTATCGATTTCCTCTTCAGGAAACTTTGGAACAGGTTTTTTCTCTACAGGTAACTCCGGATTAGGTTGTTTTGACGAGTTTTCGGAAGAAGAATTTTCTTCTATCGTAGATTTCTGGAGAATGTTCTCGGCCGCCTCAAAGTCGCTCTCTTGAAATACATCTGAATAATATGGATAGATTCCTGTTTTCTCAAAACCGTTGATGGTATTTTTTGGGGTAAATGTTTTGATAAGGACACCTTTAATAATGAGAGCCATATTATATTCGGTTATTCTAGAACCAAGATGATTCGTGAGCATGTACTGATCCCTAAAGGACAGCAATGGCAAAGGGACATTAACTTAGAAATAATATTTAAATTTAGGTTAATATTAATTATAGTATTTAGGGAGCATTGATCGGCCACGGTCGATGTCAGTTATCAGTGGAAGCACGTTCGTGTTTATATATATAGGTATAAACAAACATGTACAACTTATAGACGGAGGTCAGGAATGTAGAAAATCATATCTATATTTCCTATAAATCAAGAGTTAACGAACCAGCATAGAAGAGTTGTTATTAATACTTTGAATACGACGATTGATTTTTATATTTGTATTTTAATGTATTAAACGTCATCACAGTGATATTCATAGTAGTGATGTTGTTTATTTTATTCCCGCATACAGGTTGCTAGGTAAGTGGTTTCCACCAAGATATAATGCCTTTATGGTAAGCGTCGAGTATACGAGGGACCCTTACTAAGTAACCACCACATGGCGATTCTGCGAAACAAATGGTAAAATGAAATGTATAATGGTTATCGCCACTACATGGCGATCCTGCGAACTAAATGGTAATGGTAAAATTTATGGTAAAATAGATAGCGCCGCTACATGGCGATCATGCGAACAAATGGTAATGGTAATGGTAAAATGATAATGAAAAAATTGATAGTAAAATGGTAAATGGTAATGTAATAATTAATGGTATAATGATAACAAATGATTATGGTAAATTTTCCCGCAAGTAAAAGGTAAATTATCATTCTGCGAACGGAAAATTATGGTACAATTGATGGTATAAAAGAAGAACTATACACCAATCAATAATTGACACCTAACACAAAACTAGAAGTGCTGCATATTTGTGAAAGAAACAAGAACTGGATTTCCTTGGAGAATTGGAAATTAGGAGACATTTAAGAAACCCACAATATGAAGTTGTCAATGAACAGTTAAATCTAGGGAGTTCTCCACTAATAAACTGTCTTCTTGAGTGATAATTGTAAAGATCAGCAGATATAGTTTTCCTGGTTTTCTATATCATTGCACAGTTATACTGATCTTAATTGGAAAAATGATATCCAGGATATCACCATAGGGCTAATAATATCTAAGCTTCAATATTTGTAATATCACATCTTCTTCTTTTTTCTATTAACATATATTAAGTCAATCACAAGCTAGGTCACTTCTTGGTCTAGCCAAAAATAACTACTAAACATCAGGTATGCATCAAATGAAATGTAACTTCTGTCATTCTGACGATGATATTGATTTATCGAAACAATTGTCAATTTTTTAATTTTTTCAATAACTCTTATTATATTGTGGAATTAACTAGAAACCGTGAGTTTCAATTAAAACACTAATAAATAGTCAGTTTAATTTTAACTGATCTTTAATGAAACAACTTCGAAAGATCATATAAAAACAAAATAAATAAACATGTGAAAATATTATCATCATTAATTGTTCTTGCCAATATTTGGCAACACTGTAATCTTAGCGATTACCATAAAATAAGTATTACATGAAAAGAAAAAGAAAAACTATGTATCAGAAACTTGATAAATGTTTCAATAGAGAGTAGAGAGAATTGATAACGCGCGATGGATGTAATTGTGATTTGATGTAGAGAGAGAGTGAGAAAGATATACCGGCTTTTTTAGGAAAGACCACGGCGAATAACTGAGTTAGTTACACAACTAAATCACACAACTTGAACAAGAACGCACTAACTTCACAATAATGCTGTAAAGCTGGAAACTCTTACGACTTTTATAAATCTTGGTTGGGCATCGAGGATGTACGTTTTTATTTGCACTTTAAATCCCTTAACAAGTAGGTCGTAGGTAAAGTATAGTACGTAACTCGTGTTGTAACGCATTTTACGCACTCACGGAATTACGCACTCACCGCTACGCGGCTTCGTGCGTAACTTTTCCGTTCGTGCGTAAAATGCTTCTTACAACACACGTTACGTGATATACTATAACCAGTATTTTCCGGCTACTTTCCGTTCGCTATTAAAAGGATGATTCAATTGGTTAATTTCAGAAAATTGAAATGCAATTTGTCGGAGATCGCTTGTTGAGAGACCATAAAAAAGCTTTTCCGAATGTATTACATGGTCACGTAAATAATTTTCCATTGCTTCAGTAAAGTCGGGCTTGAACCTACCTAAGTAAGTAAGCTAGTTCTTGGAACTTTGGAAACCACACTAGCTTTCTTAATGGATATTTCTTTCTTCAGAATAGAATATAAAGCACGCGTTATGGCATCCTCTGAGTACGATCCTCTTTGGATCTTCCGAACATAGTAGCGAGCCATACTCAACTGCAGAAAAATACTCTTGGTGAGTTTACTTAGAACACCAAAGCTGCTAGCACGATATTTTTATGATAAATATAAACGTATTGTGTAAGATCAAAACCAAAAATTCATAGTTAATTACCGTAGATACTGTTTGCACAAACATGGGACAAGTGAGTCATAGCTAAGACTCACTTGCTCCAGCCTGACCTCAAAATCTTTATATATAATTTGAAAGAATACAAGTAAATTTGGCACTAGTATAGATATCACGCGGTATTGCTAGAATGTTAGGTTATATGGTGTTTATCATAGAATATCTGGATAATGTGTTTAAATTGTGCATAATCTCTATGCAACACATCGTAAATATTACATTGCAATATGATGAAAACAAAAAAATTATATTTACCTTGTTTTTAATATTTTTCGGCGACTTTTCCACAGACACGATGCGGCTGCCGGTACGTAACTAAACTGTCTTGATTGTTTTCGCCGGTTGGCCACTACTACGAATTATTCAAAAAGACGCACTTGCCCCCTATGACTCACTTGTCCCACCCTCCCCTATAGATTGAATTAAATAATGTTCTTATATTTGTTTACTTAATAATTGTTAAGTAGAGTTAAGAAAATTTTGTGTCAATAAAAATATTAGATTGCCTTAATTATTTCTACCGTTTCTTCATCAGTTTCTACCAAAGTTTTGCATATTGTAGTACATTGTTGGTCAAATTAAGTGCATATATTTCGTTTTTTTGGCGGATGTAGTCCGCCCTTTATTCTTTGCAAAATTTCATTACCTGATATCTGGCCAAGTCATGGTTTGTGACTCCCAAGCATTCTTACACACTATAGCGCGAATGCACAAAAAAATGTAAGAGTTCATACTTTGACACATGTCTGGTTAAACCTGGTTTTAATTCCAAAACATATTTTGACATGCAACCAAGGGTTGAGTTGTTCACTAATCATATCTGAGAGTGAAGATATACAAGATATACCTTATTTTACCAAGCACTGGGATAAACCATAAGGCAGTAGCGGATTCTTTTTTCGGATACAACGATATCGTTTTTATGGAATATCTCATTATTTATTCTTAAAATGTCTCTTTTGTTGCAGGAAGGTATGGGTCAACTTAAAATCGTATCCGGAGGCTTAAAGCTGGAAGGAAAAACCTTCGTATTGGATAGTTTAATAGCAAGTAGTATAAAATCAAGAAGTTATCAACCAATAGTGATAGAATCGACTAAAAATTTAACGCTTAGAGCTAGACACAGAAATGGTTATGTAGATAGCTCCATTGTATTAGGTAAGTTTTTAGTCCGTTCACATATTATACCATGTGAGCTATAGTCAATAAGAAAATAAGTAGTGCTGCTAGCTACTCTGTGATTGTTCACCGGGACAATAATAAAATATAAGAAAATGTGTAAACTTGGGTCTTTGAACCAATAAGGATACACTCATCTCATTTGAACAATGAAATGCTAAACTGCAATTTGACAAGATGGTCTGAGAACCTTCAAGCAAGTTCCCATTCTCTGTCTTCTTCTTAATATGTGTGAAAAATTGATTGGCAGAATCCATGGAGTGATTATTGATCGCTCAACAATCTTATAAACAAAAACAATTGAAACAATACTGTTTTGGAATAGGAAATAGGGGAAATCCGTGTAATTTGGACCACCTAAGCAGAAATTAAAATAAGTTTGATATTTGTGATAACAGAATCTTAAAAAAAAAATTCTGGTTTCTACCCATTAATTTTAATTGACATTCCATTTCATAATCACGGAACTAGGAACAATTCGAATGAAAAAAAATTTATTGCAAGTTGAACCGTTCGTGTAATTTGGACTGTTGGCTTGTAATTCGGTTTTATATGTCGTGTAATTTGGTTTTAATATATTATAGTCTCGAAGTATGTTAACACAATAAAAAAAGAAAACAAATAAAGACAGATATTTTTATTATTCTGCCATTAACATAGACAGTGATTGCAGTAATAATAATTGACATCAGTTATGGTAGCACAATCTTAATGTGCTCAACCCTCACATGTTTTGTACTGAATCCAATCTGCATCATAGTTTTCATCGCAAACAAGGCAACAAATTTGATGACCAGTGCCGCATTTCTCATTTGTCTTTGGATAACATTTTTCCTCGTTGATTTTCGTCTTTTTGCCCTCGTTCTCTTTCTTCTTTTTTTCCTTGTTGCTTTTTTCCCCTGTCGCTACTAACTTACGTTTATGTGTGTTTGTTTTGGGCGTTTGTTGGATTTTCAACTGTTCTTTATAAGGTGTTGCATTAAAAACCACTCCTGAGACATTGATCCGTTTTTTCTTCCGTGGTCCCATTGATATCCCACTTGATGACGGTAGAGGATGAATTATTCCCACTGGGATATAATACTGGTTCTGTGTAGACTGTTCGGTTTCGAGGTCGCCTAAATTCGTTGTTGATAAAGAAGATTCAGAAATTTTTAAATGAGTAGTTTCCAGAATATATTGTGATGTGGATGGGGCCAATACAGAAATATTTGAGAAAGTATCTTCTTGATGCACAGGATGGGGTGTGGAAGGAGAAGATTCAAAACTTTTGATGGGAGTAGCTTTCACGACAGGTTGTGATGTAGTTGGAGCACATGCAGAAGTGTTTGCTTGATGTACAGGATCTGAAGTGAATGGTACAGATGTTGTTATTGAAGAATTTTCGTGCTGGATAGGTTGTGATTTGAATGAGATACCTAAAGAAATATTTAAGGAAGTATTTTCCATCAGAACTGATAGTGATGTGGATGGCTGTGTTTTATTTGTAAGCAAATTTATGTTTTCTGATGAAGAGGAAGTAGCCAGAATCAGTTACAGAAATGTTAATGTTATTTTCATCTGAACCAATTGATCGTTCGGATACTGTCGCAGCTGCAAAATCTACATCGCTGTAGACAAAACGGTCAGGAAGTCATAATCCTGTTTTCCGAAAACTGTTCATAGTTGTCTCCATAGTAGCTGCTTTGGGAAACGAATTGCCACTAGACCGTTAATACTATCAACACTCAAAAATTTACCTGGTGTATCGTATAATTTTGAAGTTATTGCGGAAGCGAAGAAAGTATTTAATGGTTTAAAGAACCCAACATCAAGGGGTTGATCTTATGTGTGCAATATGCAGGAAATGAAAGCATGATAACGAGCTAAATCTAATGCTCTCATACTCTGAGTATGACTACTGTGTCCATCTAATACGATTAACACCTTGTTCTCTTTAGATGGTTTGGAATACTTTATAAAATGATCCAACCAGTGATAAAATCCATCAGTATCCATCCAGCCTTTGTCTTGACACTTAAATAAAGTTCCTGGAGGTGATCTATACGTTAAACTATCCTTCATACGCTTCCTGGCAAAAATAAGCATTGGAGGAGTAAAGCTTCCAGTCGCACTCATTGCATACATGCCAGTAACATTTTGGCCTCTTTTGGATGACGTTATGGCGCCTATCTGATGTTTCCCTTTTTAAACAATTATTTTCTGTGGTTTCTGGACAACAGTGTGGGATGTCTAATCAGCATTGAGAATACGATCTGCGGAAATAGCGTTTTCCTTTATTATTTTTTCATAAACTTCAAAAAATTTATAAACAACAGTTTTGTTTAATACTGCAGCTCGTGCTAATGACGTTGCTTCAGGAAGAAGCAGACTTATGTTTGGATGTCGTTTCATGAAGCCTGCGTACCATTTTTTACCAGCTGATTTTTTTCCGGCATTAAATCTCGTCTTAATATTATTCTTCTCGGCTATTTCGTACGCTAGTTTCATCAGCCTTTTACGTGTTAGTCCATAAAACATCCTCTCCAACTGAAGAATGTGATTAACAAGATCTTTTTTCACTGCCGGAGGTAAATCTGTTTGCCTTCCGATCATATAACTCCTTCCAGTGGAATATTTATTTATGTTCCCCAATCTTCTATTTAACGTTGTTTTTGGAAGAATTGAAAATGCTTTTGCAGCTTCATTTATACCCAGTTGTTCTAAAATAACAGCTTACATTGCAGCATCCATATTTTCTGGTTTCCATTTACCATAAACTCCTTTACTCTTTCTCTCGGATCTCGTTGACATCCTTAAAAAATGAAAAAAATATTTTGTAATTGAATACGTGTAATTCGGACCAGGACCAAATTACACAACAGAGATTGGACCAATTTACACGATAGTAATATTTTCGTCATATTTGTTTTTCTAAGTAAGCTAATAAATCCCCTTTTTGATCAAAGTATGGCTTTCGTAAATATGTACGAATCAACCTAATATCATTGATATTTTAAAATATATACTCAATTCGTAGAAATTCAGACACAAAAATAACCTAACCTTACAACACAACACGTGCTACAAATGAACTTACTGGCAATCTGTGAGTAACTAACTGATTCGATTGACATAGGTTCCTGAGTGCACCTTGGTTGGGGAAGGTTTGTAACGAATTAGTGAGATGTCGCTACATACTCCGTTTTTAGAATTATCGAATTGGTCCATTTTACACAATGGTCCAAATTACACGGACTTCCCCTAGCAAAATTTTTAGTTGAGAAGCTTCAAGATTGACTTGGAGAGTATATTAACAAAGTAACTAACAATTGTTTGAATTTATATTTGAACGGCCTTGTTTCCAAATTTGTCAAATATTTGGAGGCCTGGTTATTGAACTCAAAATTTATATATGTTCCACATCCAATTGAGTTAAAACGTACGCCACAAAGAGCTGGTAACTCTAATAAAGATTCGATTCTGCAATTAAAAATGTTATTAAAAAATTTGCGCATGTGACACAGATCACATCAAATAAATATTTTACTTTTTCCTTCCCATAATACATATTGATACATTACACACTTTTGTGGTAACATTCTATAAATCTAGAATATCCACCTTAATATTAGTTCAATTAGACCCATTTCAATTAACATTCGTTTTCTAATGATTGTTTAAACGTTACACTTCTAAATGTTCCATATCTATCCTTCTAATTGATTAAATTCAAATTATTGAAGGCAAATTTCTAATCTAAAAGTAAATATCTAACCCCCATCTATAGAATATCCGCAGAAACAGACGACCGAAAAAACTGTTTTATTGGCAATTAACTTACCTCAATGCATACAGCTGTAATCATTGATAATTTATTCGTATCAGACACTTGTGGTGGCTGAAAATCGTATTTTATTTTCTATAAGGAAGTTCTTTTTTGTATTCTGAATCTAATCCGTCAATTTTTCATATGTCTGATCTATCAAATCCACAAAGGAATTCTCTATAAATTGTTGACGTGTTTCTACATGGCGAGCATCAGCAATTTTTATATGGCATAAGATTATTCATACAGAAGATACGAGAGACAGCGCTTGAATTTGCGAGTAACATTAAGCTACTTCGTCAAAAATCACATAGTATCCTTCAATTGAAAAGAATATTATTCATCTGAATTCAATTTATATCGTTCTAAGTAGAGCTTGGTCAAAATAATACACATATTCCAACGAATGAGTCATTTATCGAAACATTTTTAAACGCGTCGACTGCAAAACTAGCCACGAATCTCCCTTCATGTACTCTAGCGACTGAAAACGGATACTTCGATGATTTAATTTGAGTTTTCTCCGGAGAAAAGGATGGGCACCAATATTAGAAGAGTACAGTGTCTGCTGGATAGGGTTCATCTGTTTTTGACTAAAACTCATTCACTTAAATAGTCTTGTTTGATGGTGCGTTAACCCTTTAGCTACCTACGTACACATTTGTGTACAGCGCTTTCAATGCTTCTGTAGCAGTAAACTACAATAATTTTGTACATTTGCTCCCAACGTCCACATTAGTGTAGAAGTTAGGGATCACTCAAGGACGTACAGAGCCATCTGAACCGGCAAACGAAAAATGTGAATTGGAATGAAATGGAATAGTAACTGGTTGCTAGTGAAGACGTATGCAAAGGTCGCTAGATATATTTCATTTGACTTATCAGAATGGTCTTTTTAGTTGTCAATTTTATATTTCGTTTATGAGAGCTGGTTTTTCACGTTCAGAGTGAGATAAAGGCAATTTGATTGACTTTGATATTGGTTACATTGAAGTTTTGTGCACTGCAGTAGTAAAGTACTGTAAGGTATGCCTAACCTCAAAAGATTCTTTTGGTTGATTTATTTTTTTTATCAGCTTTAGACTCTAGTATGGCAGGAAATAAACCTCTTACGGAAGCGCAACTGCTAGAGTATATAGATGCATTGTCAGATATCGAAGATTTTGACAACGCAGGTGATTTTGAGGACGATGGATGGCAAAATAATGAAAATGCTAGTGATATTACACTTTCGGTGGACGGCAATCATGCAGAAACAGAGCAGATGGATATTTCAAATCATATTGAAACTGAAGCTATATCTATACTTCCTACATTAGACGCGGTGAAAGCTGGTACCAGTAAGTCATGTATTGCTACAGTGAAAGGTGTAATAGGGGAAGAGTTTTTCACTGCAAATAATTTGACAAGAAAAGCAGATATGAAATGGATGAAAAATGTCACATATCAAACACCACCAATCACATGGTTTTCGCATACCATTCCAGAAGTTGTAGATTTGGAAAGCCCTACACAATTTTTTTATCAGTTTTTTACAAGTGAACTGATTGATTGCATGGTTGCAAACACAAACCTGTATGCAGTTCAGCAAAGATCCCGATTTCAGACGACAGATTCAGCTGAGATGAAGGTATTCATAGGTATACACATATTGATGGGTAATATCCGCTACCCAAGGGTACAGAATTATTGGGAGGCTAGGTAACAGGTTCCCATCAATATTTTTTATAAATTGAGGCAACATCTCCATTTTGTAGATACGATGGCAAAGACTAATAATAACGACCGTTTTTAGGAAGTCCGGCCCCTTTTCAATTCTATTCGGAAGAAATGTTTGAAACTTCCTTTAGAAAAGTGTCTGTGTGTAGATGAACAGATGGTGCCTTTCAAAGGTAAGATTGATGTGAAACAATGTCCTTGGGGCATCAAGATCTTTCTACTTTGTGGCGCCAGCGGCCTGCTGTACGACTTTTTATTATATCAAGGGTCTACAACCGAGTTATACGAAACTTTCAAGAAGCATTTGGGATTAGGTGCTGCAGTGGTGTGGAAGTTGGCAGAAAGAATTTCAGAACAAAATGTGCATCTATATTATGACAACTATTTCTGAAATTATCAACTTCTCCAATTTTTGAGAAATAAACAAATTTGGGCATCCGGAACAGCACGGTTAAACCGTTTCAAAGCACCTCCGTTTTCATCAGATAAAGTGTTGCAAACAAAAGGTCGTGGATCATCCGAAGAACTCGTTAGTAATGACGGAGAAGTTATTCTCACCAAATGGTTCGACAACAAAGCTGTAACTATGGCTTCCAATTATATGGGAATCGGCGAAGCAGATAGGTGTAAAAGGTGGGACAAAAAAACAAAAAGAGTATGTGCATGTATCACGACCACAAGTAATTCAGCAGTATAATTTGAATATGGGAGGTGTTGATAAGCTCGATTTCCTGGTAACTATTTATAGGTCATTTATACGATCTAAGAAGTCGACCCTAAGGATGTTCACGAACGGAATTGATTTATCCTGTCTGAACGTATGGTTAGAATATAGGACCCAGGCTATTGCATTAGGTGTGCCGAAAAAACAAAGTTTAGACCTACTACACTTCAGAGCTTATGTGGGAGAAGCATTGATTTTATCATCAACATCAGGACCTAAGAAACAGCGACGTCCATCTGATGTATCTGATGAGGAACTACCAACGCCTAAATCTTCACTCAGACCTAGATCTGAAATAAGGCCTATTGACGATATTCGTTTTGACGGAATAAATCACCTACCTGAGATAGACGACAAGAACTTCGCATCGAGGTGTAAAAATTGTTCTGGGAGATAACGAACCATATGTTCGAATGTAAGGTACATTTATGCCTCACCAAGAAATCAAACTGCTATATAAAATATCATACCAAATAAAAATATGTTTCTTTTGATTGTTCAATACACTATAAATAAATAAATAAAATACATTTTCATATTCTTTCGCAGCCTCTCACTAACACCGTACACTTTCGTGTACCTTTCAAAAACTCAAAAAAATATTATTGTTTTTAAATTGATACACATTTTAAAAAAAAGTAAAAAAAATGAAAAGTCTATGTACCAAATAGCAAAATTTTAACTTTCAAATTAAAAATTCGGTAGCGAAAAGGTTAAGGTGATGCAAAAGTCAGGAACTTACTCTTCTTTAATAATAGTATTTATAATCGAGAAAAATACGATATAATAATAAGAAATAATTCATATATACAAAATAATTATAAATTGGCAAAGTCTCATTATTTTATGACAGAAGATCTTAATTTGAGTAGTCTTTTCGAAGTAATAAATTCAATAGAATTAGAAATGGCTCAACCTAATTACCAATTAATAAAGTTATACTCATATTCAATTCCACAATATGCACAATGAAAATGGTATATATTTTTCCCCAACATACATAACTGCGGTGTTTGGGTGGATTCATGAAACTCATTGAACAATATTTTTATCTTTAACCCAGTACTTTATACATAAAAGACATCTCGCTGATGTTTTATTCAACCGGTTCCTATGTTTTCTTATGGTAAAAGAAGCCCGAGAAAACAGCCTATCTGCTGGTATAGGTGTGGCTTAGATGCTGAGAAAATCCCCAACACCGGAAACTGAGAGTCATGGTCCTTCCACCATTGTAGTATATTTGTTGTATTGTCACGTCGTGGCGAAGAAATATATTATTGAAACTCCACCATCATTTCTTGGCTAGGCGATAATGATGATGCTACCTGATTTAGAGCTTCAATAGTTCTTTACTTGTCAAGCTCGGAGAGTGATACTTTACAGGGCCAGCATGCAAGTTTCAGGGAGACGCTAAAGGAACAGAATATTTATTGCTCAAAATTTATAACAAAACTTAACAGTTATGCAAAGTACAATTATTATACGTTGATGTTTTGGTCAATTTAGGAATCATAATATTTGTATTATCAATAATATTGGATTCGATTCTTGAAGTTCCAGGTTGTTTTGATTTATTTTCTACGGTAACAATTTCATTTGTTGTTCTTAATTTGTTCTCAATTTAATCTCTAATGTAACCTTCTGCCACGGTCGAAGATTTCCATCCTCCCTAGCGCTTCAAACTTGTTAAATTTCCACCTGCATCTATTAGTAATGTGGCTGAAGTCCTGCGGGAACAATGGCCAGTATATTTTGATGGGTTGGGCAATTTCAGATATGTAGCTATTTTGCAAGAGAAGTTTCCTGTTGAATGCATTCCAATAGGTTGAGTAGTCCAACTACTGCTTTGAAAGATATAAATAATCTGCGATGTGTGATGTGATTTGGACGTAGGGTTGAATATGTTCTATATAATTCTACATGGAATTTGTTGACAACGAAAAATGTTTTCTGTATGTTTGTTTTTGTGTTAGGAATGTCTAGGTGCGAACGGAAGCTAGGACCACTCTTCGTAGTGACATGCGAATGTTTGGATTCCCTGATAAAATAATATTTACCAACGGAGTAATTTTTGAGAAATGTGAAATAATAGATTATTTCTATACCGCCCATCCTATCTAATATGCGAGAAAAATATTCGTTTACCCCAAAAAAAGTTGGAATTTTGAGTTATTTTTACGTTTTTCATCAAGAACAACACGAAAAAACAGTTTTTAGGAAAAAACTACTGTGTGTATGTTATCGTCGGCCATTTTTCGTTACATTCTTTGTTAGGACAATACAGCCTTCGGAGTGCAACAAGCCACAGATAAACCCTATTGATTTTCAGCTCACCCGAGCCAGTACAAGACAAAACGTTAATAAAAAATGGACTACTGGAACTAAGAATCGAACAAAGAAAGTTTAGTGATGAAATAATGTCCATAAGAAGAGAAGATGAGTTATTATATGAGGGAAGATAATAATATAATCAAACAGGAAAATATGAAGGTAAAACAAGATCTGAATGACTGAAATATGGAGTGGCTGGAAAAAGATAAGAAGAAAAATAATGTTGTGATGAGTGGACTGGATGTCAATAAAATTAACAATGAAACAATGAAAACCACATTAGAAAATTTTATCTAAAAACACTTAATAGTGGACATCAAAATCAAAAGTTCCGCAAAGCTTTCTTCTAAAATATGTCTAATTGAAATGGCAAATGAAGAAAACAAGTACAAAATCATGAAAAATAAATCGAAGCTTAGGAATCTCTCACAGCAAATATTTATTAATAATGACCCAACGAAGCAAGAAAGGAACAAACCAATAGATTCATAAGAGATAATAATGAACAGGATAATGAAATAAGACATACAATTATACAAAAAAACAACGGAAAAGAAATAAGGAAGCCAAAACATAAGAGAAAAAACGAAATAAAAATTGGAACTTGAATATAAGAACAATGTTGATACCTGGAGAAATGCAAGAAAAGAATTGATGAGATACAATATAGACATAGCGGCCTTGCAAGAAGTAAGATGGAAAGATCAAGAGGCAATTGATAAGGACCTGTATAGTTCTAGATATTCTGAAGACAAAAAGCAAGGAAACCGCGGAGTAGTTGAATTAAAACCAATAGATGAAAGGATGGCATACCTAAGGGTGAAAGCAAAACCATGCAACATATCCCTGTTGAATATTAATGCTCCAACAGAGAAGGACAGCAATAAAGAAAAGAATAAATTTTACGAAAAGGTAGAAGAAGAATTAGAAATAACACCAATGGAAGATACCATAATAATATTAGGAGATTTTAATGCCCAAACAGGTACAGAAGACTACATAAAATGCGTAGCAGGAAAGGAAACTATACACGAGAAAACAAATAACAATGGGCAGCGACTGTGTAACCTCGCAGCAAGTACGAATATGTATATAAGTAGCACAAAATTACCACTTCCAAAAAAACATTAAATAACATGGATAACCCCTGATAACAATGTAACATCTCAAATAGACCATATATTATTCAACAGTAGAAAACAAACAGCAATAAACGGTTTTACGGATTGAAACTAACTTTTCCGCATCTGTGGCCCTGAACAATGTTCTATCATAAAATTGTTACTTGTATACACTTCGAGAGATGTATCGTGCTACCAAACCGAAATTTCTCCAAAAATAACCAAAAATTTTGTACTCGCTGTACTCGCTCTAGTCAACTAAAAATCAATAAGGTACATCTGTGAGACACATTGAACAATATTCAATCCTAAAATTGATCAATCGTATACTCTCTGGAGGCTGTATCGTGCTAACAAACTGAAAATTCTCCAAAAATGACGAAAATTTGTTACTTCTAGTACCATAGCACCCGTTGTACTGGCTTTACTGAAATGAATATCGATAGAGTTCATCTTTGAGACGCTCTGAATAATATCCAATCATAAAATTAGTCACTTGTATATACTCCGGAGGCTGTATCGTGCTAACAAACTGAAACTTCTTCAAAAATGACAAAAATATCGTACTTAAAATACTGTATCACTAGTTGTATTGGCTCCGGTGAGCTGAAAATCAATAGGGTTCATCAGTGAGAAGCCCTGAAAAATATTCAATCATAAAATTGGTGACTTGTTGAACTGCGCAGGCTGTATCGTGCTAACAATCTGAAATTTCTCAAAAAATTACAAAATGTCGTACTTCAAGTACCATAACAACCGTTGTACTGACTCTAGTGAACTGAAAATCGATAAGGATCATCTGTGACATGTCCTTAACAATATTCAATCATAAAATTGCTGACTTATCGCACTCCGGGGACTGTATCGTGCTAACAAGACATGTAAGGAAAAGTGGCCGACGACAACGACGACGACGACGACATACACACATAATTTTTTTTCTGAAAACCGTCTTTTCTTGTTGTTGTTGATGGAAAACGTAAAAATACCTCAAAAAAATATTTCTAAATTTGAACTTTTTTTGAGGTAAACCAATACTTTTCTCGCATATAGAAAGGTTGGGCGAAAAGTAATAAAGAACGTGAGAACATACAGAAGAGCATTTGCAGACTCCCATCACTATCTTGTTATTGCCAAAATAAAACAAAAGATTAAAAAAATAACAAGGGACAAAAATACATTGGATGGAACATAACAAAGCTAAGCGGGGCTAATTAAAAAAGGAAGACAACATTAACGCACAATGGGAAACTATAAAAAAACGTATTCAAATAACAACGGAAAAACACATAGGCAAAATGGATAGAGATAAAAGAAAAGAGTGGTACAATGAAAGTTGCCGTGTAGCAGTAGAAAAAAAGGAAAAAAGACAAAAATGGATAAGAACAAACGAAATAGAGCACAAGCAAGAATACATGAAAAGCAGAAATGAATGTAACAAAATGATAAGAAAATCAAAGTGAGAATGGATGGATAACAATATAAAAGAAATAGAACAAGAAAGAAAGAATTGTAATACGAAGAAATTTTATAAAAATATAAATGAAGAAAGCCGAACCTATAAGTGTAAAACAAAAGGTATAAAAAACCAAAATGGCAAAGTCATTGAAGAAGAAAATGAATACAAACAAATATGGATGGATTACTTTAGGACGATACTAGTAGAAAATTCAGATATTGAAGGAGACATTGAAGAAATAACAGACAAAATATTGGAAGAACCTACAAGAGCAGAGATTATGGAGGTTATTTTTGATATTTTTTGAAGGAATTTCGGTTTGTAAGAACGATATAACCTCCTAAGTATAAACAAGTGACCAATTCTTTGATAGGATATTATTCAAGGCGTCTCACTGATGGACCCTATAGATATTCAGCCCATTAAAGCCAGTACAACGGGTACTAGTAATCCAGATACACTATATTTTTTGTAATTCTTGGTTTGTTAACACGATACAGCCTACGATGTGTATATAAGAGGTCAATTTTATGATAGGATATTCTTCAGGGCGTCTCACAGATTTTCAGCTCACTAGAGCCAGTATAACGGGTCCTATAAATTCAGATATACTATATTTTTGGTAATTATTGGGTTATTAGCACGATACAGCCTACGGAGTATACTCGAGTAACCAATTTTATGATTGGATATTGTTCAGGACGTCTCTCGGATTAATATGAGTACGGAAAACTTAGTCTTAATCTTTAAAACCGTTTATTTCAACTGTTTGCACATTTTGATGACAACGAGTTTTGTTCCGTACCAATTTGAATTTTTTCATACTTATAATTAAGTAGTTATTCAATGTCAAAGTTTCAAGTCAACATATTTGGAAATTGTCAAAACGAAACATGTTTATTATCGAATATTATTAGTTTTCATAAAATAAACGCAAAGAACAACTCAATCACAAAAACAAGTATAGCGATCGCCTCTTCAGTGAATATACTACAATTTTTTGGCAGACGGAGAGCAAATTTTTTATCTTTATATACGTAAGCTCCAGCATTGCCTCTAGTTTTTATTTGATGCATCATTGTAAATGAAAGAAAAATTTGAATCCTTCGATAATAATTCATTAAAGGAATTTTCTATCTAGGTCTTTTTCTGATTTGAATGATCCATGAAAAGATATTATCAAATTTTTATGTCAGAGAATGTTATATAAATTGTGTCCAACGAGTACCTACCCTGATTAATGGTTTTAATAAAGTTGATATTAAGCAATCATAACTTGTTTACTTGTCCGGCATTACCAAGTTTACATAAAATTGGTATATGTATGTCAAAACATATTTATTAGACACATAGCCAGTGAACCAGTAGGTACTCAATACAAAACCACAGTCATTCCATATTTCACCCACGTTAAATATGTAATAAGAGTTTATACTCATATATTCCACACATTCTCTAGATATCCCAGGTATTCTATAGATTACATAGGTATTTTATAGAATATATGAATCATACAGATTGCCAGTAACATGTATATAGATTATCATTATTTACATTTTCCATCCATTTTGTTTTCATCCATTGAAACAAATCTAATCACGATGTATGTTTGTAGAGATGCATTCATCATTCTTTTTGTTCCCCGAGTCCCCATCCTACTTTCCTGGTCGTCACGGGTAAAAAAAATAATAGGTATATGTTTTAAAGTTATTGTAAAAAATCCCATCTCCTATTAAAATGTACTCATAATATCCAGTGATGTTTGTTTCAGCCTAAACAATGGACTTCGTTCATTCTCCTTTTATATTTGTTTCAGGTAATGAAAAATTAGAGTGCCTAACCAACAACTTCAAAATAACAGACGACAGAGGGTCGTTATTGTTTTCAGCCGATCGACGGGAGGTTATAGTTGGCTCCGAAACACTTCGAGTAATTGGCGAAGGAGGTACAAGTTTTAGTGGTTCGATACAGACGACACTTGTTAGAGCAGAAGCTGGACATGAACTAAGGTTAGTAAATAACATTTGTTCTCTTGAGCTGGTCAATCTCATGGCACCACCAGGGAGTGGATGCCCCATTAATATAGACCCGCTTGAGGGAGTAAGACATCTTCTAGGCAATAATTATGGAGTTTTGAATAGTTGCAGAGCAATTTTTTGAATTTTCTTTATTGTTATAGGCAACACGTCTTCGACTTCTTCTCAGAGAATCTTTCAAAAAATGGATATATTTTGTCAAGTCTATTTTTCTGGGATTGCGGTTTAATGTGGAGGTTGTGAGCGCAAGTTTTACTTACTTACTTACTTATGACATGGAATACAAACGGGACGAACCCAAATACAGTATTCACAAGTATATAATTAATAAAACGTGGACTGTTAATTGTAAATATTAAATCATTATCACTATGAAATTCAAACGCAGCTTCATCACTCAAATACAGCTTTTTTAGCTAACTACAAAAAGTGAAAAATTTATCATGAAATATATCAATGTCAGCGTGGTTACAAACTGAGTTAAATGATTTACAACACATATGGAGAGGAGAGTTTAGATAATAATTGTTAGCACTGAAATTAATATAAAAAAGTTTGAAATCTCTTGTATCATAGGCCGGAACATTGAATCTAATGAGGCTGGTAATCTCGTTTGAGTCAATAAGATTATTAACAATTTTATATACAAATTTAACATCGTTTATTTGACGTCTATTTTCCAGGGGAATTGAACTCAAGTTCCGCCTAACTGAAACAATATTATCCTTAGGAAACAACTTCTTCTTGCAGTATTTTATAAATTTATTCTGGATATGGTCAAGTCTATCAATGTGAAGAATATACTGTGGATCCCAAATTATTGATCCGAAGCTCAAGACACTATTTACATAGGCCATAAATAGAGTTGACAAGTCCTGATAATAAACCCCAACGGCCGATTAGCTTTTTTTGATATATAATTCATATGCTGGTCGAAAATAAGTTTTGAATCAAAATAAATTCCTAGATCTTTTATCTGTGATACCTTTCCTATCTGATGGTTTTTAATAAAATATTGATAATCAAGTATGCTTCGTTTTCTAGAAAAAGTGATCGAGAAGCATTTTTTAAAATCAAGAAAAGAAAGTTTTTTCTGCAATACGCAAGAAGTCTGCTTAAGTCACTTTGTATCAATTGAGAATCCCCAACATTACCAACTTTGAGATACATTTTTAAATCATCCGCATATTTTTTGTACTTAGAAAATTTGAAACATTGAGATATGTCGTTGGTGTAGATATTAAATAATAACGGTCCCAAGTGGGATCCTTGAGGTACCCCTGAAGTTATATCACTGAAGGGTGATACATATTCACCTATAACTACTGCCTGGGACCTGTTACTTATGTTAGATTTGAACCATCTGAGTAGATTACCATGTATACCGACTTCACCAAGTTTATCCAACAAAGTAGAATGATCAATTTTGTCAAAGGCCCTGCTGAAGTCGGTATACACAGCATCCACCTGAAATCCTTCATGCATGTATTCTAATAAATACTCACTATAACTAAAGAGGTTCGTTTCAACAGTACGTTTTTTCATAAAACCATGTTGCTCCTCATCAATAATGTATTTAACATCTCTAAGCAAATAATCAAAAATAATTGATTCGAATAATTTGGCAATAATAGAAAGTTTAGATATAGGACGATAATTTTCGACTAAATATCTAATACCGGATTTAAAAATAGGAATTATTAAGGCTGTTTTCCATATACTAGTCCTCTGTTATAGATTTATTAAATAATATACACAATGGAGGGGCTATTTCGTTAACGCAATTTTTAATGAATAGGGTTGGTATTTTATCCGCACCAGCGGGTTTATCCGGGAGGTTGCCAATTTTATCGACAATTTTGTGTAAGGGGATGTGATACGAAGGTATGTTATTAATTTTTATATCATTATTTGAAATTGTTTTGCTGGAGTTAGGGTTAGGAGAATTACAGACTGAACTAAAGTAATTTGAGAAGGTATTGGAGATTAATTGGCCATCAGTAATCAGACTCTTATTACTATCCCTAATGGCATCGATAGTACCAGAATTGCCTTTTTTGGACTTTATAAACTGCCAAATGTGCTTTGGGTTTGTAGTTATCTGAGATTCAATATTACATAATTATGAAAATCTAGGTTAATTAAATACTTTGCCCTACCTCTCAAAAGCTCGAATGTTAAATAATCCAAGTTATTAGAGTACTTTTTCCATTTAACATGAAATGTTTTCTCTTCTTTAACAACTTTGATGCTCAGACTAAACCAATGCGGGAATTTTGACTTATATTTAGGATATTTTGGAACATATTTGTTAATAATATTCTCCAAATGGCAGTAAAACTTATTAGTGCTATCACATGTATTTAAATTGAGAAACTCACTCAAAATTTGCCTTGTGTTATAATTAAATTCGATATCCGAATTGATCTTCTGATTGTCGCGTGTGAAATTAAAAAATTTCATGTTAAACTCCAATGTTGTGTGGAAATGATCTTCAGAAACAAGGGGGGGGGGTTTCGTCGCTGAGTTACCTGCTTCCTGGCCTCTTCAGGGGATATTCCCTGATTGAGGAGTCGCAGGTATTTCCGCACCCCTGCTCCACTGAGGCCTCTTGGTCCGGACAGTAAAGCCAAGACCCCCCCCCCATCCCACTAGCCCGCGAGACTTGACCACAGACAGCCAGGAGACATTGGTGTAACAGGTGATTTCGAGGTAAGCTCGAAATTTCACCCGGCATCGTAACTCTGTGTGCAATCCCTTGGCCACGATACTACAGCTGGGACAGGTGAAGTTGGTCCGCGGCAGGGTATTTGAGGACTGCCAGTTGAGTTTTCAGACACAACGATCCCCAGATATTTCCCCGCAGACCTCCTCCTCATATAAAATCATCTCAGAGGCTCTTCTCCTATCCGCCACCTGGAGACGCGCCGGGTTGGTACATCACCCCCTCCACATCAATAAATACCCCGACGAACAGCGTCGAACTACGTACATATCTACTGATGTGGACCCGGGCTTTTGTCATAACTACTGTACTTCTATTATGCACTATGAAGTCTTTCAGTGATAAATACTAATGAATCAGTACCTACTACAGAACTAATCAGTAATATCCACTAAGTAGTGGTAAATAGCAGAATGACAATCAGTACTCTCTACTAAACAAATTAGTAATATCCACTAAATAGTGGTACATAGCAAAATGACAGTCAGTCATTGATACAAATTTTGTCAGTAGTTCTTACTTAACACATTAGTGGTGGACACTAAGTACCTGTTGGTGAATTAATTTGTTCTGGGCACTAAAAATTCAGCTGTCTGTATAGGTACAAAACTTTTTTGCTGTGATTACTGAATTTGTGGAAATAGAGGCAGAAGAGCGTATAAAATTAGCTCAGTCGATTTTTGCATATCAAAGTAATACAGAGAAATACGATGAAAAGTATACTGTCGAAACTTGACATACAGAGAATACAGCAAGTAAAGGTAAGCAGCCAATTTTTTCTTATATTTTCTGTCAAAATAACTCGCATACTAGCGAGAACTATATAAAAGCACAAAAAATGACCTTAGATGAAGAAAGGATGTTTTTCTTGTCTAACCTTCATGGGACGGACATCAAAATTTTACGAAAAGGACTAACTGGGGTCCAAGAAGACCCCATGCGTGAAATTGCAGAAATGATGTATTTTTCTTTAAATGAAATATATAGAAAGAAAATTTTATTAAAGTTTTACTATTAACCATTTATTAGTCAAAAATCATCACGAAAAAATACAAAATACCCTAATCACTAATACTACTAGCTACATATCATTTTTTACAAACTATCTCCGATTTTGAAAGTTCTAGGCACACAAAGTTATAACACCTAATACATATTTTTCTGGATTTTCTTTCTTTTCCTCTCTGACACATATGGCAGCGCACCCTGGTAACGTTTTGTTGTTCAACTCTATGTTCTATTGCATCCAGTAGTTCGGGAAAAACGTCTGTCATATGCCGTTTTCCATTCGTCTGAATGCATTTATTATTATATCGCCGAAAACGTTTTTCTTTATGAGTTCTTTTCCTAGTCCCAAAATATACATTTTACGTTTATCCAAACTGTTTTTTCGCCAATCCGGGTTTTGCAGTAACCACAATTTATGAGCATTTATACCTGCGATATCTATAAGATGCGAAAATATTGCCATTGGCCAGCGGTTTGACTTTCTCTGCACTGTATATTCTTTGGCCAACTTATCTGAAGTGTCGACAGCACCTTTTGTTTTGTTGTAATGAAGAATAATTTCTGGTTTATAGTGCTGTTCTCCTCCAGCTACTTTACTATCAGTATGCTCACTTGAAAGGAAGATGACAGCATGTTTTTCTTTTGGAACATAGGATACTAGCGTTCTTTGATTTCTAAAAGCAAACATACTTGAGAACTCTTTCTTGTACGATGCCGGTAGAGGTTCCCTGGGAATAAATGTTTTATTTTTCCGAAGGGTTCCACATAAAGTAATATTTTTTTTCCACAACTTGTCAGCAAGTTCTAAACTTGTAAAAAAGTTATCGGTCGTTATTCCAAATCCGCCTTCCAAATGGTCTGTCAAATTTAGGACAACCGTTTGACCTTGACCCTTTTCCGCTTCGTTACCTTGTTTTCCTAAAAATTAATAGATACATAGGAATATAAAGTTTGCCTATATTGCTTATCAAATAACTTACCCAAATAAACTTGCATGTTTGCAATATAAGAAGTGGTGCAGTCCACAAGAGCCCATATTTTGATTCCATACTTATCAGGTTCACTCTTCATATAGACTTGGAATGGTGCCTTACCCCTAAATGGTACAAGCTGCTAATCTACACATAGATGGTCGCCAGGATTAAGTGATGTTTTACAATAAGAAGTGATAATATCGAATATATCTCTTATCGGAGCTAGCTTATCTACTAATTTTCGTTCTTGTCTAGTTTTAAAATTATCAAAGCGTAAAAATGAAGTAATTTGTTTAAATCTGTCTCTTAATATTGCAGCAGAAATTATAGGACGACAGTAAGAAATATCTTTACACCAGAGCATATCGATAGCCTCTTTCGATCCGTGAAGTGCGCCAAGAATAAGCAACAGTCCAATATAAGCTTCAATCTCTGTAGAATCAACAGGTACAAAAACTTTAATTTTATTCGGATTTTCTTTATTCCATTTATCATCATATGTTTGTGCCTTTCTATTGGTTTTGGTTACTATTATGTTCAGAATATCCGTAGATAGGAAAAGAAGAAAAGCGTCTTTTATACTTGAGATATCAGAACTGTAATTTGTAAGGCCTAGAGCATATCTCCGAATATTAGCTTTTGAACGTCTAACTTTTGCGTTTCCTGGAATTTTTGACCACTCAGTTCCATCTTTAGATTTATATACTGGAATGCCCTGGCTGTCACTAACTGTTGGATCCTCTGTGTTCGTTTTCACTATACTTTGATCAACAACTATTACATCATTTTTTCCTCTACTTCTGTGACAATGTCTTCATCTTCTAAATCACTCGATGTTTCCTCATTGATAACACTATCAAACTCTGGATCATCACTTTCAAGTATACGTAACATCTCATCGTCAGTAAGCCCCTTGCGATTGTTTCTAAATAGAAACTGACTCATTTTCTTTTAAAAACGATGTACCCTACTCGCAATATCACAAGAGACTAACCCGAATATTCAAGTCTAAAAATTATATCGCAGTGCGGGGAATCCCCCATTTGAACTGGTAATTTACATTTTACAATTATATGGGTAAACAAATGTTAAATGTATGGGATTCCCCGATTTTACTAACAGTTACCGGGATTATTTTATTTGACGTGAAAGGCTGACCGGGGTCTGAAGAGACCCCTGGAATATAAAACTATTTTTTGAATATACCAGCCAATAAAAACTACTGAATACATCATATTTTATCAAAATAATTCATGAACTGCAGCTAGATGAAAGATCAATGTTTAAAAATTTGCGTTTGCAAAGATACAGCAAAAATATACGTCATGGGGTACAAACGGACCCCGGCCAGTCGTATGAAGGTTAAGGTTATTTCATACCTTCAGAACATGCAGAACGTTGGCAAATTGCATGAAATGTACGCGAAAATATTCTACCATTATGTTTACTGACTTGCACAAGAAGAAAAAAGAATCTAAAAGGACAGATATTACTGAAGAAAATACCTTGACAACAGTTGTATATGAAATACTTCTACAAACAATTAATGTTAGGGTTACTTCTAAAAATAGGAAATCTAAGATTGTAAGGGCTCTGCTAGGTTCTGGCTCTCAACGATCTTATATTGCAACACAATGCGCAGAAGAATTGGAACTAGAAAGGATTGGAGAGGACAATATAGTACAGGGTACATTTGGTGGAATTCAGAGGTATCCAAAAATTCATAGATAATTTGGAACAAACATTGAAAATATAGAAAAATCTTTCAAAATCGAGTAATTTTTGTTGGACCAAAATGAAATATCTAATTACGTTCCAAGGCTCAATGATGAAAGGGTGATTAATATATTAAAACACAGAAATAAAGTCATAATTTATACTGCTTCCAATAATTTCGAAATCAATTTATTGATCGGTGCAGATTTCCTTAGTAATATTATCACTGGAAACTTGGAGAATATAAATAATTTTTTAGTAGCTCTTGAAGCCAAGTTTCATTGGACAATAATAGGACAACAAAATGCAGTAATAAACCGAATACTTTTGTATCAACTTAGCTTACAGACTCTTCTTTGAGTAACTTGTGGAATTTAGGGATAAAATATCCTATAGATACTAATTTAGTAGAGAGTTCTGAAAAATTTTATCAAAATATGCATTATTTTGGAAAATGTTCAAAATTTTTACGACTAGTAGGATGGATTATCAGATTTTACCACAATGTTAGAAACAAGCGAAGAAGTAATTGCATGGAATTCAAGAAAAACCACAAATTCGATTATTTGGGCAGTCAAGAAATGCAAGAGGTGGAGGCATGTTTGATAAAGTTGGTTCAAAATGGAGATATGAAAGAAAATGTGAAGGTATTGAGAAAGCTAGAAATTTTTTATGTAAATAGAATTTTAAGATTAAAAACCATGCTTATTTATGGAGATTTTGAAAAATGCAATAAAAACTCTATATGCAATAATTTACTCATGTGTTAGCAGGTCTGCTATATTTAAAGGGGGCGAAAAGGCATGGATAGTGCTATTTACATATGCAGTATACAGGACTCTTCATTTAGATTTGGTGAAATCCGTCTCCACTGAAGCATTTTTATACGCTCTTCGACGCTTCATTAGTTGAAGGGGAAGGCCTAATAGCTATTTGTATAATTTCTCCTCCCGAGGATGAAGTTTACTAGCCGACGCGTAGCGGAGGGCAGTAATCATTCGAGGGAGGAAAAGGCACTTTACACTCATGTTATACATATGATTTTTCCGCCTCCCTCAAATAACAAGACATTATCAATGATTTGTTTATGAAACTAACAAACAAAATTATAAATAGGGTAAAGTCGGGTGAGATGGCCACCGTTTTGCATAGTAGGAGCCTGTAAATTTTTGGTGAGGATTAGGCTCCACACAATATTTTTTTGTCATTGTTTACCTATCATCCGAGCATACTGGTGAATAAATACATTGAAAACAGTTTTATTTTCCATTTATTATTATTTATAAAAATCAGTTGTATATAGCCATCTATCCCGGTTCGGTGGGGTCAGTTGGCCAATGCAATAAGGGATAGATGGCCACAATATAAAAACGCGAATAAAACATAAAAATATGAAAATAACACACTACTTATTAAAATAAAATATAAAAAATATCCTTAACAACTATCTTGCTTCTTTTTAAACGCAGTTTCACCACAATTTTGGCATGTGTTTAAATAGGAAGAGCAATTTTCATGAAACCACTTCTAGCAAATTATGCACTGCAACCAATCTTCTTTTTTCTGTGATGTTTTAACTTTCTCCGCATCCTACACATTCAGGTTCATCCAGCTCAGAAATGGCATAACTTTCCTCTTCATATTGAACTTTAATATTCTCCTCCTCATCAGAACTTGGCGAAGGCGTACGTTTCTTTTTTTGGCCAATTGTGAGTTTTCGAATTTCAATTTTCGGTGTGCCTTCTTAGTCTGTTCAGAGTTTTCTTAGGATTTTTACAGTCGCTATATAGTCAGGAGATGTTAATAGGGTAGTAACTGTCTTTGCTCATTTTTTTGCAGAAACAACTAACTTAGGTGTGGGATTAATTTGATCTAAGAGCTTTCCAGGCGTCAAATCTGGAACAGATGTCCCTTCCACTGGAGTTGAACATCGAGGTTCTGTACCAGCATGGCTACAGGATGGCATCGACTCATCCATTTTGATGAGGGTGTCTAAGTTCTTGTGTTGCTTCAGCGTTCTATTGTTGAGTGTTCGTAACTTGTGTCTGTGTGAGGGTTCCATGGTATTTCCTAGTTTCGCTGTTTACTATTCGATCAGCAACTGTGTAAGAATGATCGGGTATGGAATCGGGGTTCCAGGGAAATATGCCAGTGGCCCTGAAGCCGGCTATAGAATTTCCAGCGGTCGCGGACTTGCTGCAGCTTTTCGTTAAAAGTTCACCAAACTGGAGTCTCCCCAGTTTCCTTCCGGGGTGACTCTGCATCCACTCATTGCAGGATTGATAGTAGAAGGACTTGAGCGACTTGAAAAAAGCTCTGTCGAGCGGCTGCAAATAATAGGTAGTGTGCGGAGGTAGGCACAATAAAACGACATTGTTTGCTTCAGCGGTTCCTAAAAGTTCAACAAAATAACAGTGAGAAGCATGCCCGTCAAGAAATAATAATGCCTTCCTTTCTCCTTCACGTGGCAAGAAGTGGTTTTTAAACCAATTCAAAAAAATCGTTGCAGTAACGTAGGCTGATTTTTGAGACATTAGAATATGTGAACCAGGCGGCATTGAATCAGTCCACTCAGTCTTTAAATTCTTGCCTTTAAATACACAGACCAGTGGCATAAAAAAACCTTCAGCGTTACAACAAGCTATGCACGATATTGTCTCAACCTTTTCACCTGATGTCACTGTGACAACATCTTTTGCTCCTTTTTGGGCTGACATGGCCAGGATGATTATATAATGGGAGACCTGTTTCGTCGAAATCATAAATGCATCCAGGTTTGTCGAAAAGCTCATTTTGTTCCAGTACTTCTTGCAGTAAAGTGAAATAATTTCCCACATCTACACAGTTCATGCCTTCACCCCGCTCTAGAGATACACCCTCAGCCTTGCGATTAGACAAGTCTGGATGTCTTCTCAAAAAAGACCTAAACCAATCCGAACCGGCACATCCTTTTTCTTTGTTGAACTTGTGATTGATTTTTAGACTTTCCGCAAAATTATAAGCAAGCTTTCGAACATCTGGAACTGTCATAGGAAAACCGCATTTTTGTGCCTTCTTATTATGTTGCACCAATTTATTTTCATTTGCCTCCCCCAACATGCTATCCGGCCCCATTTTACCTGTCGTCGACACATTTTTTTTCAATTTCCTTTCAAGAGTTTTCCTAGGAATGCCATAATTTTTTGAAGCGCTGGAGGCGAACATAAGGGTTTCCTTCAGAACCTCCATTGATCGTTTCTTGACAAGATCGCCCTTATTGGTAATTATTTTAACGTATAAGTCGGCTTTGTCTATAATAGCTACCCGTAAATTGTGGATAACTGCTTCACTATAGCACTTTGCTTTGAATTTGGCGTCCATACAAAGCCTCTCTTCTGGAAGAGTTTTTCTCCTTTGGAGCGGATGAGCTTCTCATCCTTGTTAGCAAAGTATTCCAGGCCTCTTTTGGAGGAGGAATCAGCATCTATGTCCAAATTGTTTTGGCCGCTGGTGATAGGTATGGATAGGGAGGGGCGAGTGGCGCTGTTGGTGCCTGTGGAGATGCCAGCCTGCTGCGTCGCCTTTCTCCTTCTCTTTGCTTTATCACCGCAGACTCTTGCACCTCGACAGTGCTTTTGTTTTGAATCTGAGCGTTCTCTAGATTAGTCTAATGGCAGTGTGCTCGTATCCAATTCTTAAACAATCTACTTTTCGCACAGTCCGGATATTCTGTAAAATAATCGAATCTGAATTTATTTTCAATCTTTATCAGTTAATCAATTTCTATTGTTTTATATATTACTTTCACTGAAAATGCTTCTAATATGCAAGTCTATTATGCTCAGACTATAGACGATAAAGTATCAATATTTAATAATGAGTTAAGAAATATTTTTAACAACTTTGCCCCAATCAAAACAGTTAAAATAAAAAATAGGAAAGCTCCTTGGCCAACGGATAATATCCGGTTAATGATGTATGATAGATAAAGCATTAAAAAAATATAGGAAAACAAAATTACTAAGCCATTGGAATTATTACAAAGAGCTAAGAAATTACACGAATGGAGCTATAGCCAGAGAAAAAAAAGCCTACTTGGAATTTCGTGTACGTCACGGGGAAAGTAGAAAACTATGGAAGGTCTGGAAAGAACTAAATATTTACAGTAAAAATATTAATACTTTAATACCAGATAATTTGCAGAACCTAAATAGTATCAATGAATTTCTTGTTGATTCTTCTAAAAGTGATGATGTTTTCGATGAGGTTTATATAACGTTGATCTACTCTAGCATTTCTCAATGATTTTATTATTGCCCAGATTTCTACTGTGTCGAAAGCTTTTCGGAAATCGACAAAAGCCATCCATAGGCTTATATTACATTCTGTAGCTTTGTCGATCATCTGCCTTACGGCTCGAGTTTTCGTTCTAATCTGTTTGTAATGATTCTGGTGAATAATGGCATGTATATATATATATATATATATATATATATATATATCTGTGACAGTAAGTTATCGGCCGGTAGTTTTCGAGATCAGTTGGGTCACCTTTCTTGTAGATCAGAACAACTACAGCATTTTCCTAACTTTTGGGTAGATATACTTCATTGAATAGTTTTAGTAGTTCTTGTCTCGTCTTGATATCGCTTTCCTCAAGCATTTCAGGCAGAATGTTGCCTTCTCTCGCTGTTTTGCCATTTTTCATCTGGGATAGCGCTTTCTCTAGTTCTTACATATCTATCTCGGGCATTTCTTCTGAGTTGACATTTACTAATCGAATTTTGTTCTCTACGAAATACGAAATGTTACTGTCAATTAAATCTAAAGCCACAGGTGTCGATCAACTTAGCATCGATATGCTACTATATTGCTTTCCAGTTATTTTACCGCTTTTAACACACATATTCAGTTTTTGTTTTCAGGAAGGTGTGTATTCTGCTATCTAGAAACGTGTACATATTTAACCATTGCCCAAAAATAATAATCCAGTTAGTCTTAGAAATTTGCGCCCTATAAGTATTTTATATTGTGTATCAAAAGTGATTGAGAAAATCGTAAATAAACAACTTATTAAATTCCTAGATTGTAATAATATTTACCAGCTCATCAGTCCGGATTCTGACAATTAGATAGTTGCACAATAGCTCTCATAAAAATAACCAATGATATCCATGCATCTTTGGAGGCTGATAAATTAGTAGCTTTAGTTTTGCTAGATTATTCCAAAGCCTTCGATCGTATGAATCATGAGTTCTTGTTTTCGCTGTTAAATTTTATTGGTTTAGATACAAGTGCTACAAATTTGTTTCGTAGCTACCTCAGTAATCGTCAGCAAGCAATTATCTACTGCAATAGGTCTTCTGCATTTTTAAAAATTGATTGTAGAGTGCCTCAAGGCTCTATACTTGGGCCTGTTCTCTTTATAATTTCTACACATGTAATTTATAAGAAACTGGAACACTGTTCGTCTCATTTTTATGCGGATGTTGCACAGTTGTATTATTCTTTTAAGGAAGAAGATGCGGTTGTGTCGTGTCAGCATGTAAATGAAGATTTAAAGTCACTGATAGCTATATTCAATAATTTTTGGCCATCACTAAATAGAGCTAAATCAGTTGCACTTTTAGTTGGAAAGCCAATGGCCAGGAAGAAGTGCTCAAGAATAATGAATTCAAAAATTGATGATAATATAATTAATATAGATGATAGTGCAAAAAATTTAGGATTGATCATTGAGTCTGATTTACGCTATTCGTCCCATGTAACTTTAATCTTTCGTCGCGCCTTTGCTAGTCTCAAATTAATTAACAGTAGCCGGACAATGCTTACAAAAAAAACAAAGATGATATTATGTGAATCACTCATATTATCACAGTTAAATTACGGCGAAGCGGTTTTTGGGCCTAGATTATTGAAAAGAGACGTAGTAAGATTACAGCATATCCAGAGCTGTCGCATCACGTTTATATGTGGATTAAGAAGAAAAACACCTACTTCATCCTATTATAAATAATTGCAGTGACTTACTTTGGAAGAACGTCGCAAGGCACGTGACTGTGTATTATACTATAAAACTCTACATACACAAAAACCTCCGTACTTTTACAATAAACTTAGATTTAGAACCGATGTACACAATCTAAACCTGAGACAAGTTGGTCGCTTAACGATGCCTAAACATTCAACCGCCTTATTTTGCTGCTTTTCATTTAATGTTGTGAGGATTTGGAACTGGATACCCGATTATTGAAAAGTACTCACAATGCATATATTTAAACGTGAAATTGAAAGTAACTTGCTTAATGGTAGCTTAAAACAGTAATGGAAGATGGATACCTATAGTATCAATAATAATTTTCTTTGAATTTACTATCTCTACCCTTACTTTGTGGAGTCTACAAATATAATTATTTTGAGTGGGGCTGAGAATTTCTGAGTGGTTTCACTTCGATGGAGGGTGTTTGGGAGTTCGGGGTTGGTGGTTGTTTCGTTATTTTTGATATCGAAATAGTTATCAGTTTCGGATTTTTCAATATTTTTCTTTGTTGGGGTTTCCTGAATATTTTGGTTTGGTATTGGTTTAGTCTTGGTTTTATATGAAATAATATTATTATATTCTTTGTAATAAAGCTTTTAATTTCTGGTTTCTACACAAAAGGTTTCTACACAAATATATCTACACAAAATCTTAATATTAAATGATAATGGATGTCTTTATACATTGAATTGTATTCATAGTTATAGTGTATAGGTATAAGTATTTAACTGGTTGGGTGGAAGAGCAAATTTTTGATTTATTCAAGAAATTTGAACCCTGTCATTTGGCAAACTGCTGTGTAACATAATGAACCTTTCTTGTATATCTTCACTTGTATGCACTGTATGTTTGGCCAATACCAGCATTTATTATTATTATTTTAATATACTAATTTTTTTCCTCCATGTTACATGTGTTCTTCTATTATCATTTTTATATAGGAGAAATATATTTTTTAACCCAACAAGTTCCGACTTATGAGATTATTGTAGAAGCAAATAGTTCACGTATTTCGCAATAGTCAAATCCAATACTACAATCTAAGAATATTAAGTATCATTTAGGGATGGCAGCGATACATCGATATATTTAATATATCGATATATAAATATCGATGTGATAGTTTCGATATATCGCAAAATATATCGATATTTTAGTGTAAATACCTATATCAAAAAACTAATTAATTGCAAATTGCACACCACAATTTGGCGAAATTTCAATCTAGTTTCTTCTATCACCAACATTCGTTAAATTTCTTAGCACCATCTAGGGTCGAGAAGCGCAAATAACTACTAGTAGGTACCTGTATTTGATACGATAGTTACCCGAATTATCGGCTATAATCGGGATTCCTTTGAATTACTTGAACAGAATTAAGTTATTCCCTGAAAATTTTTGCCGGGGAATACCCGTCCAAAGTTTATAAATACACCTCAACAAATATTTTTCCTGCAATCTGCAAAGAGCTTTGAAAAGGTTTGCTGTGAATTAATGATAGTGTGATTGTTGAAAAGTTTAGTGAAGTTGAAATTAAAATAAACTTGATTTAATACATAAATTTAAAGTGACTGTTGGTCCTGAGAATATGGCTCCTCCTAGAAGTAACATTTGGAAACATTTTCAAAAAGTTACTCCAAATACTGCTAAATGCAATTTGTGTGCCAAGGTGCTGAAGACTTCGGGCAATACAACAAATTTGAGAACACATTTAAAACAAAAACACTCCTCCATCCCACAACATTTAACTGAGGAGAAAAAGGAGACTGATGAACCAAAAAAGAAAAAACGTCTATCCCAACCCGAAAGTTGAATGGATGTAGAAACGCCTGGGACTAGTAGTTCACTACATCAAGATGAGGTATGGCTAATAGAACCGCAATTGTTAATGAATTTATTAGTTAATATTTCTAGAAAAAGCTGATCACTTCACCAGAAATTGATGATAATGATCATCATTCATCAACTTCAACAATAACGGTTTCTGAATATGATGTTGAACCAAGCACAAGTACAGAAAAATCAAGCTCATTATACAAGCAAACTACATTTGTGTCTACCTTCAAAACAATTTCATCTTTCAAAGGTAAAGCTAAAGTTTATAGTACTTGCATGAATGCATCATTTGTTTTTATTTTTAGATGGTGGCTCTAAAAATGTGAAGCTAACAGGAGCATTAATAAAATTTATTGTTCAGGATAATTTGCCATTCAATATTGTAGAAGGTAAGGGTTTTCTGTCTTTGATGAAACAAGTGGCACCTTTATACAAAGTACCAACCAGAAACACCATCAAAAATAATGTTGATAGAAAGTTCGAAGTGATTTCAACAGCATTTAAAAATATATTGAAAAAATCGAAGTATGTTACAATTACGACGGATATATGGACTGCCGATATGCAGACCAAAAGTTTTATGGGCATTACTGTCCACTTTGTACATGACATGAAGTTAACATCAGCGACAATAGGTATTGTTGAATTATCAGAGTCTCACACGGCAGACTATATTGCTTTAGAATTGGGCAAAGCTCTTCGAATTTGGGGAATTGATCCAAGGATGTTGTTGCTATAGTGACGGTCAATGCAGCCAATATGGTCAAAGCTATGCATGACAAATTTGGGAAAAACCGACACATCTCATGCTTCGCACATACCCTCAATTTGGTGTGTGAAAATTCACTTACAAACACAGAAGATTTGACTATTATTATTGACAAAATACGATCAATGGTAGTATGGTTCAAAAGAAGCGTTAAGGCTAGTGATCAATTAAGAAAAATACAAATCGATGCAGGAACGATAGAAGGAAACATGAAAAAAATGATTTTGGATGTCAAAACTCGCTGGATCTCCACATATTACATGATAGAGAGATTTCTACTAATGTCATCTATGGTCAGCAATATTTTATTTTCCGATGTTAATGCTCCAAATATGATTACTGCAGCCGAAGTTGAGCATTTACGAGAAATATGCTAACTTTTAAAACCACGAGAAAGGATGACAGTAGAGATAAGTGACGAAAATTACCCCACAATAAGTAAAGTAATACCAATGATTGGTTGTCTGATAAACCAGTACAACAATTATTCGCCCCTGTATGAAGTAGGTAAACACTTGAAAACAACATTATTAAAAGAAATCGAAAAGAGGTTTGGTGCTATTGAGAAATCTTATATACCCGCTGTTTCCACAATATTGGATTCTCGATTTAAATAAATAAACTTCAGGGATCCTCAAGCCCTGGGCACTGTAATGCGACACATCAAAAGTGAGATGGCGACTTTCCAAAGCACTTCTCCTCCATCAGAATCTTCTGATTCGAATACTGAAGAACCGGAATTCGATATATGGGCGCACCATAAAAAATTAGCGCTCACTAAAAAAAGTGGGTAAGGGAAATCACATAAAGATAGTGAACTCAATCAATATTTAAGTTTGCCAGTTAGCAACTTGAAAGATGATCCCTTGGACACCTGGAGCGAAATGAAATCGGTACATCCCATCTTATTTAAAGTGGCGGCAAAATATTTTTGTGTCGTAGCAACGTCGGTCCCCAGCGAGAGGCTATTTTCAAAAGCAGGAGCAACAGCTACTAAAAGTCGTAACCGTCTCACGGGAAGTAGGCTTTCCAAATTATTATTTTTGAGCTCTTTGCCTGATAACTTGCAGTTGTGGAACTGATGTATTCACCGAATCAATAAAACCACAAATGCAGGCGAACAGTTTACTTTCTGTGAGACATTTAATTGTAAACTTGACTAAATTGTAATATAAAATAGATTTTCATTTTCTTTGTAAAACCATGCAATTTTGTAGAATACTTTTAACAGTTTCAACTTGTACTTACTTATTAAAAAAATACACTTTTTTTAATGTATTACCTTTCAATATTTTCCCAATACCTACTTTACATTTCAAAAACTTTAGATTTGAATGATTTGAATATAATAAAAAAATATATCAATATTTTCCATAATATCGATATTTTTGTTTAGATATATCGCTTGTATCGATATGTAGGTTTCAATATATCATATGATGATTATATCGATATATTTATATTTTTTGCCATCCCTAGTATCAATTATTTTTTTTTTGTTTCAGACTGGAGTCACCCACACGATCTTTGGATATAAAAGCGGCAAAAGAAATCAACATAGAATCTCGAGGAGGAAAAATCCGAGGGTTATCATTCAATGATATTACTCTACATTCTGAAGTCGGGGCTATAAAATTAGAGACCAAATCGCTTCTAATGCCTTTAATACCCACAGCGAAAGTAACGTCCAGAGCAGCTACGAGCAGTTCCTACGATATTTATCAGTTGTGTGTATGTGAAAGTGGCAAATTGTTCCTCGCATCACCCCATCTAGTGTGTGCTTCCGAAAATGACGATAGGTTGTGCCGATAAAGTCGATTAATATTAGATTTATTGTTTTTCGTGTATACTTTGCATAATATATTGAGAAATATTTTTCTATTATTGCGATAGGTTTATTAATCAACAATCCAGTGAATATACAGAGTCTTAAAATAATCTTGTTCTGCGTTGATCAAAGTTATTAATCAAAAATACTCAACTAGGTATGTATATGAATTGATGCGGTTCTTCCTCTGCAATTTTTTTTATTTAATCAAATCACATTGGACAGATTTCAAATTGAATTTTAATTATAGGCGGGTGAAACGCAGTTAAAGACAACTTTATCTAAATAGAGTGTGTTCACAAAATAATTGGATGTGATTGGAACTGAAATATATATTGTAGCTGTATTTATTATTTTAAAAGTTATGGGATCTGGAACAAATAAGTCAGTAATTGGTTTTAGATAATTCTTGTGATAGCGTTGTTTGGAATAGATTAAATATCAGATTCTAATGAAGTTTGTCAAATTAATGTATCTGAATATTCTATAAAAAATAGACATCCAAGTTTTTTCTATTATTAGCATCGATTAGCCAATTTTTCGGAGATTTTCGAGTAGATCTGTTTCTGGTCAGACATCTCTTTGTTGTAGATGAATTTTTGACTTATTGCGTAGATTTTTATTAATTTTTCAGTTTGATCTAGTGTTATTCCTAAATGATTGATTCTCTAACATATTCTATTTTAATATTATTTCGTTTTCGGTTGCAACGATCTGGTCCCTTATTATCAATATTTTGGTTTTAGTAGTATATCTCGGAAGGCTAGCAGCGGACCAACTTATATCCATTGACTCAATCGAAGACCTTGAAAACACCTCGAAACAACTTCAAAAGCCATAATAAAAGCATATGAAAGTATTTAAGAATCTAGGACACTGGGAATACTTCAAAATAGCTCTTTCGGAATACCTACAATGAAGAACTGGAACATGGAGACAAATGTGCGAGGGGATAAATAATTTGGCCCCAGCATAACGCCTCCAAAAATTCTCTCAATGGAACATTCCAACGGCATCTGTCTGATGATAAGAGCGGACAGAGAATATACTGATAACCCTAAAGACAATTTATATATTCTGTTACAGACGTACTTTTCCAGTTCTAAAACGGCTGTGGAGAATGGCAATCAAAGTTTCCTCCTAGAAGGGGTTGTCCATATCCAACATATCCAGCAAATTCCTAGCTGGCAAAATATCTACAGCTCAACAAACCGAATGGGTTATTAGAAGATTTAAGCCGTTTAAGTCACATGGAAAGGATTAAGTATTTCCCATCTTATTGCAACGTGGACTTGAACCCATCCAGAAAAGGCTATTTAAGGCCAGTTTTATCTTTAGTTACATACGAGGGGCTTTGAAGGAGTCTGCAGTGTTGTTCACACCTAATATTGGCGGATGGAGGAGAGAATTTATGATTAATGATCTGTTTTGCCTAGTTAAAAGCATTGAAAAGACATACGTGGCAAGAAAATGGCTCTTTTTGCCTTAATTCACATAAAAGGTGCGTTCGATAACATATCACGGGGGGGAGTTCTATTTTCTCTGCTACGACCACTGGTTGTCGACAGCCTAATAGTGAAAAACTGCACGAATGGGGTTTTGCGTATCAAGGTTATACCGATGACCTGATTGTAACCGTCAGGGGCGGACATGATGGAGTAATTTCCGTGTAAGTAGCCGTAAACATAATCGAAATCTGGTATACAACGGACGGATTTAATCCTAGTAAAACAGTGCTGGTTTCATTCACCAGGAGCCAAAAATACAAAACTGAAGCCCCAACATTGAGTAGAACCCAGCTATCATTTGCCAAAGGAGTTGAATACATAATCTACCAAAAACTGACATGAAACATCCTCTCCAGAGCGATAGCAGCAAGCTGGATATACCGCAATGTCTATGGTAAGACATGGATTCTGAACAACTTTTTATCTTATATTTTTCTCTTTTCTTCAATTTTAATTTCTTGAACTTATCATCATAAATGTTGTAATTATTGCTGGTCAGTGAACAAATTAACCAAAATTCAGGAAGTTTATAAACTAATAAAACCAAAGATATAATAACTTCCAAAAAGCAGCGAATAAAACTATTAATCCAGAGAACTTGATAAACCTATGAAAACAGAAAACTGAAATTATTCAACACAACAAAACGATAACTGAATCTTGATCATAATTTTGTTTTTCTAATTTATTTCAAAGTCTGTATTACTACGAGTTGGATAATTTCATACATACTCACTTAATTCATTTATTGACTAAACTATTCACTAATTTATATAAACACTTCACTACTGTTTATTTACTTAGACGTAACTTACTATTTACTTGTTCACTATTATCTCTCAAAATCAAATTGTAATCTAAATTCTCCCGCTAGTAAATAGTCTTTATATATTAAGTGCCTTTTATTCTGGAAGCTTCTCGATTGCGATTCACCAAAATAATCGACCTTCGTAGACGTCTCTAGATAAGACTAGTCACAAAAAATAAACGGTCAGTTGTATACACTCCGGAGGCTGTATCGTACTAACAACCCGAAATCTCTCCAAATAGGACCGAAAATGTGGCACTTCAAGTACCATAGTACCCGTTGTACTACCTCTGGTGAGCTAAGAATCAATAAGCTTAATCTATAAGACGTCCTAAATAATATTCAATCATAAAAGTCAATTTTATCCACTATGGAGGCTGTAAATTCTCCAAAAGTGACAAAAATTTGGTACTCCAAGTGAGCTGAATATCAACACGGTTCATCTTTGAAACGCCCTGAATAATATCCAATCATAAAATTGGTCACTTGTATATACTCCGGAGGCAATATCGTGCTCACAAACTGAAATTTCTCAAAAAATTACAAAAATGTCGTACTTAAAGTACTATAGCACATGTTGTACTGGCTCTGATGAGCTTAAAATCAATACGGTTCATCTGTGAGATGCCCTGAACCATATTCAGTCATAAAATTTGTGACTCGTGGCACTCTGGAAGCTGTATCGCTAACAAGACATGTAACGAAAAGTGGTCGACCACAACGACGACGACGACACACACACGCCAAAATTTTAACTTTCATACATAGCTTAGACAGAGTCGGATTCAGGGACTACAACAGTGTGCGATTTCGTAACATTACTCCCTCCTTAAAAGGTAGTTACTCCTGGAACTTATAGCTGGATACCGGTATCTTGGAAGATCACCTCTATCATGTTCCTGAAAACTGGCTATTCCAACTGGTTGTTCTCTATCCTGGGCATTGTTAGCGTCTCCACGTGGGATTCCAGCACATAGTCTCGAAGGCTTTGTAGCGCTTCCCACACATTCCGGTAGGTGGATCTATCTGGAAATTCGTTTCTGTTTACCAGGTAGAGGACGTACCGCGAATTGTGTTTCAGTATCAGTGTCTTGTCAGGGGCTGGCATCTGATCTTCAAGTTTTTCTAATTGCCCAAACTTCTTTCGAAAAGCGGTTGCCAACCCTCGTGAGTTTTTGTTACTGGCGGAGACGTTATGTGCCAGTTAATACTCTTCCGGAAGCGTAATCAAATCTTTTCTTTGTTGTGTAGTGATTTCGAATCTGGCTTTCGAGTATGCGCCCATAAATTCTTCGAAGACAGGGTCAGACTATTGTTGTACATAGCGCACTCCTTCCTCTTTGTCATGATCTCCTTCGAATAGCACTAGTCGGTTTTGGTGGCTTACTCTCGGTTTTCCATTGGGGATCTTGCTTATGCGATAGATGACGCGATGATCCTCTTCTTTGTCATGTACCGACCTTCCCATGATTTCTGTATTTTTGGAGAAAATTCTTTTCTCCTGGTCGGGTTGTGTAACAGTACTTTGTCCCCTCCGGTGAAACTGAGATCTATGGTCAGCGTGACGTAAATTTTTTTCATTCAGTCGCTGGCAACTTGAAGATTCGTTAGAACCAATTCGTGCACATAGTCCGTACTTCCTCTCAAATGGATCACGTAATTTTCTCCTGCTTGATCTTCGTCAGGGCAACAGACAAACTCCAGGTCACAAGGATGCCTCATTTCTTGTCCTAACAGGATTTTCGCGGGTGTTTCATCCGTGGACTCCTTTATGGTAAAACGATAAGCCAACTCACATAGGGAAAGATACTGGTCCCAATCTCTCTGGTGGCTGGAAACTACTTTGGACAGATATTTTCCAATGATCTTGTTCATTCTTTCGACCATTCCATCTGACTGTGGATGCTACGCTGTTGTCCTAGTCTTCTCTATTTCCAGCTTGTCACAAATTTCCTGGAATACCGGGCTCTCGAAATTTCTTCCTTGTTCGCTGTGAATTTCCAAGGGCACTCCATAGCGGCTGATAAATTCTTTCACCAATACATTGGCGACAGTTGTGGCCTCTTGATTCGGGAGAGCGTAAATTTCCACCCACTTTGTGAGCTAATCCATTACTACCAGGAAGTATTTACCACCATTTTTTTTCGTCGGAAATGGTCCAATGATATCTGAAGCAATCCCTTCGAAAGGACCACCAACATTATATTACTTTCTCTTGCGATGTGGTCCATTACTCGTAGCACAAGTCGTATATTTCTTACACCAGACCTTCACATCGTTGGAGCCAATAAAACCTTTCAGGGACTCCCAGATAACCTCCCGATGGACTGTCGTGTAACTTCTTCAGTACGTCAGCTACTCTCGTTCTCGGAATAATTATCTGTCTTCTCATCTTTGAACCATCATCGTGTTTTTCGACAGCCCTTCTTCCAGGACAAGGGAGTCCCACTGAGCCCAATATGCCTTGAGTGCCGGTGAAAATATTTACACATCTTACCAGGTAGGAGGCCGATTTTCTTCCATCCATTGACGGATCATCTTTAGGAGAGGTTCATCCTCCTGATCCTCTCTGAGTCTGGTGGGTAACCATTCTTCGTTGACTACTGTAGTTCTTGAAACTGTAGCTTTCGTAGATTCCGTCTTGTTGCAATGAGAACAGTGTTGGGCATGGGCGTCTGAACAAGGAGTTAGCATTTCGGTGACTCACACCAGCTTGATGTTCGCCTCTGTCGAGTTTCCTCTGTGACTGGAGTTCTTGGGTTGGAGGAGCCCTGGGACACTTAGACGGGCTGCGTACGTGCTTTAGCTTGCTACACCTCCGGCATTTGATCTTTTTCGGCTTCTTGCCTGCCATACCTTTCAAAAAGTTGACGATCTTGTGACTCCTATCATCGTTACCTTCTTCCTGCATGGTCCTACCTTGCGGTATCCCGAAACCATCGTGGCAGCTTCATATTCAGCAGCAGTAGTAAATGATTGACCAATGTTTTGGGATGTTCTACTTGAAGAGTCCTCTCCATATTGTGGTCACATAAGCCGTCTTTAAGGGCCTGATGCCCAAGAATTCCTTCATGTTCTCTCTGGTGCTGCTGAATAAGCCAATCGAATTAGTCATACAATATCCAGTTCATACTCTTGGAGGGGTTTGTCACGTGTCCGCCTTCGGTTCTTCAGCTGGAATCGGTACAAATGTTCTAGATGTTCGTGACCTTATCGCCCGTCCAACCTCTTCTTGATCTGCTCGATGTCATCCGTTTGTTCCAGATGTATCGTCTGAAGTACATCTAAGGCATCTCCCATAAGCGCTATAGATAATTTCTCTCCATTCTCCCTGTCGGACCAATTATTCACTCAAGCAGCTGCTTCAAACTGTTTCCCATAATTGGTGCACGATGTCTTTCCGTCGAAAGTTGGAGACTTCACTCGGCTGAAACTGCAAATGTCTTCCATCTTGGGAAGTATTTCTGACTTGCAAGGTATTATTTGTTCACTCCCCTTATCTTCTGCTGCCGTAACTTGTGTTCTTGAATCTGTTATCTTTCTCTCTAACTCCTTGATTTTCTCGTCTATCGTTGTCATTTTATCCTCAATATCCGATTTTAAAGACGAAATTTTGTTTTCAACGTCAGCTGCAATGTCATTCTTTAGTGATAAGATATCAGCAGAAATGTTGTTCTTTATAGCAGAAATATCGTTCTTCATACCAGAAATATCGTTCTTCATAGTTGAAATCTTCGTCTGTACTAGCAGAGATATTGTTCTTCATATTAGAAATATCGTTCTTCAAATTAAAAATTGACGAGATTAAGGTGGAAGCCTCTTCTTTGAGTAAAAATGTTTATGGATCAAAGCCGTAATTTTCCAGTACCACTTTAACTCGTTATACTAATTCACTCTTCTTTCCGGACGTTTCGAACTCTCGATTTTCTAATTCTGCCTTTATTTCAGTCACTTTATGGACACTTAGTCTCTTGGCCCTTTTTACGTAGCTAATTATTTATATTATAACAATGTGATGCTTTTCTTATTTATTTAAAAGTTTTTATTACGACGGGTGCGATAATTTCATACACACGGTAGGTCTACTCACTTAATTTATTTATTCAATCAATTATTCACTAATTTATATTAACTACACAGTATATTCACTTACACTAATTTATGTAAACACTCCACTACTGTTTATTTACTTGGACTTAATTTACTATTTACTTGTTCACTGTTTATCTCACGTGATCATATTATAAACTAACTTCTCCCGCTAGTGAGTAGTCTTTATATATTAAGTGCCTTTTATTTCGGAAGCTTCTTGATTGCGGCTCACAAAAACAAGGGAACTCGCTGGAAATGTCTAGATAAGATTAGTTATAACAAATATTGGTAAACAGTTCGAAGAAATACCCGCGCCTTCGCCAAAATTTTAACTTTCATACATATTTTAGACAGAGTCAGATTCATGATTTCGTAATATTATTAATTGCGACAATGACTTTTTGACGCTCAAATTCTTGATTGCAGCATTTCCCCATATTTTTCAAACTTATAAATTCAGTTTAAACTGTTGCATTTGGACGTCAATAAATATCAAGGAATGACCATTCAAGACATTTTCTTTATTCCAAATGGGTTACATGTGAATAGATCAATAAACTGTATTTTAAATTGAAATTGGTATATTTTCTCAACCTACTGTATACAGCTTCATCACTAGTTGAATGCCACGGTTATTACAACTAATGGCCCTTGTTTTCAACTGCAGTCAGTCCACCAAAAAAATATTATTTTGAAGGAAAACAAATTGAATTAAAATTTTCGATTCGTACCCATATCTAATTTCATAAAATCAAAATGTATCAATTATATTTTCTGCTCGTTCCGATAAGTAATTAAATTTTCTGTAAAATTCATTTATTTACTGTGTCTAAAAGGAAGTATTGAAAGAGGTGACGTACTTGAAAATAAAGCGTCTTTTCTGATAACATTTCCCTTTCTAATATTTTCCCAAGAAAATATTAGAACTTCTTGAAAATATTTGTATACATCGAGATGATTACAGCTGCACTAAGTAATTAAATGTTGAAACAGACTATTGGGAAATTTACAAAATAGTTGCATGAAAATTTCCTTTTCTGAAGGGACTTGAGATTTGTAAGAGAAATAAAGAGTTGAATAAAATTTGGTCAGACTTATGCTATTGAAATTTCGACTAACACTGTATGAGGGAATTGATGCAGTGGCCTTCTTTGTTTTTCATTGCCTTATATACATGGTCCTTTGAAATAGTGATTTATGCAACAAGTGCATAAAGTGGCACTTTTTTTCACGAATGGAAAAAGTTGACCGCACAGGCGAGTGCTGCAATTCCATGAGTGAAAAAAAGACACTTTATGCACATGTTGCATACATTATTTTTTCTACAGCCCTATACAAAAAAATTAAATTCAAATAGAAATTTGGGATATTTTAATTAAACTCCTTAGGTAAGTTACAATTAATAACGAACGCATAATGATTGAATTGAAAGTTAATTGTAGACAACGATATTGAGAAAAGCTAATGAATATTGAAAACGCAATTGTTAGGTTGACTTATGTTTAGCTTCGATCCAGTCACGCTTGTTTCTGTTTTATTAACAGATAAAGCTTCATTTGAATGGTGAATATTTGTAACAGTAAAATTGGTCTCTTGATTCTCATATGATGTAGAAGGTTGATTTAAAAAACTGCTGTTATTAGTTCCTTGTAAAATTCGTGAAGCACAATTCATTTTTGTGTTGAGAGAATTGCTCACATACCCTTCGGCAACAGCAGTGGATTTCCAACCTCCATGTTGTTTTAATTGAAGAATATATCCACCTGAATCAACTAGAAGCGATACCGAAGTACGTCGGAACGTATGACCTGTATATTCTTCTGGATGCGGTAAATTTAAATACTGCGCAATTAACGATGGAATTTTCGAAAAAGTGTTTATACCAACAACCTGTTTTGTACATTTTCCATTTCTATATGATAGGAAGAGGTTGTGCTTTTCGGTCTCAGATTAGCATATTTTTGATATAAATGTATTAGGCCCGGTTGTAAGTGCATAGTTCAACTGTGGTTCAGCGTTGAACCGAGTTTAATTGTGAATTTGTGTTGTAAGTACGTCAGTGACTATTAATCTGTGGTTCAGAGATAAGTTAACGTGAACGGTCGTTGAAGAGCGTTCTGACGTTTGACAATGAATTGTTAAAAACAAAAAGTGAGGTTGAATTTCTGTTCTAGAGTTCATTATTCAAAATGAACGTATTGTTAGAAGAATTAACCGACGATGAAGATATTTTACAAATTTTGAATGGTTTTTTACATCCTAGAAGTCCACAAACCTTCAGAAATAGACCCAGCCATTTTGAAATATGGTCTGATATCGAATTTAAATGTAGATTTAGATTAGAAAAACGAACTGTGAGATTTCTAATTGATCAGATCACAGAAGAAATTGCATTTAAGGTCGATAAGTAAGTATTTAAAACTGAAAATATCTTTTACGATTATAAACACAGCATATTTCAGGAACCATTGTGGTGGTTACTTAGTAAGGGTCCCTCTTATACTTGACGCTTACCATAAAGGCATTATATCTTGGAGGAAACCACTTACCTAGCAACCTGTATGCGGGAATAAAATAAACAACATCACTTCTGTAAATATCACTGGGATGACGTTTAATACCTACATTAAAAATACATAAATATAAAACCACTCGTCTTATTCAAAGTATTAATAACAACTATTCTATCCTGGTTCGTTAACTCTAAATTTATAGGAAATATAATACAAAATAGATATGATTTTTTACATGCCTGACCTTCCGTTTATAAGTTGTACATGCTTGTATATAAACACGAACGTGCTTCCATCAATAACTGACATTGACCGTGGCCGACCAATGCTCCCTAAATACTTGATAACCTAACCTAACCTAAATTCAAATATAATTTCTAAGTTAATGTCCTTTTGTCTTAAATGTCATTTTAGGGATCACTACATCATCCCCTCTTGGAAGAGAAAAATTATCATTTTAATTTTTCGATATCACTTATACCTATAACTGTTTTTAATGAATGTTTTGTTTTGTCTTTGTTTACTAAACACTACTTGTTCGTTTATCAACAAACTTCACTTATTTACAAATGTTTCCGTTCTTTGTATATAAACATACGATTCTTATGAACTATTTGTTGTTTATTGTCTGGAGATGTAATCTCGCAAATTAACCCTCTTAATTCCCGTTATTTTTTAAACGGACCTTTATAATGTGAATCGAATTTATTTCTCCCTTCATTTTTTGAAATAATCATCTCCCCTATTTTAAAATCTATGGGTGAAGAATCATTTTCACTATTATTAACTATTCTTAATTTATTATTTATTAAAAACTGTCTGGCCCTTTCATTAGCGTATTGTAATTTGTACTTTAGTTCTTTATCATATCTCTCAAAATTATAACACGGTTCAATTTTTACGTCTAAAAATTCTGGCAAATTGGGTTTTCTCCCATATAATAACTCAAAAGGAGTGTATCCGTGATACGTGTTTGGCGTTGTATTATAAAAATATGCGAACATTCTTACAAACTCACACCAGTTATCCCTAGAATCTTTGATAAAGTTTCTTATATATTCGTTAAATGTCCTATGTAATCTTTCACAACTGCCTATTGCTTCATGATGGTACACTGTTGAAAAATTATGTTTTATATTTAATAGTTCCGCTAAATTCTTCATTATTTCGTTCTTATATTCTGTCCCTTGATCTGTTCTTATTTCCTTCATTAATCCGTAATTTGGTATAAAATTGTCGAATATTGCTTTTGCTATTGTGTATGCTTCTTTATTCTGAACAGGTATCATAACTGCGTATTTAGTTAATTCGCATAATATTGTAATGCAATAACGATTTCCGTTGTTACTTTATACAAACGGACCTATTGTGTCTATGTAAATAATATCAAACGGTTTTTTAGATGTATCCGTTATAACAAATTTCTCTTTGTGATTAGGCTTCGCTTTATTCACTTGGCATTTATGACAATTCTTTACATACTTTCTTACGTCTTTCTCCATGTTTTTCCACTTGAAATTTGCTCTTAGTTTCTTTAATAACCTATTATTTCCTACATGTCCCCCAAACATTGGATCATTGTGGTATCTTTCTAATATCTTTTGGATCTCTTCTTTCTGCTGTAACGTTTTTGTTACTTCGCATATACATACTTGAATACTTTTTAACCTTTGATTTCCTACTTTTATAAATTTTTCTACTGTGCACTTTTTAAATATTTGTATATATTTTCATTCTTTTTACTTCATTTCTTACCGATAGCTCTTCAAGCTTTTCCAACGTTCGTCCTAGGTCGAAGTTGTGTAAACCGGTATTTAAGGCTTCACTAAATTTCAATTTATTTTTGATCCGAATGCTCATCCTAAGTGAGATACGGTTATTTTCAAAGTGTAAAATTGGTAATCTATGTGCCTCAAGGTTATTTAAAACTTTTACTACTGCAGGTTTTTGTATTTTTACTTCCTTTGTTTCTACTTTATTCCTTTGATCCTTTCCTGTTCGTACGTTTTCTTTTTGCGTTTGTGCATGATTGCCAAGACATGTGGATTATTTATATATAAATCCTTAAGTTCTTCTATGGATATTCTCGATAAACTGTCCGCGTAGTTCGCTATACCTTTAACATACTGTATTTCAAAATCATATTCTTCCAAATCAATCAAATTTCATATTTTTCCTAGACAATTTGTTTACCTCTTAGTTGCTTAAAACTTTTATCGCTGAAAATTTTATCCAAAATTTTCGGATTAGTTTCGTTATTTTCCTTAAATGTTGAATTATTCCTTCCTGTATGTATTTCTAATTTATTCTTCCTTTCTTCTAGTTCTTTTAAACTGTACACGTTGTCGTTAATCATTAATATATTTTCAACTATCTTAGCTTTAGCTACACTTTCTCTCGCCTGTTTCATGTATCTTATTAACTGTTTTCTCTGTTCCAATATCTCTTTTGGATAATCTTCATCAATGTATATTTTCGTTCCTTTTAGTTTATTCGTTCCGTTCAAAGTCTCAACTTTCTTATTCACATCTTCCATCATTATTAATACTGGTCTATTTTTGTAACTGGTTTTGTTTCCTAATCTTTTACATTTCAAAATATCTGTTTTAACATCAACTGTTTTATTAACCTTTTTCATTACATCTTCTAACTTATATTCTAGTTGTTCCTCATCTTCTTCGTTTTCTTCTTCTATACCATGTATCATTAAATTCTTCTCTCTAAAATTTTTCTGAGTATCTGTCATGTTTCCTTGCAAAAATTCTGTTTTTTCCTTTAGTTCCTTATTTTCCATCCTTAAATCGTAGTTTTCCTTCTTTAATTGTGCTATTTGTCTGCTCATTTCTTCAATTTTCTCTTCTATCTTGCATATTCTCATGGTATTTTTAACTTGAATATTGTAATTTCCATTATTATTGTATTTCCAATATTTATTAAAATTTTCGTATCTGCCGTAGTTGTTTCCTTGATTATAGACCGAAAAAGTGTGACGTCAGAACATGGCCGCTGAGGGAAAACAAATCAATTATTTAGCTTATGTCTTGTCTTGACCGTTGTGATATTTTAAAACTTTATTCGTTTTTTCATTTGTAAAGTGACACTGCAGTGACTATCAAATAATTATGCCTTACTGCTTCGTTCCTAAACTTCCATCATACTCTATCTCTACGACATATCCACTGTTTAAACTGTCTCCACATTTCTTCAACACTTTAATTTCATTACAAAATTTCTCCGCAATGCTCGACAAATTAACAATAGCCATGTTTAAGCATATTACAAACGTAAAATGAACGTTAATAAATATGTATTTTCCCTCAGTAACTGTCAGCGGCTATATTTATGACGTCATAGCTTTTTCGGTCTATACTGTCTAAATGTTCCTCTTGAATGATTACCGTTATAAAATCCTCTGTTGTTTCCTCTCCGGTGATTATTCCTAAAGTCAAAGTTTGATTTCCTGAAGAAAATCCTGTTATCTTTCATATGTAAGACTTGTTGTCCTACTTTACCTTCTATTGAAACCAATTTTGATAGTACCTCTTGTGTAGTTTCAAAACTTCCCGCTGCAATTATTGTTTTGCTTGCATCCGTTGCGGCATTCATAGTCACTGCCTTAATCGTTGCTTCTTTCGTATATTTTTCAGCTAGCCGTTCAGGCATCCCTTCCGATGTGTATGCTGCCTGTAATCTTTCCGCCAGTTTCTCTATTTCTGTTGCATACTGTGTCACATCCTCTCCATTTTGCCTTACTTTACCAAGCTCCGCTAAGAGAAGGCTTGGATTGTCTCCTTTTATCCCCGTTTTAAGTTTACTCTTGATGTCTGCAATCGAGTTTTCCGTTGTGATTAAGCTTCTAGCTTTTCCTGTTAGTCTCGTTTTTATTAATAGAATAGCATTTTCCTCATTACCAGTCGCGTTTATTTGTAATAAATATAATGAGTCTAAAAATGACTGTAATTTGCTTGCTTCGCCGTTAAATTCGTTCGGTAAAACTTTGCTCGCAAAATTAAAAAAGCGTTCATACTTGTCGCCATTTTCAACTGTTTGCTTATTGCTTGTAATACAACTGTGTCGATTTCCTCAAATATAGAGGTAGGTATGTTGATAATACAATTTAACGCTTGAAATGCCCTTTCAGCTTTATCCCTAATCCCACTTGAATAATTTTTACAAGTCTCCTGTTGTACTGAACTTAAATTTTTCCAATTTTTGGCTATCAACTTAGTAAAATTATTATAAAGACCTACTATGCTACTAATTACTTCTATATGTATATCAGGATTTTTAGGAGTTTCTTTCTTCAAAACCCTTTTTCCCGGTTTATTCACTTCTTCCACAATTAATCGTAACTTATCTTCAAAATCTTGCCACGTTATTGACATCTAAAAAAAAATAATTTGTTCATAAGTATAGAATTCATGTGTACTTACAAATTATTTATACGGTGAGAGTTCCTGTTGCCTGCTTTATTGCATTGCTTCTGTTGATATCCCTTTTCAACGCTCTTCGGTGCGTTTTCCATAATGACTACACAAATTTTAAGATGAAAGCTATAGTTATAATGTATAATAATACCATGATGTGCATCACAACATTATCTTGCTGTACCATGAAAGTGTTGTTGACAATTCCTGTTTCTTTTGCCTCTTGCTTGGTTGATAAACCTCCCATTGTTTTTCTTCTCCAAGGTCCCAAATTTAGATAGAAAACCATATAGTTCTACTCGTATACCATCAATTGTACCATAAAAATTTTTTGTTCGCAGAATGATAATTTACCTTTTACTTGCGGGACAATTTACCATAATCATTTGTTATTATAATACCATTAATTATTATTTACCTTTTTACTATTTTTCATTACAATTTTACCATTACCATTACCATGTGTTCGAATGCTCGCCATGTAGCGGCGCTATCTATTTTACCATAACCATTTTACAATAACCATTAAATTTGCAGATGTGTATCGATGTAGATTTACCATTTAATTTTACCATTAGTTCCGCAGGATCTCCATGTAGTGACGATAACCATTATACAATTAATTTCACCATTACCATTTCGTTCGCAGGATCGCCATGTGGTGGTTACTTAGTAAGGGTCCCTCGTATAATCGACGACTACCATAAAGGCATTATATCTTGGAGGAAACCACTTTCCTAGCAACCTGTATGCGGGAATAAAATAAACAACATCACTTCTGTAAATATCACTGGGATGACGTTTAATACATTAAAAATACATGAATATAAAACCACTCGTCTTATTCAAAGTATTAATAACAACTCTTCTATCCTGGTTCGTTAACTCTAAATTTATAGGAAATATAGATATGATTTTCTACATGCCTGACCTTCCGTCTATAAGTTGTACATGCTTGTATATAAACACGAACGTGCTTCCATCAATAATTGACATTGACCGTGGCCGACCAATGCTCCCTAAATACTATAATTAATATTAACCTAAATTTAAATATTATTTCTAAGTTAATGTCCTTTTGTCTTTAATGTCTTTTTAGGGATCACTACACTATGCACTCACACCTGATATAAAAGTGTTTGTGACATTACGATACCTAGCTACAGGTTCTATACTTCAAGTTACAGCTGACTTCAATGGGATTGATAAATCAACAACAAGTCGAGTTGTTCGACAAGCTACGAGAACTATTGCAAACTCAGTCATACCTACATTCAGTTCCCCGAAACACAAGAAGATATTGATTGTACTAGACAAGAATTCATCAACATCAGTAGATTTCCTAATTGTATCGGAGCACTGGATTGCACACATGTTAAGATACAGTCACCTGGTGGTCCTCATGCTGAAAACTTTCGGAATCTAAAGGGATTTTTCTCATTCAATGTGCAAGCAGTGTGTGATGCTGGATTGAAAATAAATAATATTATATGCCGTTGGCCTGGATCTGCTCATGATTCTCAAATTTTTAGATACTGTAATTTAAGGGCCAAGTTTGAAAATGGTGATAATGGAGATATTTTACTAGTTGGAGATAGTGGTTATGGGGTGAAAAAATACCTCATTACTCCACTTACTCCTGCCGAACAACTGTTCAATGAATCCCAGATTGGAACGCGTAACACAATAGAGAGGTGCTTTGGTGTGTGGAAAAGAAGATTTCCTATTTAAGCTTTAGGTATTCGTTTACGGGTGGAAAATGTAGAAAGGGTTGTAGTTTCTTCAGCAGTACTACACAATATAGCTTGCATTATGAAAGATGCTGAACTTCCAGTTAATGGAGAAATTGAATCTGCTATACATTTTGTCAATAATTTAAATAATGTTAATATAAGATAAAATGGTGGTGTCAACATCAGTGTTTGTTATGGTTAGATACACAACTACTTTGCAAACTTACTGTGAAATAAATTAGATGAATATAGTTTTAATTATCATGTTATCCTCAACTTCCTTTCAATTGCTTATAATAATAAAACAAGACAGCATAAAACAATTTCATTTTTTAATGTAACACAATTAAACCTATTTATTGAGTAATCTCTTTTTAACTTCTAGAAGAGACATATTCATGTCATGTCCTTCTTCCAAAAATTTCATTTTCATCACTGACTCAGCTTGTTGTAATCGCATCATTTGGTCATGTTCCTCTTGCATGTGCTTTAGTTCCAGCTGATGTTCTTCGGAGAAAGCAGTTATCTGAATTTCAGCAAGTTCTATTTTACTAGAACTCCATTCAACCAACTTACTGTTTAGGGTGTTCCGGTTTTTTTTCAAGTTGTTTTCTGGAACGAAAATGTAAGTATCAAACAAGACTTTGTCAAGTAACAAAGGACATTAACAATAATTTGCAGAAGCATAGAAATCCTTATTTTCCACCTTTTTTGCTACATGAAACTTTTTTAGGAGTGGATCTAAGTGGTGATGATATTTCCTTCCTCAACATGTCTGGGGTGTATTTGGGCCAGTCTTTGTTTGTTCCATTAGATATATCACGAGAAATTGATGCCAACCTGACAGTTGAGTGAAAATGGTAGCAGGGGCTGAATATTATCTATTTTTTCGCTGAATTCCACTTTCTCTGTTTCATCGTTAATTTGTTCACCTGCATGATGCACACAATTAGGCAATATTAAATAAAATTAAATGAACTTACTCAAATCGGATGATATATCCATGACTTCTACCATATCACCTAAATTGGAACCAGTTTATAGTTTTCTTCTTAAAACAATAGTGAACAAAATATCACTTTGAACTCACCATTACATGCATAGTCACCATCAAAATCCGATGGTAGACCTGCCATTTTGAAATATGGTCTGATATCGAATTTGAATGTAGACTTCGATTAGAAAAATGATCTGTGAGATGTCTAATTGATCAGATCACAGAAGAAATTGCATTTAAGGTCGATAAGTACGTATTTAAAACTGAAAATATCTTTTACGATTATAAACACAGCATATTTCAGGAACCATGCACTCACACCTGATATAAAAGTGTTTGTGACATTACGATACCTAGCTACAGGTTCTATACTCCAAGTTACAGCTGACTTCAATGGGATTGATAAATCAACAGCAAGTCGAGTTGTTCGACAAGTTACGAGAACTATTACAAGACTCAGTCATACCTACATTCAGTTCCCCAAAACACAAGAAGATATTGATTGTACTATATAAGGTTCCATTAGATACACAACTACTTTGCAAACTTACTGTGAAATAAATTAGATGAATATAGTTTTAATTATCATGTTATCCTCAACTTTCTTTCAATTGCTTATAATAATAAAACAAGACAGCATAAAACAATTTTATTTTTTAATGTAACACAATTAAACCTATTTATTGAGTAATCTCTTTTTAACTTCTAGAAGAGACATATTCATGTCATGTCCTTCTTCCAAAAATTTCATTTTCATCACTGACTCAGCTTGTTGTAATCGCATCATTTGGTCATGTTTCTCTTGCATGTGCTTTAGTTTCAGCTGATGTTCTTCGGAGAAAGCAGTTTTCTGAATTTCAGCAAGTTCTATTTTACTAGAACTCCATTCAACCAACTTACTGTTCAGGGGGTTTCGGTTTTTCTTCAAGTGGTTTTCTGAAACGAAAATGTAAGTATCAAACAAGACTTTGTCAAGTAACAAAAGACATTAACAATACTTTGCAGAAGCATAGAAATCCTTATTTTCCACCTTTTTTGCTACATGAAACTTTTTTAGGAGTGGATCTAAGTGGTGATGATATATCCTTCCTCAACATGTCTGGGGTGTATTTGGACCAGTCTTTGTTTGTCTTTGCTCCTGTTGTCATATCAGAACATGTATAATTATGCTCCAACAGTAACGGTACTGGAAAGAAACATGAGTCATTTTTTTTATAAATATATGAGGTGATATAATACTCATTTACCAGTTGTTCCATTAAATATATCACGAGAACTTGATGCCAACCTGACAGTTGAGTGAAAATGGTAGCAGGGGCTGAATATCATCTATTTTTTCGCTGAATTCCACTTTCTCTGTTTCATCGTTAGTTTGTTCACCTGCATGATGCACACATTTAAGCAATATTAAATAAAAATAAATGAACTTACTCAAATCGGATGATATATCCATGACTTCTACCATATCACCTAAATTGAAACCAGTTTATAGTTTTCTCCTTAAAACAATAGTGAACAAAATATCACTTTAAACTCACCATTACATGCATAGTCACCATCAAAATCCGATGGTAGACCTGTCATTTGTGTTCCTATGATTTCCTTTATTCCGTTATCGATAACATCAAAAGTAAAATCCTTAGGTGGTCCACCCCCTGTCTTTTTCAAAAATGATTTTTCATCGGCATATTTCTGTTTGCTTCGCTTCTTCAAATTATCATATTTATTCCTCAATATCTGTAAATGTCTATAATTTTCCCCAGATATACTGTTGAATTCATCAGTTACTCGTTTCCAAGCAGTTAATTTTATTTTGTCTGTATTTGTATCACTTTCTTTGGAATTCAATTTGATCTTAATATTTCTGCACTAATGATATTAAAATATTCTCTCCTTTCGAACTGAAATTTGTTGATCGTTTTTTATTTGCTTTCTCCATCACCTTTCCATACAAATACAACAACCACAACCTTTTTGTTTACAACCACATACACCTACAACAGTGATTTATCTACAGCATGCTTCATACAAATTTATTTGATCAACTACATACCCATGATAATTATCAAGAACTTGAATGTAGATAGTTCCAGGTTCCCGTCCAAATAATTCAAAATAAACGAAATATCATAAGTAGTACAAAAATAGAATCATCAATGTCAACGTTTAAACCGTATAACTACTGTTGAAGAAGGTTCGTATATAAAAGTTGTAACTGTAAAATTTGGTATGAGACATTATATTTCAGATGAAAAACGGAGTTCAGTGCTACCAACGTGACCTGACCGGAGTTCAACGAAACTAATGTTGATCTTGAACTCTACAACGAAAACCATAATGAACTCGATTCAAAGTTGACTGGTAGTTCAGTTGAACTAACGTTCACCTGTGACAACTACAACCAGGCCTTAAATTCATGTGTGAACTGGTTTCTCTAATTACTGTAAAACGCTGACTTGTATGCGTTTTTAAATCTGGAATCGTGATGAGTAGAAACTCCCCCTTATTTTCAATGTCATCAATTCTCATTTTATACAACTCTTCTCTCCGACAACCTCCAGCTATTCCCAGTATTACCGTAACCTACGAATTAATAAATAAAGTAACAGAAAACTAATTGAATATTTAAAACTTTTACCTTAAACATTAAATATTTGTCGTCTGGAGCAATAAAAAATTGTTCATTTCCTCTCTTGAGAATGTATTGTATTTTTTAGGTTTGTACCCAACCGATTTTTGTTTTAGAAATGCTATTAATTTGGAGTATCTACTCAAATCTACATTATCATTTATAATTAAGGCTGCTTTTAGTTTAGTGTAGAGGACTTGAATTTTTTAGACCTTTCTTCAAAATAAGCTAATAGCACGCGTTATGTGAAGCTGTGAATTTTATTCTGGTTCCGCCATTTCATAAAAGTGTTATATTCTTTCAAGTAGTTTTCTTTGTATTTTTCCGGCAACAAATTTAATGTTGCCACATTTGCCTTTTCTATGATTTCTTCAGGAGTACATATTTCAAACTCGGAATCTTCACTTTCCATCTTAATAATAATAATAGAAAGCCACTACTAAATTAAGACAAATCGAATTACTGATTAAGTCAAATCAGTTCATGTCAAAATCAAAGGTGACTTCATACTTTATTTTCAGTAAAGGTGTGGACGAATTGCACTAATCCACTGTATTAGCTTATGGAAAGCGTGAAATAAAATTAACGTTATGACACTTTTTTTATGCTTTTTTACTTTTTTTCACTATAACCATGAACAACCGCGTTAAGCACTACAAACTAGTGAAATACAAGGTACTTTTTATAATTTGCGTATAAAAGAGACTTCATTATAATATTGTTTACAGTGTCACAATGAAGCTCTTTGAACACTGCTTCAGTAATTTTTAGTGTAGAGGAAGTGGTCCGAATATGGGCCATGCATTTAATATGGGCCCCCAAACTATCTGTGAAACCGGTAGCGTCATCTATTAGAAAAATGTCAGAATGTGCTATAGGGCACCTCTCCTACGCTATATTATAGATGCCGCGGTCAGTACACTTGTTGATGTTGAATGGTGTGGTGCTTTTGTTCTTGACCTTGGACAGAATTTTATTGGGTAAGTTTATACTGAGTGATATTTGTGTTTTTTGATATTATTTAGGAACTGATATATATCAGTCTGACAGAAGAAAGGACGAAAAAGAGATTCTAGCGTAGATTATGAACAAAAAAATATTTACAAACATCATAATTCAATATTTTTTATGAATGTAAACAGTTTGAAATATGGGCCCCTAGTGTGAGTTAAATATGGGCCAGGGGCCCATATTCAGAACGTAATAATTAAGCCATCTACTTTTTACAGGTTAACAATGTCTGCCAAAAATAGAAAATTTATTTGTCGAAATCTGCGAAAAAAATGGAACCAGGATGACATGAAGAAAGCTGTAGAGCAGGGAAACATGGGATTAAAACGTGCCTCCAAAAGTATCCAGGTGCCAAGAACGACTTTACAGAGAATGGTAAAAAAAGTCAAAACCAACGATTTTCCAATTGCTAATATTATAAATTCTAAATTGGGACGAAAACCAGTTCTTGGATACGCCATAGAAGAAGGATTGGTTGAATATATTCTCAAAATGGAGTCTCAGTTTTATGGTTTAACCAGAAAAGATCTGTGTAGAATGGCATACACACTGGCTATTAAAAATAAAATCAAAAATCCTTTTAAAAATGGTATAGCTGGTCGTACCTGGTTAGACGCTTTTTTGAGAAGACATAAAAATGTACTGTCCACCCGAAGACCAACTGGAGCCTCTTTTGCAAGGGCTTTGTGATTCAACAAGGAAAATATCAGAATATTTTTCGATAACCTTAAGGTACAATATGAAAAACATAACTATGGTCCGCATCAAATATATAACGTAGACGAAACTGGTCTTTCCGTTGTACCATCAAGAATTCCTAAAGTCATTGGCCGAAAGGAAAAACGTCAGATTGCTGCCATTACATCGGCTGAGAGAGGTTCGCTAGTGACTATGGTTGCATCAATGAGTGCAGGAGGGCAATTTGTTCCCCCAATGTTGGTCTTTCCGAGAAAAAATAGAAACGATCAGCTTATGCGCGGAGCACCACCTGGAAGTATTTATGCAGTACATCCAAGTGGCTGGATCCAGCAAAATTTATTCATCGAATGGTTCAAACATTTTCTCCAGTTTGTAAAGCCAACTGAGGATTTACCTGTATTGCTTGTAGTAGATGGACATTACAGTCACACTAGAAATTTAGAAATTATAAACTTGGCAAGGGAAAATAATGTCTGCATCATATCACTCCCTCCTCACTCGACACATAAACTCCAACCCCTTGACAAAACGTTCATGGGACCACTAAAAGCGTACTACAGCGAAGAGGTTAGAAATTGGATTCGGGTTAATAACAGAGCCTTATCACAATTTGATCTAGCAGAATTATTGGGTAAAGCTGTTCTGAAATGCCAGACGGCAGAAATAGCTACAAATGGATTTAAAGTAACCGGAATATGGCCAATAAATAAACACATTTTTGCGGATGCTGATTTTATTGCTGAAAAAATTGAAGCTGAAAAAACCTGGAACTCAACTGAAACTCAGCTGGAAGAACCGACATGTGACCATTCCAAAACTGTTTCTTCAGAAGGTATATCAATTCGTTCAGAAGATCAACAACCGGGTTGTTCTAAAGACCCCGATCCACCATTAAGGGTCACAATGGCCTCATCAACTGTGCTATTAGGAGACTGTTCAAAAACCTTCGTGAGCCTATTCGTTCTTTCAGCTGTCCCATCAGTTACAAAAATAGCGTCTACAAGAGGAAGAAAAACCTCTCGTTCCCAAATTATAACTTCATCTCCATATAAATCAGATCTTGAATTATCGATTGAGAAAATAAGGAAATCAAAAGAAGGAAACGAAAAGAGGAAAGTATTTTCAGATGAATCAAAAGAAAGTGTAAGACAAACGAGGGAAAGGGAAAGCGAAAATTATCTATGGAAAATGGAAAATTAAAAAAAAAAGTGAAGAAACCCAAAATAAAAGCAAACACCAGATACAGCTCAGATGAAGAAGAAGAGGAAGATGAATTTTTGCCAGCTGACGATGACCTTGACCCAGACACAGACCAGATCGGTGAGTACACTCCTGGCAGTAATGATCCTACATGTCAGTCAAAGAAGGGAAAGGGAAAGCAAAAGCGAAAGTTATCTATGGTAAATTTAAAAGAAAAGTGAAGAAACCCAAAATAAGAGCAAACACCAGCTACAGCTCAGATGAAGAGGGAGAGGAAGATGAATTTTTGCCTGCTGACGAGGACCTTGACCTCGACCAGATCGGCGAGTACACTCCTGGCAGTAATGACGCTACATGTCTATTTTGCGAAACACGATTTTCAGATGATACCAGAGGAGAAACCTGGGTTCAGTGTTTAATGTGCAATCTCTGGGCACATGCACAATGCTCCGGAGCAGAAAAAGACACGTTTGTGATTTTTGTCAGTTTTTTTTAATAAGACATGTTTATTTTCACTTTGACATTTATTTTTGATGTTTCATTTTGTATTTTTCATTGTAGAAAGAAAATTTATATATTTTTTTAGGGGGCCCATATTTCATACTGTCTGACCCGTTTCAAAAAAGTGTCTCTCTTTATATATTTCTCTGTAAAACCAACAAACTTCATTTAAAAAAAAAACAGGTTTTGCAGTTTTGTTACTAAGGTCTTATAGTATGTATAGATGATTTTAGACATTGTTATGAAAAAATAATAAGCAAGTTACGAAAAAAAAAACAAATGGGGGGCCCATATTCGGACCACTTCCTCTACAGTTGGTTATTGTATTTAGTTATATTTTTATTTGACAAAATGGTCTAGCAAATTATAATATTAAAAGTTCTTAAAAGGTAAATTAGAATGATTTATATATTAAAAATATTGATGAATAAAGTACGCTAACGTTTATTTATCAATGATTTGTCATTTATTCATTTTCACATTGTATAGGATCAATATATAGGTATACATAACGTTCGATTTTTGGGATAGATTACCAGATATCTATGTGAAGATGTATTACAGAAATAATTTTGTTCATGCTATAATATAAATAGATCGCAAGAGCATATACGAAGAATCTCTTTTTCAAACAAATAATCATCCTCTGTTTGCTTAAATGAAAGTTTGTTTACAATTTACACAATTATTCGGTTATAATATGTCAAAAGTGAGAAGTGCTGAATAAAACCATCTGTGATCTGACAAATCAGGAATCTACATAATTGCCAACCTAAATTCAAACCACTCCTAGTTTAAAAACAGGGATTATATGTAATTCTATTTTATTTAAAAAATTAAATAAATGCGAATTGAAAAAAATATTGTGGAAATTTTGTGCCACAATGAGTTTCTGTATTACTCGTGTTTTGCGCAACTCACCGCTTCGCGGTTCGTTGCGTAGAAACGATGCGTAGAAAAATATTTTCATTTCTTCTTCATTGACTATTTTCTACTAATTTTAATTTTTTCTGTACTTATTACTATTTACATTCAGTTCCATTCTCATTCCACTTCTGAATCTCCTCGTTCAAATGAAGCTGTTCTTGACAGCATCTGGAAAACAGAGTTGTCTCACGAGCTGCAACGGAAAGTTTGAGAAAGTATTCTTTATTTTCCTAAGTGACCCTTGTTGATGAGTATTTGTCTTATTTTTCCTTCTGAATATAAAAATCCATTAACGCTAGTTCCGAAGATGTATATTTTCTTCAAACAAATTTTCGAAACCAGATCACTTTTCAGATAATCAAACAAGTTGAAAAAAACTGCAATAGTTAAAGTGGAAGAAGCAAGAATCGCTCTCTCTCTCTAGCATTATGAAGAGAATTTAGTTCCTAAAATGTATGTTTTTAACCAGCACGAAATGGTTCTTCAAATCTCTGTGACATACTGCGTATATAAGCCTACGAATATATTGTTGAGGTTATTATCCCACTCCTCGATTAGATCATTTAGTTGTTGAAGGGTCTGACGGAGCTTTTTGTTTATCTAACGTATTATAAAAATATGATCTATGGGGTTTATATCAGGACTGAGTAGTGGACAATCCATTGATTTGAATCTCGTGGTGCTGAAAGAAGTTCATGGTGATTGCTGCGGCTTATACCATAACCTGCCGGTATAAAATGATCCTTAAGTACTATAATATTGACGTAGCGTGGTGCGTTTGATCTTCGTGGAACTTCTAAAAGATTTGTGTTCTGATAAAATGGCCCTTTCTTTGGATGGTGGATATAATTGATTAACTCACATCACCGATTTCAACATAATAAAAATCTCAAAATCTCGCTTCGCCGCGATGCACTCAGAGGAGCCATCCATCACTTATTATTCTACTTTCCTGCCTCGCGTGATTTTCGTGAGAGTCCCACGGGGATGACGTTCATCGGCGTTACTGAGCTCTAGGTGTTCTGGGGTCAATTTGAACATCATAATCGTGATCAGTAACTTCGAAAACCCCTGTAGTGAGTTATAAAAGACAATAAGGACAAAAGGTCTTTAATTAAGTATAAAAATAGAATCTAATAATAATATCTAATTTTAATATTCAAGAGATAATGAACTCATAACATTGAACTCATAACACGTTTGTTTATCAGTCATGACCGAAGGGTAAACAACATTCTTTCATATTTTGAACTTGAACGTGAAATTGAAGTCATCGACTTGAAGTATTGTCAAATATTTCATAAAAATAATTAAGCATTGAGAAATGGCGAGGAACTCAGTATTTATATTCGATATAGTTCTAATGCAGATTAATGTGTAAATTTTATTTAGATTAATATACTAACCCAGTGAATTAAATCAAAGTGTTTCTTATTCAACCCCAACACATGGTTACGAGGTAAGTGTTTCTCAACAATAAATGGTGGTATGGTTTAATCGAGGTATCTACGAGGGCACTTGCTAAGTAACCACTACATGGCGATCCTGCAAACTAATGGGACATGGTAATTATAAAATGGTTATGGTCTAATTAATGGTAAAATAGATATCGCCACTACATGGCGATCCTGAGAACGAAATGGTAATGGTAAAATTAATTGTATAATGGTTATCGCCACTACTACATGTACTAGTTAATGGTAATGGAAAAATACGGTAATATGGACCCTAAGAACTAATGGTAACTGCAAATAAATGGTAATTAATGGTAACCGAGATCCTGAAAATCAAATGGTAATTAATGGTAACCGAGATCCCGCCATAAGGACACGTGAAAATATATGGTTTTTATCTAAATTTGGGACCTTGGAGAAAACAAACAATAGGAGGTTCAGCCACAAAACAAGAGGCAAAAGAAACGGGTACAGTCAACAATACATTCATGGTACAACAAGACAGTTTCACGACGCATGTAATGGTTCTACTATACATCATAACTGTAGCTTTCATTCTAAAATTTATCTGGTCGGTGTGGAAAACTCACAGGAGAGCACTGAAAAGAGATATCAACAGAGGCATTGCAGCGAAGCAGGCAACAGGAACCCTCACCGTGTAAAATAAAACTGTAAGTACCTAAACATTCTATTCTTGTGTACGAATCTTCAAATGTCAATAACGTGGGAAGATTTTGATAATAAGTTACGAATAATTGTGGACGAAGTTAATAAACAAGTAAAAAGAGTTTTGAAAAAAGAAACTCCTAAAAATCCTGATATACATATAGAAGTAATTAATACCATAGTAGGTCTTTATAATAATTTTGTTAGATTAATAGGTAAAAATTGGAAAAATTTAAGTTTATTACAACAAGAAAGTTGTAGAAATTATTCAGATAAAATTAGAGATAAGGCTGCTAGGGCATTTCAAGCGTTAAATTGTATTATTAAAATACCTAACTCTATTTTGGAGGAAATTGATACGGAGGTATTACAAGCAATAAGCAAACAATTGAAAATGGCGACTAGTATGAATGATTTTTTTAATTTTGCGAGTAAAGTGTTACCGAACGAATTTAACGGTGAAGCAAACAAATTACAGTCATTCTTAGATTCATTAGATTTACTACAAATAAATGTGACGGGTAACGAAGAAAATGCTATTTTATTAATAAAAACGAGGTTAACGGGAAAAGCCAGAAGCTTGATCACGACGGAAAACTCCATTGCTGAAATCAAGAATAAACTGAAAACAGGGATAAGAGGAGACAATCCAAGCCTTCTCTTAGCGAAACTGGGTAAAGTAAAACAAAATGGAAAAGATGTTACACAGTATGCAACAGAGGTAGAGAAATTGGCGGAAAGATTACAGGCAGCATACATATCGGAAGGGATGCCAGAACGACTAGCCGAAAAATATACGAAGGAGGCGACGATTAAGGCAGTAACTATGAACGGCGCAACGGACGCAACCAAAACAATAATTGCAGCGGGAAGTTTCGAAACGACACAAGAGGTACTATCGAAATTGGTTTCAGTGGAAGGCGTAATAGGACAACAACAAGTTTTACACATGAAAGATAACAGGAATTTCTTCAGGAAGTCAAACTTCGACGTTAGGAATAATCAGAGGCGTGGAAACAGCAGAGGATTTTATAACGGTAATCATCCAGGAAGAACGTTTCGACAGTATAATCAAAGGAACAACTATGGCAGATACGAAAATTATAATACGAAATTCAATAGGAATAATAATTACAATAACCACAGTAAAAATAACGTAAGAATATGTGAGATAGAAAATGAAGAAGCAAGAGAGACTCAGAAACAATTGGGGTTTTGAATGAAAAATCAGATAACGAAAACAAAATTTCAGGAACATATTCAGCATACTATCTAGATTTATCACTTTCTAACTTTATAGAAATTCACACAAGCGTATCAGACAACATCTGTAATTTTATATTAGATACAGGAGCAGACATTTCTCTAATCAAAATTTCTAAAGATTTTCCACATCATCTAATTGAGACTAGGAATAAAATAAGCATTAAGGGGGTAACTGAAGGCTCAGCAAAAACTCTAGGGCAAATATGCATAAACCTTTATATCAATAACATAACTTTAAGTCATTGTTTTCACGTAGTGGAAGAAAATTTTCCAATACCTACGAATGGACTAATAGGAAGAGACTTCATGACAAAAAATAATTGTATATTAGACTATTCACAATCAGAATTGCACATAAATTACAAGCCTAACAGGCGAGAAACCATACGAATTTTTGGTAATCCAGAATATGATAACTTAGCAATACCACCTAGATGTGAGGTATACAGGCTAATAGAAAATTTCAAGAATTTGAAAAAGGATACAGTAATAGAGCAACAAGAAATAGCACCAGGAGTATTTATAGCCAGATCCATAGTATCAAGGACAACACCTTACGTCAGAATTTTGAATACAAATTATGAAAGTATTACAGTAAAAACTAGGAACATCGAGACCTTAGATTTAGATTTATTCGATATATATACAATTAAGACTGATAATAGTAACAGACTGAAAGAATTAAGGAAAGCACTAAACTTAGAAGTACCGGAATATGTAAGAAATGATTTAACAAAACTTTGTGAAAATTACGAAGATATATTTGCTTTAAAGAATGATATACTAACGCACAATAACTTTTACGAACAAAAGATATCAGTAAAAGATGATACACCGATATACATAAAAAATTATCGTACACCACATTCGCAAACGACGGAATTAAATAATCAAGTAGAAAACCTTATAACACAGGGAATAATTGAACCCTCAGTATCAGATTATAACAGTCCAGTACTACTCGTACCAAAGAAATCGACGAATCAAGATGAGGCATGGAGACTTTGTATAGATTTTAGACAGTTAAATAAGAAAATAGTCACAGATAAATTTCCTTTATCTCGTATAGACGCAATTTTGGATCAATTAGGGAGAGCAAAATGGTTCTCAGTTTTAGATCTTATGTCAGGTTTTCATCAAATACCTCTAGAACAGTCTTCTAGAAAATACACTTCTTTTAGTACAGAAAAAGGCTCATTTCAATTCACAAGACTACCCTTTGGGCTAAATATAAGTCCTAATAGTTTTTCAAGGATAATGTCAATCGCATTTTCAGGGTTAACTCCAGAAAAAGCTTTTCTCTATATGGACGATATAGTTGTGATAGGAATTTCAGAAAATCATCATTTAACCAATCTTAGAAAGGTGTTTGACGCATGTCGAAAATTCAATTTAAAATTAAATCCACAAAAATGCCAATTCTTCAGGCGAGAAGTCACATATTTAGGTCATAATTTATCAAAGGATGGTGTTTCACCAGATAAAGCAAAATATTCGGTCATTCAGCATTATCCAGTGCCGAAGAATGCCAACGAGGTCAAAAGATTTGTTGCATTTTGCAATTACTATCGAAGATTCATTCAGAATTTTGCCGAGATATGTATTTCTTTAAATAGGTTAGCTAGAAAAAACGTGAAATTTGAATGGTCACAAGAGTGCGAAAACTCATTTCAGGTCTTAAAAAATGCACTAATCAACCCACCAATTTTAAGATATCCAGACTTCAATAGACAATTCATATTAACCACAGACGCTTCAAATAGCGCATGTTCAGCAATCTTAAGTCAAAATTACGAAGGGATTGACCTACCCATCGCATTCGCATCACGCAGCTTCAAGAAAAGCGAACTTAACAAACCCACCATCATAAAAGAGTTATTAGCAATCCATTGGGGAATCAATCATTTTAAGTGTTATTTATATGGTTCACCACAATTCATAGTAAAAACGGATCACAAGCCACTAACACATCTATTCGCAATGAAAGATCCGACCTCGAAACTCACGAGAATACGAATTGATTTGGAAGAATACGATTTTGAAATACAATATGTTAAAGGTACATCGAATTACGCGGATAGCATATCGAGAATATCCATAGATGAACTTAAGGATTTATACATACATAATTCACATGTCTTAGCAATCACAAGAGCACAAGCGCAAAAAGGAAACGCCCAAACAGGAAAGGATCAAAAGAATAACATGGAAATAAAGGAAGTAAGAATACAAAAACCAACAGTAATAAAAGTTTTAAACAATCTTGAGGCACATAAATTACCAATTTTACATTTTGAAAATAACCGTATCTCGTTAAGGATGAGCATTCGGATCAAAAATAAGTTGAAATTTGGTGAAGCCGTAAATACCGGATTAAACAACTTCGACCTAGGACGAACGTTGGAAAAGCTTGAAGAGTTATCGGTAAGAAATGAAGTAAAAAGAATGAAAATATATACAAATGATGATATATTTCAAAAGTGCACAGTAAAAGAATTTACAGAAGTAGGAAATCAAAGGTTAAAAAGTATTCAAATATGTATATGTGAAGTACCAAGAACGGTACAACAAAAAGAAGAGATCAAAAAGATATTAGAAAGATACCACAACGATCCAATGTTTGGAGGACATGTAGGAAATAATAGATTATTAAAGAAACTAAGAGCAAATTTCAAATGGAAAAACATGGAGAGAGACGTAAGAAAGTACGTAAAGAATTGTCATAAATGTCAAGTAAACAAAGCAAAGATTACTCATAAAGAAAAATTTGTCATCACAGATACAGGGATAAAACCGTTTGATATTATTTACATAGACACAATAGGTCCGTTTGTAGAAAGTAACAACGGGAATCGTTATTGCATTACAATACTTTGCGAACTAACTAAATACGCAGTTATGATACCAGTTCAGAATAAAGAAGCACACACTATAGCAAAAGCAATATTCGACGATTTTATACCGAATTACGGGCTGATGAAGGAGATAAGGACAGATCAGGGAACAGAATACAAGAATGAGATAATGAAGAATTTAGCGGAACTTCTAAATATAAAACATAATTTTTCAACGGCTTACCATCACGAAGCAAAAGGCAGTTGTGAAAGGTTACACCGAACATTTAATGAGTATGTAAGACACTTTATCGCAGACTTCAGGAATAACTGGTGTGAGTTTGTTAAAACGTTTGCTTACTGTTATAATACTACCCCGAGTACATATCATGGATACACTCCTTTTGAGTTATTATTCGGGAGAAAGCCCAATTTGCCAGAATTCTTAGGTGAAAAAATCGAACCATGTTATAATTTTGAAAGATATGATAAGGAATTGAAGTACAAATTACAATACGCTAATGAAAGAGCCAGACAGTTTCTAATAAATAATAAGCTAAATAGAGTCAGTAGTAGTGAAAAGGATTCCTCACCTGTAAATTTTAGAATAGGGGAATTAGTAATTTTAAAAAATGAAGGTAGAAATAAATTTGATCCACATTATTTAGGTCCGTTTAAAATATCGGGAATAACAGGTGTAAACTGCGAGATCACATCTTCAGACAATAAGACGCAAATCGTACACAAAAATCGTATGTTCAGATACGTTGACCGGAAACAAATGTGAATAAGTGAAGAGTGTTTATAAACGAACAAAGTAGTGTTAGTAAACAAAAAATATTTAATAAACAAACTATTTTTATGTATAAGTGATATCGAAAAATTAAGACGGTAATTTTTCTCTCCCAAGAGGGGATGATGTAGTGAGTTATAAAAGACAATAAGGACAAAAGGTCTTTAATTAAGTATAAAAATAGAATCTAATAATAATATCTAATTTTAATATTCAAAAGATAATGAACTCATAACATTGAACTCATAACACGTTTGTTTATCAGTCATGACCGAAGGGTAAACAACATTCTTTCATATTTTGAACTTGAACGTGAAATTGAAGTCATCGACTTGAAGTATTGTCAAATATTTCATAAAAATAATTAAGCATTGAGAAATGGCGAGGAACTCAGTATTTATATTCGATATAGTTCTAATGCAGATTAATGTGTAAATTTTATTTAGATTAATTTACTAACCCAGTGAATTAAATCAAAGTGTTTCTTATTCAACCCCAACACATGGTTACGAGGTAAGTGTTTCTCAACAATAAATGGTGTTATGGTTTAATCGAGGTATCTACGAGGGCACTTGCTAAGTAACCACTACACCCCCCAAGTACCCGATTTCGGCCAGTTTTGACTCCCATTTACAAAGTTTTGAAATCTTCCAAGAGGCGTCGCAAAAAATGCATTTTTTGCATGCATTTTTGGTTGCAGCAATGCAACTTCCCGTTTCTCGCGAACACAAATTAGGACATTTTTACAAATAATTTTTGGAAGTTTATGCAAGAATCCGCATTCCGATCCATCCAGGCGGACAAAATTCCGAACTTTCGCCTTTTTTAGCAGTTCATGGCCTCGACTACTTATGTTAATTTGTGTACAAAGTATGGTGTCAACGCTTCATCGGGCTCTGCATCAGTAGAAGCTGTTTTGCTGCTAATACCGCCGCCATTTGTTGCAGGACCTGATGTTACCGTAGTCGCCTCTGTTGAAATTTTAGATGGTCCTCTCACGGTTACTGATTCTACGGATTTAGAATCTTGAGATTCGGCCGCATCAATAGTCTCCGTAGATTCTTGATTGTTTTGCAGGAAGTGCCTTAAATATTCAGCCATTTTTTCCCTTTCTTGTAGTCTCAGTTTCTGTTGCTCGCGAAACTTCGCACGTGAGGGTCTCTTACCTTTATCCTGAAAAAACAAATAAATAATTGGTACTCATGAGAATTAGGAATTAACTTCTAAGGTAAGCACAATAATGAGGACGAAGTTTGCATATATGAGTGAAAAGAAATTTGCTCGGGACACTTCAACTTAAAGCCTTCCAAAAATGAAAGCAGAACAAGTATTGAATTAATTTCATCTTATAGCACTTAAAAAACCCTAGAATAGAAAATGGTTCTTTAAAAAGCGAGCTATGGATGAAAACCAATTACTTTTTTTAAACATGTATGTTTCAACATCTAACTTTGTTGTTCGCTAAATTATTAATACCCTTTGTATGTATAAACAATCCTTTGGAACTCCAAACAAGTAACGAAAATGACATACACCCTTGTATGTCTCCTATTTGCAACCGTTGTGATACTGATAAGTATATCAAACCAGGTTCTATGCGTAACCCAGACGATATAAACCGTTATAAGACTATTAGGCCAATATTTTTAAATTTGTAACATACACCCTTGTATTATTGGGCCAGCGAAAATACATTACTAAATTGAAATTTTCATTGCTTACCCTATTGTACTCCTTGTAGTTTTTTGAATTGGTTATTTTGTTAATGAAATTGACTGTCTCGACCCTTACTTCGTGGAATATGCTCATATTAGTGTTTTTAAATGAAACTCAAGGTCTCTAGTTAATTCCACAATATAATACAAGTTATTGAAAATTCTAAAAAATTGACAATTGTTTCGATAAATCAATATCATCGTCAGAATGACAGAAGTTACATTTCATTTTATGCCTACCTGATGTTTAGTAGTTATATTTTTGGCTAGACCAAGAAGTAACCTAACTTGTGATTGGCTTAATATATGTTTATAGAAAAAAGAAGAAGATGTGATATTACAAATATTGAAGCTTAGATATTATTAGCCCTATGGTGATATCCTGGATATCATTTTTCCAATTAAGATCAGTATAACTGTGCAATGATATAGAAAACCAGGAAAACTATATCTGCTGATCTTTACAATTATCACTTAATAAGACAGTTTATTAGTGGAGAATTCCCTAGATTTAACTGTTCATTGACAACTTCATATTGTGGGTTTCTTAAATGTCTTCTAATTTCCAGTTCTTCAAGGAAATCCAGTTCTTGTTTCTTTTCACAAATATGCAGCACTTCTAGTTCTGTGTTAGGTGTCAATGAATGATTGGTGTCAAGTAGATGTTTTGCGTAGTGAGATTTATCTGGTTGTTTTAATCTGTAAGCTCGTAAGTGCTCACTGTATCGTATTTCAAAATTCCTAAGGGTCTGACCCAAATAGACAGCATTACATTCTGGACATTTGAGTTTATATATACCTGACTTTTTTAATAGTGGTATTTTTGTTTTTACATTTAACAATTTTGTACTAACGTTACTTTCTATTTTAAAAGAAATTGTTGCATTTGTTGCTGAACATATTATCTTTGAAATATTATTAGAAATATTTCCTGCATATGTGATGGTTTTATAAGTTTTAATTTCATCAGCTTGTTTAGGATATATTAGTTGTAATGCCACTTTTTTCTCTTTTTTACTAATTAGTTTATTTATCATATCTAATGGATAACCGTTAGATGTTGCTATTTGTCTAATTGTATTAATCTCTCTATCAAAATTACATTTGTTCATAGGAACTGAAAAAGCTCTATGTATCATTGAATTATATGCTGCTAGTCTGTGTGAGACAGGGTGGCTAGAATTGAATGGAATTGTCACATCAGTCTGTGTTGGTTTTCGGTAAATTGAATAATCCAGTACATCATTAACTCTTTGAATTTTTAAATCAAGAAAATTGATTGAGCTATTTTCTTCAATTTCTAATGTAAATTTAATTTTCGGGTGTAAATTATTGATGTGGTTGAAAAACACATCTAATTGTCGCTCACTACCCTATATCACCTATTTTAGCAAACATTTTTATGGACAATTTAGAAAGAAAGATCTTTGAAAGTAATATTTCGAAAAATATTTTATTTTGGTATAGATATGTGGATGACATATTAGCTTGTTTTATGGGTAGTGAGCGACAATTAGATGTGTTTTTCAACCACATCAATAATTTACACCCGAAAATTAAATTTACATTAGAAATTGAAGAAAATAGCTCAATCAATTTTCTTGATTTAAAAATTCAAAGAGTTAATGATGTACTGGATTATTCAATTTACCGAAAACCAACACAGACTGATGTGACAATTCCATTCAATTCTAGCCACCCTGTCTCACACAGACTAGCAGCATATAATTCAATGATACATAGAGCTTTTTCAGTTCCTATGAACAAATGTAATTTTGATAGAGAGATTAATACAATTAGACAAATAGCAACATCTAACGGTTATCCATTAGATATGATAAATAAACTAATTAGTAAAAAAGAGAAAAAAGTGGCATTACAACTAATATATCCTAAACAAGCTGATGAAATTAAAACTTATAAAACCATCACATATGCAGGAAATATTTCTAATAATATTTCAAAGATAATATCTTCAGCAACAAATGCAACAATTTCTTTTAAAATAGAAAGTAACGTTAGTACAAAATTGTTAAATGTAAAAACAAAAATACCACTATTAAAAAAGTCAGGTATATATAAACTCAAATGTCCAGAATGTAATGCTGTCTATTTGGGTCAGACCCTTAGGAATTTTGAAATACGATACAGTGAGCACTTACGAGCTTACAGATTAAAACAACCAGATAAATCTCACTACGCAAAACATCTACTTGACACCAATCATTCATTGACACCTAACACAGAACTAGAAGTGCTGCATATTTGTGAAAAGAAACAAGAACTGGATTTCCTTGAAGAACTGGAAATTAGAAGACATTCAAGAAACCCACAATATGAAGTTGTCAATGAACAGTTAAATCTAGGGAATTCTCCACTAATAAACTGTCTTATTAAGTGATAATTGTAAAGATCAGCAGATATAGTTTTCCTGGTTTTCTATATCATTGCACAGTTATACTGATCTTAATTGGAAAAATGATATCCAGGATATCACCATAGGGCTAATAATATCTAAGCTTCAATATTTGTAATATCACATCTTCTTCTTTTTTCTATAAACATATATTAAGCTAATCACAAGTTAGGTTACTTCTTGGTCTAGCCAAAAATATAACTACTAAACATCAGGTAGGCATAAAATGAAATGTAACTTCTGTCATTCTGACGATGATATTGATTTATCGAAACAATTGTCAATTTTTTAGAATTTTCAATAACTTGTATTATATTGTGGAATTAACTAGAGACCTTGAGTTTCATTTAAAAACACTGGTTATTTTGTAATTATAAAAGTGATTAGATAAATGTCTTCGCATTCACAAAAACATGGTTTGATCAAACAAGCTTCATTTCATTTGTAAATTTATTTTCAACAGTAGTGAGTCTCGATTGTTATTAAGAAAATCAAAGTATACACGGAAAACATTCAATTTAGCCAATGAACGTTATACCATATTATATTTTATGCAATTATTTAAATGGCATGTAAAATAAATTACGTTGATTGTAAATAAATTTTTATTATGTTTAACGCTGACAAATATTTTGACCAATAAAATATAGAGAAATTGAAACTATTGTCTTTTTATTCCTTAATACTCCATTTTGAGAAGTCATTCAATGTTAGCAATTTCATGTTCAAAACTGAACAATATCGAACTAGAAAAGAATGGTAAAGATATAACCAACATATTCCTAGAGTGAATGTAGTAATAGCTTTGTTCGCAGAGGCAAATCTTGGACTAGTTGGAAATTTTTTTCTGCGCAAGTGCGGTTTGAAACAAGTCCGTGACTGATTTCTGACTCTTGTGATCTGCGAACGGATTATAGGTTACATCTGTCAATTCAAAAAACCGGGAAACGATCAAACTATAAACAACCTCTCTGATTTTGGTATTTTCCATTTATCCATAAAATTGCTTCACTTACACTTATCTGTTATTTCGTGATATAAAACTAACATATTGTATTAGTTGAATCTTAATCGAAAAATATGGAAAGTAAGTACTTTCATACTAGCCAATTATCTAGTCTATGAACATTTTGTTTTAGATAGAGAAATGTCCCAATTTCTTGTAATCAACAACACTGACAATTTCCTTTTCGTTTAAAGCCTATGGAGACTATAGCAACAGCATCACAGATTTCAAGGGAATGTAGAGAAAACACATAAATATGCAACAGATATCGGTGGCATAACCTATGTGTGAACCAGGGAAAATACTCTAAAACGATTAGATTTATATAGGAAATACAGAAGTCAAGTTGGTACATTCCAAATTAGAAATTTCAAGAAAATGAGGGAAATAATCTCTTTAGAACTAAAAAAAATATAATCTTATTGTATCCCCGTCAAATTGTGAGGATAAGTGGAGAGTCCTCGAAAGATATTACAAGAAATACATTGATGAAAAAATCAAACTGGTGGTGACAGGCCATATTTTGAATGTGTAGATGAGATTGAGGATATTTCGGGAAAGAAAAAAAATATTAAGCCCACTGTGGTTCTCCCCACTCATACTATAAGTCAGCTACCAACTAAAGAAGCCGAGATAGAAGCTGAATGCTGAACATTGAGGGGACTACAAAAGAATCAATAGGGTATTTGAAAATGAAAAAAAAAGCTTTTAGCCAAAAAGCCAAGAATAAGAAATTCCCATGGAATCATGGAAAAAATTAGAAAAGACACAGAAGATAGATACAAAGAGAAGAAGAATTTTGAAACAATAAAATTTGAGAAGTTGTATCACCTAGAAGTAAATAAGCATAAACTAAAAAGAGAAAAGAATGATATGCTGAAAGAAAACAATGATCTCCTGAGGGACAGAAATGATTTAATTAAAAAAATTTTGGGAGGATAAATTAACAATGACTTTTTTTTTAAATTGTATAAATTCTTTACATTTTAGCTAATAAAATGCATTTCTCAATAATAGAATTACAAATTTGTTACTGAATATAGCTGGATATTCTACAGACAGGTACTTAACATTTTTCATTTAATATATGTCAAAGAATTTTAGTTTTAGCCACCATACCCGCATTAAAAAAAATAAGCTATACTACCTGACCTGTCATATAACTCCTGAAACTACATGAAAATAAATATTTCAATTTGTCCAAACTATAGAAAAACAAATTCAAAATTTGTCACTTTATTTATCAAAAAAATACTTGTTGAATACAATATTTACTAAGTAATGAGTAATTTATGAGCACATAATAAAGTGAGTTTATTACAAGGAAGTCATGTGATTCAATAAAAAACATAATTAATTCATTTGTTAATTATTAGCTGCTTCAGTTCGCATTTGAAGCCCGTTACGATCATCTTCAGCTGGCAGATTATAGTTGTATTCTTGAAGAACAACATCCTCTAATGAAATTGGCAATATCTTATTTTTTTCTAAGCTTTACATGGTAAAGTTGCAGACATTTTGGTTTAAGCCAAATCAAATCAATGCTTCACGATATAAGGAGTCTTTGCCAATCTTACATTATAATTTTAGTGTATTCTAGTTAAAGCTCTTTGTCTTTGTATGGGGTTAATAAGTGCCTTAAACAAGGGTATCCACTATCACCCAGAAAATAATTTTTTTGGCATTTTTGTGAAAGGGGTTCAGAGAGTGGAGAAACTTGAAAAACACTGCTGTCATGGACAGATCCAGGAAATCCAACTACAACATCCCATATTTGCCTTTGGTGATCACATACAACCTGTAACTACATTGCAAATATAGATACCAAATAAAAATATCAATAAAGTATGATTAAGGAAACAAATACCTACATTGAATAAAATCCTTTTCTGTTAATATTAGAATCGGGATCTTTCTGAGGTTTGTCGATTCTAATATGGCTTCCATCTATTGCGCCTATGACTCTTGAAAATCCATTGACTGAAAACTGTTGCCTTATGTGCAATTGCTCTTCAGCTGTTGGCCAGGTTACGATATTAGGAGACAGATTGCTTAAAAAGTAAGTTGTTCTCTTCACAACCTTCCTCTATGTGCAATGCCAAATTGGTTAGCAACATATCTATGGGATGCCGATTCGTGTCCAGCAAACCATAAAAATATTATAGTAAAGTTATAGGCACTCAATTCACCAAACTCATTACTTTACAACTCGTCGACTTACTCGAAAGTGTTCAATGAACTCTATTTCATTATACTGCGGTACAGTTACCTCTAAATAGTCCTCATTTTTATGTTTCAGCTCGTTAAATCTTCGTCACTTGACTAAAAATAAAAATCTTACATTAACACAAATAATGCTTAGTAAGAAACCAAGATCAATAAAGAGATGTGATAGACTGAGGCATACAAACTGCTTCTAAACTATCATATTTGTTTCTATTTATTTTGTAGCTATAGTTAAGAGAGAACTTGTTGCTTTTGAACCATAAACATAATAGATATTTTCAACTCACCATTTTCCACGGAAACCTTTCCACAAAAATCAAAATACTAATTTAGGTTAGCTTGAAACAAAACATAACATTTCGAATTACTGTAATTTAAATAATGCAAATGCGCAGGTCTCCAACTCAAAATTTCTTACGAGTCCGCGGATTTTTCTGACTGTCAGAAATTGGTTTCCAACTACAATATTTTGTTCTGCGAACGCCTGACGGTTTGTCAGCAGTTAGGGATTTTCGTTCTACGAACGCCAAAAGACGAGTGCTCATGCGTCGGACAGTTTCTGATAGTTTCTGACTGCTCTGCGAACAAAGCTAATAAATTAAGAGTGTACTGTATGATTACGACAAAGATTGAAAGGACAATATGTCACATGTTTCTTCTTCTTCTGAATCTATGTTCGAAGTTTTCGTCAAATTTGTCAAAATTTCCAATTCAGTGGTTTCTTTCATAAACCAAAACATTTATTTCTTTATCCAAAATTAATTAAAATCAGTGTACACTTTTATCATGATTCAACCAGATGGTGCAAGCAAACTTGTAGTTTTTTTGTCACCTGTTTTAAGACTAGAGTATATCATTTGAACATAAAGCGTAACAACGTAAGGGAATATTGGTTCATTTATATTGATATAATCGCCTCATTTGGGTGTTATTAGAAGCATATTGAGGACTTGCGTTGAAAACCTCCTATCTGAACTTTTAACTAAAATGGGATTTTCGTACAGCAAGATAGATTTATACTTCATGTGCATGCAAACTGTTCCATCTGTGAATTATTTATAAAGATTAGAATACTCTAAATTCATTTAGTCCTATCTCACCTGAACTCCAGGGGTGGAATCAAAACATCCCATCTCTGTGTAATGAATTGACATATGACTGACACGGTATGGATCATGGTAAGTTTTTAATTGTTATTATGTGTTAATATTTGTTTGAAACTATTTTTTCTTCCATTTTATAAATTAGATTGTGTTACTGACTCACGGATAACGTATCTCAAATAAATTCCTCTCTTCTTGTACGAAACAATTTGCAAATAATACCATATCAATCCCAAGACAGTGTCAAAGAATGTATCTCTATTAGTTTAGAGCTCTATCATCAATTTACCTCGTAAATTACATCGACCTCATTGTTTGCAGATAGGAGGATTATCATTCAAACTGAGAGAATGAAAATTAAGGAGATATGAGTTTCCGTTTTCACTTGAAAAGAATTATTAATAGCTAAAAATGTCATCTCGGTCAAGAACAATATTTCAATTCGCACTAAATAATATGCATGATAATGGTGAAAGTGACACTGGCAATCTTAAAACAATCACTAAGGACTATGACTGGAGCACTAGTTCCCTATTCAACAAAAATAATAATATTTAGGCATGTACGACTGTGAGTGGTGATGTTTTGCTAACAGAATTCGATATACAAGACATTCCAATGTACTTCATTGGCGTTAACATTGTTGAACCATCAAACATCGCTGAAACGATAGAATTGACAATTTTAATTGTTGAAAATAATAGTATCATCAGTTGCACGGTAACATCTATAAAATAAATTCCTCTCATCTCGTACAAAATGATTTGCAAATCATACCACGTTATTCCCCAGACAGTATCAAAGAAAGCAGCTATATTTTCGACACTGAACTGCCCAACCTAGACCCTAGATACATCTCTAATGAATCTAAAACACAGAATGAAGCTACAACAAATTGCAATGATCACATTATCACACAAGATGACTCTGATTCAGATAAGGGGGGTGCTGATGAAGAAGAAATTTAGGACGATAGTAGCATAGTGATAACAATGAAGTAAATAGGTTTTACCAAAGCACACGATAGCTAAATTTACATAAATATCAACAGTTTTGACGGTATTTTTTTATAATGATGAAATACCTTCATAAAAATCTATTTTAAAATTTAAGAGAGCGAATTTGAAAATTTTGTGATGTAGTAAACATAATGGAGTGTATAAAAAATAAACCATAGGGCATATCTGTTAGTAATTATGTAATTTAGAACATTTATTTAATAGGACAATCGATCATTGTTAGAAGAAAATGGTATCAAGCAACATGTCAATATCCGGTGAGAAAAGGTTGTTGAAAAAACAAATAAGAGTCGTCGATGATATTTGAAAGCGAGAAACGCATGTAGGTAAGTACCAAGAAATTTAATAGAAATTGGATAATTTTTTGGAAGAATAATCAAAATTATGAATTCTATTAATAAGTAAAAACGCAACAAAAAGTTTTAACCAGTTTCTCAATCAAGAAGTAAGGATACATAAAAAGAATTCAGATAATTAGTGATCCATAGCAGTACATAAGGGACGCGAAGAGGCAGACATATTGAACTTAAAAATTTTCAAAGAAATAAGGTCAGTGAAATTCCTTCTTTGGGTTCCAAGGCAAAACTTTTATAATAAAAGGATCATAGTAACTTAAAGACTAAAATTCAAGATTAAACTACCGCTGAATTATAATTAAAATTAATTAATCAGAATTTACTTACCTGTTTAAAGATTGCCAATACAGGGGTGTCCCAAGGTTTTTTTCAGGCTATAACTCAGGGATTCACGAATAGGTTTATTAGAAAATTGGGTAATGTTTTTGGGACCTACAGTAATTTTATTCGAGTTATACAGGGTATCTGTGACGTCATCGTAGAAGCAGGCACGTCATCGCATTGAAAAAAATTGAATGGAATGGGGGATCACACTTAGCTCAAATGAAAGAGCTTTTTATTTCAAATTCAACAGTGTATCACAGTGAGGGTACTCAAGTGGATACATATACCAAATTTTTAGTTTACTGTTTATTTGAAATTAACTAGAAACCGTGAGTTTCATTTAAAACACCACTGTTCATTTGCAATAATAACCAGAACATTTCGACTTCGCAGTGATTTAATAAAATATGCTGAAAATGGCGTCTGTCTGCAACAACACAAGCATCGAACCGTCCAAGTATTTATTTGTAAAATCCATATATGTAATTTTATCCTTTCTCTTAATAATAAACAATTTTTATTTAACAAATGTAAATATCTTGTACAATCTTATTTCAATCATACGTATAGAAGACGACTAACTGGTTTCGTTGATGTTACGCTGGCAACAATATATCAATTTGCGCAAGTGTTGTATTTCTCAATGTCATATGCATTATCCTTCTAGCATATCGTAAACGACAGAGGCGTGACATAATTTGCTATATTTAAAAAAATATTTTGAATGAATAAAAAAAATCGAAACCAATTAAAATATATTATTATAGAGTGAAACACCCTGTATATCAAACAATAAAGAATCAAGATTGTGCATTGTAATCTAGAAGAATTTTTTTTAAGTCAAAAATTTTTTTAACATTTGAATGGAGACAATCTGTACGATCCACTATTCGATAGAGAAGGCATACAGAAAGGACAGACTGCATAATGTAGGGATAATTGCGAATAGGTGTGATAAACAATTTATGTGAAATAAATTAACCAAACTTTTATTAAAAAGATCAAGTATCAGAATTTGTTCATAATAAGAAACTAATAATGCTTTATTCTGTAAAGTCAAGCTAATCTCATAATATTTGTTGATTAAAACATTAAAGTAAGCTAGTGTAGCTGTTTAGACATAACAGAGCAGAAAAGTATATAATAATGTGAATTTCAGAGAACATGACTCATAAAGAAAAAAACGAATTTTCATTTTGCATATATATTTAAAGGTAACAGCTGTCATCTATTAAAACATTATGAATATTCATTTGACATACATACTTGGAGGTTAGGAAATGTCATTTCAACAATACTAAGAAATAATATTGAATGAAAATAATATAGGAAGTCTAAGCAATTAAAAAACCTTAGAATACAATATCCTGATATAATGGATGACCATTTCACTGGTTGAAATGAAGAATTTGAGTGATAAAATAAATAGTCAAATTTGATTGGTAAATAAACATTTAAAAAAGATCATATCGGCGACAATTATGTTGCTAACGAAAAAAAAATCGGAATGTGGAAAGGTTGTTGATTATGGGGTCTATTGACTAGAAGTTTTTTTTTGGTAAAAGAAAATCATTTTGAAATTATTTGGAAGATAAAAATTTGACTATAGAATTCAAGAAAAATACATTATACTTACAAGATATACATCAGTGTAAGTAGTTAAGTTTATATTAATAATTAAAAAAGGAATTGTCGAATGTTGTACAGTACTAACCATGATTTTTATTTTATAATATGGTGTCTTGTGTCTTGTGGAAGTAAAATAGCCACAATAACTTTTGGAAAACACTGAATAATGGAATTTATATAAACTGCTTGGACTTTAAATGAAATACAGCATTGATTCCTGTTCTGGTAGAGATGGAATGCCAGCATGGAGTTTTTCCAGGAGGGGAATCTGAAACAAATAAAAGAAACGGATTATTGAGGTGAACAAACAAAACAGTGAAGTGAATAAGGTAGTAAAAGATAATTTTTTAATATATTAAAAAGTCAAGCGTACTTACCAATTTATGCAAAGGACTAAAATTTTGTGACGCATAGACGCTTTTAGGAGTGTATTTCGCCATTTGCTAAAAATCATATGTTTATGAAGTTGTATAATTGTATTTCACTCTTATAATACGTAATATCTCACCAGAGTGCGTGTATGTTGTATGAAAGAGTCATCCTTTTAGACAGTTGAATTTTTTCAAGAACACTTGTAAAAGTGTAATGTATTTATTTTCATTAAATTAAATATCGTTTTTCCTTTGAAGAACGTTTTAAACTATTTTTGTGTTATTCAGTTATTCATTTCATCTGGTGACTTGCGCACCATCTACTTACCATAGGCAGAAGCTCTGAATGACATCTATTGAATTATGCAGATTTGTTTTAAGCAGGACAGGACCGTATTTAGTTTGGAATCATTGAACAAGTAACATATTCTGATTAACAAATTTATTTTTGAAATATAAAGCATTTATTAACTTTGGCGCTAATATATATAAAATTCTAAAATCATTTTATCCTAAATACTTGAACTCTACCCTGAGATGAGAAGTTTTCATGTTAGTAATATAAACTGTTTATCATATATATAAAATCATCAATATACCGGGCAAACAATAAACTTAAAGTAAATTTAAACTAAAATAAAATAAGTATAACATTCTTATTACACCATAGCCAATTCATAATAATATATCAACATTATGTCCAATCATTTATTTATTAAAAATATCAGCTAATTTCTCACGTGTTTTAAACGCCTGAACCCAAGAGAGAGAGAGAGAGAGAGAGAGAGAGAGAGAGAGAGAGAGAGAGAGAGAGAGAGAGAGAGAGAGAGAGAGAGAGAGTTCTTCATGCCCCGATTTTGCCTATTGAGCTTCTGAAGGTAAGTTAATTATAATTTATATAATAAATTAATAATCATGTGAAACGAATTGCGAACAAATGATCAGATAAAGAGATTATCTATATCATATTTTATGAAAATATTAAAAGTAAGGCATTAAATTTATTTATGTTTCTATTACCATGAAAACTTTTCAGTTTCAATACATTAAACTAGCCATAGTATAATTGAACACTTTGTAGCTTTATAATGAAATAATAAAAATAAAGTTACCTTCATGGAAACATATCTATTCGAACTATCACATCAAAATGTTTCAAATATATTGGAGAAAGCGAACACCATATTTAAAATCAGAGCTTCATAATTTGAGAACCATGATGTCCGTAATCTAAAAGAATAAATTAAATATTGGCAATAAATGTAATATACAAACGAATAACGTTCAATGTTATGATTCAATAATATCACAAAATTGTTTGGTTAGAAGTCATGATGATACGTCTGTCAGAAATGTTATAGCGACAATACACCAGCGACAGAACGCGAAACTCGTGAAACGTGTGAGATGATTGTATGTAAATAAAATTAATTTTGCAAGGAACGGGATAATATAATCCAATAATAGTTTATGAGAATGAATTGTAAAATTAGACTCATTGAATATATAAGAAGGACTCACACATTTTTATGTAAATTGAAATTGTATATTTTGTAGTTTAAACTATTTTCGTTATGGACATATTAATAAATATTTCAACGGAAATAAACTATTTAAACGGCTAAAACAATTAAAATCTATCGCAAGTGAGATACAAAAAACTTGATTAAATGATTTTTAACAAGTGACATTGGTAAAAAAAGACTAAATGAGTAGAAAAACAATCTAAAACATGAACAAACATGTGCGATTCATATAGCAACGGATGTAAAAAAGTTTGTTGATTTCGAACAAAAGAAATTCGGAGATATAGCGTGTATGGAGAAGGACGTGTAAGGAGACGCGTAGTCGTAAAAATTTATTAAAAACGTGTGAAAACCTCGTAAAAAGAATCCTCAAACAATAAAAAAACTGTTGAAGACAATTTATATAACGATTTGATAACATTCGTAATCACCGTATATCATAAAACAATACTATAAACTATTAAAATCATTATCAAAGAATCATACAAGAGTATAGATGAGTTGTACGTACCTAACAAGAGCTCAAAGTCGATCATCCAGATCAAAGGAACCTGTATAGCAGTCTCTTTTCCACGGGGAACTTTATCAGCTGTTTCCTTCGTCAACAGAAGTGTGCGGTAACTTTAGAAAGGTCAGTGATAAACATATAATTGATTATATGAAGTTATACCTTTTAATAATACAATAAAATCAAATATTAAATCTAAAAACAAATATGAGTATAACTGTAGCATGCTTATAGGTTAAACGAAATAAAAAAAGGAACTGAGTAACACGTAGTATAAGGTACTCACCTGATTGTATATAAATTAAGTTTGTCATCATTAAACCCATTATAATTCATTAATTTCCATTTCACCCTCATTTTAACACTCATATTTACTAATTAAATTCATTGTTTATTAAAATCATACTTTACGAAAGCGTTTGTGTCAATTCAACACGTTTCACGAGCTGCAGTCGAGTGATGACTATCGCTCATCGATTCTATTTGACTGAATAGGTTAATAACCATAGGAGTAGCTTAGTGGTAGAGAGACTATTACTCTGAAAATCATAGGAACATAAACAAAATAACTTTCAAACAGCTCATAAACTACCGGAATTCAAAGAGAACAAGAGTATTTCGATCCCGTCTATATTATTATTATTATTACATAATGCTTAATCAAATTTAGTGAATTGAGTTACCCGTAAAAAGAAAAGAGAAACAATTAAGTGAATAAATCTATTAAAAGTCACATATATTGATTATCAAAATTAAATTTTATTCATCCATCATAATAATTGTCACAATCAATGTATGTCAAACTAAAACATAATATATATATATATATATATATATATATATATACATGCATGTCCACGGTTACCACTCTATTTCAGTAGTCCTTTACTTTGCGTGAATTACCCATGATTCTCTTTGTTGTTGTTGTTAACATATCACGCGATATTCCTACATCTTTTTTATATATATATATATATATATATATATATATATATATATATTAATACATATACTCTATCTAAATTCTAAAGAAAACATTGAAATAAAGAAAAATGTACATATTTGGATGTAATACTAGTGATATACAATGTATTATAAATAATTTAAAAGATTCAATATGCAAATAAAATTTGACATTACAATTTCGAATGACAATAATGCAGAAGATACTTAATGATACATAGATTTTATGAAGATTTAAAAAAAATAATACAGATGTCGCTGGTAGCAAAATTACAATTAGAATTAAAGAATGAAAATCTCTCTTTGTTATATGAAAACATAAATTTGTATTTTTTTTTAAAAAGGAATTTTTTGGTAACCAAAGGAGAACAGAATTATTTATGGAAAAAGTTTAGTTAGTTGATTTTGAACCCCACTCGAGAGAACATCTAATATGAGTTCTCTCAAATTTGCTGAATAATATAATAGTAATTGATATATTAAAATAGCATCAGATTATAATAATTAGCATGATAAGATCAGTGCGTGAATAATTCCTTAAATAATTATATTGGAATAGTGTTAGTGATTTTTCCGGGTTCTAAATTATAAATTTAGAAAAGTGGTTCCGGCGATTCTAAAAGACGTGCTTAGAATCAGAACGAGTAATCCTGATACCTAGTTGGTGAGTCCAGTCCAGATTTTATAAATTATTTTTCAAGAATTAACAGGCCTTTAAATAAAATTAAGATAGATGCATCTATATCACATTTTTGAATACTGACAAAATTAACGTTAAAGATATATAAAATTTCACCTGAAGAGAAAAGAAAATTTTTTGAATAGACAATTTTATCGCATATAGTTATTTGACATTTATACACGTCAAGTGTAATTTTCGATGATTTGAACGTTTAGAATAAGTAGTTAATTAGGTTGTTCTTCTAGTATATAGGTTGTTTTTTTAATTTTAAGGTTCGTAGAAAGTACGATTATTGTTCTTTATTATATTTTGGGAATAATAATTCATTTTCACTTGTTATCTGATGGTATATAATTTTTGATTCCAACTCACTTTGGTATTAATTCAACTCCTATTTCATTGAATTTGAAAAATTTTGGATCCTATAAAACTTTTGATATAATCAGTGACATTTAGTTAATTTTCAGTGACAGAAAAATTGTAGATGTCATTAGATAATTTAATGGTCTTAGAATATATTGAACAAGCAGTCACTATAGATTTGCAATAGTATAATTGACAATTTTGGAATATTCTTTGGGAAATTTATAAATTTAAAATTTAAATTATTAATTTTTTTTAATCTTTGAACCCTCCCTGAGGTAAGAGCGAGTAAGTCGATTTTTTAGTAATTTATCTTTCAGAATATAAAATTTCATATTCATCTGAGCCGGGCATAATAATTTGACAATTCCTGTCAAAATTTCAAATAGGTTATATTCAGTGATAAAGGTGTTTTCACATTAGTGTAGTTACTACCACGATGGTAACAACAGCATCTAATAATCAAATTTCAAATAAAATCATATAATACATAATTATAAAAACAGTAGAACATTAAATATATTATAATATATATATATATATATATATATAGTTTTATAATTAATGTCAATTTGATTTTATTCAATTAATGCCTCCACGTTGGGATGCAATTTTATTATATATTTTATAATTTAAGATTTATTTATGTTTAATGCTTATTAATTTATTAATTATTGTTTATTGATTTAATTGTTTATGGGCGCCAGAATTGGTTCGCTTACCACGAATTCCAATTCAAAATACTATATAAGTCGAAAAATATTTGTTGAATTTGTTTTATCTTGTCGTTACTATATCTCAGGAATGGGATTCGGCACTTGACGCTTGTCAGCAACAGGAAACTATAGGTAAGATATCAAAGAAACGCAAGACGAACATAGACAAATGATTTTAATTAAATATAGATAGTGAAATAACGAAATTTTTTATCAATTAATGAATTAGTAATACATATTAGATTCAATGGAATACTGTTAGCGAAAATCTTCGCATAAACGATTTTCATTAGTTGTAAATATTATTTACCTCAAACGCAGCAAGTAAATTTCGCTCGATTATCATTATTCTATGTGTTCTGAATATACATTCATAACGCTTCAATCCCAACTCTCGCTATTGCTAATACAATCGTCGTGTGGTGACTTACCTTGTGATTGACTTAATAAATGTAAGTCAATCACAAGGTAGGTCACTTTTTGGTCTAGCCAGAAATAACTACTAATAATCAGGTAGGCATCAAATAAAATGTAACTTCTGTCATTCTGACGATGATATTCAGTTATCGAAACAATTGTCAATTTTTTAGAATTTTCAACATTTTTCATTATATTGTGAAATTAGCTAGAAACGTTGAGTTTCATTTAAAACAGTAATAATGTACTCAATTATTTTATTGATAATAAAAAATAAATACCACATTTTCATTGTGTTCATTCTGATTCTAATATCAAGTCGGACATTTCCATTTTCAATCCGCAACATGTGATTTGTAAAGACTCGTCTTAACATGCACACAGTTATATATATATATGTTCGAAATGATAATCTCGAAACGTATTATGCCTTCGTGTCGTTTAATGTCGTTTTGGCTTTGTGCTTTTCCATTGTGACTACAACGCAATATTTGCATATCGCGTTCGGTACTCATTCGAAGGCACAGAACATTACGAAAACTCTTCGTCGTATTCCCTTTTCAGATTATCGAAGATAAATAAAACTTACTTCATCTAGATACATTTGACATTTTCAATGGAGCGTGACAGATTTGTGTTGTAAGTGTCTTCATTAGAAACGTTCTGCGGAAATATTAGGAGAACGAGGAAAAATATGTGCCGAAGTTGTCGTTGCCGTTATTAATATAAAAGCACAGGGAATTCGTCTATTGAAAACTGTATCTTGAATGAAAAAACTCGGAATATAGTTCATTATTTCATCCACATTTAGTTTGATAAGGTCACAATACATTAAAAATTCAGTTTATCAAAGTGGGAAATGGTTTTAAAAAATAATCCAAGCAAAATGTTTACATCAAGTCGGACATTATTTCGTAATAAAGTTGGTTATATGGATTGAGTGGTGAAATTGCTACTTGGTGGAGTGTAAAATTTGCTCTGGATTAAAGTCTATCCAAATCAGTAAATTTTCAGTTTTAAAATTCTAATAAGTGCATCATTGTATTCAGTGAACCTCTGTATGCCCCTGTTGCTATAGGCAAGTGATAAAATCTAAGATTTGAGCTGTTCCATTGACATTTTTTGTGTGGAACCATTTGAATAATTTATTAACAACATATTTGCTGAATTTATTCCACCACGGCAAAAATTTTGTTTAATGTTTTTGATTAAAAGTGAATATAACTTAGAGAAAGTGTACTACCTAATATCATATTGCGTAGTGCACCATTGTCTGTATTTAAGACTCGTAAGTGTCGATAAATTGCACGGGCGAGGACCGTACTAAAATACACATGACCCGTGCCAAAAGTTTCAAATATTGAATTGAGTCCACCAATATCAGGGATTTCTGACTACAGGAATCCTCAAACCACAACTATGGATACCAGAATAGAGAAGTCTAACCAACAAACCGAAATAAACATGTCATACTCTTCAGTACTTAGTAAACAACAGGCAACAAAATTTCCAGAGAAGAACCAAGCCATAATATTTCCTGCGATTGAAGGAACCAAAATCCAAGAATATCTCTTAGCCCTAGGAATTCTCGTCAACCGTAAACACATTCTGTTCGCATCTAGAATTTTGAATGATAGAATTTGTTTATACCTCTCCAGCCCAGAATTAGTAACTACTTTTATGAATAACCACGGTGCAATTGCTGTGAACAACCAAATTATACGAGCCAGAAGATTGATAACTCCATCTGAACTTTTGATCCTGTCTAACGTGAGCCCAACAATCCCACATTCACAATCCCCTATATCCTTTCTCAGAGTCAACATGCCTATCCCAGATTTTGCACATATAATGCACATTAATCCTCCCGAAAATATTGTCATCCCGGAGTCTATGTTGGTCAACCATGAAAATACCTCCTATCGAATATTCTCATCATTAGATAATCTAACCTGCTTCAAATGCAGGCAAAATTGTCACATATCTTCTCAATATACAACTGAGACACCTGAACATCCAAATGAACCCCCTGCAATGCCCCCTCCCGAAAATCCAGAAGACCTACCAGAGGATACTACAACCTCCCTAATTTCAGAAGATTTCCCCATTACTCCCGACCAAGACAACCAAACTAATTCATCGAATAAGAAGAACCTCTCAGAAATATTAACTCCAACGGAAGATATATTTATTGTCAAGAAAGAACGAGTAAGACGTGTTTTGAATGTGCTCTTCAAATTACTATAATAACTAGTGAACTAGTGAAGTTATAACATTGAAATTTTGCATGTGAGTCTAATATATACAGTTCCTTCAACTCATACAATTAATAAAAGTACATCTTAGTTGATAATCTTCATATTGCATTACACTTCTAAAAAACTACTAATTAACCTCCGATAGAAACGACTTTTTCTCTATTATTTTTTTGAATCAGTCTAATTTACCAATTTATACATGGTTAGAGATGGGCGATGTCCAGGATTTAAGTAACAGTCAGTTGTACAATATGCTTTTAAATGTCATCAAAACTGAAGTTGGAACATTGTCCACACAAATCAAGGAAGATAATAAAATAATTCTCGAGAATCTGAATAATAACTCTTTAAAAATCGGTGAACTCGAAAATAAAACAGAAACTATTACGTCAAGGTGTATACATTTAGAAAGAGCTTTAAGGCGTAACAACATTTTTATTTACGGTCTGGATATACCAGATGAAGTCGACACTCTTGCATCTATTTTTTTAAAACTGAGTGAATTATTGGCAGTAACCGTTACAACTGCAGATATTAACAACTATTCAGTTTTCAAAAGTAACAACACACCTACCATTAAGTTGTAGTTTTGTGCATTTATTAAAAAGAAAGAAATTCTAAAAAATGCTAGCAAATTGAAGGGTAAGCACATATTTATTGCATCAGATCTTTGCAAGGAAGATAGGGAAGATCAAAAAACCCTAATTAAGCACCTTAAAGTTGCAAGAACGCAGAAACATACAGCTAAAATTCATGGTAAATATTTAATAGTAAATGGTGTTGAGTATAGTGTTAATCAACTACAGTCTATAGATAACTCAACAGCACCAAACGTTGCTCAACAAACGGAGACGCCAATACCAATTCCAGATCCACCTTCAAGCGAGAGTATTAAGAAAAGAGGGATCCCGTCATCTCTAGATAGAGTTACAAGAAGCGGCAATAAGAAATAACGGTTATAGTGGTACTTACGCTATTTTTCAACTCTACTCTTTATTTATAGAGGTCATAATTGTGGTATATTGTCTTGTTTTTGTATAGTAATAATATATTTTGAACTTTTATTTGTAACGGTCTTAAATTTTGGTATTATTTTGTTTGAAGCTTGTAATATCTCTTAGTACATGTAATAAAATGAATGAGCCATTATCTGTTTGCCATATAAATGCAAGATCTATCTTAGCGAATTTTCTTGCATTCATAGATGCAGTATTAGACAAATTTGATTTAATTACAGTTTCGGAGTCGTGGCTGAAACCACATATTGTTAATAGATTAGTAAATTTACCGGGATATAAAATGTTTAGACGTGATAGATCTCCGAGGAAAGGCGGGGGTACTGTTATATATATCAAAAATAGATTCAAGTCTAAACTTATTACTAATTTGAATAACATTAATTCCGAACAGTTATGGATTTCGTTTTGTTTTAATAATAAAAATTATGTCTTGGGTTCACTCTACAGACCTAATGATTTTCCTTATCAGGATTTTGCTAATGAATTTGATTTATGTTTAAGCACATTATCGCCATTTTTTGATTATGTTATTTGCGCGGGAGACCTTAATATAAACTTTTTAGACCCAAGCAGCCTACAGTGTAGAACTCTGCAGTCACTTTTTGACACTTACAATCTTATTCAAATTGTTAATCAACCAACAAGAGGACCAAAATTACTCGACGTTATTTTGTGTTCAGAAAATTTAAAAATCAGTAATGTAAATGTTACTAAATGTCACTTAGTATCAGACCATTCCCTTCCATCTTGTTGCATTGGATCGCTATCTATCAAAAAACCTAAACCGTTTGAATTTACGTTCCGCGACTTTAGGAATTTTGGACCGCATCATTTTCATCAGGATTTAATAGCTTCTGATCTTCAACAAATTTATCATCTTGATGACATTGAAAGTAAAATCAAGATTTTGAATTCAACTATTTCAAATTTATTCCAAACACATGCACCACTGCGTCAAGTTAAAATAACAAGAAAAAAGTCTCCATGGTTAACTGATACATTGAGGGACGTGATGAAATTGAGAGATAAAGCATTATTAAAATTCAAAAAAACAAAAAATGAGAATCATTGGAATTACTATAAATCAATTCGTAATGAAGTCAATCATGCAATTAAACACGAGAAAAAGGCATATTTTGAATTTCAACTGAAACGAAAGAAAAATATCTGGAAAGAAATGAAAAAGCATAACATCATTCATAACAAAAAAAGTTCAACAGTTATTCCTGATCACTTACAAGATCCCGACTCAATAAATAATCATTTCATCAATGGCATTGGGGGTGACAATAACCCTGATGCTGCTATTCTAAGCCACTATCTCTCAACTAAACTACCGAATGTTGATAATTTTAAATTTAGGGAAATTGATGAGTTAAAAGTTTATGAAAAAATACTTTCAATAAATTCAAATGCAGCTGGACCGGATAATATTAATATCACTATGATTCTCTATTGTTGCCCACATATTTTATCATTTATTACTCACATATATAATTATTGTCTAAAAAATTCCGTTTTTCCTTTAATTTGGAAAGAATCTAAAGTTCTACCCATACCTAAGACGGATAATCCTGCTGATTTCAATGAACTTCGTCCCATAAGTATTCAGTGTATCTTTTCTAAAATCCTAGAAAAAGTGATGGATGAACAGATTCGTCAACACATCACTAAATTCGACCTTCTACCTGAACACCAGTCGGGGTTTCGTCCAGGATACAGCTGCACTACTGCACTCCTCAAAGTTTTGGATGACATTTATTCTTATATTGATTCCAACCATCTATGCATTTTAATCTTACTAGATTACTCAAAGGCATTCGATAAAATTAATCACCCGCTGCTTTTGTCACTATTTAACTATATGTGTTTTGATAAACAAGCGCAAAAAATGATGCAATCCTATTTAGATCATAGATCTCAAAGAGTATTTATAAATAAAAAATTATCTAGGAAAATTTACCTATGGCGAGGAGTTCCGCAAGGTTCCATCTTAGGACCCTTGCTATTTACCCTATACACCTCCCAATTTTCAAATTACTTTAATTATATGAAGGCTCACTATTATGCCGACGATACACAGTTGTACGTGGATTTTAAAGAATCAGAAGTTGTAAATGCTTGTATGAAAATTAATGAAGAATTAGAGACTATTGTAGATATTTCTAATAAATTCTGCCTAAGCATAAATCCTTCAAAATCAAAAGCTATGCTATTTGGACGTAGAATTGAGAAAAGTGAAAAAAACCTAGGTCTCGTTTTAGATGATTCCTTAACATTCTCTAATCATATCTCATCAATAATTCAGAAAGCGTTTTGCAACTCAAAACTTCTATTCTCACATAGACAATTATTTAATAAAGCAACCAAAATTATGCTCTGTGATAGTCTCGTGCTTTCACAGTTTAACTATTGTGATGTAGTATATGGACCCGCCTTAACACAACTAGATCAAAATCGACTTCAGCGAATTCAAAATATGTGTGTTCGATTTATTTGTGGTATCAGACGTCGCAATCCAACCTCTAAGCATCTTGCAGACCTTGGCTGGCTGAACATAAAAAATAGACGTATTCTTCATGGATCAGTACTATTTCATAAAATTATGTTTACCAAAATTCCTTTTTACCTATCGAAAAAAATTAAAAAGAGATCAGAAGTTCACAATATTAATGTAAGATTTAAAAATAAAATTAGTATGCCGAAACATAAAACCTCGTTATTCCGATCTAGCTTCTCATATAATATTGCAAATCTGTACAACATAATTCCCGAAGATTACAAAACGTTACCCATTTCTCGATTTAAACTTAACATTAAAGTGTCTCTATTTAATAATAGTATAACGTTGAAATTCTAATTTTAAGCAGGTAAAATTGGCCTTATTCATTTTAATATTTACAGAATTATGTTACATAACTTTTGTTATCTTAGCATGTAAGATATTGTACAAGAGGATATTTGATATTTAGTTTGCGTTTTTTGTTTTCTTAGCATGTATGATATTGTACGAAAGGATATTTAGTTTTGTGTTTTGCGGTTACGTGGAAGAGCGCTACTTAGCTGGTGCTTCTAGTACGAAAACACCATCTAAGAACGAACGTCGCCTTTGCTTGTACTTGTATTCTCATAACAAAGCAATAAAGTCATTATTATTATTATTATTATTATTATACACCATCTGACTCATTCCTAAAACCATCGTCGAGTATAAGTAAGAAAAGCCGCCCTGAAACCACAACTTTCGAAGAACACATGGAACCAACTAAAGCATACAATGATTCAGGAAATTTTGTAATCAACTACAATCAACTCAAGGACTTTTTTAAAAACGTATACGGCTCTAATTACCCTCTGAGTGTGGCGAAACAGTACACAATCGATGTGCATGGTCTAATTCATATGCTGAGTAGTGTGTACCCATATTTTGAAGACAGATGTATCAAGAGTAGATGTACCAAAATTAAGAAAAAATTATCGAAACAGTTGCTAGCAGAAGTATCGTTCATTTCAGATTCTGAAAGCGACGCATCGTCACAAGAAACACATTAATAATATCAACTTTCGAACTATCCATCATTCAATGGAACCTTAATGGGTTCTTCACACGACAGGAAATGCTAAAACTGATTATTTCCGAAAACAAACCCTCGATTATACGTTTGCAGGAGACCCATTTTAAACAGGACTGCTCTCAAAATGTGAGAAACTATCTTTATTTCCATAAAAACAAACCTGATCAAAACGTAGCAAGCGGTGGCGTCGCTACTTACATACACCAAACTCACGGTGCAATCGAAATCCTTATAACAACCCACCTTAAAGCAGTTGCCATTACAATTTTGGACCCTAAAGAGATTAATATTTGTAATATCTACATTCCATTAAATCGTGACGTGACATACGAGGATCTGAATAATCTCTTTCAGCAAATACCCAAACCAAACTTATTCTTAGAAGACTTCAATTGTCATAACACCCTATGGGGATGCGACACATACAAGAGGTCGTATATTAGAACATGTTATCGATGATAACAATATGGCGTTACTTAACAACGGAGAAAAAACTCGTTTCAACTCGTTTTCAGGAATCTTAAGTATTATAGATCTCAGCATTAGCGACCTCTCACTCCACACTCAATTCAATTTTACCATATTTCCCTATCTATATGGCAGTGACCACTTTCCCATCTTACTCACAATCTCTCAGCATGTTGTAGAAGAATCTATTGTGGCGAAAAAATGGATATTAAAAAGAGTTGACTGGAATATTTCTGCAAATATCATAGAAACCAAGGCTAGTCACTTCAACATACGAGATAGTATCGATGAATGTGTTGATGATATTACCAAAATCGTAACGGATGCAGCCCAACTAGCAATAGGAAAGACAACGCAACTGAACCACCACACTCCATTTCCTTGGTGGAACCAAGAATGCGACCAGACAATGCCTCTAAACACGCTTTCAACAGACTTAAAAGGCACCACACACCAGAAAACCTAATAACTTTCAAGAGTCTGAGGGCACAAGCTCGATGGATCATAAAAAAAGTAGAAAAGAATCATGGGCAAGACATGTACCATCCATTAGCATTTCAACACCACTAAGTATGATCTGGGACAAAGTGAAACGTATTAAATGTAATAAAATAGACCATGGAATATCAGGGATTGAATATCAGGGAAAATCAACTTCCAGTAGTACCGGAATTTTTCAAATCGTCTCAGACATTTATAAAAATAATTCTAATAGTGCAAACTACACACCCGAGTTTCTGAACTACAAAAATAATGAAGAATCTGAAGGGATTGATGTTTCCCAAGACGAAATGAACCCTATGAATGTACCTATATTCTATGAAGATTCCTCGAAGCTCTGGTTTCTTTCAAAAACTCTAGCCCAGGACCTGATGATAGCCCGTTCATTTTCTTCCAAAACATGCCAGATACAGCTAAAATATTTAATAAGATATGGACAGAAGGGGTCTTTCCTGAGAAGTGGTCGGAGCCAAACATAGATCCGTTAATAAAACAAAGACAGATCCTCAATCATACAGACCAATATTTTTAACATGTACAATATGTAAGATGATGGAAAAAACTGTTAATAATCGACTCACTTGGTTTCTGGAGAAAAACCACCTACTCACATCAAAACAAAGTGGTTTTAGGAAGGCAACATCAGACAATCTAATTAACTTGGAATCATATAATCCCGAAGGGTATGCTAACAAACAAAACACCATAGCAATCTTCTTCGATATAAGTAAGGCTTATGACATGACCTGGAGATATAACATTCTTAGAAAGCTGAGCTCCTGGGGTATGAAAGGCAATCTTCTAAAATTTGCTGAAAACTTCGTGGGAGAGAGATTCTTCAGAGTTAAAGTTAATGGAACACTTTCCGGGAAAAGAGTGCAACATAATAGTACCCCTCAAGGTTCGGTTTTGAGCGTCACCCTCTATCTAATTGCGATAAATGAAGCTATGAAGAATATCAAACAACCTGTAGAAGCTTTATGCTGACGATCTTGTGGTATACTCGCGACGAAAAAATCTTACCACAATCCAAAATAACTTGCGGGAGGCAGTGATTTCGATTGTGAGTTGGCTGAAAGGCACTGGTTTCAAAACGTGCCCAGAAAAAACTTAGTACATCTTTTTTACTATAAAAAAGAGAACTAGCACTGCCTAATCTGAAACTATGTGGCCGGAATATCCAAGTGGTGGGACAGATGCGTTACCTAGGAATGATTTTCAACAGAAAGTTAAACTCGAATGCCCATCTTAACCATCTCAGAACATCATGTCAGAGCGGCATCAATCTACTGAGAATTCTGTCAAACCAAAATTGGGGTTCCGACAGACAAACGCTCTTACTTCTCTATCGAGCTCTAGTAAGATACAGAACCGATTACGGCTCTATAATAGATACCTCAGCAAGTGAATCAGTTCTGAGAATTGTTAACACGGTACACAATACAGCAATACGGCTGACTTGGAGCATACAAGACAACGCCCGCGGAAAGTCTCTATAGTGAAGCTGGGGAGCCATCATTGCAGCTGCGACGACAGCAGCTGAGCTTAGCGTATGCATCTTTCGTCTCTACTGATAGTCAGCATCCAGTATATCATAACACCTTTTCAAACCGTTCTCGCAATCTGTATGGAAACCGAAGAATACTAACATACCCTTTCTATCAGAGGATCAACAAGTTCAGTTCCAAATTGAATGTGACTTTTTCAGTTACCCTTCCCAACAACAACTCAGACTCGCCAACTCGGCTTATTGCCTTGTCACCATGCAACCTATACCTCTCCAAATTCAACAAATCTGAAATTATTCCAAGTCTGCTTCACAATCATTTCATTCCATCAATAAATGGATATTGTGATTATATTCATATCTATACAGACGCTTCCAAGTCAAATCAAAGAGTAGCATCAGCTTTCTTAAGCCCGAATACATCTAGTGGATTCAAACTACCTCCACAATGCAGCATTTTTTCCCAATCCTTCAAGCAATCAAATACGCCGCTCATGAAAATATCCACAATACTTTAATTCTTACAGATTCGTTAAGCTTGTTACAAGGTATACAACTCATTCATTCAGATCATCTGTTTACAAGGCTTATCAAAGAGTATGTTCACACAATTAGGGAAAAATCCAGACGATTGGACTTCATGTGGGTCCCGTCACATGTTGGGATCTCTGGCAATGAGCGGGTTGATAAAATTGCACGTGAAACCATGAATGAACCAACCTTTTAAAAGCAAGAGAAAGTACCGTAAACTGGTCTGAAAAAATATATGGAATATGTGGTCTCTAACTACTGGTCATCTGTCCGGGCAGAACCTGGAATTAAACTTAAAGAAATAAAAGATGATATCAAGCCATGGAGAAACATCCCTAGCCAAAGAAGACACCAAATAATAATTACCCGTTTGCGTACTGGACATACAAAGTATACCCATGAACACTTGCTGAAAGGAGAAGAATACAAAATCTGTGATATGTGTCAGGTGCCAATGTCAGTTAAACATTTCATGGTCGAGGGTCCGAGGTTCGCGGAACAACGCCAGACGTACAGTATAAGTGGAGATTTAAAATCAACTCTATGTACTGTAATCTTTGAAACACAATCGGATTCCTCTCTGAAACAAAATGTAAATTACTAAGCTCGTTACCATGTGGCTTATTACTGATTCCTATCTTTGATATGATGCTATTCAAATATTTTTGTATGTTATAGTGACGTTATCAGCCGAAATGTTATTTCATGTTACTGTTATGTTATGTTGGTAATAACCCTAGTGGTGGATGCAACTATTATTTTGTTAATAAAAAAAAAAACAAAGTTGGTTATATATTGTGAGGTGCTAGATGTGAGAAAGCATAACCTTATATTGAAGGGATCTTAAAGAATATAGTACCTATCGAAATACTTAATAATATAGTGTTCTATTCACAATAAAGAAGTTTCAGACAACTCCCGATATAATTAAAAATGTTAGGAGGCTCTAATTATTTTAGATCAATTGATCTTCTCTAGTTGTCACGTTGATATGTTAATTTCACACAAAATTATATCTACTTGACCAACGTTTGTACAATTGTAAGCAAATTGACAGTCATCTTTGTCTCTGGCTGACCACCTAAAATTTGTTTCCATAGAATGACAATGTTTTGTTTCCCTGTAGATGATAAGTAAGTAGTGTGTTATATAAAAAATGACATTCCTTATGAAGTCATTTACGAATTGACAATTCCAAAAATGTTATGGGTCATAGGGTTGAAAATTAGATGAGAATGTTTTATTATTTTGTACAGATCGCCAAGCTCTAGTATTTCTGCATTACTAAGTGGATTGGATAACATAGAAGAGGAAATTTATTAGAGCTGTAATGTGAATGTTTTTTAATGGGCGACTTTAATATAGATGATAGTCCAGAAATAAATGATTTTTATGGGTAAAATTAATCACCGAAATGAAAGATTTTCAACTTAAACAAATAATAAAGGAATTTACTAGGATAACAAGTACAGTTAATATAGTATTCACAGATTATAACGAGGTAAGAGGGGAAGTGAGGAGGAAACAAAAAATTACAGATCATGATATGACATACTTTAAAATAAAGTTTAAAAATTAAAAATTAAGTAATTCTAATACACCTACTTTTAAAACAACAAATGTGAAAGGTATTAATGAGAAAGAGTTTGGAAAGGCATTACATGAAAAACGTGAGATGAATATAAATGACCTACTTGGAAAATTTAATGAAAATATTACATCCGTCTAAAAAAATTTTGCTAACTATAAGAAAAAGGGTTAATTCTGAACGGTATGATAATGAATTAAAATCTTTAGAAAGATTAAGAGATTTGGCAAATAGAAGGGCTATAATTACAGGTATGACTGCTGATTGAGAAGGGTATAAAGATAAAGGAAACAAAGTTGTTAGTCTAATACCATCAAAGAAAAGGTTATATTTTGAAAACTTAATAGATAAAAACAAAGAAAATAGTAGGGAAATGTGGCAAGGTATCGAAAGAACAATGGGTAAAGGAAAGAGTGAGATAATACAAGCTGTATACTCTAATCATATATTATTATTATGATTTATTTGCCCTACGTTGGTCGCGCCAATTTTTATTATAATTTATTTTATTTGATTTGCTTATTTATTTTAGTTAGTTTTTACTTTTCCATTTTTGATATAATTAAGTGTTCTTTATTTATTTGCTATTAAAACTTTTTATTTAATCGTTATTTTCCTTATTGTTTTAAGCGTCTATTTATTTTGTTATTTACTATAATATTTGATTGTTTGAGATGATTTGCTCATATGAATGAATTATTTCATTTTCTGACCTTTTTTATTCTTAAGTTTCCTTTCCTTCAATATTTATGAACACATAAGAATCTTATCTCAGGGCGATTAGTTTCAAAATGGGAATTAGATAAACTTATAATCTTGTAAGTTATTTTGGTTACATAACTCCAAGTTGGTTTTTATTATGAATTATAATTACAGTTTAGATAGATGAGATAAAACATTTTGAGAAACAAAACAATAACAAGATCATTTATTAAATAAATCTGGAAGATATTCAAAACATAGACATAAGAACAAATCAGTTGCATACATCAAATTAAAATATTTTATGAATAATGTATTTATGTGTGTTGGATTCTATGTTAACCCTTAAAAACCATGCGTTACTTATGAGCAACGGCTGCAGTAACTCATGAAGTGCATTACTGTGCTTAGGTTTTTTCATTTCAACGATGGATGGCGCTGCCTATGTTACTAAGTGACATCATTTTATATTATTCTAAACATTAGTTGCCGATGGAATACCTACTTCATGGAGCAACTGGTCTTGACGCTTGAAGTTTTACTCTATGGTTAATACGAAATGGAAGAAGAGATGACAGACGACAGCAGTGAAGAGGAAGTAACGTATGTCGATCATGATTGCGATAGAAATATAAGTTGTGAAAGCATGGTGTTCAATGGTGTTGTAAGATTTATGTAAGATTAAAAGTGGATAGAAATTTATCTGTGTTTATTTTAATCAATAAAGTCAATTGGTATAATAACAAATAATATTCCGACGGTTGCTGGAATATTGTTATTTATGTGCGTTCTAAAAGCAGACAAAAACAGCTGATTAATGAGAGAGTGAAAAATGGAAACCAATTTCGAGTAAGTGTAATAAAATATTAAAACTACCTTACTTTAACCTTAAATATCTTTAGTGTGATCGTCAATAAATATATTTTGGACCCTCCTAGGCTAGGAAAACTGTTTTGTGTTTTGTTATAGCTTACCTAAAACTTGTGTGTTACATATATGCAACGCTAGGCCTTCCTATTACCGTTTTTTTACAATGAGCCATTATGTGTGAATATGATATAGATATTTGTGTCTTTTGATAAATACATTATTCTAGAACGTATTTCTGTTCTGTTAATATTTAGGGTTAAACATTATGGGATTAGAGTTTACAGTTGATTGTTTCTGATATATTTGTTTGCGTTGTTATTTAGTAAGTCTGGATTATTTTGCCTGTTTTATTGTTTTTGTTTTCTCTTCATAGAAGAGAGTTTAATCTTCAAGAAGCCCTGGAAATTGTTTATATCGACGACTTAGATGCAGATGCAATATATACTGATATGGCGCTTAAATCAAATAGAAGCTAAATGTAACAAATCTACAATAGTGGAGATTAAATTAAGAGAATCAAATGAATTCCTAAGTGAACAGTCAGTTTTATCAACCGATAAAAAAACGCCTTTCTCCAGACTATATTATTCTGATCGATTACCCGTGAATGTGCAGGCGGTGGCCCGTCACTAGCTTTTAGACAGTGGAGATGGGTGGGGTTTACAAATACCAATACTCAAAATTTATAACGCGCTACAAGATTCTCACCGCTAGGCACAGATGTATGACTAGAATCTTGAAGTGCCAGATGAATAAGTTTTAGTCAATAGAATAATAAGCCTATACTATACCTTACCACGAGCCTTTTACCCTGGTTATCTGGTACCTATTTACTATAACCAACCAACACAAGGGCAACTAGACAAAAGAGCAAATTTCTGGTTGATGATACAGTTGATTTATTTAAAACTCGTCCTGAACGTTTAGTTAATTGGGAACATTAACTAAAGTTTAGCTATTAAACATTTGTGACATGATACGGAAGTTCAAAAAATACTTTAAAGTTAAGTTGAGATCTGAAAGTTGAGTTATAATATGAAAATTCAGATAATGATCAAGGTTCAATTTACATATGATTCAAACAATGCAATTTGAATTTACTGTATTACTTAAAAATACACCAAATAATAATATGACCTTAAACCAGGATGACAATATACTATTTCCTCGATAGGGAAAGACTACCTAACAATTTAATGTAAGACAAAAATTGTATCTATATGATACCTATTTCGCTCTGAAGGAGAATATTTTAAAGTTTAACTAGCAGGTGGTGTCTACCCAGATTCCCCGATATGCGCACAACGAGTTTACAGCATCGGTAGCTGTGGCTCACCCTTGTAATAAGTACTTAGATAGATAACGTAAACTTGTTAACAAATATCAATGCAAATGTAAAAGAGGTGCACACATTTAAATGTAAATATCTATAATAAAAATAAAACTATATCTATCACTTAGCTGCACTGGAATGGCTTTTCAATCTAGGAAACGGTCAGTTAATCACTATGCCCACAGGGTGCTCTTAGGATATATACTGAGGTAACCTCTCACTTATCTTGAACCCTCCAAACAAAAAAAACCTAAATTAAATGAATTAATTTAGTATTGTGCACAAACTATACTCATACAACGGCACAAATTAAACCAGAAAGGTTCAGTCAAAAGCATCTTACCTCTTTCAAGAGGATTTCTTTCTAACTTCCTCAATCGTCTGTGCATCAAGAAACGTCCAGGAAAGTATAAATCAGTATAAATACTCAAAGTAGGGTCTATAAAGAATAGCAACATGTAAGAATATACCTCATGAAACTGATAAATGTAGCGACATACCTGAATAAAACCTCAAAATAGGGCTACCGGTCTCTCGGGGTGATTGAACCCTGTATAAGGAAGTGGTACCATTCACGAAATCCAATCCTGCATCCACAGCAGGCCAAATGCATGAAACGGTTACCGGAAAAACCGCATGAGCGCTTCTCAAAATCCCCAAAATGGGTGAAGTACAGCAATCTTCGAATGGAGAAGTCCCAAGCGCATCACACTGAGATGGGGCCTCACGATTCGCAATGAACCAAATACTCAAATAAAATGTCACCGGCGTGGTGACCAAATCGCTCCACAAACTTAAAACCAATAACAACCATATTCCAGCAATTTTTCTACCATCAATAAAAACTACACATTTTAAAAGAAAAGGTTCCTCGAACACTTCCATTAACCAAGACATACGGCTCCTCAAAAATACTATTATTAGCCAAGACATACAGCATGTATGACTTTCTCCTTTTGTAAACACATCCAAGCCGTACGAGACAAGGATATACACAGTGATACTATAAACGTGGCCAACGTATACAAGTTGTTCAACCATAAGATGTATAACGGGCTGTCTACCTTCGAGCATAGTGTCATCAATGAAATATTGAATAACCTACCAGAACAGACTTAAGTTGGTGGATTCACCACCCAGATATTTAGTATGTCCAAAGACGCTTATAAATACTTCATCCGACCGTAAAAATGGAATATATCTTAGGTGAGAATTGGCAAGCAGCAGGCCACATACCTAAACCAAGGCCTTAACGTTGAAGAAGATTTGACATTAACCCATGACAGTCTATAGATGAACAATAACAAGTTACTTTTGTAAAAAGATATTGGTGAAAAATGTACAAAAGGACGATAAAAATACCCCCTGCAAGGCAATATGGGCACAGTATCTGTCTACCTGGTAATACGACTTTACACGAATACCATGATGAAGGTTTTATGTCTAGGAAATCAAATTAAAGGAGGAACACACAACAAAGATAGGTAACCACAT